>CM061138.1:175083998-176283998 GCA_030789695.1 Scilla litardierei
GGACTGAAGCGAGAAGTACACGGTCATGTGGCCACCTATTGTGTCATTGTAGGAGACAGAAGAGTACAGAAGGCCATTTTACGAGATGAATCGATACGACCGTGTCGATTGATTGACACGGTCGTGTCAGGTCGGGTTTCCAGCCGAATCTATTAGGGTTTTGGGGGATATATTTAAAGATTTGTGTGCCGACTTTGAGGGGGAGCACGGATTTTCTCCTGTTTTCATCGCTTTCCTCTGTAATTAGTTAGGAGTAGGGGTAGGGTTACTTTTAGTTAGTTTTGATCTTTCTCTTCTTTGAAGCTAAGTGTATTCCATGAAGATTTTGTATTGCAACTCCATTGAGCTAAGTATTTCTTCTGATCCACTGCTTTGTATAGTAATGCAGGTTTTATGAATTATATCTCTTGTGTAATGTCCTATTGCAATAACTTCAAAAAAATTATGCATATAACATGTTTGCTGATATGTCACAGTAGTTGATTATGGATTTGTGAATGTTGAGGGTCACCTCACACTCTATCTTATTGACATAAAAGCAGAAGTTCATATGTCGCTTGTTATATCCTGAATTTGGGGTTTTGGTTTCTATTAGATTTGATTATTAACCATTATGTTTAAAAATTGTTTTTTGATGCTTAAAGACTGTGATTAAACATATAATTCTCAGTACTAACCATATAATTCTTAGTACTAACCATAACATTTTGTGAGCTCATTCTGGAATCTGATATCTTGCAGACATTGAAATCTGATATCTAAGTTAACTTTTCTGCTCCATTCATTAAACCGGTTCTTTCATTAGATACAAAATAAGCATATATTAATATGAACACATGTCTAATTATTTTCCAATTATTCAAATTCATCTTCTTTGATAAAAATTGGATTCTGATAATCTAATATCATCCCACCAATTGCTTGATTGTTGACCAAAGCAAGCATGCTCTTGCTAATTATGTTCAATATATTCAAGGAGCAGTAAAAAAATACAGAATATATTACCAAAATATAAGGATTCCCAAGCTGGGTCTTGATGAAATTTGCTAACGAAGCAATACTAGAAGGGTCAGCAACATACAACAGATTAAACAAAATGTCAGAAACTCAAGAGCTTTTTAGCTTCTCAATGGCTTGTGCCTCTTCCTTCATCTCTGGCTGTTAATGTGACCAGAACCCCATCTCCATATTCCAGCTCCTCTCAGTTTTTTGCCATAGTTTTTTTAAATTTATATTTTCAAATTTTTTGAGTAAAAGGCTGAAACAATCCACGGGTTCCATTATTTCTTTCTTTATTTCTGGTTTAAATCTCTTCATTGTTTCATGGTTTCTTTCCTTGTTTCTTTATTGTATCTTTCATTGTTACTTCATCATTTATAGAACACAATGAGTTTCAGTATTCTAACTATAATCAAAAACTTGTTTCAATATAATTCAGCAATTATGTTATAATTTCACTTATCATATATACATGGAGAATATTAATACAATACTCATTATTACATATTTGCTTGACATGATACATGATGCAAGAAGGCAGTCTTGCGCAAACAAAAATTTGTGGATCAACTGGAAGAGAGATGTATGTGCTTTTTTACTCTCAAATGCAATAAACTTTTTATGCAGATCTATTGCAGGTGGGGCATAGAATATTTGTCATTATTTTTTGTTGTAATATTAAAATAATGATGTGAATGGATCCGGATATGCATATGTTATAACACATCTGATTGGATACAAATATGGAAATAGCTCTGGTTCTCAATGCTTTGACCGTATCTGAATGGTATTTTCTCCCTTTCTTGAGGCTTCACATTAAGATGTAGAGTTTAAGAGAAATTATTCACTTGTTTCTTTCCATATCATTTAACTAGAAATATCCCAACAATGCACTGCAATCATCTAAGTTTAAAACAAAAGACATGTTGTTTTAATATTATAATATTGGTTTGTGTATATAATTTTCCGTAGAAGGGCATGATTATGACTCCCTTTTCAGATTCTAAACAACTTGGTGAGGATACTTAGACGGCAAAGGTGATTTATGTCATGGTTCTTTTTTATGATCATATGAAACTTACAGAATAAGCAGATTGATGAAAAAAATCTGATGATATAAGATTCACATATAGTTCTTCCTTAATATTCACATATAGTTCTTCCTTATGGAAGCATATTTGATCAATGTCATAATCCTCGTTTAGACAGCCCTCGGTGGGCTTCGGTGGGCTTTCTGTCGGCAAACTTACTCTTTACACAGCCCTTGGTGGGCTTCGTCCATTTGTTGTTAGGTATATCTTATTTTGATATGTGGTGTGTTGATAGTTTTATATGTTTTGAGGTAGTTCAGAAATACAAACAAAGCACATGCACACTGTGACTTTGGTGAAAATGGTTAATGAAGCAACAACCAACAATCCTGAGTGGGAAGCATATGGCGAAGGCTCTGATTCTAATTGAGGATTACATGAGTGTCGATGTTTCTGTTATTGGTGTTTTTCAATGTAGATCATCATTATTGACTGCTAGATGCATGATGGGTTAAGATGGAGAATAGTTAATGGCTGCTTACTGTGGTTCTGCTATGCTACCTCTATTCATTTCTCGGTATGGTATGATGTATAAATTTTAGAATTACTGTCTGATCATTTGAATTATAATTAATTTTACTACAGCCTCCTGCATCATTCCTCGCAGCCATTGAGGAGTATGTGAAAGATGTTCTAAGAACTTCAATTATTTCCAATGATCAGGTCTGAAAGCTCTCCCTATTGATTAGTTCTGTTGTTTGTCATGGAACATGTATGCTTTGTATGTTAGTTGTCGCATGTTTTATTGACCTCTGTGGGTCTACTCTTTGATAAGTATCTTTGTTAAGAAAAATATTCTCATATCGAAAGAAATTAGAAAGTCTTGACAATCTTAATATTGATACTCTAGGAACTAGTAATTTATCTTAATATTGATACTCTAGGAACTAGTAATTTATCTTGGCAATCAACATTACTAGAAATAAGCACAACCAATGACCATGATTTATTTTTTTTTGAAATTTTGTTACATGCATCAATAGTCTTCTAGACTGATTATTAAGCCTTTGATGCTCAACTTATTACTGGAGTGATGTTTCTAAATGCCACAAAAATGCAGATGTGTGTAGTTAGTGCCTCCAATTTAAACAGATAGGATATGCCGAACATAGGGGAGACCAGCTGTAGCATGAAGTTTTGAGAATGTTGGAAACCCTCGGGATTTATGTATCTACATATTATTTGGATATTTGCAGGGAGTTTGCCATTGCTGTTGATCTAAGTATGAAATTATTTATATGCCCAATAACTATCCGATACATGGTTGGGCATCACTTTACTCTAGGAAAGTGTTGGATAACAACTGCTTATATGCTAGTTTTTGATTGCTTGTGCTATAGGATTCATTCATTCGATATGGTAACAAGAGGAGGGATTCCATTAGGGTGTGTTAAACCACAAGCAACACAAGAAACAATCGGTGAACAAAAGAGGAGATGAGCATACTTTTGCTATTACATAGCTTGCTGTTACAAGCCGAGGATGTGGCCTCATTAGGCTATCCATAATATAAATCACAAGCAACACATCCTTTCCTTCAGCTCCTTGACTCATCTCTATTGATGATACAGGTATGATGCCGGAGCAAACCACTAACAAGCAGAGGAGTCAAGAAATGGGTAGTCAGTGTACCCAACGACAGGGTCCGGCGTGTAGAAGGTGAACCTGTTATACTTGTTCAGCGGGGCGTCGAGCTCGAATCGCTTGGGCAGGTCAGGGTTAGCCAAGAAGAGCCGGCCAAACGCCACCAGGTCGGTGTAGCCTTCGTCCACCACCTTGCTCCCTTCCTCCCTGTCGTACCCCCCGGCGGCTATGAACGTCCCCTTGAACGCCCTCCTCATGTTCAGCAGCCTGTGCGGAATTTGCCTCCGGCCGTCGACAATAGACATCCTGGGCTCGACCATGTGGACGTAGAGAATGCTGAACTTGTTGAGCGACTCCGTCATGTAGAGCCCAAGGGCCTCTGGGTTCGAGTCGTAGGACTCCATGTAGTCTGCAAATGGGGACAGCCGAATGCCGACTCTGTCGGCTCCGACTTCGTCCACGACGGCGGAGACCACCTCGAGGGCGAAGCGGCAGCGGTTCTCTAGACTGCCACCGTACCCGTCGGCCCGGTCGTTGACGCTGTCCTTCATGAACTGCTCCAGGAGATAGCCGTGGGCGCCGTGGATCTCAACTCCATCGAAGCCTGTAATAGAATCGGATATGAGATACACATGATCTGTAGCAATATATATATGCGTGACAACTAGCTAGAAGGGATCGATAGTCAATCAAGTACCGGCTTCGATGGCGTTTCTTGCGGCGAGTCTGAAGTCGCTGACGATCTGAGGGATCTCATCGGTCCCCAATCGTCGTGGGGGAGAATACTCGTCGACCGAGTCATCGTGCAGAGTCTGAGGCGGAATACCCCGGTCGGTGCTCGAGATGGGTGCTTGCCCATTTGGCTGATACTCTGATAGATAAATAGCGAAATTAAAGCGTTACATATATATGTAGCCCGTAGCTCAGCATGGAAACGAGAGCAAGGATGGATGGTTGGTCTCTTACTGTGATTGGAGACTCTCCCGACGTGCCAGAGTTGGCAGAAGAAGACGCCGCCCTTGTCGTGAACGGCCTTCACGATTGGCTTCCAGGCCTCCACCTGCTCCCTTGTCCAGATGCCCGGCGTCTCGGGGTACCCCTGGGCGGTGTCGGAGACTCCGGTGGCCTCTGTTATGAGGAGGCCCCCCTTGGTGGCTCTCTGAGAGTAGTAGAGGACGGCGTGCGGCTGGGGGACGTTTCCGTAGGATCTCGACCTCGTCAACGGCGCCAACACAACCCTGATCACCATGTCGGGAAAATTTACATGACCAATTTACCTAACTAACTAAGCTCCCAATTAGATGAGCAAAGGGGGGCAGCTTAATTAGCGCGCGTGAGGGACTGACCTGTGAGAGAGCTGAAACTTGCCCATCTTGTGGGGTGTCAGCAGTTGAACATTCTTGGCTGCCATTTCTTGCTCTGAGATGCAAGCGGATGATTGGTTTGGTTTGATGGGTGATATTGGATGAAGGGGAAAGATCAACCCCATGGGCTATTTATAGGCTCCGACTCCTTTGGCGGCCTTGAGAACAAATCAAAATTGAGGAACTTGACTTCCTCTCTATGTCAGCAGAGATGTCATCGCGCAGGGATCCAAGTCCTTCAACGGAAATGCAGCCGTCCTTGCCCAGAGTCAAACATCTGGCTTTCAACGAACATCCGCCCGGAGATGACGGGATCCCTCACGTGGAGATCTATATTGTGAATTATTGGTTGGTTGGGACTTTTTTTCCGTGTGCATACGATTCTCATTTGATGGCTCCCTTGCTTTTTTTATAGGTCTCTTTCATTTCATTTTATTGTTTTTTTTTAAAATTAAAAAATTGATTCTAATATTTGAAATAATTTATATGTGATCAAATGGGTCAGACCCATTGACCCAACATGGTCTGATCAGCATCCTCAACTCATACCAACCATGCTCAGGCTGTTCACCATCATTTCGTGGTGTGATAATTGCTCTTTACTTTTAAGCTTTCCGTTCTCAGAGCTCGGATCTGTGTCCGTCCTAAGTCGGACGGACCACAGGGGCATAAAGCGCAGCGGAAAATCAAAAACTAAGCTAGCTAAACAATTTAGCTAAGCTCTGAGAGAGCCAGAGCCTAGCCCGATCTACGCCAACTTGGGGTGGATCTGACCACCCCAAGAGGGATCTATTCTACAGCGATAAAATTAAATCTACAAAAAAAATTGCTTAACAACATACCCGGAATCTCAACCCAGTGGCGGGCAAGATGTACCGCACCATCTTCTGATGCTCCTCGTAGCCGAACCGCCTTGACTCGATCCACCCGAGCCGCCTTGCACCCTCGAACCGATCTGCCTGAGTCGACTCCCGCATCCAATCCGATCACACGCGGTAGAAAGTTACACTTGAGTAGACCCGCGTCTTATACGTCTGGATCCGAATCCAAACCCCCTTCGTAGTCTTGTTAGGACTAGTCGGGAGAATATGAAGAAGAGAGAGAGAATAGTTTTAATCGTAGATCGAGCTAGCTCAAAAATCCGGAGCTATTCGATCGAGGACTTGGTGTATTTTTCAACGAAAAGAGTGCACCCCTATTTATATACGGAGTCGGCACTTCTCTTTTCGTTGTGAGCAATATGGGACAATAGTCAAATTGAAGAGAAATTAATTAAGCTAATTTTAGCTTAATTGAAGTTTAGAAAGCTTTTCATAAAAGCTAACTTTAACCAATTAATTCTCTTTACTCATTAAACTTTAGACACCAAACAAGCTATCAATCCGAATGGCTTCGAATGGTGAACGCGTAGGAACGAACATTGACGAATTTCGACTTCGTTTGACCCCTCAAACAATTTTCCAAAGGTGGGCAAAAAATCAATTTTCGTAGCCGTCATAGAATGGTTTCAAAAAACCCTATGATTTAAGTTACGGGCGCGCCCGCCAAAGGCAAGAAGGGTGGACGACCAGCCCGCTGGGCAGCGGGCCATGCCCGCTGTGCAGCGGGCGCTGGCCCGTTGCAACCAGCGGGCTGCGCCCGCTGCTGCTGCGGGTGCACGCCCGCTGCAACCAGCAGGTCGTGCCCGCTGTCGCAGCGGGCCGTGCCTGTTTTCCCTTGCGGATGGGCCTGTTACCCCAGTGGGTCTAACCCACTTTGCCTTGGACTGTTTTCGTGTTTGTATGCTCGTTTGAGCTCCAATTTGGACGCAGTTTGAACCTGTGTTTAGTCCGGGACGATCCCGTCAGCCAGGTAACCCTTTCCAATGTATTGGTTCCTACAAATATTGTTGTAACCAATTTACGACACGTTTTATCTTTGTTTACATCAAATACAACATTGTCCCTATTGCATCTACGACTTATTTTTACAACTAGCTTTGTGAATATCAACTATTCAGTTTCATCAAATGAATCTCTCTGAATTAATTTTCCTATTACTAAGACATGAACGCTACTTGATGTAAGACCCTACAGCCTGATCTTACTACAGGTTGGGGCTCGAAACCCCTAGACGACGGTCACCACGAGCAGTAGTTATCGTCCCTGTTTCAGAATCATCATAACGTGATCGACCCATTGACAAAGCATCGTTGGGTTTACTTTGGCTGTGCCAGTGATGAATACCGTTAGCTATAGTCCCTTCGTCAAGATTGTGTCCCTATTGGCCTAGGGTATGGTTTACTGCCAACCCTATTAGACAACATTGGTCAGTATACGGCGGTCTTTATTGTATTCACATTGTACTTCTTACAACGTACCTGTAACGGCCGCTTTCCGACCGTTCGTATTTTCGGTGCGTACGACTCTTTTCGTGTGCGAATTTTTTTTATAGGCATCTTCTTGGATCCGGGCTATGCGATGTGATATGTCGTTGTGACCATCAGTGAGAGTAGTTATTTGTGGGATTTTTAGTGAACGTCATTTCACGGGTCGTTCTTCCACAAATCAGCTTTCATTGGAGAGGTTCTCGACCGCTAGACTTCGATGTTTTGGTTTTTTTTATTTTTATTGTCGTTTCCATGAACTTAGTGCGTGACCAGACCCCGTATCCACGATCCTTTCGGAGGCGCGATCACCCAGGTACCTTCCTTTTGATTTTTGGACGTCGAGGGCCCAATCAGCTCTGTCATACTATCTATAATATATATATATTTTAATATAAAAATTTGATTTTAAAGTGGCCTGTAAGTTTTTTTTTAACAAAAAAAATTAGTAATTGTTAATTTACTTAACTTAATAACTCTTACTCCTAACCCAACTACTGAAAATTTAATACCACAGCTTGTTTTCGTTAGTGGATGAAATCAAAACAAATAATAAGCATTAAAAAAGGGGTGTTTTATAAACTCTAATCTTTTTCTAACATATGATCCGATCCCACACCCACGTGACCCAATTTTTCTCTCTACCACTATAAAACTTAACCTATCCTATCCCAACCTAACCAGTACCCTTTCCTCTCTCCACTCCCTCACCCGTGCCCCCTCTTACCACGTCTCTCTCTCTCTCCCTCTACCCATAACTAAATCCCATCTATTACAACTAGGGCAAGGAACGAAGCAGCCGCCTTATACATCAAAAACAACCCTACGCACATTTTTTTTATCACCTCCCCTCTCCCCTGTTCAAAACAGAGGGACATCACCAAGTGGCGCCGTCATCCCTCGATGCCATCGATGCCGTCAATGGCGTCCCCCACATATCCACTCCGACGCTCCGCCCCAACCTCCTCTCATTTCAGCCACCGACAGCCTCCATGCCGCCACGAACTCGCCACCGGGGCTCCCGCTGTCCTCCCCTATCGATGCCATGTTTTCCCGAAACCCATCTCTTCCCACTTTCATCGTAACCCCAACCCCCGATGGCGCCATCTGGCAACTCACTGGCAAGTCGCTCTTCCTCCATCCCGCCTCCAGAAGCCGGCGGCATCTCCCCCAAGACCCCAGCGCGGTTCCCCTCCTTTCGACCTCACTGGGACACCAGATCACCAACTCACCGCCGACAGCTTCCACCGACGCCACAAACTCACCAGCCCCGACCCGTCTCTGACCTCACGCCCCCGGCCCCCTACCGCCCATCTTCCCCTCTACAAGTCGAGGCCTTCGCCCTGCATACATGGCAACAAATCGATGTAGAGGTTGAGTCTTTTTGTTTGAGAACTGAGTAGGCAGTTTATTTAATTTTTATGTATACTTGTCAGTTACAACATTAGTTATATTATTATAATATTAGTAAACTATTTTACTTTGTCCCTTGGTACTCATGAGTTCATGCCTGAGCAGTAGCTTAGGAAATGAGGCAACCGTGACTCTTCCCAATGCATGTAGGGTACTCCAAGTCTAACATTTCTAGGGTTGTACTGTCGGCTGTATATTAGTAAAACTATAGTAAGTGGTACACCGCAGTACTAATTTATAGATATGGTTAGCTTAGGATAATTAGATTACTACTTTAATTAACATGTGAAGTTATTTATCAGTATATATAGAGATTATCACATGATGTGGTATTTTATAGTCTCCTTTATTATGTTGGTATTAATTTTATATAAAACAGTGGGTTATAAACGAAACTTTATAATTGAACCCTTAGCTTGACCATTAAAATTTGATGACACAGATATAATATGTCCTTCATGCAACCGTCGCCGTTCAGACCCAACATCAGATCTCGCTCAATCGTTTTTCCAGGTTGGTCCCCTAACTCGTAGAAAACCCACACCGTAGATAACTGAAACTTAATTAAAAATCAGCAACTTAATAAATTTAAACTTACTTTACGCTCTTTAAAACGTTGTGCAAACCTAGAAATCGACGAATTGGCTTTCTGACTGTGCACATTGGATAGATCGTTGATTAGGCTAAATAACCAAAAATGCAACTTTGAACTATTATGGTAGTCCCGATCAATCTAGAAACGAACCTTAATAGGATTGATGAAAAACGTGATCTGATATCGCCGTTGACCCGTTTCAACGGACCCTCGCTGACACACCGTTTCGACGAGACGCTCCAGCCAGACGATGCACTCGCCACCGCAGGCAAGTGTACTCACTTGTATCTTCGGTCGTGTTTAGGCCTTAGACTTTCAGAACTGTTAAAATGTAAACAAAGAGAACCGGACGTGAAATGATAGCGTCCGGGACACCCCTTGACAGCTTAGACTTGACGACGAAGTCTAATCGCAACAACAACAACTTTTGATATCTTAGGGCTTTTCCTGTGTGTGCATGCGTGTGGACCCCTAGAATAATAATTCCTTGCGTGTCATGTCGTGTCCTGTTACACAAAAAGCCTCCGAGCGTTTCTGATGCTCTCTACGTGAGAGTGATCCCAGATATACAAAAAGCCTACGGGCATTTCGGATGCTCTCCACGCGAGAGTGATCCCTGTTATACAAAAAGCCTACGGGCATTTCGGATGCTCTCCACGCGAGAGTGATCCATGTTACACAAAAAGCCTCCGGGCGTCTCGGATGCTCTCCACGCGAGAGTGATCCCTGTTACACAAAAAGCCTCCGGGCGTTTCGGATTCTCTCCCAGTGAGAGTGATCCATGTATTGTCTTGTCTTGAACACTTGGGTTGGGGTAGGGTTGAGCGTGCGCACGGTGAGAGGGACTGATCCCCCTCGAACCGTAAGGCGTGAACCCTTCGATTCACATGTGTCTTGTCCCGTCTTGTCTTGTCCAGTCTTATCTTGACCCGTTAGGTTAGTTCGTAGTCGGTAGCACACGCTACGGTTACATCGTGTTGTGTTTACTTTTCCTGCTCCGTTTTACTTTCTTTAACTGCCAAGTTATAATCCCAGCATGTTAATCAACCAGTAAGCTGTTACTTTAAATTAAAATACACTTGTAGTAGAGTCTAACATTTCTGTGTAAACTTTACCTGACGTACAGTTCCTTTTCTCTTGGGTGCTGTATGTCAGGTGTTGAGCCAGAGCACGTGGATGAGCCGGACATTCCTGAGTACGTGGAGCCAGAGCACGTCGACCCGGAGTACATACTTGACGAGGACCAGACTTAGACGCTCCCCACCGTTGCGAACTCCCAGAGGTTACTACTTTTTAGTCTGGATGAGTAGCACCAATTTACTCTCTGCTTAGGTTGGGTGCTTCGCACTATTAGTTTCTTTTTCTGCAGTTTGTTGTCATGCTTAGGCTCCCTTTATTAGACTTGTCTTATGCTGGATATTATCTCTATTATAAAATGAATGCACCCTTTTCTTTCTATACTTTTGTGTTCCGAATTTTATAAATGCAAGAACCTGAAAATTTTAAAGCGGTACCCCTACAGACGCTTATTGGGTCCGAGCTTCACAGCTCCGGCCCAAGCGGGCCTTAGTCACGCTTCGCCTCCGTAGTTTTGGGAAGCGGGGCGTGGCAGTACCCCGGCCGAGGATTTAACACAAAGATCGTACTGAGCCTGTGATACTAACTTACCTTTAACGGAAGTGACGAATCCCATCTTAGTCATCTACTCGCCTCGAGAGCTTCGGGTGCAACCCAGCCTAAGATCTTTCAGCAGGCCTAGCCTCGAAGCTAGATCATAGGTCTAAGCTACTCCGTTCACTCACATGTTCGTACAAATGACTTCAGGTCTTAAGGACCAGCTTACCTATCATCACCCTAGAGTTATTATAGACAGTTTACTTAAAGTTAACCATTTAATAACTCTAAGTTGGTCGTTTAGTGAACTCATTCTCAATGAGCACCTGTGTCTCGTCTCCGACTTTACGGAGTCGAATGACTATGAGATCATCATTACCCTAAGGTAAGACAAAGACACAGTGGTCTATCCGATGTGTCGATATCCAGTTCTCGACACATCTATGACCACGAACCGTTTAAGACTTAAGTTTCTATTCGGTCGCTTACTACTCATAATCGAGATCTTATCTGGATACGTAAGGATCTAACTATAAGTCTATGGACATTATTTTAGCATATATATATTCAAACGATTTCATACTTAGGATAGTGGACACCATATATCTTATGAACAAGACGTACACTTAGGATAAATCGCCTTATGGGCATATATCCTCCTACATCTCCCACTTACACTTAGGCTATTTATCTTGGTATCTCATACCGTTATAGCATATCAGTCATTTTGACATTTATATGACAGACCTAAGAGTGGATTTACTAACGAGTATCTATAATGCTTTTTGATGGATTATTTATTAATACATCTCTTGATCACACAAGGTTGATCCTTTGAAAAATGATTTGGATCAATTTTTCCTTTCTTTGTTTTGCTAGCAATTAGCTCATACAATCTTGATGTTGGGTCTAACATTTCTATAAGTCAGTTTCAGCTCATTCCAATTTTCTGTGTCAACATGTCAAGTACATGCATGACACCCTAAGTCTCTATATATTCGATTAAATCAAAACGATTTTGATTCAATGTTTTATATAGATGATTCAAATAAGTTGGAAACCTTTTTACTTAGTCCGAGAAACCGGAACTAAGTATATGAGCTAGCTCCCACTGACTTTAAGAATTATCTGGTTAAGTACTTTAATATTATATCTAAATCTTTTTTAGACTATATATATGAAGAGCATAACCATTTGATAAGTGCTTTAGATGAAACGTACTAGTGTCAGGTTGGGTTTGACGAATGAGTCAAGTCATTTAAGGAATCTTAACATTGACTCACTCAGTCAAACGTCCTACACTGTACTTTTTCCCTTAACTACATTTAATATTAACTCTTTAAGAATTAAATGTAGTTTATTAAGTATTAACCTTATTATGCGTATAATTGTGATCACACACGATTTATACGCTCCTAGAACTCATCTATATTACAATTGAGGGCAGATTTTGAATTTGTCCTATGTGGCAATGTCACATCAAGTTTTGGGGGGAAATTTTTGGGTTGAAGAGAAATTTGTTGGGAATACACAAAAACATTGAAATTATGGATAGCCTTTTAATATTAGTTATGAAAAAAAATGTTGTGTACATACACAATCTCATCTTGGGAATGAACGCGAGTTGTGGGAGAATGAACGCGGGAGATGCTGCTAACTCATTGATCCGCGTTGCAAAACCCTGTAAAATTTCGATCACATCTACTGATATTTCAGGGGAAACTAATAATTATTGATGTTTGTTTAAAATTAGTTGGTCCAAGATTTTTAAATGAACAGTGTCCCTACGGGCACGGGTTATATGTATATGCCGCCCACGCCGAAGGCGCCCGCGCCGAAGGCGCCCGCTAAATATTTTTACGCTGATTTATTGTTCCGCGCCTAAGGCACCCGCCCGCGTCGAAATTGTTGTTTTACATCGAATTTGTTGTTCTGCGCCAAAGGCACCCACGCCGAAGGCACCTGTGCCGCTAAGTATTGTAAGTTAATTTGTTTTTCTTTTAAATTTTGGCTTTGAAAAAAAAATTTCGGGGAACAAAGATTTCGCAAGAGAAAATCTTAAATGAATCGTGCCCGCGGGCACGGGTTATGACTAGTACTTAACTATTGATCGACTATAACATTAAGTCAGCTCCAAAACAATCAAAATTTTCTAAAGCTCTGCATTGTAATTCGAGAATTTTTGCAACCAACTCAGAAAGCCACATTCACAGAAATTTAAGCCAATCTAAATCAAATCTCAATTTCAACAGAAATCACAATTTCCGAGACATTTATTCAAAACAACGGATTCATAAAGATGAACCATAATATGTTTATCAAATAAACTTTGAGTGTTAAACACTCAATCATTGTTTCAACTTTAAGGAATGGTACATTTTATTCATAAAAGAAAATGAGTATCAGCTCCTTTCTTCATCATGTCTCTTTGAATTCTTTGCACGGCCCCAGCAGCAACGATTGCTCAGATGCTGACCGTCCTCAGAACTTCTTCCAACCATTGCTTCATATTAGCCACCTGTATACATTACACAGATGTCTTAGTATCTCATACTAGGTGATTGGAAATAATTATGCTTCATTGAATTTAATTTGTTGTACATGAGGTAGAGGCATCAGTATGCCCCTTTTTCTTTTCTGCAAGGTAAATCTTGCAGTTCCTCTTTCCATGGCCCATCTTATGGCAGTGGAAGCACTCAGATTTTGACCGGGCCCCTTTGGTATTTTTCTTCCCCTTCTTAGCCTTGACAGGTTGTGGGACCTGCCTCTTCTTACCCTTGCCTTTCGGCTGGTCTGAAGAAGCAGAGCCAACAACCAATACAGTCGGTTTCTTCTTAATCTCCTCAAACTGCCTAAGCATGTTGAGGAGACCGGGAAGATCCGTTTCAATACTGTTCATAATGAAACCAATAATGAAAGGCTTAAAGTCCGGGGTTAAAGACTTAAGGATAATGTCCACGGACATCTCATTGTCCAGGACAAAACCCAACTGGGCGGTGTCTTCTACGTACCCGATCATCTTAATAACATTGTCATGCCCCGCTTCCTAAAAATGTGGAGGCGAGACGTGAGAAGGTCCGCTCAGACTTGAAGCTACAAAGCTGCAAGTCCGATAAGCGTCAACCAACTTAAACTGCAGGTCCTTGCAACGCGAAACGAAACAAAGATAATAGTAAGGAAATGAGACAAAAGAGAAATCTCCAAATATCCATAATAATAAATTTCAACATCACAGAAAAGCCACCAGGCTAAAAGAAAAAGAGTCTAAGGCCCAAAACATGGCCAACAAAAGTACAACGTACAAAGTAAAAGGCGCCACGCACCGACAACTAACAGAAAGCCTAAAACAAAAAGGAATCTCAGCAAAGTCACTAAGAACGGTCACAGGTGTCCACAAAACTCCTCTTGGGCAGACATGGACTCAGGCTCAGCGTCAGCAACAACCACGTACTCAGCTACGGTCTCTGGCTCAGGGTCTAACATGTGACACCCAAAAGAGCAAGGGGCACATGTCAGCAAGTCTACAAGAGACTTGTGCAAGGAAACTGAAAGTAAAGCGAACAACCTAGCAATTCTAGCATGATGCAATGACATGGCAGTTAAAGTATGAGTGCAACAAGTAAAGTAAAGTACGAGCATGGCATTTAAACATGGCATGGATGACAAGTTTTCACAAGAAAATTCACAACGACAAGTACAAGTCAAGTAAGCACCTCGTGCACAGAGATTACGCCTTTTGGCTAGAGTGGCTGATCGGGCCAACTCCTAAGCTCAAGTGATCGCTTATCCCTACCCCTCCACATGTATCGGGCATTGGCTTTTGACCAACACATGAGGCCCGCTTCTGGATCACGAGCCAGGAAGTGTTTTATCATGATGGCATAGGGGTGCACCTAGCCGGACAAGGAAGTACAAGTACAAGTATTGTAGCGTGTGCTACGAATGCAACAATCAACTTGGATGACATGTAAGATGCAATACATGGCAGTTAAAAGTGCGTACAGATACGGAATTTAAACGTGACAGATATCAATGCATGCATGTCATGGCAAGGTGTCAGATCTAGCTTCGTTGTCAAGCTAGATCTTAAAATTGCGTCTAGACAGCTATCATTTCACTGTCTAGTCTCTTTTACGCTAAAAGTAAGGAAGTGGCCTAAAAACATGGCCCTAAGTAAGAATTGGCAAGTTTCACTTGCCTGCAAGTGCAACGTCTGAGAACACCGTCCAACGAGAGTCCAAGTCATAAATAACCTACGTGCACAAGTCCACCGGCCTACATCCGTTTTATTAATCTTGATTAGTAATTTCTAAAACATTTAAAATACTTTAAAAACATCGATTTTAGTCTTGATTAGCAGGCAATGGATTGGGGGTCCTATGGGTGCAAAGCGTTACCTCAACACGACGCGAAAGCTACACTGGCGTCGGGTAGCGACGCCAGGGGTTGGAATAAAAGATTGCGCTCCAAGTCCTGATTCCAATATGAATTCCTCGCTGGAAAGTTCAGAGCAGCAACCGAAGCGACGAATCCAGATTCCAAAGCTAGCACGTGCGATGACGGGCTACGACGTATCGCAACGTCGTACGCGACAAATCGTCGAAGAGAAAGCTCCTAGGTGGGGCCCACAGTAGTCCTAGGGACCAATAGGGGACCCACAATACCTCTGGAGAACTTGGGGGGCTCACGGTGGCAAGCGGTGCGACGGATGCGGGGTTGCGACGAGTGGCTCTCGGTCGGACACAGCCAAATGCGGGGGTCGGCCTCGGTCAGACACGGGGGACGGGCACTGCACAGCTGCGGGGTGCGGGCTCTCGACGGGTGCGGGGCGAAGCCTCTGTCGGTGCGGGGAAAGCGGGGTCGGGCGCTGCAGCGGGGCGCTGCAACGTTGCAACCGTTGCAACGTTGCGGAGAGCGGCGTGAGCGGGCGGGTGCCTCGGTCAGACACGGGGCGGAGCGGGGGCTTGGAGCGGGGCTGTGCAGTGCGGAGTGGGGCGTGCGGAGTGGGCCAAGCTCTCGGTCAGACCGAGAGCTCCTCTCGGTCAGACCGAGAGCTCCTCTCGGTCAGAGCGGGAGAACGGAGCGGGCGATGCAGCGGGGTGCAGACGGGGCTTGGTGCGGGGGCGGCTATCGGTCGGTGCGGGGGAACGGGGGCTGTTTCCTCGGTCGGAGCGGGGGTTGGTGCAGCAACGTTGCGACGATTCGTCGCAACGTGAATTTTGGGTTTTGGAAGCGGCTAGGGTTATTTTCTTGCGAAAATAGGTCTTCCTAGGGGTTGTTTATATAGTGTAGATGGGTTGACTTGGTCTAGGGCTAATCCTAATGGGATTAGGAGTTTAAAATAATTTAAAATTCAAATCTCACCCTCTCCAACTCATCCAAGGCTTGGGTGCGGCCCAAATGAGCTGGAATTCGGCTCAAAAATTATTTAAAATATTTTAAACTCAAATAAATTTTATTTGGCCGAAATTAATTTAAACCCTAGCTTTTAAAAATATTTTAAACCTTGCTAAAAATATAAAGTAGGTCAAATGAGCTCCAAAAATTATAAAATAAATATCGTGGTGATCATGGTGATGAAAGAAAGCTAACTAAGAAGACGGATCTCAATTTTGACATCGGACGACGAAACTAAAAATAGAAACGTCTCCCGTCAAAAGTGAAAATCGCCACGTCTCATCGAATAAGATTAAATTGTGGGAAAACGACTCGAGAAATGTCGTTCCAAAATAGTGCCACTATTTACTACTCTCAGAGATGTTCACAACGGCATATCACACGAAAGTGTTCACAAACAAATGAATTCTAAAATAAACATGTGCACGGCCAAAAGCACGTGCACGAACAAAGTACAACGAAAAACAGACCGTTACAAACATGATCTTGTACGGGCCATGTCTCCATCTTTGTGTCCCAGAGGTTGCTCGGCTTCAAACTTGGCAGCTCTAGACCGCTTGCCGTATAACTCTTGTGGATTCAGAAGCATACTTTGAACATCCATATGTTCATTCTTCCTCTGCAGTTCGTTATTCATCGAAGCCAAAGTAAGGCACCTGGCCTTCTCTGCATCCCTCTGATACAGCTTATAGGCTTCTTTTTCCTCGAAGGTCGAATCGTCATCGGGCTTCTCTGTAGCATCCTAGAACAGCACGTATCCAATCCCGGCTAGAGAAATGACTAACTTAATGTTCCTAAGCCAGTCTTTATAGTTTGTTCCATCGAGCACGTTCTTCTCTACCATATATTTAAGACCCGAATCCATTCTGCAATTTTGTAGATACTTTAGTCAGTATATGTTCGTTGTATAGTTTTAATGGTTGTTATAAAACTATATTCTCCCACTAAATTTATTAAAGCCATAATAATAAACATTTTATTATAAAATAACTTTGTGAGATAAGGATTCGACTATCCTGAGTCTGACAACCTTGAGTGTGTCTCAACAAGTTGTCCGACTCTGCAGTCGGTAGACGAACTCGTCGTCAATCATATTAATTATGATTCCTTATCGATTTTACCCAGGTCATTTGTGATTATAAGTGTGGTCATCCGAATCACAATGGCTAGCCTAGTTGGACCCTTGTTTTCGTGTCTAGCCTGACTTGCCCCTCCGCTCGGTGTATGCACGACACGTCGGTTTGGGTCAGGTCTTAGACTACATTCTTGGTTAGACTTACGCCGGTGCTCGACGGATGCACGAGACGTCGGTTTGGGTCAAGTCAAGATGTTATCAAGAAATCGGTTTCTATAAGATTGCCATGTCACAGTTTGAGTGTAGCTCAACAACCGCAACACGAGTCTTACAGTTGCCAACTCCTAAAACAAGGAGGGCTACGCTTTATCTTGAACAAGATTATTATCGTATTTGACTTAGGTATAGTAAATGGACTTACACAGTCATGATTCGACTCCTTGCGGTTCAGCGGACGCGGCTAGGGAATTGACTAAACCAGGACCACTCGACCCCTAGACTAGCTAGGGTGGTCCAGCAAACTTAGCCAAGCACATTGACCTACATCATGATCCATTGAAGGAGTTTCATCAATTTTATGTTCGTCCATCAACTAAATGGCTTTTAATTAAAAACTAGTTAATTCTTATTGTTACGAGGTGGAACTCGTGTACAATGAATTTGTATTATGGGGAACCAAGGGCACGATGGTTATATGGAGAAGAAGGTTTAGGTAGGCAGTTTTACAAGTGATTAGTGGGGTGAAGAAGTTGGATCCGTTGTCGGTGGCACTCACGGGGTCGAATCTCGCCGGGTACAGCTGAGGAGGGTTGGACGGCAGGGGGCTGACGCTGACTTTGGTCAAGGGACGAGCTCTTCTGCAACACGAACAACTCGTCAGAAGGGCAGGGTTGGGGTTCAACCCTTAGCCCCTCCGATGCCTAAGTCAGTAATATGGCTTAAAATGGGGGGCTAGACACGCCGGCCGGACTAACGGTGTGTCGACCACACGTGGCGAGCTATGGGTGGGAGAACAAAGATATGGATGACCCTTGTTCTCGTGTGTGAATTATAGATGAAGAGAGAATTTTCCAACCCCCCTTCCGTAAGAGGAGAGGGGGTATTTATACCTGACGGGTGATGACTAGGAGTGCTGAGCTGGCTTGGGTGTCAGCGGAAGCTGCGGACAAGGACGTCGGGAACAGGAGTTCCTGACCTGCTTTTGTCAGGCAGCGCAACGGCCAAGGGGTGCTTTTGTCGGGATGTCAGGGCCGAAAGCACTAACCGTCAGTTGGTCGGGTGACGTATGTGTCAGTCGTGTCCTTATCCTAGGTCGTTTGTCGTTGGTGACGAACTAAAGGTCGGGCCGTATCACTCTAGGCGCCGCGGTTCATGGGAATCGGGCGGGTCGTACCGATCGGTCATGAGCTATGGTCCACCTGTGCGGAAGGATACGTCCGTGCCTGTCAGTAGGCCCGGCTTAGCTACTCAAGCGTCCCCAAGCGCGCTACCCCCGGTGGGTCGAGCGGCTGTGGTTGTTCGCCTCAACCGGGTCGGGGAACGCTACAAGGCGCACCCGTCTCCATATTGCCCCGGATTTTCGGGGTGGCGACCCTTTCATGAAGCGGAGAGTCCGTGGATCATGTGGGTGGATTCGGGTGGGACCGCTACGATCTTTAGGTCGTAACAATTGCCCCCGGCATTCGAGCGCGAGGCGGAAGCCCGGTTCGGCTCGGATGGCGTAACGCTACCGTGACACTACCTTTTAATCGCGACCCGGACTTGGATCCCAGCTTAGGGGGGTGATGCTGGTCCCGCGGGGTGTGTCCCGCTATAGAGGGATCGCGAGGTCTCTTCCTGAGTTTGAGCCAAGCGGGGCGTTGTCCAAAAGGGGGAGTATTATACACCAATCTTTATCGGAGATCTAGGTGATATTTACAACACTAGGAGGAGATGTGGGTCAACCGGCGGTTGGGACGGAGGGTTGTCCACATTTGTTGTTCGCTTCGTCAGGAGGAGCAGATCCCTGCGTCGGGGCGGTCTTCCCTCATGTCGATCGCCGAATTCCTATCGCCTCATTGTCCGGGGGCGGGCCGACGCGCCGGGAACCAAAAAATATTTTCTTTATCAGGGGTGCCGCCCTGTGACGGTTCAGCCTCTGGGGGGGCCGACCCTCGGTCGTAGGAGGGGACCCTCTTCCTTTCCCTTTCATCGCTTCCTCACGTTCTGCCTTGCTGTTGTCGTGCTGGAGGATTGCTCGGCCTCGCCGGGGACCCCGCGCACCGAGGGGGAACCCCCGGGAGGCTGAGGACGAGGTGGCGGTGGTGGCGCCGCTGGGAGAGCCGTTGGGGGTTCCCCCCCGACACCCTGTGGGGATCGCCGAAGGTGACGGCGCCGCTGGGAGAGTCGCTGGGGGTTTCCCCCCTGACCCCCCGTGGGGGTCGCCTTCGGCCGGGCGTTAATTGGGGTATTGCGGCACGCGGACCGACTTCCTGGACCTGCCTTTTGATCCAGTAACGGGCAGGAGGAAAGCTGGCAGGCGGGGCCTTCCACGTGTAAGGGGAATATCCTGTTGGAGGTGGTGGGGCTATGGCGGCCATCGTCGGGGGGAGTGAGGTCCGTCAGTGGCTGTCGGCTTTCTTCATAGCTCGGTGGGGCGTTTGGGGCTGTTTTATGTCCGGAGTGAGGGGATGGGAATCCCCTGCGTCTCTCTTCCTCCTTCCCCCTGACCTCTGGAGGGGGGTATTTATAGCGAGATTCTGTGGAAGGGTTTTTCTTGGGTAATGCGGGGGATTAGTGCCGTTAATGGGCTCCACGGAATCCCGCGCTTTGGGAATCGCTTTTCCCTGGCGGTATCCGGCACTCTGGCCTCTCGGGGGGCGTGTTGCTGCTGATGGCGTGTTGTCCAATCGTCCTTTCGTTATGTCAAGTCGCATCGTGGCGCTGCTTTGACGAGACAGGGCCGCTGCCTTATCTGGACTGAGCGCCGGTTTGGCGGCCTTTGCCTTGCGACCGGTCCGTTTCAGGTCACGTGTCTTGGCTTCTTGCGTGAGTTACACAATCACCAATTATGCCCCCAACATTCCCGTGTCCGAGATCGCGAGGTCTGGGGGAAGGGGATGTTGACGGTTTGTGTTGCATTTGGGTGGGGCGGGGAGTCGGCGAAGAGGTTCGGGATGAGATACGCTGTCATATCATGATTCAATTTTGGACCGAACCGGGTACGTAGGGCGAGCCTCAGTTCACCCCCTTTCCCATTGAGCGAAAGTTGTCGGTGACTTTCAGGGAGCGGGGGGGGGGGGGGGGGGGGGCTCGGTTCGAAGCCTCGTATCGCGGGGTTCGAGCTACGGTATTCTCCGAAAAATCTGAGCGTACAGGGAAGAACGTTTTTATTTAAATTTATAAGCGCTGATCTACAGCTTGTACATGAGTTCTTAGTTTATCGCCCGTTGTGGGGTCAGATCCGGCTTGGGGAGGGGCTATAGAGCTGTCCTCGCCCGTGGTTTAATGACCTCCGGATCTGGGGGTCACTGCGGGCCGGGTGGGCCCGTTTTAACTTGAGTCGATCTTGGCGCGGAGGTGATTGGCCGCCTTCTGTGCTGAAGTGTTGCAAGGTCTCTTTGGCCCGGGATAGGTGGGTGGGGATCTTGCCGATCGGGCCGCCTTCCCTCTATTGCTTTGTCATCTCCTTCCACGGACGGGGTAAGGTTTCCTCGGTCCGGTAGGGGCGCTGAGAGGGGGAATCACCAGGGAAGCCGTCTTTCTGGGGCTTGCGCCTTGGGGAGGTTCTTGAGGATCGGGCCGCTCCTCCCCCCCATGCCTCACTGCTTCGGTTTGAGGGTGGGGTTCAGCGCCCGATGGCGCATGGGCGAGCTGACATGCCATGACTCGCCGTTTGGGCTCGTCAGGGATGCAGCCTTTCCGAGGTCCTCGCCCGGAGGTCGACTGCGAGGAGGTACTGGCCGGCGAGTGCTGGGGGCTCTCGCCTGCCCAGCCGGCGGAGATCGGATGCCACCCTTTCTCCGACTCGTCGTCGTTTAGGGCAGACGGAGGCGTGAAAGGAGAATTTCCCTTGTGTAAGGGGAATACCCTTTTGGCGATCCGTTTGTAAGGGGAATATCCTGTTAGCGGCGCTGGAGATGTAGGAACCGCCGCCTTGGGTGGCGGGAACCATTGATGGCCGGTGACCTCTCTTTTGTTAGGACGGTGTATCTCGGCCCGTTTCCCGGTGGGTGGGGGGATCAAGTGGCGGTTTTTCATGTCTGCCGGTTCTCCTACTTTCAGAAGGGGGAGTGGCGTCTTTATAGGGAGATCTCGCTGACGGTTTCTCCTTTATTTATTGCGCTGAGTTGGCATTATTAATGGGCTCCTCGAATTCATGCCCGTAGGAAACCGCCTTTGCCAGGTGGCTCTTACGGGTCCTCTTTTGGAGCGCATCATTAATGGTGGCGTGTTTCTCGAGCGTCCTTTCGTTTCGTCGAGTCACATCGGGGCAGCCTACTCGGGAACTGACGTCATTTTGTCCCGGTTTGTGTGCCCCTGTTTTCTTTTGATTTTTCGAGGGCCATGGGTGCGTAGCCCCCTCCGGTTTGGGTGGCTAGGGTTGGCCCTGTCCCAGAGATCTTAAGAGGGGCCCGTGCCCTTCTCTGGTTTGGGTGGCTAGGGTTGGCCCTGCCCCAGAGGTCTTGAGGGGGGGAGCGGGCGTGTAGCCGGCCCATGCCCTTCTCCGGTTTGGGTGGCTAGGGTTGGCCCTGCCCCAGAGGTCTTGAGGGGGGGAGCGGGTGCGTAGCCCGGCCTGTGCCCTTCTCCGGTTTGGGTGGCTAGGGTTGGCCCTGCCCCAGAGGTCTTGAGGGGGGGGGAGCGGGCGCGTAGCCCGGCCCGTGCCCTTCTATGGTTTGGGTGGCTAGGGTTGGCCCAGCCCCAGAGGTCTTGAGGGGGGGAGCGGGAGCGTAGCCCGGGCCGTGCCCTTCTCTGGTTTGGGTGGCTAGGGTTGGCCCTGCCCCAGAGGTCTTGAGGGGGGGAGCGGGCACGTAGCCTGGCCCGTGCCCTTCTTTGGTTTGGGTGGCTAGGGTTGGCCCTGCCCCAGAGGTCTTGAGGGGGGGAGCGGGCGCGTAGCCCGGCCCGTGCCCTTCTCTGGTTTGGGTGGCTAGGGTTGGCCCTGCCCCAGAGGTCTTGAGGGGGGAGCGGGCGCGTAGCCCGGCCCGTGCCCTTCTCCGGTTTGGGTGGCTAGGGTTGGCCCTGCCCCAGAGCTCTTGAGGGGGGGAGCGGGCGCGTAGCCCGGCCCGTGCCCTTCTCCGGTTTGGGTGGCTAGGGTTGGCCCTACCCCAGAGGTCTTGAGGGGGGGAGCGGGCGCGTCGCCCAGCCCGTGCCCTTCTCCGGTTTGGGTGGCTAGGGTTGGCCCTGCCCCAGAGGTCTTGAGGGGGGAGCGGGCGCGTAGCCCAGCCCGTGCCCTTCTCCGGTTTGGGTGGCTAGGGTTGGCCCTGCCCCAGAGGTCTTGAGGGGGGGAGCGGGCGCGTAGCCCGGCCCGTGCCCTTCTCCGGTTTGGGTGGCTAGGGTAGGCCATGCCCCAGAGGTCTTGAGGGGGGGAGCGGGCGCGTAGCCCGGCCCGTGCCCTTCTCTGGTTTGGGTGGCTAGGGTTGGCCCTGCCCCAGAGGTCTTGAGGGGGGGAGCGGGCGCGTAGCCCGGCCCGTGCCCTTCTCCGGTTTGGGTGGCTAGGGTTGGCCCTGCCCCAGAGGTCTTGAGGGGGGGAGCGGGCGCGTAGCCTGACCCGTGCCCTTCTCCGGTTTGGGTGGCTAGGGTTGGCCCTACCCCAGAGGTCTTGAGGGGGGGAGCGGGCGCGTAGCCCGGCCCGTGCCCTTCTCCGGTTTGGGTGGCTAGGGTTGGCCCTGCCCCAGAGGTCTTGAGGGGGGAGCGGGCGCGTAGCCCGGCCCGTGCCCTTCTCCGGTTTGGGTGGCTAGGGTTGGCCCTGCCCCAGAGGTCTTGAGGGGGGGAGCGGGCGCGTAGCCCGGCCCGTGCCCTTCTCCGGTTTGGGTGGCTAGGGTTGGCCCTGCCCCAGAGGTCTTGAGGGGGGGAGCGGGCGCGTAGCCCGGCCCGTGCCCTTCTCTGGTTTGGGTGGCTAGGGTTGGCCCTGCCCCAGAGGTCTTGAGGGGGGGGAGCGGGCGCGTAGCCCGGCCCGTGCCCTTCTCTGGTTTGGGTGGCTAGGGTTGGCCCTACCCCAGAGGTCTTGAGGGGGGGAGCGGGCGCGTCGCCCGGCCCGTGCCCTTCTCTGGTTTGGGTGTCTAGGGTTGGCCCTGCCCCAGAGGTATTGAGGGGGGGAGCGGGCGCGTAGCCCGGCCCGTGCCCTTCTCCGGTTTGGGTGGCTAGGGTTGGCCCTGCCCCAGAGGTCTTGAGGGGGGGAGCGGGCGCGTAACCTGGCCCGTGCCCTTCTCTGGTTTGGGTGGCTATGGTTGGCCCTGCCCCAGAGGTCTTGAGGGGGGGAGCGGGCACGTAGCCCGGCCCGTGCCCTTCTCCGGTTTGGGTGGCTAGGGTTGGCCCTGCCCCAGAGGTCTTGAGGGGGGGAGCGGGCGCGTAGCCCGGCCCGTGCCCTTCTCCGGTTTGGGTGGCTAGGGTTGGCCCTGCCCCAGAGGTCTTGAGGGGGGGAGCGGGCGCGTAGCCCGGCCCGTGCCCTTCTCTGGTTTGGGTGGCTAGGGTTGGCCCTGCCCCAGAGGTCTTGAGGGGGGGAGCGGGCGCGTAGCCCGGCCTGTGCCCTTCTCTGGTTTGGGTGGCTAGGGTTGGCCCTGCCCCAGAGGTCTTGAGGGGGGGAGCGGGCCCGTAGCCCGGCCCGTGCCCTTCTCTGGTTTGGGTGGCTAGGGTTGGCCCTGCCCCAGAGGTCTTGAGGGGGGGAGCGGGCGCGTAGCCCGGCCCGTGCCCTTCTCTGGTTTGGGTGGCTAGGATTGGCCCTGCCCCAGAGGTCTTGAGGGGGGGAGCGGGCGCGTAGCCCGGCCCGTGCCCTTCTCTGGTTTGGGTGGCTAGGGTTGGCCCTGCCCCAGAGGTCTTGAGGGGGGGAGCGGGCGCGTAGCCCGGCCCGTGCCCTTCTCTGGTTTGGGTGGCTAGGGTTGGCCCTGCCCCAGAGGTCTTGAGGGGGGGAGCGGGCGCGTAGCTCGGCCCGTGCCCTTCTCTGGTTTGGGTGGCTAGGGTTGGTCCTGCCCCAGAGGTCTTGAGGGGGGGAGCGGGCGCGTAGCCCGGCCCGTGCCCTTCTCTGGTTTGGGTGGCTAGGGTTGGCCCTGCCCCAGAGGTCTTGAAGGGGGGAGCGGGCGCGTAGCCCGGCCCGTGCCCTTCTCTGGTTTGGGTGGCTAGGGTTGGCCCTGCCCCAGAGGTCTTGAGGGGGAGAGCGGGCGCGTAGCCCGGCCCGTGCCCTTCTCTGGTTTGGGTGGCTAGGGTTGGCCCTGCCCCAGAGGTCTTGAAGGGGGGGAGCGGGCGCGTAGCCCGGCCCGTGCCCTTCTCTGGTTTGGGTGGCTAGGGTTGGCCCTGCCCCAGAGGTCTTGAGGGGGGAGCGGGCGCGTAGCCCGGCCCGTGCCCTTCTCTGGTTTGGGTGGCTAGGGTTGGCCCTGCCCCAGAGGTCTTGAGGGGGGGAGCGGGCACGTAGCCCGGCCCGTGCCCTTCTCTGGTTTGGGTGGCTAGGGTTGGCCCTGCCCCAGAGGTCTTGAGGGGGGGGGGGAGCGGGCGCGTAGCCCGGCCCGTGCCCTTCTCTGGTTTGGGTGGCTAGGGTTGGCCCTGCCCCAGAGGTCTTGAGGGGGGAGAGCGGGCGCGTAGCCCGGCCCGTGCCCTTCTCTGGTTTGGGTGGCTAGGGTTGGCCCTACCCCAGAGGTCTTGAGGGGGGGGGGGGAACGGGCACGTAGCCCGGCCCGTGCCCTTCTCTGGTTTGGGTGGCTAGGGTTGGCCCTGCCCCAGAGGTCTTGAGGGGGGGAGCGGGCGCGTAGCCCGGCCCGTGCCCTTCTCTGGTTTGGGTTGCTAGGGTTGGCCCTACCCCAGAGGTCTTGAGGGGGGGAGCGGGCGCGTAGCCTGGCCCGTGCCCTTCTCTGGTTTAGGTGGCTAGGGTTGGCCCTGCCCCAGAGGTCTTGAGGGGGGGAGCAGGCGCGTAGCCCGGCCCGTGCCCTTCTCTGGTTTGGGTGGCTAGGGTTGGCCCTGCCCCAGAGGTTCGGAGTTTTAACGAACTGCAAAACTTGTGTAGGAACAACAATGTTGCGTAAAACGAGTAGATGTGTATATTGCGCGTAAAAAAGGAAAAACTCACAACTATTGGTAGAATTTTAGCAGATGTTTTGCGTTCCAATGGTGGGCCAGTTCGCTCCCTTCGGGGGTAGCCAGGATGTACGTGGCCGGTCCGACAATATCGACGACCGTGTAGGGCCCTTCCCATTTAGCGGCCAGCTTTCCCCGCTGTGCAGTCTCGGGCCGGAAGGTGGCATCTCGGAGGACCAAATCACCGATCCTGAAAGTCCGCGGTTTCACCCGGGAGTCGTAATATCGGGCCATCCTCTGGCTGTGTTTGACGAGGTTGGTCAGGGCCCGGTCTCTTACCTCGTCTATCAACTCAAGACTGAGGCCGAGTCCTTCTCCGTTGATTTCTTCGTCGAAGAGCTTTAGCCGGAGTGTCTCCTCACCGATTTCCACAGGAACGACCGCCTCCGATCCGTATGCTAGCACGAAGGGGCTTTCTCCGGTCGAGGCCTTGTGGGTGGTACGATAAGACCATAGGATTCCCGGCAGCTCGTCAACCCAAGCCCCAAGAGCGGCGTCCACCTTCTTCTTCATTGGGTTCAAGATACATTTATTCGCGGCCTCCGCCATTCCGTTGCATTGTGGGTGGGCGACTGACGCGAACTGGAGTTTGATCCCCCAACTCGAGCAGAAGTCGCGGAAGCCTTCGCAATCGAACTGCTTTCCATTATCCGTGACAATGGAGCCGGGGATCCCAAAGCGGCATATGATGGATTTCCAGATGAAGCCCTTCATGTCCGTCCACGCGATTCGCGCCAGCGGCTCTGCTTCGACCCATTTTGTGAAGTAGTCCACGGCGACGACTAGATATTTCCTTCCCCCGGAGGCCTTTGGGAACGGCCCCAGGATGTCGAGTCCCCACTTGGCGAAGGGGATCGGGCTCAAGATGGGCATCAGGTTGGCCGGGGGTGCAGTCGTCCGTCGGCAGAACTTCTGGCATGCCTCGCACTTCTTGACGTATTGTACCGCGTCCCGGATCATCGTCGGCCAGTAGTATCCTTGGCGCATTACTTTGTGGGCGATGGTGCACCCGCCATGGTGGTTTCCGCAGAAGCCTTCGTGTACCTCGCGGATGACTTGCTCAGCCTGCTCCGGGCCCAAGCATTTCAGGTAGGGCAGGACGTCAAAATTGGCGCGGCGGTGGCGGTACAGCACTCCGTCGAGAAGCACGAATGACAGGGCCCGCCTTTCCACCTGTTTTGCCAACATCCGCTCCTCGGGTAGCTCACCCGTCTCTAAGTACTTCATAATGGGGGTCATCCATGACGTCATCGCGTCCGTGCACATCAGTTCTCCTTCGTCAATGGTTGGCGTCAATAGGATTTCCACGTAGATTGCCTTCCCGATCTCGGCCGCCGAAGAGGAAGCCAGCTTAGACAGGGCATCCGCCCGGAGGTTGCTGGAGCGGGGTAGGTGTTGGACGTCCGCTTTCTTGAACTTACGGAGTTCGATCTGGATGCGATTCAGGTATCGCTTCATTGTTTCCTCTCGGGCCTCGAAGCCCCCTAGGATCTGTTGGATGACGAGACGGGAGTCACTTAGGAGCAACACGTTCGTCGCCCCCACTGCCCTAGCGAGTTTTAACCCGTTAACCGCGGCTTCATACTCTGCGACATTGTTGGTGGCCGGGAAGCTGAAGCGTAGGGCGTATTCCAACGAACATCCGTCAGGAGTCTGAATGACGATACCCGCTCCTGTCCCGGAGCCCGTTGCGGAGCCGTCGACGCGGATGGTCCATAATTCGCCTGCTGCCATCGGGGAGGGCGCTGAGGGTTCGCCCACCTCGATCCTCCGCGGGGACGTGGTCGCCGATGGGAGCTCTGTTCGGTCCCCCGGCGGGACTTCCGTGGTGCATTCCACCATGAAGTCGGCCAGCGCTTGGCCCTTGATCGCCGTCCGGGCTTTGTACGTTATGTCGAACTCGCTGAGCTCGACGCTCCAATTGAGCATCCTCCCTGACCGCTCCAGTCTTTTCAGGTTCTTTTCGAGGGGCATGCCGGTATGGACGGTTATGGGGTGGGCCTGAAAATAGGGCCGGAGCTTCCGGGCTGTGGTGATTAGGCAGTAGGCGGCTTTCTCGATAGGGCTGTAACGAGTCTCCGCCTCCCGGAGGATCCGGCTGGCATAGTAAACAGGGCGTTGCACCCCTCCTTCCTCCTTGATCAGGACAGAGCTAACGGCCTCCTCGTTGGTCGCCAGGTACAACCCTAGGGGTTCGCCTTCCTCCGGCCGTGCGAGGAGCGGTGGGCTCTGTAGGTATGCTCTCAGCTCCGCGAACGCCCGCGCGCAGTCGTCGTCCCACGGGATCACCTTCCTTTTGTCTTTAGCTTCGCCAAAGGCTGTGCGCAAGACCCTGAAGAAGGGGAGCGATTTCTCCGCCGATTTTGACAGGAATCGTCCCAGAGCAGCGATCCGGCCGTTCAGTCGCTGCAAGTCCCGGATCGTCCGGGGCTCCGTCATACTGATGAGGGCCGTCACCTTGTCAGGGTTCACCTCGATTCCCCGCTTCGTTATCATGAAGCCCAGGAATTTTCCCGATTGCATGCCAAAGATACACTTCGCGGGGTTTAGCCTCAGGTTGTACCGGCGGACCCTCTGGAAGGTTTCCTGCAGGTCGGCGAGGTGGTCGGGGGCCCTTCCGCTCTTCACCAGCATGTCGTCGATGTAGACCTCCAAGTTTCGTCCTACCTGAGGGCCGAATATTTGGTCCACCATCCGTTGATAGGTCGCCCCGGCGTTCTTCAGTCCAAAGGGCATCTTGGTGTAACAGAAGGTGCCTTTATCGGTGACAAAAGACGTCTTCTCCTCATCCCCCTCCGCCATCGGTATCTGGTTGTACCCCGAGAAGGCGTCCATAAAGCTTAACAACTCATAGCCGGACGCCTGGTCCACCAAGTGGTCGATCCTGGGCAGAGGGAAGCTGTCCTTCGGGCATACCTTGTTGAGGTCGGTGAAGTCGATGCACATGCGCCACTTTCCACTGGGCTTCTTCACCAGAACGACGTTGGCGAGCCAGTCGGGGTAGTCCACCAGCCGAACAAATTTGGCTTCGAGGAGCCGCTCTACCTCTTCCTCGGCTGCCCTCTTCTTTTCGCCCCCCGCACTTCTGTTCTTCTGTCGAACAGGTCGGGCTTCCGGGTCCGCATTCAACCTGTGGGAGATTACCGTCGGGTCCACCCTGGGCATGTCGGCAGGTGACCATGCGAATATGTCTGCGTTTTCCCGGAGCAAGGCGACGAGGGCCGTCCTCAAAGCGGCCGGGAGTTTTGTCCCGATGGAGACGGTTCTCCCCCCGTCCGAGGCTATCGGGACCTCTTCCACTTCCTCGGTCGGGGTCGGCCGCTGGTCGCAGAAGTCCTCCCTCTCGTCAGGGATAAGAGCCGTCAGGGTCCGCCTCGGGCTCCTACGCCGGGACGGCGTATGGTTGTGGTCTCCGGGCACCTCCCGACATCCCCGCACCTGTCCCACCCCCCGCGGGGTCCGGAACTTCACCGTCTGGTGTTGCAGGCTGGGGAGCGCCTCGATGGCCGTCATATATGGACGCCCTATGATTCCGTTATACGCCGATGCGACGTCGACGATGACAAAAAGCGTTTCCTTGGTGACGGCCCTCGGTTCCTCCCCTAGGGTCATGGGCAGGGCGATCGTTCCCTCGGTGGGGATCGCATGGCCGGTGAAGCCAGCAATAGGGCCCACACAGGGCTCTAGGTCTGCGCACCCCCATCCCATCCTCTCGACCGTTGACAGGAGCAGGATGTCGTAGGAGCTACCGGTGTCAATCAGGAGCCGGCCGACGTCAATCGCCCCGATCCGAGCCTTGATGACGAGAGCATCATTGTTCTGGCTCCGTGTCTCCTGCCAGTCCTCCTCGGTAAAGGTGATAGGGGGTCGGTGTGTCCTTCTTCGCTTCGGTCGGCGGTCGGCGCCCGCCACCATCACCTGTCGGGCTCCGGCCCCCGGGATTACGGGCGCCCGCCCTGCCGAGGAAGGCCCCCCAGTTATCATCTCAATTCGCATGACCGCCCTCAGGGGGCGTGGCTCCTCCTTATCGCGGTTCGCCGGCGGTTCCCGTCCCCCCTCCTCCGGGGGGGCTCTCTCTTCTTGTGCCGCCCGCCTGCCCGCGACAAAGTTTCCCAGGTGACCCGCCTGGATCAATCGCTCGATCTCTCTTTCAAGGGCGTAACAACGGTCGGTGTCGTGACCGTGGTCCCGGTGATAACGGCAATATCTCCGGGGGTCCCGCCTCGCCGGATCTGTCCTCATCTCCCGGGGAGGCTCTGACAGTAACCCAGCCCTTGTCGTCGCGGCCATCACCTCCATCATGGGGGCATTGAGTCGCGTGTAATGCGCCCGTAGGGGGCCCTCCTGTCTTGGGACGACTCGAGGGTGCCCTTGTGCCGGAGCAAACTCGCGCGCCGGACCAGGGCGATCTTGGGGGCGAGGCCCGGGCGGTTCCCGCCTTGGTCGGGCTAGCCGGTCGCGACTTCGGTCCCCCTCTTCCTGCCTCGGCCGAGGATGCGATCGGGGTTCGCCTTGGGACTGTTTCTCCGGGGGGAGTAAGACCTTTGCACCTAGAGTCTCTTCGGCCAACGCGTGCCTCTCCGCCATAGCAACCAACGCCTCGTAGTCGGACGGCGGGTCCCGGAGCAGGGATTTGTGGAGGCTCCGAGTCCGCAACCCCGTTTTGAAGGCCAGCATAAGCACCTCATCGCCGCATGTCACCACCGCCCGTCTCTCCTCCTGAAAGCGACGGAGGTATCTACCCGTTGTCTCTCCCTCCCCTTGGACTATCGTGCTGAGATAGTCTAAGGGCTTCTTTTTCGTCCGCCCAGCCCGGAACTCTTGGCAGAACTTGTGGGATAGTTCGCCAAAGCTCCCGACGGACCTCACGGGCAAGCCAAAGTACCAGTCCAACGCGGTGTCCCTCAGGCTTTGGGAGAAATGTCGGCATAGGAACGCCTCATCCACGTCCTGCGCCTCCATCGCCCCCCGGTATTGCTGCACGTGCGTGAGGGGGTCGCCTCTCCCATTGTATGTGGCCAAGTGAGGGGGTTTGAACCTTATGGGCCTTGGGGCGGACGTGATCCACCGTGCAAGTGGCGTGGCCTCCTCCGGGTAGGTTGGGCGATCCAGCGCATCCCCTCTCCGCCATTCGGGGGTCTGGCTTCGGTCGCGCCTCGGCCGCCGACGGTCCTCCGTCCCCGGGGAGTAGCCCGACGGTCTTCTGGCGGGGCTCCTTCCTTGGGCCGAGGATTCGACGGGTTGCGGGCTACGGTTCTCCCAGCGCCAGCGCCTCCCGGCCAGCTCTCCTCGGGCCTCCATCCGTTCTTGATTCTCCCGAAGGAGCCTTTCGCGCTCGGCTGTGAGGAAGCATAGTTGTCGACAAACGGCTTCCTCGTGCTGGGTATCGGAGGGGTGGTGCAGGCGACGCGGGCTGCCTCCTCCGGGTGGGGACCTGTTCAGCAACGGGTCCCGCCCGTCCCCGAGCCACCGACCCGTTGCCGTCTCGTCCAGGATTTCTCGGTTGCTCCTGTTTTCTCTCCTTAGCCTCTCGCGCTCCACGACGATGAGGCGGAGTTGGCGGCGAGCGGCCTCTTCGTCCTGGTAGTCCCTTCGGGCGGTCTCTGCCGCTTCATCCAAACGCCTTTGCGCGGCGGCTGCCTCCCCAGGCGCCTCCACTACCGCGCAACTTCCATCTCCTCTTCCAGGAGTCTTTGCTGGGCCGCAACCTCCTCCGCGAGCCCCCTGTTCTCCCCCTCCTCCTCGAACTGAAGGTGGAGGTTCCGCCTCACGTTCTGGGGCTCTGAGGGGCCGGGCGGAGGCTCCGTTCTAGCCGTCTGATAGCCTCCCCTGGCCTGAGTGACGGCCTCGAAGCTCTTCAGGACGGCGTGGGCTGAAGTAGGTTCAGTTTCGGTGCCCGTCCCCAGAAGGGGGTCGGACGCTAGGGTGATTTGTAGGGAGAGCGGTTCCTGACCCACGAGATCTTTGTCGTGGTCAGGGTTCCGCGAGATCGGCATGGAGTCTAACATGGGTGTGACCCTTCGTTCCCACAGACGGCGCCAATTGTTACGAGGTGGAACTCGCGTACAATGAATTTGTATTATGGGGAACCAAGGGCACGATGGTTATATGGAGAAGAAGGTTTAGGTAGGCAGTTTTACAAGTGATTAGTGGGGTGAAGAAGTTGGATCCGTTGTCGGTGGCGCTCACGGGGTCGAATCTCGCCGGATACAACTGAGGAGGGTTGGACGGCAGGGGGCTGACGCTGACTTTGGTCAAGGGGCGAGCTCTCCTGCAACACGAACAACTCGTCAGAAGGGCAGGGTTGGGGTTCAACCCTTAACCCCTCCGATGCCTAAGTCAGTAATAGGGCTTAAAATGGGGGGCTAGACACGCCGGCCGGACTAACGGTGTGTCGACCGCACGTGGCGAGCTATGGGTGGGAGAACAAAGATATGGATGACCATTGTTCTCGTGTGTGAATTATAGATGAAGAGAGAATTTTCCAACCCCCCTTCTGTAAGAGGAGAGGGGGTATTTATACCTGACGGGTGATGACTGGGTGTGCTGAGCTGGCTCTGGTGTCAGCGGAAGCTGCGGACAAGGACGTCGGGAACAGGAGTTCCTGACCTGCTTTTGTCAGGCAGCGCAACGGCCAAGGGGTGCTTTTGTCGGGATGTCAGGGTCGAAAGCGCTAACCGTCAGTCGGTCGGGTGACGTATGTGTCAGTCGTGTCCTTATCCTAGGTCGTTTGTCGTTGGTGACGAACTAAAGGTCGGGCCGTATCACTCTAGGCGCCGCGGTTCATGGGAATCGGGCGGGTCGTACCGATCGGTCATGAGCTATGGTCCGCCTGTGCAGAAGGATACGTCTGTGCCTGTCAGTAGGCCCGGCTTAGCTACTCAAGCGTCCCCAAGCGCGCTACCCCCGGTGGGTCGAGCGGTTGTGGTTGTTCGCCTCAACCGGGTCGGGGAACGCTACAAGGCGCGCACGTCTCCATATTGCCCCGGATTTTCGGGGTGGCGACCCTTTCATGAAGCGGAGAGTCCGTGGATCATGTGGGTGGATTCGGGTGGGACCGCTACGATCTTTAGGTCGTAACACTTATCAATTAGTGGATCCTAAAATTCAAAATTTTATTGATTGGTTGAACAATTTTTATTAAAACCCTATCAACTATAAGGTTCGTGTGTTCCACGTGCTACCCCAATCTAATTAGGATTTTAATAAGATAATAACAACATTTTTCAAAAATAGTCTTTTTATGATAATCATCATTTAAACGATTTATTACAATGATTGTCAATCAAAAGGGACTACCCTAATCTGGTATTAGGTTTTGATGTTGTTTTGTTTATTAAAACGTAACATGTCACTAGTCATTAAAATTTCATCTTATAAAATTTTAATCTGTTAATGGCTAACCTAAAGGGTTCATGAATATATTATTCATCATGTCCATTAAAACATAAACCAACTAATTTAACCACATAAATAAAAGGTTCATTTAGTGACATATACTGAAAGCTTGCAAGTTAAAAATTATCTATAATATAATCAAACAACTTGCAAATCTAAAATTTAACTTTTAAATTTAAAGATCTAAAATTTAAAGCCAAAAGCATTTTTATCACATAAAACTAGGTTTCATAAAATTATCAAATAATTTTAAAACCTAAGCTTTAAAATTTTAACGATACATTTCTAAGATTAAAATATCGCATAAAATAATCTTGAAACCTATATGTAATTTAAAAGAAACAAATTTATTATATCATCTCATGAGAATAAAATTTTCTTTATATCACATATTCTTTAAGAAACAATTTTAAAACCCTTTTAAAATCATTTGAAATTAATTTTAAAAAAAACTTTTGGATAAAGCCCTTAAAAAATTTCAATCTTTTTGCAACCAAAAATATGAATTTTCAATATCATCGCTTGAAATAAAATATTCCTTTTATGTTACATAAACTTTAAAAAATTTTAAATGCATGCTAAAATTATTTTTATCTTATAAAATAAAATTTAAAAAACATTTAAACATAAGAGACCTATTTAAATTTATCACATAAAAATTAAATCGTCCTAAAAAAATTTCATGTTGCAAAACAATTTTAAAACACAAAACATTATATTAACATAAAGTTCAAATTGCCGTATGTTCAAAACAAGCAATTAAAGGATTTAAAATCGTCGCAAAATTAGATCTACAAGCATAACCGTGGCTCTGATACCACTGTAGGGGTTTTGGCGGACCCTCAGAGCTCGGATCTGTGTCCGTCCTAAGTCGGATAGACTACAGTGGCATAAAGCGCAGCTGAAAATCAAAAACTAAGCTAGCTAAACAATTTAGCTAGTCTCTGAGAGAGCCAGAACCTAGCCCAATCTATGCCAACTTAGGGTGGATCTGACCACCCTAAGAGGGATCTATTCTACAGCGATAAAATTAAATCTACACTAAAAATTCTTAACCACATACCCGGAATCTCGACCCTGGGGGGCAAGATGTACCGCACCGTCTTCTGATGCTCCTCGTAGCCAAACCGCCTTAACTCGATCCACCCCAGCCACCTTGCACCCTCGAACCGATCTGCCTGAGCCGACTTCCGCCTACAAGCCGATCACACGCGGTAGAACGTTTCACTTGAGTAGACCCACGTCTTAGACGTCTGGATCCGAATCCAAACCCCCTTCGTAGTCTTGCTAGGACTAGTCGGGAGAATAGGAAGAAGAGAGAGAGAGAATAGTTTTAGTCGTAGATCGAGCTAGCTCAAAAATCCAGAGCTACTCGATCGAGGACTTGGTGCATTTTTCAACGAAGAGAGTGCACCCCTATTTATATAGGGAGTCGGCTCTTCTCTTTTCGTTGTGAGCAATGTGGGACAATAGTCAAATTGAAGAGAAATTAATTAAGCTAATTTTAGCTTAATTGAAGTTTAGAAAGCTTTTCATAAAAGCTAACTTCAATGAATTAATTCTATTTACTCATTAAACTTTAGGCACCAAACAAGCTATCAATCCGAAGGCCTTCGAATGGTGAACGCGTAGGAACGAACGGCGACGAATTTCGACTTCGTTTGACCCCTCAAACAATTGCCCAAAGGTGGGCAAAAAATCAATTCTCGTAGCCATCATAGAAGGGTTTCAAAAAACCCTATGACTTAAGTTGCGGGCACGCCCGCTAGGCTTAGCGGGCGCGCCCGCCCAAGGCAAGAAGGGCGGGCGGCCAGCCCGCTGGGCAGCGGGCGTGCGCCCGCTGCTGCAGCGGGCCATGACCGCTGTGCAGCAGGCACTGGCCCGCTGGAAGCAGCGGGCTGCGCCTGCTGCTGCATCGGGCTGAGCCCGCTGTGCAGCGGGTGCGCGCCCGCTGCAACCAGCGGGCCGTGCCCGTTCTCCCTTGCGGATGGGCCTGTTACCCCAGTGGGTCTAACCCACTTTGCCTTGGACTGTTTTCGCGTTTCTGGGCTCGTTTGAGCTCCGATTTGGACGCGGTTTGAACCTAAGACCGGGACGATCCCATCATCCAGGTAACCCTTTCTAATGTATTTGTTCCTACGAATATTGTCGTAACCAATTTGCGACACGTTTAATCTTTGTTTGCATCAAATGCAACATTGTCCATATTGTATTTACGACTTATTTTCACAACTAGCTTTGTGAATATCAACTATTCAATTTCATCAAATGAATCTCTCTGAATTAATCTTCCTATTACTAAGACACGAACGCAACTCGGTGTGAGACCCTATAGACTGACCTTACTACAGGTTGGGGCTTGAAACCCCAAGACGACGGTCACTACGAGCAGTAGTTGTCGTCCCTGTTTCAGAATCATCATAACGTGATCGACCCATTGACAAAAGCATCATTGGGTTTACTTTGGCTGTGTCAGTGATGAATACCGTTAGCTATAGTCCCTTCGTCAAGACTGTGTCCCTGTTGGCCTAGGGTATGGTTTACTGTCAACCCTGTTAGACAACATTGGTCTGTACACGGTGGTCTTTGTTGTATTCACGTTGTACTTCTTATAACATACCCCGACCGAGGATTTAACACAAAGATCGTACTAAGCCTGTGACACTAACTTACCTTTAACGGAAGTGATGAATCCCATCTTAGTCATCTACTCGCCTCGAGAGCTTTGGGTGCAACCCAGCCTAAGATCTTTCAGTAGGCCTAGCCTCGAAGCTAGATCATAGGTCTAAGCTACACCGTTCACTCACAGGTTCGTACAAATGACTTCAGTTCTTAAGGACCAGCTTACCTATCATCTCCCTAGAGTTATTATAGACAGTTTAGTTAAAGTTAACAATTTAATAACTCTAAGTTGGTCGTTCAGTAAACTCATTCTCCAATGAGCACCTGTGTCTCGTCTCCGACTTTACGAATTCGAATGACTATGAGATCATCATTACCCCAAGGTAAGACAAAGACACAGTGGTCTATCCGATGTGTCGATATCCAGTTCTCGACACATCTATGACCACGAACCGTTTAAGATTTGAGCTTCTATTCGGTCGCTTACTACTCATAATCGAGATCTTATCTGGATACGTAGGGACCTAACTATAAGTCTATGGACATTATCTAAGTGTGTGTGTGTGTATATATATCTTTTTTTGCAAGATAAGTTAGTAGGTATATGTGTATATATATATATCTTATATATATATATATATATGCAAAAAATGTACCTAAGATTGACATTGGGTAGAGATACATGAGCTCACCCCCGCTGTTCGGGGTTTGTGAGTATTTTTTTTTGAAAATTTTTTTGCAGTATGTAGATATACTTGTTATGTAGCTCTTCACAAAATTTCAGGTCAATCCAACACTGTTTGAGCCTCCGTTCATCGATTTCAAAAACGTTGCGCAAAACTGTCCAGAATTCTGGACAGTTTTGCGCAACGTTTTTGAAATCGATGAACGGAGGCTCAAACGGTGTTGGATTGACCTGAAATTTTGTGGAGAGCTACATAACAAGTATATCTACCTACTGCAAAAAAAATTTCAAAAAAAAATACTCACAAACCCCGAACAGCGGGGGTGAGCTCAGGTATCTCTACCCGAGGTCAATCTTAGGCACATTTCCCTCTATATATATATATATATATATATATATATATATATATATATATATATATATATATATATATATATTCAAACGATTTCATACTTAAGATAATGGACACTATATATCTTATGAACAAGACGTACACTTAGGATAAATCGCCTTATTGGTATATATCCTCCTACAGAATGCTGCTCAGGATGGCGTCTTGACGCAGGCCCAAAAAGAGGGCCACATCAACAAGCCACCTCCGTGGATGAAGGTGGCGAAGAGACGAAGAAAAATACTGCAAGTATCACAAGGATAATGGCCACGACACCGATGACTGTTGGTACCTAAAGAAGGACATCGACCAGCTGATTAGTCGAGGATATTTGAAGAACTTTGTCGATGCTTCAAAGGCTGGCTCCAGAGAAGGCACGTCGAGGCAAGCAGATAAGGGGAAGAAGGTGAACGTCGTCTGTAAGGACTCTGTATATGGGGAAAACACTAGAAGGGGGGTTGAATAGTGTTTATGCAAATTTAAAAGGAATTTACGCCAAATAAAATGCAATCCAACAAATAGTGCGGAATAGAAAAACAACCCAAAATGAAACACATGCAAACACAGAGATGTTTCAAGGGTTCGAACTACCCAAGTCAACTCCCGACTTGTTCACGGTAATCCTACGTCCCTTCCACCCGGATACCTCCGGATACTCAAGTTAGAACCCTAACTTGAAGTTTCCTTAAAACCCACTTGTAGCAACCCTACAAGTGAAATCGAATACAATTGATGTCCTTGACTCCCACAACTTGGGAGCAAGCAAAACCACTCTCACAACCGAGAGCAAATCTCAAATAATGAAAATTATGAAATAATGAAAACAACACTTACAATCACCTATGTCTTGAAGTAGAACTTGAAGGAGGAGTGTGATGTGTGTTGCAGAACTCTCTTGGAAGAGAGGAGAAGCCATTTCTCTTGACTGCACCAATTGCCTAGATGATCACTCTTTGGTTCTAGGTTGGAGAGCAAGAGATCAAGATTTGGAAATACTTAGGGCTTTGGATTTGAGAGCTTTGATATTTGGAAATGAAATCTTGAGAGATTTTGCAATAGCTTAGGTAACATCTCAATGGAACAGTAGAAGCCCTATTTATAGGTTTCTCAAATCCACAAAACAATTTAGGCAAAAACCCAATTGAAATCCGTGAGAAAAATCTCAACGGATAGAATCTGAACTCGCGACAGTCGTTTGTTGAACAATCCACAGTCGACTGTTGCACAGTCAGCATGGGTAGGTGAGAAATCATAATGGTAACTTACCACGTGGACAGTCGACTGATGAAGCAAAGACAGTCGACTGTTAAACCAACAGGCGACTGTAATTTCTTCTACAGGCGACCAGCCGAAAGATAAGTAAGTTAGAATAATACTGGAAATCTCACAAGTAACAGGACAGACGACTGAAGTAAGGAACACAGTCGACAATTAATCAGAACAGGCGACTGTCAAATACTCTGAGAATTTCCAAAGAGCAGAGTCAATAAGTTAACTCACAGACAGACGACTGTTGAAGCATACACAGTCGACTGATCTAAGGGACAGTCGACTGAATATTCAACAGTAGTTGACTGGCCGAGAAAGACAGATCAAACTAGTTTGGGCAGAAGGATATACATGCGACTGATTTACAGAACACAGTCGATTGTCACCAGGACAGGCGCATGTGAATCATTCATCAGTGGCCTATGCAAAATAATCAGAGAAGGCCCAAAACTATATTGTAAAAGTCTGTGCATAACAGGCGACTGTCGAACAAAACACAGTCGAATGTTTTTAAGACAGACGACTGTAAACTGTTAAGCAGTCTACTGTTATAAACAATCATTGCACAACCAATATAGAAATGAATTGGAGTCTAAGGACGAATGGTCTAATGATGTCCTATGACAGAATGTAGATGTGTGTGATGCTGCATCAAAGTTCTACTTCTAATCTACATACTAGAAAAGAAATAAAGAAAGTTACATTGACGAATTCTCTCTTCTATCCATCGTATGAGCTTGAAGTCTTCACGGAGCTTCAATCATCATCTACGATCATCCAATTCATTTTCATTTGCTTTCAATGATCTGTGTGAGTCATCCATTGCAAGTAGATCTTCATAATAGTCTTAGGCAATGGATTAACTGCAAAATAGGGGATTAGTCACAAGTATTTATGTTTGCTCATCATTAACACCAAGTAGGGAGAAGTCCAATACTCAACATTCTCCCCCTTTTTGATGATGACAAACAAACATAAACAAAAAGATAAATAATTGAGCTTACGAAAACTTACTCCCCATACATAGATGCCAATCAAGTTACTCAACAAATAATAGGGCATCTACATATCAATTAAAGCAAATGAGTAAAATATTCATAAATTTAGATTCAAGAAATCTAGGAATTAAAATCCCTATTCATTGTAATCTTACTCCCCCTGAATCTAAGGCAACTTCAAACTTAGATTCAACGTGTTAGAACATACTTAGCACATTCAATTTAAATCTTGTATGTTTATTTCTCTCCCCCTATGACATTATCCAAAAAGGTGGGAGCAAATAACAACAACAATAATAGTGCTAAATACAAACTAACAATAATCAAGGAGTATAAAGATATATCAAATCAGAAACTCACAAAAGCACATTATATACTTATGTGAATAGAGGAATTGAAATCTAATATCAACATTTTAGATATACGAAACGAAAATAATTTCAAAAAAAATTCATCTTATAAGAGATAGCATGAAATAACCAATATCAAATCCACATTGTCTCAATAAAACATCAGAAGAGAATAAATCATTAAAGGAGACAATGAGGCAATCATTACACAGATAAGATAAACATTATAGCATAGTGTGACACAAGAGACAACTGCAACATCATATATATATATATATATATATATATATATATATATATGTGTGTGTGTATATCAAAAGTGATGTGAGTACATAGCAAACGGACATCAACATGTCCAACCAAAAAATATCCATCATGATCACACAAGAATACATCATGATAACATCGAAGTACATCAACATACATATATAAAGACAACATCAACAACATCAAAAATCCATCATACATCAAAATACAACCATCACCAAGCTAACACCACACAAACACATATCTAAGAGTGAGCGTCTCCAGGGGCTGCAGAAGAAGAAGCAGGCTCTGTGACAGTAGGTGTATCCTCTGAAGGAGGGTCAGAAGGAGCAGCAGCAGCAACATCCTGAGTAGAAGCTACACCAGGATGCTCAACGACATCAGTGGGCTGAGGAGGCACAAGAGGCTGGGGAACAAACTGTCTCAGATCCTCAGGGAAGGGTATTCCCTGATGGAGGAAAGAAAGAGACATCAATCTGTAAAGTCCAGAGACCATCTCTAAAAGAATATCACGAGATGGTGGAGCAGAGGTGGAAGGCAGGTCAGCTGGAGGAACAGCGGAGGAGGACGGAGCAGATGTGGATTTCCTCTTCTTCGAGGCAGACTGCAGAGCCGAAGAAGATTTCGACTTTACAGATGCGTCGAGGAGAGGACCAAAGGGCATGGGCTCGTAACGAGACAAATCAATACCAAAATGACGGAAGACAAGAGTCAAAAGACCACCATAAGGAATGTGAGACGAGGAGGACGTGAACTCGACCTTGTCCATCCTATCAAGGAGGACACCGGCCCAGTTCACGGGCATGCCAGAGAAAATAGCATACATACACTTCAGGATATCCTGAGACGGCTGGTCAGATAATCCATACCTCGACAGGATGTTGGACTTCACCACTAGGTGAACAGCCCAACCTCTAGCAGAAAACAAAGATGACCTGACACCCAAATCAAGGGCTAAAGGTACCTCTCGAAACATATCCCGGAGGACAGACTGGTCAAGGTCGTCAATATCAGAGATGCAAATATCAGAGGGAAGGGAACCAACAGAGAGAATCCTAAGAATAGTCCCTAAGAGTGAGGCAGTGATCTGAATGTGGTTTACCTGGACGACGGTATCGAGGATGCCGGTAGAGGAATACTCACCACGAACGTGGTTCGCATAGAAGAGCTTCACCAAAAATGGGTAAGCTCTAGGAGATTCGCTCTGAGAGAAGCGAAAAATATCGGCCAAGCAGGTAGCCAAATGAATGTCAGAAAGTCTCTCAGCAGTGAAGGTAGGAAAAGTAATGTACCGCTCCTTAAGAAGATTGATCCATAGGAGAGAGTGAAACTTTGCCAAACAAAAATCATCTCGGCAAAGAGGAACTAAGGGATCAGTAGGGGTATGACATGAGGCTCTTCTCCAGAGCGCGAATCAGAAGCAGACTGATGGGATGCGACAACAGTAGGCTCATTGATGGTAACACCAATGGGCTTCTGCTGACGCATGGACAGTGGCTGAGCGTCAGAAGAAGATGCAGAAGGAGAATAACCCTGTGAAGAAGAATGCACAGGAGACTCGGCATGTTTGGTTCGGGCTTTGTAGGGTTTCTTCTTCTTGTCTATAGGTTTCTTGGGTGCTCTAGGTCACTTAGGAGCAACGATTTTCTCTTTTCCCTTGGTTTTGGGTGCCATGGAAACGAGAGAGAGAAAAACAATGGGCGAAGAAAAAGAAAGACAATAATCGATCAAAAGACTTGAGAGAGAAACAAACCAAGTCGAGGAGAAGCGAGGAAGCAACGAAGGAACGATCGACTTGCGAGGAGGAGGCGATCGACGGCGACGGCTGAGAAATCGAGCGGGAAGACGAAGCGGTTCAATCAGAGGAGAGAGAAACGCAAGAGTCAAAATGAATAGTCTCGCTCTATATAAAAGTTGGGAATTAATCTGGGACGTTGGATCAAAGAATCGACGACTCGGATCAAAGTAGTGAACCGTCACAAACAGTAGACAGTCGACTGATGAACAAAAGTCAGTCGACTGGATGAAATGAGAAAAATAAAGCTCAGAAAGAGGGGCAGTCGACTGGCAAGTAACATGTAGTCGCCTGTCCGTTGGACAGTCGACTGTAAGGTACGCTGCAGTCGACTGGCCGAGAATCAATAAACTTCATCAAAACAACAGAGAGCACTGTAAAATTTCGACAGAGAGAACAGTCGCCTGATGACTAAAGTTCAGTCGCCTGTTAAAATAATAGTCGACTGGAAAACAATCATCAGTCGGCTGTGTGAAAGATACAAACTCTCAGACAGAGGTGAAAGAGCGACTGTCGAAGGAATGACAGTCGTCTGTCCTGGTCCAAAAATGCACAGTGAGAAGAAATCCAAAGGATACGAACACTCACCCAAGGACATATACTCTAATCATAAATTCATCATAAAAACAATTTAAAAACACTACATCAATTGAAACACAAATCACCAGAATCAATCTCAAAAACTCATAAAATCAAATAACTCTCAATTGCCTTTCTTAAACACATATAAATGATATATCACAAGAAGATAGGCAACATGATGATATGAGCTCAAAAAGTGTTATAACATGAATGTTGAGCTTCTAGATTTCAGATTCACCCATAATTCCTAATTCTCCACGCAACCTCACAAATGAATCTTTTTAAGAGGTTTTGTGAAGATGTCGGCAATTTGTTTTTGGGTTTCAATGTACTCTAAGATGATGTCATTCTTAGCTACATGATCATTTATAAAATGGTGTCTCATGTCTATGTGTTTGGTACGGGAGTGGTGTATCGGATTCTTGGAAAGACATATGGCACTTTGGTTATTAAACATGATCGAGCAAGTATCACAGTTGACACCATAGTCCATAAGAGTGTGTCGCATCCAAAGAACTTGTGCACATGCAAGACCCGCGGCAATATATTCCGCTTCAGTCGTGGACAATGACACCGAATTTTGTTTCTTAGAAAACCAAGAAACTAAGGAATTTCTTAGAAAATGGCAAGTGCCACTAGTACTTTTCCTGTCGGACTTGCATCCGGCAAAGTCGGCATCACTATATGAGATTAACTCATACGTGCTAGATTTAGGGTAAAGTAACACATAGTCTAGAGATTGATTGAGATAACGAAATATTTGTTTAACCGCAATCAAGTGTGACTCCTTAGGTCTAGCTTGATATCTAGCACAAAGGCAAACTGAAAACATGATATCGGGCCTACTAGCAGTTAAGTAAAGTAAGCTACCGATCATACCTCGATATAGACGAACGTCTACATCTTTTCTGCTCTCATCCTTGTGTAGATGAGTAGTAGTACTCATGTGTGTCCTTTTGCTCGAAGACGATTCCATCCCGAATCGCTTAATAAGCTCCCATGTGTACTTTGTCTGATGTATGAATGTGTCATTTTCCATTTATCGAATTTGCAATCCAAGGAAGTAGGTGAGCTCTCCCATGTGGCTCATCTCAAACTCATCCTTCATAGACTTGGAAAATTCTTGACAAAGATTAAAGTTAGTAGAACCGAAAATAATATCGTCTACATAAACTTGAATCAAAAGAATGTCATTTTCATAATCTTTAATGAAGAGTGTAGAATCAACTTCTCCCATTTTAAAACCTAAATCCAAAAGAAAGGTCTTAAGTCGATCATACCAAGCTCTAGGGGCTTGTCTCAACCCATACAACGCTTTCTTAAGTTTGAAAACATGGGTTGGAAATTTTTCATGAATAAACCCGGGAGGTTGAGAAACATAAACTTCTTCATTGACAAACCCATTTAAAATGCACTTTTAACATCCATTTGAAATAGTTTAAAATTCTTATGGGATGCAAAGACAAAAGCAACCTAATAGCTTCTAATCTAGCTACGGGGGCAAAAGATTCTTCGAAATCAATACCTTCCTCTTTCCGGTAGCCTTGAGCTACTAACCTTGCTTTGTTCCTTGTGATTACCTCGTTTTCATCCGTCTTGTTTTCGAAGATCCATTTAGTCCCAATGACTTGGTGACCACTTGAAAGAGGTACGAGTTCCCAAACTTCGTTTCTCTCGAATTGCATTAGTTTTTCTTCCATTGCCACTATCCAAGAGCTATCCTCACAAGCTTCTTGGATGTTCTTTGGCTCAACGATAGAGACAAAAGCGCAATGAAGAATTCTTCAATCCTCGACCTCGTTCGACACCCACACCAATATCTCCAATTATTTGGTTATGGTGATGATTGCGAACGGTCGGGTAAGCTTTGGGTATACCTGTATCACTAGGAACAACTTCAACAATTTCGTTAGAAGTGTTAGTCTCAACAATAGAATCATTAATCTTAACATTATTATGAGAATCACAAAGAGTATCTACACTATCATCATCAACATGAGGAAAATCAAAATCTTCATAAAAAGATACGTGAAGAGATTCCTCAATCGTTGAAGAAGTTTTGGTGTATATCCGGTAGGCTTTCCTACGTATGGAATATCCAACAAAAATTCCTTCATCGGATCTTGGCTCAAATTTGTCTAAATTACCAAATGTGTTCTTTATAAAACATTTTGAACCAAAAACACGAAAATATTTTACTTGAGGCTTTTTATCATAAAACAACTCAAAACAAGTTTTGTTCGTTCGGGGTCTCACTAGGATCCTATTGAGCACATAACATGCCGTGTGCACTGCCTCTGCCCAAAATTGTAGTCCAAGATGACTATCATGGAGCATAGTGCGTGCACACTCAATAAGAGTCCTATTCTTTCTCTCTACAACACCATTTTGTGGTGGTGCCCGAGGGAAGGAAAAATTATGGGTTATCCCGGTGTCATCACAAAACTTAGTAAAAGATTCATTCTCAAATTCTCCTCCATGATCACTACGGATAGTGATAATGGTGGATCCTAAGAAATTCTGAATCTTCTTTACAAATTTGGTAAACTCTTCATAAGCTTCATTCTTATTAGTTAAGAATGAAACCCAAGTAAATCTAGAAAAGTCGTCAACGAAAACTAATCCATAATGAGCATTACCTAAAGAAGCAGTTCTAGTTGGCCCAAATAAATCTAGATGAAGAAGTTCTAGGGGCCTCTTAGAAGAAATCCCTTCTTTAAGCTTAAATGAAGATTTACTTAGTTTACCTCTTTGACACGAATCACAAAAGTTTTTCTTATTAAAAGCAATCTTAGGAAAACCTTTGACTAGATCATGCTTAGCTAACTTATATAAGTGCTTGAAGTGAACATGACCAAAACGGTGATGCCAAAATAGTTGTTCACTTGTGTTAGCAACTAAGCAATGTTCTACGGTTTTAGACAAGCTCAAATAATAAATATTTTTACGCCTAATACCGGAAAATAAAACATTTGAATCACAATCAACAATAGTACATAATCCTTCTCCAAAGTTAACCTTGTAACCTTTGTCACAAAGTTGACTAATGGCAATGAGATTGTGACATAAACCACTAACAAGATAAACGTTAGTAATTAAGGGTTGGGAAAGATTACCAACGATACCTACTCCTATGATGGTTCCCTTTTGATTACCTCCAAAAGTGATCGTTGCACCATCCTTGATGCTAATCACTTCGGAGAGCAATGAGGGATCTCCCGTCATATGTTTGGAGCAACCACTATCGAGAATCCATCCTTTCCCTTTAGAGCAAGTTTGACCTTTATTGCTCTTCTTCTTTCTCTTGGGTACCTATATAATATACCATAAGCTCATGGTACCCAATGTTTGTTGGGTCCAAGGGGATTAGCTCTTTGGAAGCCAAGTCCAAGTGGACTTTCGCTTCCCAACATAATTACTATTTCTAATCACATCATGAAAATAGGAATCAACATAAGTATTCCTATCATTTAGACTAGTGTTCTTAGGACCCCAAATAGTGTAAATCTTAGGAGTCCTTTTCCTAGTTGCATGCATATGTGTTGGATTTCTATGTGGTGCATGCTTCTTAGAAACATGATTTCTAGTATAGAGATGTGGTGGAGGATATGCATTGTACATTCTAGGATGATATGTATGCTTGGGAACATGCATGGTGTATGAGGCATATGGATTATGCATGACATGCGGAGGAGGTGCATACATGTAAGCATGATGCGTATGAGCATACGGGTGTATAGGAGCACGTACATGAGTATTTCTCATGTGTGGTTGTGTACGTGTCCGTGGGTGTGGAGCATAAAATGTGTCATAATTATCCACTTGTGAAGTAGGAGGTTTCCTACGTGGATGAGTGTTAGTGTACGTGTAAGTATGGCCTTGCTTTTGGTTTCCAACCTTAGTGGGTTTCTTGTCAAAAGGAAGAGAAGGTGAAAAGGTGACTTTCTTGGTAGGTTTGCTACCTATAGTGTCTTTGACACCACTTGTGGATGCACCGGAGGAAGGCCTCACAAAGTCTATAGTGACACCACTATAGGAGGTGCGATCATTGGATGCATTTGCTTTCACAAACCCAAGACCAACACGATTTGTGGCCGGAAATTGGTTTGCTAGCAAATCATCCAATTGTCCTTTTCCCTTATTGAATCTCACAATACGGGAGGACATGAGCTCATATTTCTCCTTTAGAGAAGAAATGATGATATCCAAGGTGGACACCCGTGCTTTGAGCTCGTGCACTTGGGTTTTAAGAGAATCATTCTATAAACCCAATTGTGTGTGACGTATGACTAGATCACTATTATCCGTTGGATGTGTTTGATCTAGTTGAGATTTGAGGTTAATCGCCTCATCTCTCAAGGTGACATTTTGAGAAGCTAAGTTTGCTTTCTCAAGAGTTAAAGTATCAACAATGGTGTCATTGTTGATAATGCATGGAATGGATGACTTGCTAACATTTGATTTCTTTAAGCTAGTGTATCTAAGCATTGATTGATACTTAGCAAATAGTTCTTCGTTAGCAATATGAAGTTCATCCATTGTTACCTCGGTTTCATCTGTGTCGGAATCACTCTCATCGGAGAATGTATCCTCTCGGGCCATGAAACACATGTGGGCGCTCTCACCCTTTTCATCATCGGAATCGCTTGACGATTCTTCACTTGAGTCGTCGAATGTGCCTACAAGTCCTTTCTTCTTGTCTTTCTTGTTCTTGTCGGACTTGTGGTACTTCGGAGCCTTCCACTTCTCTTTGTTCTTTAGCATTGGGCAATCCCTCTTGATGTGCCCTGGCTTATTACATTTATAGCAAAGAGAGGAAGTAGCATTAGTAGACTCAAAACGTTTATTTGAGGAAAACATACCTTTGCAGAAGAAGCGTTGGAACTTCTTCGCCATTTGGGCCATTTCACCCAAATCCATCTCATCTTCCGAATCTTCGCTATCGGAGGATGATGAATTGGCATTGAATGCCAAAGCTTTCTTCTTGGCCTCCGAAGGATTTATCATTGCTCGAATCTTTAATCAATTCTCTCGTCTTACCTCATAAGACATGAGAGTCCCGATAAGATTCACAACCGTGTAATTCTTCAAGTCATTTACCTCCTCGATGGCGATCGCTCTCCTTTTCCATTTAGAGGTCATTCCCATGATGATCTTCCTTACCTTGTAAGGTTTGGAATATTTTTGGCCAAGGGCTTCCAATTCATTTGTGATGTCGGTGAATCGTCTGTACATCGAAGCAATGGTCTCATTTTCCTGCACATGAAATAAATCGAAGTTTTGCACAGTAACATATAACTTTGAAAGCTTTACCTTATTCGTTCCCTCATGGGTAACGATGAGATGGTTCCAAATTTGATATGCACTCTTACATGTGCATATCTTGTTGAACTCACTCGGGTCCAATACACAATGAAGAGCGTTCATTGCTTTAGCGTTGTTGACTTCGATGGACTTCTCGGAAGTCGTCCATTTCTCGAAATCCTCTTCGATGGGCTCGATGTACTCCTTGTGGAGAGTTCTCCAAAGAGAAGCACTCCTAAGGAATGTCTCCATCCTACACTTCCAATAACCAAAATTAGTACCATTGAAACATGGAGGACGTACCGTAGATTGACCTTCGAAAAGTGTGGATGCTCCATCACGATCGTGATTGTTGTACGAAGTCGGCGGAGGAACGTTGTTGTTGTTGGATGCCATAGATATAACCTTGCGCTCTGATACCAATTGTAAGGACCCTGTCTATGGGGAAAACACTAGAATGGGGGTTGAATAGTGTTTATGCAAATTTAAAAGGAATTTACGCTAAATAAAATGCAATCCAACAAATAGTACGGAATAGAAAAAAAACCCAAAATGAAACACACGCAAACGCAGAGATGTTTCAAGGGTTCGGACTACCCAAGTCAACTCCCAACTTGTTCCCGGTAATCCTATGTCCTTTCCACCCGGATACCTCCGGATACTCAAGTTAGAACCCTAACTTGAAGTTTTCTTAAAACCCACTTGTAGCAACCCTACAAGTGAAATCGAATACAATCGATGTCCTTGACTCCCACAACTTGAGAGCAAGAAAAACCACTCTCACAACCGAGAGCAAATCTCAAATAACGAAAGTTATGAAATAATGAAAACAGCACTTACAATCACCTATGCCTTGAAGTAAAACTTGAAGGAGGAGTGTGATGTGTGTTGTAGAACTCTCTTGGAAGAGAGGAGAAGCCCTTTCTCTTGACTGCACCAATTGCCTAGATGATCACTCTTTGGTTCTAGGTTGGAGAGCAATAGATCAAGATTTGGAAATACTTAGGGCTTTGGATTTGAGAGCTTTGATTTTTGGAAATGAAATCTTGAGAGATTTTGCGATAGCTTAGGTAACATCTCAATGGAACAGTAGAAGCCTTATTTATAAGTTTCTCAAATCCACAAAACAGTTTAGGCAAAAACCCAATTGAAATCCGTGAGAAAAATCTCAACGGATAGAATCTGAACTCGCGACAGTCGACTATTAAACAATCCATAGTCGACTGTTGCACAGTCAGCAAGGGTAGGTGAGAAATCATAACGGTAACTTACCACATGGACAGTCGACTGATGAAGCAAAGACAGTCGACTGTTAAACCAACAAGCGACTATAATTTCTTCTACAGGCGACCGGTCGAAAGATAAGTAAGTTAGAATAATACTGGAAATCTCACAAGTAACAGGACAGACGACTGAAGTAAGGAACACAGTCGACGGTTAATTAGAACAGGCGACTGTAAATCCTTATACAGGCGACTATCAAATACTTTGAGAATTTCCAGAGAGCAGAGTCAATAAGTTGGCTCACAAACAGATGACTGTTGAAGCATACACAGTCGACTGATCCAAGGGACAGTCGACTGAATATTCAACAGTAGTCGACTGGCCGTGAAAGACAGATCAAACTAGTTTGGGCAGAAGGATATACAGGCGACTGATTTACAAAACACAGTCGACTGTCACCAGGACAGGCACCTGTGAATCATTCATCAGTGGCATGTGCGAAATAATCAGAGAAGGCCCAAAACTATATTGTAAAAGTCTGTGCATAACAGGCGACTGTCGAACAAAACACAGTCGACTGTTTTTGAGACCGACTGTTTTTGAGACAGCCGATTGTAAACTGTTAAGCAGTCGACTGTTATAAAAAGTCCTTGCATAACCAATAGAGAAATAAATTGGAGTCTAAGGACGAATGGTCTAATGATGTCCTATGACAGAATGTAGATGTGTGTGAGTGCTCCATCAAAGTTCTACTTCTAAGCTACATACTAGAAGAGAAATAAAGAAAGTTACATTGCCGAATTCTCTCTTCTATCCATCGTATGAGCTTGAAGTCTTCACGGAGCTTCAATCATCATCTACGATCATCCAATCCATTTTCATTTGCTTTCAATGATCTTTGTGAGTCATCCATTGCAAGTAGATCTTCATAATAGTCTTAGGCAATGGATTAACTGCAAAATAGGGGATTAGTCACAAGTATTTATATTTGCTCATCATTAACACCAAGTAGGGAGAAGTCCAATACTCAACATCGTCCATACCCTGGTGCATATAATTGAATAAGGAGTCAGTCGATCGACCACGTCTCACGGCTCCGGGTGAGTGACTCACCAACCTGTATCTTTCCTGCTCTGCGCATTTTGGTTTTAAATGTACCCACAGTTTTCCTTCTACTAAAATAAAGACACGAACATGAGTTCTTACTCATAACTGTGCGTCCTTCAAGATTTGGTAACCGCCTGTCGGACCCAACGCTGTGATCGACTGTAAGGCTGGTGGAAACTCCCCTAGCAGGACCGATCAAACTCGCAAATGGCCATAAGGCTGGGGTAACTCCCCAGCATGACCGATGGAACTATCGATTGGTCGTGAGGCTGGGGGCAACTCCCCCAACAGGACCGGTCAAACTCTCAATCGGCCGTAAGGCTGGAGGCAACTCCCCCAGCAGGACCGATCAAACTTGCAAACGACTATAAGGTTCGGGGCACCTCCCCCAACAGGACTGCTCAAATTTTCGAATCGGCCATAAGGTTAGGGCAACTCCCCCAGCATGACCGATCAAACTCTCAATCGGCCGTAAGGTTATGGGAAACTCCCCCAGCATGACCGATCAAACTTGTGAACGGCCGTAAGGCTGGGGGCAACTTCTCCAGCAGGACCGATTAAACTCTCGGTCGGTCGTAAGACTGGGGCCAACCTCCCAGTAGGACAGATCAAACTCTCGATCGGTCATAAGGCTAGGGGCAACTCCCCCAGCCAGACCGCTCGAATTCTCGAATCGACCATAAGGCTGGGGAAACTCCCCCAGCCGGACCACTTGAGCTCTTGATCCATCATAAAGCTGGGGCCAACCCCTCCGGTAGGACCGACCATACCTTACGACTGGTTGTAAGGCTGGAGGCAACTCCACCAGTAGGTCAATCATTCAATCGACCATATGATTGGGGGTGGCTTCCCCAGCTGGCCAACTGATCCGTCGACTATAAGGCTAGGGGAAACTCCCCCAGCAGACCGACTACACATCGACCATAAGGCTGGGGGCAACTCCCCCAGTAGGTCGATCGTTCGATCGACCATAAGACTGGGGGTAGCTCCCCCAACTGGTCGACCGACCCATCGACCATAAGGATGGGGGCAACTCCCCCTGCAGGTCGGTCACATATCGATCGTAAGGCTGGGGACAACTCCCCTAACAGGACGATTATTCGATCGACCATAAGACTGGAGATAGCTCCCCCAGCTGGCCGATCGACCCGTCAACCGACCCATCGACCGTAAGGCTTGAGGCAACTCCCCAGCAGGCCAGCCACATATCGACCATAAGGCTGGGGTCAACGCCCCCAACAAGCCGAGCATTCGATCGACCATAAGACTGGTGATAGCTCCCCAGCTGGCCGACCAATTCGTCGGCCATAAGGCTGGGGCAACTCTCCCAGTAGACCGGCCACGTTTCGGCCATAAAGCTGGGGCAACTCTCCCAGTAGGCCAATCATTCAATCGACCGTAAGGCTTGGAAAAACTCCCCCAGTAGATTGACCGTGCAATCAAACTTAGACCGATGGACAGCTCCCTGGGCAGACTGATCGCACCATTGGTCCCAATCAGTCAAAAAGCACCCTCGAGAAACCCTTTCCACAGCTCGAGCCACCGACCAACCTCGACATGAGCAGTAGGAAGAGGGGGCAAGGCCAAAACAAAGACAACACGACAACGCGCAAACACAACGGATATACCAAAAAGGGGAAAACTTCTATTATTCATCCGAATTGTTACAAATAGGGGAGAAGACAAAAGGAAAACCATTGTGGCCACCTACGACGCGGGAGCCCAAGAGGAACTCTCCATGGTTGCTTCAGCGACGTCCCTCGTCCCGGGAAGCTGGTTGGGTGTAGCAGAGGGAAAAGAAGCATCTGCTGAACCTGCTCCTCATGCACCAAGAATCTCTCCAAGACGGACTTCGCAATCCTCGGGGCCAGGATGTCCTTATAACCCCTTACGACTTCATTAAAAAGCCGCTGGGGATCCACTCGTCGCAGGGAACCAATCTCGGACCAAAGCTCGGCCCTTTCCTTCCTGTGTGCTTCCTGGAAGAGGGACAATGCCTCCTCGGCTTCCATAGTGGACCTTTTGGCGGCAGCCTGAGAGACATCGACGACTGCCAACGCCTCATTCAACCTCTCCACCTCCAACGTAAGCTTGGTGACCTGGTGGAGTGAGGGCCGTAACTCCTCGCGAGCCTCTTCAGTTGCTCGATCGACCACCTCTACCCTCAGGTGCTCCCTCTCGAGGGCCACCTCGAGCTCGACGACTTGCTCTAAGCGCCGCTGCACCTCTACGGTCAACGAGGACACCTGCGAGACGAAAGGGATGAAGGTCAAAATAAACAAGATGGAGGGTAAAAGAAGAAAGAAGGCCTACCTGCTGGATCTGCCACACCATGCAGTCCACCAGGCTCTTGGAGTGGACCCTCTCCAGGAGAGAGCGGTCCCCGACAGTGCAGAGCACTACGCCAACCGGACAGCCACGTCACAGTCGGTAAAAACCGACTCTCTAGACGGGGCCTCAAGCCCAGACCCAAGCACAGACAGTACCCGCCATACCCCAATCGGGGTATGCTCAACCTAGAGGGTATGAGGAGGTTTTCCCAAGGCATGGGGGCTTCCCTGTGAGGTAGCCGACTAGGGATGCACCGCCAGGGAACAACTATTCCCTCTTCTCTTCTTCTCGGGCCTCTCAAAACCTGAGCCTGAGCGCTTCTTCCTCGGCCCCTGATCTTTGGTCGATACGACAGGGTCCTGCTTAAGACCAGCCGAGTCCCCTTCGCCGGGGACCGGGTCGACGAAAGCATTACCAGGCCCGTCGCAGCGGGAGAAGAACCTGCAGTAGCCGAGATCGGAGCCAGACTAAGAGGAGCATCAATCGAACCTGTCACGATGGGAGAAGAACCATGGTCGGGGGAGTATCTACCATCTTCATCGTCCCGATCGGTGGCTCAGATGCATGGATTGCCTGCTCCTCTGTGCGGTGCGGTGCATGACCAGAGCAGCTTCCCCGAGAGCCCCAAGCACCCCAACGGATGAGTTGATGCACGTCATAGGGGTGGCTGAACTCCTGGCCCGCCATTTCTGTAAAAGAAAGGAGAATCAAGGTAAGCCAAGGAGAAGGACAAAGTCTAAAAAGTGCCTTTACCCGGGACCACAAGACGCTCTTGAGGAGGAGACCATCCGCCAAAGGCCAACTAATCTCTCCCCCCAATGCAAGGCCAACAGGAATGTAACCGCGGCCCGATCGACCACTGATAGGTCCAGCACCAACTCATAGGCACCAGAGCTTCCCCAGCCGGTTAAAATTTTGGCATCCCCGGAGAAAGTGACAAAAACATAGTCGTTCTTCCAATGACCAACCCAGCAGGGAAAGCCCAGCAGACATTCCATGCCCCTCCTAACGTCAATATGAAGCCATGTTGCCAAGGAAACATCTTTAATTTTTTAGAAATAGAAGAAGAACGACAAGGACGGCTCCAACCCATACAGGTGACAGATCATGACAAAGCCGATCAAGACCGGGACTGAGTACGAGGTCAGCTCGCACAAGGACACTTCATAAATTCCAAGACCTGGATAATGAAGGGATGAAGAGGAAACCGAAGCCCAATTCGAAACATCTCGACGTACACACCTACCTCACGAGCCCCAGGAAAACAGATACTCGCATCTTGAAACGGGACCCAAACCCCATACGGGTAAGAAACATATTCAGCCTTAACTCTCTCAGCGGTGGAATAAGAGATGGTAGAGGCCGCTTCAAGAATCGCGGTAGGAACATCGGATCCCTCAGCCCCGGAAGGATTTTCTCGCTGTATCAAATCCTCAAATAACAAACCCTTACCCTTCACATGGGACGAAGCCGTGTTGGAATCACCAGCGTCAGGTGACGAAACTCCAATTCTCAGCTCCCTCTTCATTGAGCAAAATGAAAACAGAGGTGATGAAGGGGGTTACCTTGCGAAAGCTAGAGCAGGGGATGTCAAAGAGGAGACAGAGAGAGATTCCGCAACGACGATGGGAAACGAAAGCAAAATCGAGAAGCGCAGAAAGAACCCCAAAACCCTGTTGTTTTATATGGAGGGCGGCTCCGAATCCAGGCCGTCCAAAGGAGGACGCACATCAATATCGCCCTGAAGACGGCTATCCGAATCCCACTTCCAAAGGGTGGGAGAATTCCTGGTTCATGGTGCCATGACGACCTTCATTTAATGAGTCGCCTCGACTGACGCGCCTGTCAAATCCACACGAATCACATCCATCGGACCGAACCATCAAGAGCCGAAAAACCCGAGCGATGAGGGGCAATTGATACAACCCCCCAAACAAAGCAGGCCAAGCCCATGGCCTGTAGGGAGGGGATTGGGCCCTAGCCTGAAGGCCCCACGAGGATGTCAAGTAGCGGTGGCCCAAAACCAACGTCGGGAAAACCGCTAACCCTCCACGATTGAGGAAACTACTCCCCAAATTGCACCTACCTTGAACATCAGTCAATGCACCATCACGTCCGCATTCATGCCCCTTGAAGAGACCATCAAAGCATGTGGGCACGAAGGGCGAGATGACAGGATGCCATAAAGGCGTTGACATGCAAACTCCTATAAAAGGCCAGGAAGACGAAACGCCAAGGGATCGAATCCTGAATACCCAAATCTCAGGTATTCCACCTCTCCAGACCTTTTATTCCACCTTACATTTCTCCTCCATAGCTCAGCTTGAGGACTTGCATATTTGTCTCTCTATGAACCATACTCGATCCCACCGAGCATCCTTCAGACTCATAAGACACTCGTTAAAACCTGAGTGTATTGTGAGTCTCACATGGGGTGGATACTTCAGGATCTAGAGTTGATGAGGTTTCCTCGTTAAAACCTTTGGCTATGGAAAACCATGTAAGAAAAAGCCATAGCTAAGGAAAAAGAGTACAAACTCTCTCTAACTCCCCCTGGTCTGTACAAGCACTCAAGCTTTCAGATCAGTTAAGTGCATCATACCAATTTTCTGTACAAACTTCCTAAAAGTAGTTGTATGAAGAGATTTAGTGAACAAGTATGCCAGATTGTCATATGATTGTACTTATCTGACATCGATCTTGCCATCTCTTTGTAGATCATGCATCTGTTCCGTCCTCCGGGCTCACATCTAGGGGCGCGAATCACCGCAAGTGCACGGTGGTTGTAGTATATAAAGATTGTCGTTATCTAAGGAGGCGATGGTTTAGTGTTTAGCTTTTTGGAAGGGTGAGAATGCATGGTTGAGGGTTGTCACGAAAGTGGGTTAATGAAATAATAAAGGTCTAGGGCATTTGGGAGTCCCCCCTAGGCCCTTCGGTACAGGATGTTAGGTCAATGGTCCTTTCATTGGACGATATGTGAGGGTAGGAGCGTCACTTTCGAGGATGGGAACGAGTACTTAACTTTCGGTGTCATACTCATTTAACGCATTCCCACGCGCATCTCTGCTTTTGCAATTAGCTTTGCACGGGAATGCGTGCATTACGCTTGACACTGGTTCCCGCATTACAATCCGTATCCACTCGCGTGATCTACGGAATGAGATGCTACACTACGGTTGGTTCTTTTAATCGGGCTACTTTCATAGTCACCGACTAGTAGATTGGGGATTAGTGATCACTCCTAGCGATCGAGTTACCCTCGTAATCACGAGCCCTGAAAATGACCACTAAGCCCTAATCGGATTACTGGGGATTCTCCCTAGAATGTGGAGCTACTTTTGCAATCCTCCAATTCTGAGGCTAATCCCCCAAAACACTTATTCAAACTACCATAGAGCAACCCTAGATTGGTCCAACTGAGATTAACCTAACATCCAATCCCTAGTGTCCTAGGGTTCATCCCTAAGCCCTGGAATCACACTACTCTAGCATTGCAATAGCCATAACAATGGGGGCAATGGAGAAGTTCATCATAAACTTAGCAAGCATAACAAAACTAATATCAAAATGTAGAGAATGAAATGCAAAACAGAATATGTAAAAATTGAGAAGTTCAAACCGTTCAACAAGAAATAGACTGAAGAAAACCCACACAAGAGCTCTCTCCCCCAATGGTGGCTCAAAAGTTCTCAGGTAATTAAAAGCTTAACCTAATCTAAAACTGAGTTTTCTTATATACAAAACCCAATAAGTTGCAGGTTTCCCAAAAATATACCCCAAAACCCATTAAAATCCCCTTTTCTGGAGGCTATCGACGACGCACTCAGTCGAGCAAGGTAACCGCTCGGTCGAGCGCATCCCTTATTGCTTCCAGTCGGGCACAGGGAGAAGGGGCCGCTCAGTCGAGCGATGTGAGTCACTCGACCGAGCGGCATCTTGGGGCTTCAGCTTCAAGATTGGAGAAAGGATGTTGCTCGATCGAGCAGGGTAAGCCACTCGACCGAGCGTAGTGGGCAAAGAACTGCCTCCTTTTTGGCTCGTCAGAGAGGGAGGCCGCTCGGTCGAGCAGAGAAGCCGCTCGGTTGAGCGGAGAAGGTAGGGAGCTCGAAGACCAAATGGGGGGTCATCTGCAGAGGGGCGCTCGGTCAAACGAGGTGGGTCACTCGGCTGAGCGCCCCCTTGAAAATTTCCCCTAATCCTTTGAGGTCACAGCTCGGTCGAGCAGGGTACCCGCTCGACCGAGCGATCTGGAAACCCTCCTACTCCTCCTTCTTTCTTTTCTCTGTCTCCTTCGTTCCTTCTCTTCTCTCCTGCTTCTTTTTATTATTTTTTGGGTTCAAGACTAACATTGTTTTGATGATGATCAATACATTATGTTAGTGTGCCAATCAATCTTATGTTTTAGTCTCAGTTTATCTTAATGGCTATCTGTTGATGAGACAAAGCATAAAGCTTGGAGCATGATGATGGATGGACATCTAGAGTAGCAATGCCAAAGATTGGAGCTTAATGAAGGGAAGCTCATGAAGAGGTGCCAAAGCTTGGATGATGTGGGGGAGCATCAAGGTATCATGAGCTTGATGACTTAGACTCTAAGAGTTGCAATATGTAATAGATGTAATTTTTCAATTACTTGCATTTCTCTTTTTGGGTCTAGGATTATTGTAATGCCTTGATAGATGGTCATACTCTCATGCATATGCATTTAACCATTTTAATGAACCTTAGGATTATCATAGATATCATCGTATTAGGTTCACCATGCCTTAAACTCTTACTGGAGTTTTTGGCTCTCCACAGTCGATGAAGGCACGACATGCGACTGGATGACTTCCATGCGCCTGCCCAACCTTCTACAGCCGACTGATATGCACAGGTCAAGTCAACTTATTTCTTGACTCTTCTTGAGCTTTTTCCCTCAGTCAACTGAAGTTCATTTTACAGTCGCATGTCATCCAACAGTCGCCTGGGAATTGATCTACAATCGTCTGTGCGCAACTTGTATTTTCTGGGCTTCATCCCACTTTGCAAGTCAGTCGACTGATGAAGTATTTACAGGCGCCTGTATAATTACAGTCACCTGTGAAATGGTCAACTACCGTCTGAAAGGCGTAAGTGCGAAAGTTGCATTTTCTCAGCCCTTTCCATCCCAAGTGATAGTCGCCTGCTAAAGGATATTCAGTCGCCTGTCTATTTACAGTCGTCTGTGAATTGGTCTATAGTCGTATGTGAGCAACTTGCATTTTCTGGGCTTCATCCCAATTTGCAAGTAGTTGACTAATGAAGTATTTACAGTTGCATGTCTATTTACAGTCACCTGTGTAGTCTTCTACAATCGCCTGTCCTGGCTCAGAGTATAGCCGTTAGGATTTTTCTAGCCATTGACCAGTCGACTATCAGTTATTCATCAGTCGACTATCTGTGTCGTAAACTGTCAAAATCTAGCCGTTGCAGATTTCTTCTATTTGGGGTTTTGGTTAGTTTTATGGGCTCAGGAGTTGGCGTAGTTCATTTAGAACTCTTGGTTGATATTGAAAATCTTTAAGAATCAATAGCCACTCCTAATCTCTCCCATTTCCCTCTCATGAGCACATTCCTCTTCATGCATTGAAGCTAGCTCATTGGGAAATTCTTCAAGGGATCTAATTCTTATTCCTTTCTTGGATATCATCTTTTCTTCTCTTCATTTCATACACTCAAGTGAGAAGTGTTATGATTCATTCCTAGAAGAGAGAAAGATCGACAAGTGCAATCAAAGAAAATCTCAAGCACTTGGTCATCCACACTTGCATGATTTCTTCATCACATTGGTAAGATCAATCAAGGCATATGTAAGTGTTATTTCGTTCATCTTTTATGAAACCCCTAATTCTCTTTGTGGAATTAGCTACTCTCTTTGTGAGAGTTACTCTCTTTGTCTGAGTTTGTGTCTATGTGTGGGACAAAGTCTCTCTGTGTGAGAGCACGAGTCTCTCTGTGTGAGAGCAAGGATTTCTCTTTGTGGGAATCCAAAATACTCTCTGTGAGTTATCTATGTGTGAGATTGTATTCACTTCTCTTTGTAGGAATTATAGTGAATATTGGTCTGGCTGGATGTACCTAAGTTTTGGGAAACCAGGGTAAAATCATTGTGTTTGCGATTGTTGTTATTGAGCGCTCTGTTTTATTTCTGCTGCTTATTATGCTGTAATTTTAATAACTTTTAATTAAGCACTTTGCTTGCCATTACACTATTCACCCCCTTCTAGTGTGTGTAGCCCTGCAGGGTCCCTTACACTTTTCTTCCCTTCTTAGATTCTTCCTTAGCTCCTATGAGTCGTTGAGCATGGCGACGTGAGCTCCGACTTCCAATATCCATGTCCATCACCCGTTATCGCTCTGAATCGCTCCGAAGTTCCCGAAAATCCACAAAACATCGCAAGAATCAAATATATCATGAAAATCACGATAGAATATAAAAAAGTGAACTTCTGGCGATCAAAATAATATGGAAATGCGCGATAAAAACATAAAAAATATGGTCACATCAAAATTCCCCAAGCTTACCTCTTACTCGTCCTCGAGGAAGATGAATAAAAGATCGCCGGAGGATAAAAGTAATAAAACAGAAAAGAAGTCAAAGATAAGGAAAAGCGGCTAATCATCTCCTCATCTCATAAGCACACGGCAACACTCCAACATAACAATTAAAAACATACGACTCTAAAGAATTTATCAAGTCTAGCATCTATTATAAAGGATAGATTTTCAACTAATAAGGCAAACTCGAAATCGAATATACGATATGAAATTAGAGAGATTTGACATGCGTTTATATTTCATATATTCACGCACGTCTTCTTTTGTGTTTTTCCGTTATTTTCCGCTGTCCCGTATCCGTTTTCTCGTATTTTCTAGTTTTCTTTCACTTCTCCGTGTTTTTACGTGTTTGCAGGAGTTTGCCAGCATAGGGGACACATAACGAAGATATCACATGTCCCCAGAGCAACGGGAGGAGTCACGTGTGATCCGGGGGGGTCATACGACAAAGATTTCTATCTTTCAGCCCCCACCCGATCGGTTGGATACAGCCAACCGATTGGGTGATGCACGCGTGCACGACCCGGACAGTCGCTGAAGCAACGTGGGCATCAACCGACCGGGTCGACGACCGGTTCAGCCCGACTGTCTTCTCGGGAAATTGGAGCTGAACTCCAACCGATCGGGTGACCTTCACCCGATCGGTTCATCTGTAGCCGATTCCCCTAAAGAGATGACCCGGAGAGCTCACCCGGCCGCCAGCAGACCGTGCCAAAACGTCACAACTTTCTGTTTATTTGGGTGACGTTTCCAACCGATCGGTTGATTTATCAACCGGTCGGTTCACCTGATGAGCTCAAGATCCAAACGACCAGAAGCTTCCGCCAACCGATCGTGTCGCGTGACCGGGTGAAGTCCTGAAGAGCGCTGCCGAAGAACGAAGCAGGTCACCCGATCGGTTGATTCTTTAACCGATCGGGTGACGTCGTTTTCTATATATATTAGCCCTAGGTTTTCAGAAACGTAAGCTGTGTTTTTTTGGGCTGTGTTTATTTTCTGTTTTTCCTCTATTGCGACGGCTGGAATTTTATACTTATTTGTAAGTGTTCTGATCTTTGTAAAACTTTAATACATTGTTAATTGCATTTCTACTACTTCATTTCTATTGCCTGATCATGTTTTTAATCGTCGATTTTCATTTAGATTGCTTTTTACCTAAAATGTGTGAGTAGTTCCCAAATCTGGGATTTTGGTGGAAACCCCTTCGTGGGTTCTCCCTAATACGTCCATAGGACTAGGAAATCGATAGGGATTAGGAATCTATTGGTTACACAGGGTGTTTTATTGTCATCGGCGGGAAAAAGACCGCTTTTGACCGTCGGGCCAAGGGGGAATAAACTTGGCGGTTGACTCCCTAGCCATAGCTCACGCCCTTAGCGTAGACATCGAATCCTAGCGCACGGGAGCGACAGGATGAGATGTTGGGAGTTATCGTTGCGAGCTCAGTGCTCTCAGAGTTGGTCAGTGTTAATGGACATGGGAATGCCCACTGACCGAACCTGGGTAGTCAGGGTATCATCCTGGGCACCGACCGGAATATCGGGCCCATTGGACGCTGGTATCACTCTTAAAGGCAACGTCTCACCATTAAACCCTAATTCCGATCGTTGTCCTATCTGCCGGCCGTATTAGCAGGAACACATGATAGGGTGGAAACCGAAGTCCCGGTTTTCCTTTTATATTGTTTAATCTCGTATCTATTATTTGTGACAAACCATCCACCGATTCGGGCTAGCTCACCCATAGGGTGAATCGGGTCCCTTCTGACGCAAGCACAACCACGCCTCCCTGAGTTCGACCCCCAAGCCACACTACAACACCGTGTGCTTGCGGTTATAAATATTTAAATCTCGCGCCCCCCAATCTCATATTGCACTTGCATGAATACACGCACATCATTTTGAGGGGACGTCAAGCTTTATGGCGCCGTTGCCGGGGAGGCAACGTGCTTGTTATTTTTGGATCTTTTGAACCCTTGAGTCTAGCTCACATCTATATCTCGCGATAATTATCGCATTCTACACTTTTTGATTTTACTCGGACATATTGTAAATATTAGTTGTTAAGAATTGGCTGACTGAGTTGCCATACCGCCATCGCTACTCCTCACCTCCCATTCATGCAACCGGTGCTTTTGACATGTTTTCTATCCGTGCAGTTCTCCTTTTCCCCTATCCTCACAGGTTTTCTACTCTCTGACAAGGATGTTGAGTGCCGTTTCGGGCGATATCTGGGATCATTCACACCACGTCCGCTGCTTGGCACAGAGTTTGACAGGATCCCTATGTGCTTCGAACGTTCTATCCCTTCTGTCCGCTGCTGTGAAAAATCAGAGAAGGTGTCATGACATGCAGCAGCATCCAGTCACGATAACCCTCCTTCCTCCATATGAGGTGGCGTATATTGACGCGCCCAGTTCCGAATTCAGTGGGGGAAATTGTTCACCTATGAGGAGTTTTGTCAGGAGAACTACCAGGCAGAGTCTGTCGAGTACGTTGAACAGGAATCGATCTATTCCTTGCAAAATTCTATAGAGCATCCCGGATCTTGGGGCAATGAGGAAGCTGGAAGCAGTGGTGGGAAACCATCGACTGTTGAAACCTGTTTTCACGTTGAAGCCTTCTTCCCGGATAATCATTATGAGCTTGAGAAAGACCCAGAGCTTCCCCCGTTGTCCCCTCATTACCTTGTGAGGCTTTGCCCTGCGAAACTCAGGGGGGAGTGAAGTTCCGGATGCTGGATTTCGAGAGATCCACGAGGAAGTACTTTCACTGGAGGATGCTCAGCTTGAGAAATATGCGTCAGGACCCCCATGAAGTTGAGATGAAAGAGTTGCCTCCGGGACTGAAATATGAATATGTGGGGAAGGATTCGACACTACCGGTCATAGTGAACTCCTCACTGCCTGAAGACCAGATGGCCAAACTTCTTGGTGTTTTAAAAAGGTTTAAGAGTGTTTTTAGGTATGCAATTGAAGACTTGAAAGGAGTGAGCTTGGGGCTTTGCTCACATCGAATTCTGTTTGAAGATGAGCAAGCCTCCTCAATCGAGCCGCAACGAAGACTGAATCCCATCATGATGGAGGTGGTCAAGAAGGAGATTGTTAGGCTTCTACATGCCGGTATCATATACCCTATCTCCGACAGTCGCTGGGTTAGCCCGATGCACGTTGTACCCAAGAAAGGAGGAATGACGGTGATTCGCAACGAGAAAAACGAGCGCATACCCATGAGGACCGTCACGGGGTACCGGATGTGCATCGACTACCGGAAACTAAACAAGGCGATGAGGAAGGATCACTATCCTCTTCATTTCATTGATCAGATGCTCGAGAGGCTAGCAAAGCATAACTACTTCTGCTTCATGGACGGGTACTCCGGTTTTCTTCGAATCCCCATCCATAATGACGACCAAGAGAAGACGACTTTCACTTTTCCATTTGGGACATATGCTTACAGGAGAATGCCGTTTGGGCTCTGCAACGCCCCGACTACATTCCAAAGATTAATGTCCGCAATCTTCTCCGACTACTCCCAGGATATCATGGACGTTTTCATGGATGATTTCTCTGTCTATGGAACGGAGTTTGACTCTTGCCTCCGTAATCTAACCAAGGTCCTTGAGAGGTGTCAAGATAAGGGCCTGGTTCTGAACTGGGAAAATGTCATGTCATGGTCCAAGAAGGAGTTGTACTGGGACACGTCATATCTTCGAGGGGGATCGAAGTAGACAAGGCAAAAGTTGAAGTGATTGAAAATTCCACCTCCACTCAATCTTCGAGGGGTCCGTTGTTTTTTAGGGCACGCGGGATTCTACCGCCGCTTCATAAAGGATTTCTCCAAGATTTCCAGGCCGTTGACTCAACTCCTTGTGAAGGACGCACCTTTCATCTTCAACGACGAGTGCATGGAAGCGTTCCGCCTGCTGAAGCAAGCCTTGTTTTCTGCACCCGTGATTCAGCCACCGGACTGGAGTCTACCATTCGAATTAATGTGCGATGCTAGTGAGTATGCAGTTAGGGCCGTCTTGGGGCAGAGGAAAGACAAAAATCTACATGTTATATACTATACAAGCAAGACCCTTGACATTGCCCAAAGAAATTATACCACCACGAAGAAAGAATTGCTAGCGGTCATCTATGCCATGGACAAGTTCTGGCAGTATCTCGTTGGTGCCAAGGTGATCGTGTACACGTATCACGTGGCTCTCAAATACCTATTAAGCAAGAAGGAGGCTAAGTCGTGGCTCATTTCGACCTGGAGATCAAAGACAAGAAGGGGGCGGAGAATGTTATTGCCGATCACTTGTCCAGATTGCCTACTCTCGATTTGAATGCTACTCCAGTTGACGAATCGCTCCGTGACGAGCATCTCTTCTCCATCTCTTTCGCTTGGACTCCTTGGTATGCCGACATCGCAAATTCTCTGACATGTGCCATCGTCCCCCATAACGTGAGTTACCAGCAGAAGAAGAAATTCTTCCACGAGGTCCGTAAATTTTATTGGGACGATCCTCATTTGTATAAGACCTGTAATGATGGGGTGATATGGAGGTGTGTTCCTGAAACTGAGGTGACCTCCATAATTTCCCATTGCCATGATCAGCAGTGTGGAGGACATGCGAGCGCTTATAAGACAACGACGAAAATCCTCCAGAGCGGATTCTATTGGCCGACCCTCTTTAAGGACACCCACGCTTATGTTCAGGCTTGTGACAAATGCCAAAGGACGGGGATCATCTCCAAGAGGAACGAGATGCCTCAGCACTACATTTTAGAGGTAGAGATCTTTGATGTGTGGGGAGTCGATTTCATGGGACCGTTCCCCTCGTCCTCTGGAAATCAGTATATCTTGGTGTCGTGGATTACGTATCGAAGTGGGTAGAAGCCATAGCCAGTCCTACTAATGATTCCCGGGTGGTCGCCAAGTTTTTCAAAAACAACATCTTCCCGCAGTTCGGTGTGCCTCGAGTTTTGATCAGTGACGGAGGGAGCCACTTTATAGAGAAGAAATTCGAAGCTCTCTTGAAGAAGTACGGGGTGCAACACCGAATCGGGCATGCATATCACCCGCAGACTAGCGGCCAAGTGGAGGTTTCTAACAGGGAGATCAAGAGCATACTGGAAAAGACAGTGGCCAACTCCAGGAAGGATTGGTCATCAAAACTTTCTGACGCGCTCTGGGCTTACAGGACGGCGTTTAAGACTCCGATCGGCACAACACCCTACCAGCTTGTCTACGGGAAGGCATGCCATCTACCTGTGGAATTGGAACACAAGGCGTTTTGGGCAATCAAGAACCTAAATTTTGACAGCAAAGAGGTTGGAGGTCACCGACAGCTGCAACTTAACGAGCTCGACGAGATCCGGCTCAATGCTTATGAAAATGCCCGGATCTACAAGGAGAAGTTGAAGCGATGGCACGATAAGCGCATCTTGAAGAGGGAATTCAAGGAAGGGGACTTAGTTCTCCTATTCAACTCGAGACTGAAGCTTTTTCATGGAAAGCTCAAGTCGAGATGGTCGGGACCCTTTCGCATCACCAAGGTCTACCCGCATGGGGCTATCGAGATAATGGGAAGAGATGAGCCATTTAAAGTCAACGGGCAGCGCCTTAAACACTATGCGGTAGGAGAACCAGCATTCTCTCCGGTCGAATTCTCAACGACCGACGACTCTTCCTCAAACCCTCCGGATCCTAATTGACCACCAAAAGAGGCGTCGAGCAAACGACATTAAACAAAAGCGCTTCATGGGAGGAAACCCATGCTCTAAACTTTGATCTCAGTTTTTAGGATTAATATTAGCTTTATTTTTCTTATTTTAATAAATAAATCCAGCCACAGAAACTTCGGTCGAGATACTTAGGCCATTTGTGAATTTTTGCAGGAAACAAGCCCTCACCCGATCGGGTGACCATTCAACCGATCGGGTGAGACGTATCAGACAATGGCATGTATCTGTTCTCCAGCGAACCGGTCAGGTGAAGCAAGCTGATACCGGGTGGCTGACCGTGTGAGAAGGGCTGAATTATCTGGAAAGTTTGGGGATTACATCACCCGATTGGTTGAGTGAAGATGCGGTCGTGTGATTGACCGGGTGAAAAGTCACAGTATTCTCGAGAAGATTTGGGAAGCGGTTAACCGATCGGGTGAAAACTCACCGGATCGGTTCACCTGTAGCTGTTGGCCGACGGAAAATTTTTCTAAATTTACCCAACCGATTGGGTGAACTCTCACCCGATCGGTTCGTTTTCGCCCCTATATATATTCCCGTTCGCACGACTTCGCACACCTGACCCCCAAACTCCCGTTCGCTCGCTCTCTTCTCCTCCATCTGCCAAATCGGGCTCTTCCATCTACCCCACTACCCCTAAATCCTCATCCTCACTCATTCCCATACTCCCCCACCATCACCACCCTCCCCATCAACAACATTCTCTCACCAAAAATCCAAACCCTAACCATAGCCCCCAAATTTTCAAAAATTTCAATTCTTGTCGGATCAGCGAGCGGCGGCTTCCCAAATCACTTCCTTATACTGCGTGGGGTCTTTCGGATGCTTGATCTTACAACATTGATGGGAAACCTCCTTCCACTATTCACATTTCCTTCAATTATATGCAAAGTCTGAAATTTGTGTCTACACACTTCATCTGGTTCATCTTCATCATAGACACCATATCCCACTTTATCATTTTTTTCCCACCCCGTCACGATGTCTAAGAAGGGAAAGGAGATTGCCTCATCGTGATGTCGACATCCCCTATACGTCCCTTTCCCCTTCCTTTCTTGGCATCAATCCATCTTCTGAAGAGCAATCCGATCGTTTGCAAGCCCTTCTTCATCGCCTAATGCGACCTACTCTTTTCACCGACTTCCCCACCCTACAATCTCTTGGACTCTTTAGGGGCGCCTGTGCACTTTTTCGCTTCATAGGTTGCGATTACCTTCTACGTACCCATGCGCATACACACAGGAATCTCACACTTGAGTTCCTCAGCTCTCTCGAGGTGTCAGAATTTGGTTTCACCTTCCGCGCCTTCAATGGTGATTTTACCATGAGTTTCAATGAGCTTAACAATATTCTGGGCTTCCCTCACCCAAAACATCATGTTGAATGCTAAACTCATGATCGATCTGACATCTTTTCTTACTTTCGAGCTGATGGTGTCTGGCAACGGTTCACCCGATATACCACCTTTCCAGCGGTAGCCCTCGCCTCCTTCATCATACACCTATGCTACCGATTCGCCCATTGCTTCCTTGCCAGCACCATTTTCGCTCGCGTAGATGTATCCACGGTGTCCAGGGATGAGCTCCTCTTTCTTTACGCCATGTCCCATGACAGGATTCATGTCAATATCCCTTTACCCATAAACACCGCTCATTGGATCATCCACGAGATCTTATCCGTTAGCAGCGCTGCTTCTGGCTCTATCTGTTGTGGGTGGATGATTACTCTTATTGTCAGTTGTGTTTTGAGGATGCCACCCGACCTCCCTATTGTACCGGGACGCAGCCGTATCGATCGTGATTACTTGATCGAGATCAGTATGCTAACTCCCTTTGGTGAGGAGCGTGCAATCTTCCTCTACAGTCCTGTCTACACTCCTTTTGACATCCTCCCGCCCTCATCTTCGGAGCGCTTCCCCTTACATATTACACATCTACCCTGGGAGTTCTACCCGGATCCTTGGTATGCCTCCCTCGTTCACTTTCCTCCCTTGGATCCTCCCGATTGGCACCCGCGTGTCGGTTCACCCAGTGCCACTATTATCCACCACGATCCACGGATAAATCTCAATCCTCCGGTGGCCCAGCCTGTTGCTCCTCCCTCTCCTATTCGCACACCCTCTCCTTCGTCCTCAGAGGATTCCTTCTACCATTATTCACAACCCTCCTCGCCATCTCCTTACCATTCTACCGAAAGCGACTCCGATTGACTCCCCCCTCGCACACTTCTGCATTTTCATGATCATATCATTTCGATGGCTTTGTCACGTCTAGCTTGGGGGAAATCAATTTTTCTGTGTGCTGTTATGTGATGTTTTCTATGTGTGTTTGTTTTTATATGTTGTATCGTGTGATTTTCCATTTTTATTTTCTGTTTTTATGTCGTGTTGTGTGATTTTCTTTATTTTCCTTTTTCGTATGTGTGTTTTTCTCGTTTTTCATTTCTTTTTGAGTTGGTGCGTATTCCCCCCATTTTCTTTGCCCTCCCGTATTCACTTTTATTGCATTGAGGGCAATGCAAGTTTTAGCTTGGGGGAGTCGCACTTCGTGCGTCATTTGCGTCTTTTTCTTCGTTTTTAGAGTCATTTTCTTCGTGTTTTTATTTTTTTTCTTTTCTTGTGTTTTATCTCTTTCTCCTAGAGATGAACCCCATGATGAATTGCAATAAAAATCACACACACACCTAGCATGGCTTTGATAATCACATTCACTAACCCTAGGAAGCCGAGTCCTCTTGCATTTCATGCATCGTGGGTCCACTTAGCTTTTTTGTGAGTCGTGTGTTGTGACTAGCTGTCTGGTGTGCTTCTACTTTGTGATTTTGTTTTATATACATGTCCAGGAATGACCCCTAGATTGTCATGCTTCGATTTGAATATGCGGTATTTGCCTCTCTTATCTGCTTCTGTATGCATGAATATATATATATATATATATATATATATATATATATATATATATATATATATATATATATATATATATATATATAGAAAGATAAATTAGTATCTATATTAAGAATATACAGAAAGAAATACAAACTGGAAATCCCTGGCGTTCTAGATACAATGGAGAGGGGATAGGACACAGGCGTCGTCACCCTCTACCATTGATCAGAACACCATGGAAGGAACCAGAACACATCACCTAACACTTCATACAATAATAGAGAGTAGGCACTCAATTTGACACCACGGGCTACATACACAATTAACACATTTGACACCACAGGCTAGGCACTCAAGCTCCAATGTCACAGCGGCCTGTGACTTCAATGTCACAGCGGCCTGGTACTCCAATCTCATAGCTGCCTGGGTCAAATCAACCGCACACAGACAACCATACACAGGCAAGGCATACACAGACAACTCCAATGTGTAACTTTACCCAGCAGCAACCATACACAGGCAAGGCATCATCCAGCAGCAATGTCCCAATTAACCAAAGCTTCAGCCTCATCCACATCCGGTTCTTCTGTGTTAATTTGGAGCAGCCTCACAGATGCTGATATCTCATCAAAAAGGATTGTTTTCGACTTCCTGACGTTGTCAAATACCCTATGGTTTCTCTCTCTCCATAGGAACCACACCACTGAAGCTAGAACTGTTTTAGCAAGTAGCCCCAATACTCCCTTCTTCCCGTAGTTAGTCAGGTAGTATCGCCCCACCTCGTCTAGCGTTAGGTTCGAAGGACCCATAGTGCACAGCTTGAGAAATGCTCGGCGCATGATATAATTCGAGTAGCTGCAGGTGAAAAAAAGGTGGTCTTTGTTCTCTGGGTAGCCGTCATTGCATAGCACACAATCAAGAGCCGACTGAATCCCAATTCTATCCAGAGAATCCTTAGTGAGGAGCTTTCCTTTGAATGCACGAAGAAGAGTAAGGGACATCTTGGGTATATGTTGACTATACCAGATCAGCTTATAGAATGGAAAAGAATCACCTTTGTTGCGCACGCATTCCCATGCATCTTTGAAATTGGCTGTCGGTCCAGGCCTCCATTCCCAAGAGTCTGAACCTGACGACAGTTTGACTTGGTTGATCATTGGTTTAATATTAAGAATAGCAGCATCATCAATCCAATCCTCCTCTCCCCAGTACTCACTTACTCGCCTTCCACTTGCACCATTAGGAACGTTAAATTGGTTTTGAGGGGTCCACAAGGGAGCCAGTTATCATGCCAAAAGAGTGTATCCTTACCGTTTCCAACTTTTCTCAATATTAAGTTCTGTGATAAACTCCTGCAGTGTAGCAAAAACTTCCATGTACCAGATTGGATGGCCGTACCCTTTGCTTCAAAAAAGGATTCCACGTCTTTATACTTGCCGCGCATATACTCTGCCCAAAGGCTTTTAGACTTTAGCATTCTCCATGTTAGCTTTATACCCGCTGCCAAAAAAGCGAAAAATCGTATGCTTCATTTCGCATGTGTCGGGATTCCACAATTAGGACTAGGATAACCCACTTAACCCATGCTCTGATTAGCGAAAAATCTCCCTTGCCCAAGTGCTTAGAATCAGATTTCTTTTTTATTTTACTTGGTGCAACTCCCCTCGTCGTGTACCGTTCTCCCACTTGGGAGAGTACACACGTGTATATACCCCAAAATCCAAAAAAATTCAAAAAAAGAGAGAAAAGAAAAACCCAAAAAAGGAGAAAAGAGAACAGGAAAGAAAAAATACATATGTATAGCCAAAAATTAAAAAAAATACATATATCCAAAACCCAAAAAAAATGTGTGTGAATATTTTCCTACCTGCCGTGAATAGAGGAAAGGCGAGAATTTGCACCGAGTGTTCTACTCCACATCATCTCAACCCCCCATCGCTTTCGAAAACACTTGGAATATGGAATTTCTAGCTATTATCTAGGCGATAGTGTGGTGATGTCCAAGTCCCTAGCTGTGGAGTCCCTGACACATGATACGTTTCGATTCCCACTTTCCTCTCATGCATGCTTGAGCCTTATATTCACCGCATATTTCAAATCGAATCGATATTTGGGTCTTTTCTTGGACTTGTGTATATGGAGCTTATAGAACAATGTAGATAGCGACACCGTCTGCTAGCACACGACCACACTCACTCGCGCTTCACCGTGTGGGCCCACGACACTTGTCTGGACTCGTATTCCTTGGTTTAGTGTTGCGATTTGGTGTTTGCTTGCTTGGTGTGGCGTTTCTGATTTTGTTGGCCCTGACGGGTGATTTAGGATTTAGAGTTCTTTTTTTTCTCTCTCTCTCTCCATTTTCTCCCTCCGAGCTCCTACTCTCACTCGTCTTCCTCGAGGACAAGGAAGGGTTCAGCTTGGTGATTTTGACGTGCGTTTATATTTCATATATTCATGCACATCTTCTTTTGTGATTTTCCGTTATTTTCCGTCGTCCCGTATCCGTTTTCTCGTATTTTCTAGTTTTCTTTCACTTCTCCATGTTTTTACGTGTTTACATGAGTTTGCCAGCATAGGGGACACATAACGAAGATATCACATGTCTCCGGAGCAATGGGAGGAGTCACGCGTGATCCGGGGGGTCATACGACAAAGATTTCTATCTTTCAGCCCCCCACCCGATCGGTTGGATATAGCCAAACGATCGGGTGATGCACGCGTGCACTACCCGGACAGCTGCTGAAGCAATGTGGGCATCAACCGACCGGGTTGACGACCGGTTCAGCCCGACTGTCTTCTCGGGAAATTGGAGCTGAACTCCAACCGATCGGGTGACCTTCACCCGATCGGTTCATCTGTAGCCGATTCCCCTAAAGAGATGACCCGGAGAGCTCACCCGGTCGCCAGCAGACCGTGCCAAAACGTCGCAACTTTCTGTTTATTTGGGTGACGTTTCCAACCGATCGGTTGATTTATCAACCGGTCGGTTCACCTGATGAGCTCAAGATCCAAACGACCAGAAGCTTCCGCCAACCGATCGTGTCGCGTGACTGGGTGAATTCATGAAGAGCGCTGCCGAAGAACGAAACAGGTCACCTGATCGTTTGATTATTCAACCGATCAGGTGACGTCGTTTTCTATATATATTAGCCCTAGGTTTTCAGAAACGTAAGCTGTGTTTTTTTGGGCTGTGTTTTTTTTCTGTTTTTCCTCTATTGCGACGACTGGAATTTTATACTTATTTGTAAGTGTTCTGATCTTTGTGAAACTTTAATACATTGTTAATTGCATTGCTACTACTTCATTTCTATTGCCCGATCATGTTTTTAACCGTCGATTTTCATTTAGATTGCTTTTTACCTAAAATGTGTGAGTAGTTCCCAAATCTAGGATTTTGGTGGAAACCCCTTCGTGTGTTCTCCTTAATGCGTCCATGGGACTAGGAAATCGATAGGGATTAGGAATCTATTGGTTACGCAGGGTGTTTTATTGTCATCGGCAGGAAAAAGACCGCCTTTGACCATCGGGCCAAGAGGGAATAAACTTGGCGGTTGACTCCCTAGCCATAGCTCACGCCCTTAGCGTAGACATCGAATCCTAGCGCGCGGGAGCGGTAGGATGAGATGTTGGGAGTTATCGTTGCGAGCTCAGTGCTCCCAGAGTCGGTCAGTGTTAATGGACATGGGAATGCCCACTGACCGAACCTGGATAGTCCGGCGTATCATCCTGGGCACCGACCGAAATATCGGGCCCATGGGACGCTGGTTTCACTCTTAGAGGCAACTTCTCACCATTAAACCCTAATTTCGATCGTTGTCCTATCCACTGGCCGTATTAGCGGGAACACATGATAGGGTGGAAACCAAAGTCCCGGGTTTCCTTTTATATTGTTTAATCTCATATCTATGATTTGTGACAAACCATCCACCGATTCGGGCTAGCTCACCCATAGGGTGAATCGGGTCCCTTCTGACGCAAGCACAACCACGCCTCCCTGAGTTCGACCCCCAAGCCACACTACAACACCGTGCGCTTGCAGTTATAAATATTTAAATCTCGCGCCCCCCAATCTCATATTGCACTTGCATGAACACACGCACATCATTTGAGGGGACGTCAAGATTCCCATCATAGCTTGTAATTAATATACCAAATTCACGATTCGAATTCAAGTCTCCACTACTCATTCTCTATCCAGCGTATAATATCAAGATCAATCTTTCAAGCATGCAAGATTAATATTTTTAATTGGTTTTTCATAACTGAAAATAGTAAATTCAATTGAATTTGGAAATCACCGTACTAAACTCTTTTGTGAGTCCTAGAGATCTTCGACCTTGCCATGTCCCTATTCTATATAGAAAGTGGGGGTCAGGATTTGGGATTTTTCTTTTTACAATTGTTTGGGCTATACGTTTTTTTTCTTTATATATATATATATATATATATATATATATATATATATATATATATATATATATATATATATATATATATATATATATATATATATATATATATATATATATATAGGAAAATTTTCAAATGAGAACATTTCGCACCATGCGAAAATGTTTTTAGTTTTTTTTTGAAATTTTTTTTTTCAAAAATTCTTTTTTCCACCCTCATTATATGTTGTTATACCCCCCTCAAAAAATAATCATTGAGAAATAATGTCATTTGGCCTTCGATCAAGGCATTTCATCAAATTCGCACGTTTTGAGACCGTTAAATTTGTAACGGGTGGATGGGTGCTCTAATGCCCAACGGGTTCACCCATTATTTTCCCTGGGGTATATATTTGTATGGATTAAACATCAAAAAAAGAATTTTTGAAAAAAAAAATTTCAAAAAAATAAAAAAAAAGTTTTCGCACCGTGCGAAAACCCCTTTTTTCGCAACCGAAGATCACTCTATATATATATATATATATATATATATATAATATCGATTCACGATGCTGGGGGTCCGTGTTCTCCGGAGGCGATCCAAAAATTCTGGCGGAGGCGATTGGCTTAGGGGTTAGCGATGCGGGTGATTCAGGGGCGGGTGGCTCGGGATCCTCACTGTCCATGAGAGATCCGTTCTCTCCGAAGGCGGAACCAATTATCCAGGCGGCGATAGGAATCAGTCTTGGCTCTGGGGCAGACGGCTTGGTCTCCGTCTTGTCCAAGGATTTGTAGGATTCTGGTGCTGGCTGGCAGGAGGTCCGAAGGAGGAGGGTGCGGTTTGCGCCAGCAAATCCCCCTCAGGTGAGAGGGGCTTCTCAAAGGCGGTCTAATTCATTCAGAGAGGGGCCTATTTTGCGGGCTTCTGGTGCTACGCAGAAGGCAAAGGCGAAGAATGCTGTTATTGCCCCTCAGGTGTTCGGTAAAATCCCCCTTAGACCTAATGTTCCTATTACAATAGATACTAGTGTTGAGAAACGATCTTGGATTGATGTTTGTGATGATCAGAGAACTTATGGGGAGGGTTTAGCTATGAATCTTGTTCCTCCGAAGATTACTGATGATGGTTCCCCTCGTGTGAGGGTTACTGGAGATTTGGTTGAACTTGGGTTTCAAAGATGGAAACATACTCTTGTGGGTTATGTCCTTGGTGACGTCCCTTACTATAGACAGATTGTTGCTTGGATGGAGAGACTGTGGAAATTAGAGAAGAGGGTTCAGGTGTATAGTAAAGATAACGGCTTCTTCTATTTCAAATTTGAATCGCCAGACGATTGTGAGATGATACTGAAAGGGGGGCCTTGGCTTTTGATGGTAGGTTGGTTATGTTTAAAAAGTGGAGTCTAAATCTGCGTCATAATCGTGATATCCTAACTGCTGTCCCTGTCTGGGTCCAGCTTCATGGAGTGCCGTTATATATGTGGAATCTAGAGACTCTAAATATTATTGCCTCCGTAGTGGGCAACCCTATATGCCTAGATCGATCAACTGCAAACCTAGAGAGGATATCCTATGCACATTGTCTCATTGAGGTGGAAGCTAAAGTCCCTTTGCGGAAGTCTGTTGATGTGGAGTTAGATGGAGGGGTGATCATTACCATTGAGGCAAAGTATGAGGGAGAGCCCCCTCGTTGTAGCAAGTGCGTGTGCTTTGGGCACAATGATGACCAATGCCCAGTAGCTACAGAGCCCCCTTCAATCCTAGGAGATGGCGAAAATCTGAGTCAAGGTGGTGATGAGAAGACAAGCAGCGCATCCACTACTAATATTACGGAGCAGCCTGAAGGGGAGAATATCATTGCAAATACATCAGTAACTAACACATTGGACAGTTTTATTGGGGGAAAGATACCGGACTTGTCCAGCCATCGGCAGACATTGTCTTGGCGGCCCGTGTTGATCCGTTGATGATAAACTTACGGGAGGAATTGTTGGACCCCTCAATTGTGACGCATGGTCCTCTACAGACCGACGGCGGCTCGGTTATGGAGAGCTCCAGTTCTGCTACAGAAGGGCGGGGGAAAGCATCAGGGTTGCCATCGCTCCTTGATGATAAACTGGAAGATGAAGTGGATAGAGTGCCGCTGGAGCTTGCGGTAGACAACCCTGATTGGGATGCTGGAGAGCTTAGTTGTCTGAAGCTAGTAGAGGAGTCCAAGAAATCTAAGAGGAAGTCTGAATCCCTCGCAGATCATAGTGCAAGACGGAGCTCCAGGATTCAGGGGAGCACGTCAAAACTACCAGTTTCCCAATGACTGTGTTCATATGGAATGCACGGGGGTTGAACAACCCTGTTCGTCGTAGAGATCTACGAAACAAAGTAACTTTATTAAATCCCACGGCTATAATTCTTTTAGAAACTAAGCTAAAGTCTCTTGTGAGTATAAATAACTTGGGGATTCCTACTTCTTGGTCTTCTTTCAATTACTTCGACAAATCCCCAGGGGGCCATATCTTAATGGCTTTCGATCCGGCAATTTGGAAGGCTAACATTATATCCTCTTCAAGTCAGCATGTCACGGTTCCTTGCATCAACTCGGTGGGTTTCTCTTGTGCTATTACAGGTGTGTACGGACTTAACACTATACGGGAGAGACTGGAGTTATGGAAGCACTTGAAAAATGATGCGGCCTCATTGAGTAGTGGAGCGTGGATGATTGGGGGTGATTTTAATACTGTGCTTAAGTCAGCAGACAAGATGGGGGGAGGAAGGTGGAGGAAAACTTTCTTCTGGACTTCAATGAATGTATTAGTACATGTCGACTGATGGAGCTCAAAAGCATTGGAAGCAAACTCAGCTGGTGTAATAGACGTGTGGGGACTGGCCGTATATCTGCCCGGCTGGATCTCGTTTTCGTGAGCGACATATGGCTCTCTCTTCTATCTGATTCGTATCTGGAGTACTTGGATCCACACACTAGTGATCATTCTCCTATGATAGTCCGGCTTCACCCTCAGGTATACTCCGATCCAAAGCCCTTCAAATTTTTTAATTATTGGTCCAAGTGCCCTGGTGTTTCTGAGATTATTTCGAATAGCTGGGGAAGCTATGTTGCGGGTACTCCTATGTATTGCGTGGCTCAAAAATTGAGACGGTTGAAGCCTGCTATCAGGTCCTGGTCTAAAGTGTATCATGCATGCAAGCTTGTAAATTCTAGCCGCACTAAGCTTGAGGCTATTAGAAATAACCCTCTCCTATATTTTGATGTTTCTGTACAAGCCCAAGAGAATGCTATGCTTAAGGAATTGGCTAATGATTTGAGCCTAGAAGAGGAGGCCAAAAAAGCCGGCAAGACTGGATGTCCCTGGGGGACTGCAATACAAAATTTTTTTATAATGCAGTGAAATCGAGAGAAAGCCGCACAACTTAAGACATTTTGTGGATGCTTCTGGAAGGCAAGATATGTCATATGATGCCCTCAAAAATGAGGCCGTTGATTATTATATTGGGTATATAACCAGAATCACTATAGAAGTTCCTTCCCTGCTCTCACTCCTAAGCGCATTCTTACTATGGATGCTTGTTAATGGCAACAGGGGGATCAGGCAAGGAGACCCTCTTTCTCCATTCTTGTTCGTAATTGTTATGGAAGCTTTCTCTATCCTGGTTTCTAAATCTCTTAGTAGTGGGGCTCTCCAATCGATGAGACGTTCTGGATCAATTTCCCACCTTTTGTTTGCTGATGACCTCCTAGTTTTCTGCAGAGCTAATCAAAAATCATTTAGGTGCATCATGTCCTTGCTAAATGAATTTAAGGATTATACTGGGCTTCAGGTAAATTGGGACAAGAGTTCCGCTCTTTTCAGTAAGGGGTCTAAGAATAGGTCTGGTCTGGCAGATTATTTGGGTATTAAAATCTCCACTACTATTACCACATATCTGGGCTTGCCTTTATCGTCCAAGTATCCAAAATCCCCTATGTACAGTAGACTGGTGGATAAATGCAGGAAGAGACTTATGGGCTGGGCGAAAAAGACGTTATATATCTCTGGCAGGATTGAGCTTGTCAGAACTGTAATTTATGGTATGGTTGCATTTTGGATGCAAGCGTTCCGTATGCCCTTTTCCATAGTCCGGACCATTTCTTCCCTTTGCAGAAGATTTATTATGGGTCCCTCTCAAGCTTGGGCGTGGGAGGATATCTGTACCCCCAAATCTGAAGGGGGGTGGGTATCCGTTTGCTGGAGGATCTAAATGTGGCCGCGGGAATTAGACTCACGTGGAGATTTCTGAATTCAGATGGCCTTTGGGCAAAGCATATGAGAAACAGATATGAGGAGAATGGAGGGTTCTATGCGGCAAAAGGATTAGTGACGCAATCGGGTACATGGAAGCACATGTTGAAGTGCAGACCCGTCTCCCAATTGCTCATCAGGAGGGTTGTTAAGGATGGGTGATCTACTCTTTTTTGGCATGATTTTTGGCTTGATTGTGGGCCACTCAAGAACTTGGTACCTGTACCTCCTGCTTCCTCCATGAAGAAGGTTAATGAATACTAGATTGGTGGTGCTTGGGTGGACAGTCCGGAACTTGCTCATGTACAGACCTATCTAGCAAATTCGGCCATCACTTGCTGGTCAGACCGTTGGGTCTGGGCGCCTAGAAACCGTTCCCTCACGTCGAGTTCTACTTCTGTTGGAGATGCCGATAAATTTCGGTTTAAAGAGGCTTGGGAGGGGGTACGACTTCATGGTGTCCCTTTCCAATTTGAGAAGTTAGTCTGGTTTTCTGGACATATCCCAAAAATGGCTCTGTCTTCTCAGAGCCTTCAAGGGCAAGCTCCTCACTAAGGATATTATTAGCAAATGGGGTATTAACACACCGGTGGATTGTGTTCTATGTGGAGGCGGCAATGCAGAAAATTTAGTCCATTTGTTCTTTAACTGTAGCTACTCTAGCTATATCCTTAAAAGGTCATTGCTAAAGTTGAATATTCGGAATCATATTGAACCTTCACTTGCGGAGGTTGGGGATTATTATTTAACGCATTTTTGAGGTAAAAATACTTTGAGCAGGTTAGCAAAAACACCTCTATCGGCTCTGGTTTGGCATATCTGGCGGGAACGGAATAGGAGAATCTTTGAAGATAAAAGTAGAGGGAAAACTGACCTCTTTGAAGAGATTGCAGCAGATATCAGGGTGGCTTTGAGAGACCAAGACCCTGCTAATGCAGAGGAGGCTTCGGCGTTTGCAAACTGGGAGTTCAGAGATTTGGGATGATTTTTCATGGACTTACAATACCTTTCTCTTTCTTGTATAGATTACTATAGGGTGGGGTTTCATTATTAAAGAGTGACGGCACTTGTGCCCTATCCTCTTTATAACGAAAACTCACGCCTATTATCTTGTAGTCTGTAATTATTTATCCTTCAATAAAGAATGACTAACTTTCCTATATATATATATATATATATATATATATATATATATATATATATATATATATATATATATATATATATATATATATATATATATATATATATATATATATATATATATATATATATATTCATATATAATATATACATGGAAGACCCTAACGGCGACCACGGCGATCCTGGCGATCACGATCAAGGCGACGGAGATCACTGTAATGGAAGAACTAAGGAGGTTAATGGAGATCCTTTGATAGCTAGAAGGCCCTCTACCGGCGGGGGTATTAGCGGTGGTGGCTCGATCATTACTCCTAGCTCTCGTCGTTGGATCCTTGCCGGGGGGTGGGCGATGCTGGAGCGGGAGGTTCTGGAGCTTCAGGCTCTGTGGACCCCAAGTCTCGGGATGGAGGCAAGGGCAAATCTCAGGGCGATTCTCTTCACCCGGTTTCAAATTCGAATTCTGTTGGGGTAGGACCTTGGGTGGAGGTTAAGCGCAGGGACAGATTCAACAGCCGCGGAGCGTTCAAATTCAATCTCCCGCCTCGTGGGGGCACTCTCCGACGTCCCAGGTACGAACGCTCAGGCTTCGCTGAGGCTAAGGTTGGTGCCTCTACACCTGCCTCTAAGGTGTTTGCTAAAATTCCCCAAAGACAATTGGCTACTGTTAATTTGGATAGCTCAGGTTCAAAGCGAACTTGGCGGGATGTATGCACACAAAGACAAACCTATGATGATGACATGTCCATGACACATGTTCCCCCCAAGATCAGAGTGGATGGCACAATATGTGCAAGAATGCCTGAGGGGATAGTCGAGAGGGGCGTTGAGAAGTGGAAACACACATTAGTGGGTTATGTTATAGGGGATATCCCCTTTTATGGCCAGATTGTGGGATGGGTTGATCGATTATGGAAGCTCAAGAAGAAGATTCAAGTTTTTAGCAAGGATAACGGATTTTTCTATTTTAGATTCGAATCTCCTGAAGAATGTGAGCGGATATTGCAAGGTGGTCCTTGGCTGTTTGAAGGTAGATTGGTTATCCTGAGAGATGGAGTCCGGTCCTTTGTCATGATCGCGACATCCTTACATCAATCCTTGTTTGGGTCCAACTGCATGGTGTCCCCTTATACCTATGGAATCTGGAGGCCCTCGATATTATCGCTTCTGTTATTGGCAACCCTCTGTGCTTGGATCGTGCTACTGCATACAATGAAAGAATAACATACGCGAGATGTTTGGTTGAAGTTTCAGCTAGCAATCCCTTTCCTAAGTCTATTGAAGTGGAGTTGGATGAAGGTAAAATTCTAACCATTGAACCAAAGTTTGAGAGTGATCCCCCCGATGCACGCACTGTGTTTGTTTTGGACACGAGGATTCTCAATGTCCTGCCATGCTCCCTTCAATCCAAGCTAAAGTTCATGAAGACACCCATGATCCTAGAGGGGGCGATGATGGTAAGGATCCTATGGTGATTACTTCAACTATTGTGAAGCAATCTAGCAACCCCACTAGTGCTGGTGGTGTAATTGCAGAGCAATTGTCTGGACCTATTATTCAAAACACCATCGAATTAAGTAAGGCATGCTCATCCATTACTCACGGCCATTTTGAGGAGCTTATCACAGGTTCTGTACATGTTGGTACTGGCAATGTATTGGGGAATGGAGTGGTTAATGGTCAAGTGCAATCAGGTGCTGTTGTAGAGGGTCATACCTTAGTAACATCAAATTGTGAGGTTTCTACGGTTGAGAAATCCGTAGCTCATCTCACAGAGAATACTACTAGCGATATTACACCGGCAGCGATGCCTATCCATCCTACAGGAGAAATTCATGCTGTAAGGAGAGATTCTGCGGGAGATAAGCCTGAACTAACTCTGACTACTGGAGATGGCAAGGGGAAGCAACAACTGGATACTCTGCACAGTGCTGGAACCGCCCCTATTGGTGTGTCCCCTAGCTCTGGACCTGGCACTTGTATGCCTTTACCCTCCCTTTTGTTTGGTAGTTTGGGGCATGAAACGGACATGATTCCTGCACAACTAGCCATTGACAATCCTGAATGGGAGCGGGATGAGGAAATTCAGTTCAGTGATGCTGAGGAGATGAAATCTATTAGGAGGAAGGATGTTGGCCAGATGACGGGCTCTACTAGGAGGAGCACAAGGCTGCAGGGGAGTACGGCGCTGCAGAACACCAAAAACACGTCTAAATGACTATTCTCAATTGGAATGCAAGAGGCCTAAATAATCCGGTCCGAAGGCGTGACCTTCGTGACAGAGTTAAGTCAATAAATTCGTCTGCCATGATTCTTTTGGAGACTAAGCTAAAATCTCCTTGTACAAATAATAAATTTGTATTTCCTAAAAATTGGATTTATTTTGATAATTTTGAGCTAGCTCCAGGTGGCCGAATCATCATAGGATTCAACCCTGCTGTTTGGAAGATCAAATTTCTCTCTGCCTCACCTCAGCACATATCCATGCAGTGCACTAATGTGGATGGCTTTGAATGCAACATTACTGGTGTGTATGGGTGAAACACCTTGGTGATGCGTAAGGATCTTTGGGAGGAACTTTGGAGGGATAGTCGTGACAATATTACGGGACCATGGCTTGTGGGAGGCGATTTCAACAATGTGCTTTACTCCAGTGACAAGGTTGGAGGCCAAAAATTGGAGGATAATATGGTCAAGGATTTTTATATTACGAGTTGCAAACTCCAGGAGATCAAGAGCACGGGAACTAATTTCAGTTGGTGTAATCACCGCAAGGGAGATGCTAGAGTTGGGGCTCTTCTTGACCGGAGCTTCTGTAATGCGGAGTGGATTCACAAGCTGCCCAAAACTTATCTTCATTATCTCGACCCTCTCACTAGCGATCATGCGCCTATGGTGGTGTATCTTCACCCTCAGGTACCCCCTAACCAGCGGCCCTTTAAATTCTTCAACTATTGGTCTAAATGCCCAGGATTCAAAGAAATTGTTGAGGAGAGTTGGGCTCAAAGTGCTACAGGTTCTCCGATGTTCTGTCTAGCATCTAAACTAAAAAGACTCAAGCAAGGTATTAGGACCTGGGCAGCAAAGTTCCACGCAGGCAATCAAGTGTCCACACTTCGGCGCCAGCTTGAATTTATACGCATGAACCCCCTCATTACTTCTGATGTTGCTCTTCAAGAGGAGGAACAGAGGCTTATTAAAGACTTGTTGTATGCCATGAATCTCGAGGAAGATATGTACCATCAGAAAATTCGTCAAGACTGGATTTCCTTGGGCGATCGAAATACAAAATTTTTCTACACTTCTATGAATGCAAGGGAAGGATATAACAATCTTGGGCATTTGGTGGATGCTTCGGGCATGAAAAACAAAACGTTTGAAAATCTTAAAAAGGATGCTCCGGATTACTTTGAAAAGCTATACAACCAGGACCATTACTTACGTAATTTCCCAAAATTGATTCCGAAACGCATTCTTTCTGCGGATGCTACTGCTTGGCTGGATAAGAGGGTTTCTGATGATGAGATCAAAGACGCCATGTTCCAAATTGGCCCTGACAAGGCCCCTGGGCCTGATGGATATAATGGATATTTTTTCCAACAAAATTGGAAACTTCTCGATAAAGAGGTAACTGCAGCTGTTAAATCTTTATTTTGGTCTGGTCATTTGCTGCGCCAAATAAACCACACCTTCCTGACTCTAGTTCCTAAAAAACTAAATGCATCGACTCTAGCTGACTACAGGCCCATCGCTTGCTGTAATATCCTCTACAAGATTATTAGCAAAGTAATCTGTAACAGGTTGAAGGTGGTGATTCACGAGTTGATATCCCTTAATCAGGCTGCATTTCTAAAAGGAAGGTTGTTATCTGACTCCTGTCTCCTTGCCCATGAACATATTAGAGACTTCAGTAATCCCATGGGGGGAGAGCATGCCTTAAATTGGATCTGCAGAAAGCGTTTGACAGCGTGAATCGGGAGTTTATATATTACTTTCTTCATCAGATGGGGTTTTCTAATATTTTCATTGGCTGGATCCGTGAATGTATATCAACAGCTAGCTTCTCAGTCATGGTTAATGGATCGCATGTGGGTTATTTTACTGGTAACAGAGGTATTCGGCAAGGAGATCCACTATCCCCATTTTTGTTCGTCATCATTATGGAGGCTTTTTCTGTCCTTATGGCAAAATCAATCAATAGGCGCTATATTGATCCAATGAGGCGCTCAGGTACCATCTCCCACCTTCTTTTTGCTGATGACCTTCTTGTCTTTTGCCGGGCCAACAAAAAGACTTTCTCGGGAATTAAATGCCTCCTTATTGAGTTCTCAAATTACACTGGTTTGCAAGTAAATTGGGATAAAAGTTCTGCTTTGTTCAGTAAGGGAGTAAAATCTAAGAATGATTTAGCAGATTATTTGGGCATTAAGCTTGCTACCACCATTACCACCTACTTGGGTTTGCCTCTTTCTTCAAAATATCCGAAGACTCCTATGTTCAGTAGGCTAATTGATAAATGCAAGAAACGTTTGATGGGTTGGACATCAACTTTACTCTCCATTTCAGGGCGCATTGAACTTGTCAGGACTGTAATCTATGGTATGGTTGCATTTTGGATGCAAGCCTTTAAAATCCCCCCCTGCTATTTTGTGTACTATTACAGCTTTATGCAGGCGTTTTATTTGGGGTAATTCGAGAGCTTGGGCGTGGAAGGACATTTGTACTCCAAAAGCTGAGGGTGGGGTTGGCATCAGATTGCTTGAAGACCTGAATGTAGCAGCTGGTATTAGACTTACTTGGAGATATCTTACTTCTGATAGTATCTGGGCAGAGCAAATGAAGAAGAGGTATGATGATTTGGGAGAGTTTTATGCGGCAAAGTTGAAGGTTACACAATCTGGAACTTGGAAACATATGCTAAAATGTCTTAATATTTCACAGAAATTAATTAAAAGGAAGGTGAGAGATGGGAAATCTACTTTATTATGGCTTGATAATTGGCTCGATTGTGGGCCACTTAAATACTTATATGATGTTCCTCCTGATTGCTTGAAGAAGAAAGTGAATGATTATTAGGCGTCGGGTTCTTGGATTGAAGATCCGGCCCTTCAACAACTTAAACCGGTTTTACAGGACATCAAGTTGCGGCCTGGGGCTGATCGATGGGCATGGATCCCAGGGGAACCTTTCCGGTTTTGTCAAGCTTGGGAAGGGGTTCGATCTATAGGTACAATCTTCCCCTTCCACAAACTAATTTGGTACCGAAATCATATTCCTAAGATGTCTTTGGCGCTTCTGCGAGCTTTCAGAGGAAAATTTCTCACCAGAGATATAATAAGCAGTTGGGGTCTCAACAGCCCAGCTAATTGTGTATTGTGTGCGGAAAATATTGATGAAAATGTGGGGCATCTATTCTTTGATTGTAGCTATTCTCGGTACATCCTAAAAAGGGCTCTGCTCAAGCTTAATATCCATACGGATATTGGCTTATCTCTGGTAGATGTTGGGAACTATTTCCTTATACATTTTGGTGGGAAAAATGGCCTTAGTATGCTTGGTAAAACTGTTCTGGCGGCAACTGTGTGGCATATTTGGAGGGAGAGAAACAGGAGAATATTTGAGAATAAAGAAATAGGAAAGACAATACTATTTGAGGAGATTGCTGCTGATGTAAGGGTGGATTTGGGAGATCTAGAGCCGTCTACTGATGGAGAATCTAAGGTCTGTGCCAACTGGACTTTCAGAGACAATGGTTGAGCTATCCTGATATTATTGTGCGGAATTTGCTTTGATCGGTTTTGATGTGCTTTTGCGGTGATTCCATCTTGGTCTTATATACTAAGGACCATTCTTTGTAACTATTATTGTGCGTAGGAGGGGATTAGATAAGGAATCATTTGTAGAGAGTGACGACGCTTGTGTCCTATCCTCTCTCTTTTGATACCTCATCCTGATCACCTCGCTTCTTTTGTATGTAAATTCATGTATACTACATTTTTCAATAAAGAATCTGGCTTACTTTTCTTTTTTTTTGAAAGGTAAGCATTGTATTCTATATATAAGCAACCCATCGAAATACAGCCAGAGTCTGTTATGAAGTAGTACCGTAAGGGAGAGGATAGGACACAAGCGTCGTCACTCCCCACTTACAATCTACATCCTAACATAATCTAGTACAAAACATAGTTACATTTACAGCAATTATTTAATCTTAAAGTCATCCAGTATCTCTGAATTCCCAGTTGGAATAAACTTTAGTCTCTTCATCAGAAGTGGGTTCTTGATTATGCAATGCGACTCTGACGTCCGCAGCTATCTCTTCAAAAAGTGTGATCTTGCATCTCTTGACATCTTCAAATATTCTCCTGTTTCTTTCATGCCAGATGTGCCAAACCATGGAGGAAAGAACGGTTTTGGAAAGGATGCTCAAACAATCCTTGCTTGAGAATTTTGCTAGGAAGTATGCGCCCACTTCAGGGAGGGATGAGGGCAATTGGGAAGGCAGCTGTAACTTGAGCATGGATCTGCGAAAAATATAGCCTGAATATTTGCAATCAAAAAACAGATGTTTGATATTCTCCTCCGCATTATTGTCGCATAAAACGCAAGTTGATGGTGAAGTAGGCAACCACCTAATTACTTTGTCTCTGGTTAGTAACTTACCTCTGAAGGCTCTGAGGAGATTTAGAGACATTTTTGGAATATGGTGGGGGTACCAAACCAATTTATATAGAGGGAAATCCAGATTTCTCTTACGAACACCGTCCCATGCTTGTTTGAAAGAGAATGAGTCTCCTTGCGTCCACTTCCAACCATCAACTCCCGGCCTCAATTTTGTTTTTTGCAGAAGATGGCTTACTTTTCTATATATATATCTATATTACATTTGACAGAGTTTTTTGAATCCTAGGGCTGACTAGGACAAGCTGACTAGGACAAGTGAGGGGGATAAAAAGTGGCTGAGATTTAATCTTGGATGATGAACGGTTGGGATTAAAAATTAAGATGACTTGGGATTTTGGGATTTCTGAGTTTGTGTGGGGCCCATTTCTTTTCGTAACTTGCCATTTGACTTGGGAAAGCGAGTCTGCTTTTGGGGGAGAGCAAGAGGCTTTTTTGGGGATAGCAACAACCATTTGATTCTAAGATCTTTTCCAAGACAGCAACAGACATTTAATTGCAGGAGACTAAAATTCTCTGAACTAAAGCTTGACTATCAATTTTTACTATCAATTTTGACTATCAATTTTTGTGTGAAACTAAATTCTCTGAAAAACTAAATTTTGGGATGAACTAAAATTTTTTGAACTCGAAAATTTCGCTGGGAGAACCCTACAATTTTGGAGATGAACTAAATTTGGATGGTACTAAATTTGTTGAGGAACTAAGATTTTTGTTATTAACTTAATTCCTTGGGATGAGCAAAATTCTTGGGGAACTAAGCTTTTGACATGGGAATATCTTAAATGAATCGTGCCCTACGGGCATGGGTTATGACTAGTATATATATATACACGAGATAAACTCAATATATATAAAAGGCGGCCTATACATCCCAGACCAGACGATCTTAGGGCATCGGGTTACGAAGAACCCCTCGGCCCTTTTGTTTAGGAAATTTTTATTTTGTTTTTTAGATTTTTGCAAACTCACATAAACGCGATGGAATGCAAAGCACGATCAAAGATCGTTATTGGTTATACACAAAAATAAAAAGAAAAAGATAGAATTCGGGACATGACTTAGTGTCAAAATCTCTAATTAGTGTTACTCGAGTGTCGTGGGTTATCCAAATTCTTTCGAGTTACCATTCATTATGAAAATGTATCTTTATTCACGCAATCATGCAGTTAGTCATTTAGTCTTCAATTAATCATGCAATTTAAGCTTAACTGTATCGAGAATACTCGTTGTGGAGAAATGAAATCAGATCATGAAATAGCATATTAAATCATATTCTAATCAAGGAAGTATCTCTAATTCATCAAGGCATAGAGTTCAAAATAAAATCCATACTATATTTTCAACGAAGCACAATAGACTTAGAAAATTTCTATCTGAGCGTGTAGAGAGATCAGTTGAGTGTGCGTAGCTTATAGTGCAATCATAAAAGAATCATCTCTAGTCTAATAAGAGAAAAGAGAAACATGCATACAAGCACAGAAAAGAGATAAAATAAAATAAAAGAAAAGTGGGGCAAAATGGAAAGAAATGAGAATAAAAAGTGAAAATAAAAAAGAAATATAAAGCAATAGCGCTCATCCCCCAAGCTAAACGCAGCAGTGTCCTCACTGCTGAGAACACGTGCCTAGAGACGGAGAATGACACTATGGGTGGGATGGGTGGGATAAAGGTAAAAATAGAAATCCTAGAAAATGAAACAAAAGATGCAGATGCATGGTGATGATGCATATGTACAGTGTATGCAAATGATGATGGTGGTGGTGATGATGGACACCTCAAAATGTGTCTCCCCCAAGCTAGACGAAGTTGGGCCCCGTGAGGATAGATGGGAACCAAAATAAATGGGGGATGCATAGAAACAGCGAGAATGGATAATCAGGCAGCACCACCACCTGGAGGGGGTAGGGGTGGTGCCTGAAGAAGCTGAAGGATGCGATCAAGCGTCTCGCTGTTCTACTGCTCAAGACGTTGAAGAGCATCAATGGATCTGTGTAGCTCTACAACAGCATGCTCAACTCCATACAATCGAGCAAAAAAATCAGGAGTGTGAGAGCTACTGGACTCACCTCTCAAAGTGGGCCCACGTGTGGGGAAAATAAGATGCATGGGGAGTGTAGGCTGTGTAGAAGCAGGAGCTGTGGGGATATGAGAAGTAGATACAGGGTCAAAGACGATGGGGGCTGATACGGCAGAGGTGGTGGCAGCAGAAGTGGTGACAGAAACCATCACACTTTCCGTAAGGATGGTAGACACAGTGGTGGGGACAGCTGTAGATAATGAGGCAGGAACTGACGTGGTCATGGGAAATGGTGATATAAGGATAGAGGGGTCGACGCTCATGTCAAAAACAAGGATCTCAGCAGATAGTGCAGGGCCCTCAACAGAAGTGGGGACAGAAGGGGCCGCTTCTGGCTCAGACAGGGGCTTACTGGGGTGTGGCTCCTCAATGTGTGGTGGGGAAGCGCCCGGCTGTAGAGCAGGCTGCTGGGCAGGCTGCTCATCATCTGGCTCCAGCTCATAAATGGAAGGAATGTGCTGCTCCATGGGGATGATCCAATCAATGTGCTGGGGCCCAACAGAAGTTTGCTCAGTGCTCGGAAGGACCATGTAGTCGGCGTTATAACGCCCAAGGAGATATACCCAGTGACGGTCACCGTGGATACGAATGATATGCATGCGAGAGAGCACATTAAGTGATAGGGTGGTAAGGCCAGGTGCCTCTAAAAGGTCATCAGGGAGGGCAAGATGGGCTCGTTGGCCGAGGAGGGTGAATAAGACACCACAACAAATGAGACCCTTCTGCAGGGTAGCAGCGAAGAGCAACCGATCACAAAATACCTGGGTGTGGTCTATTGAATATGCAGGAAGGTGGGTGACATCCAGTCACTCCTCAGCGGGGAGAGTGAGGGCCCACAAAAGGACGAGCTAGATGGTAGACCTGGTCTCGGCCTCAGACATGCAAAGTGTCATGGTGGCAAGGTGGCGCTGGGCAAATCGGATGTAGGGATGGATAATGGATGATGACTTGGAGAGGCTGGTGCTAAAAACAGGTAGGCCGGAGATCCTCTCCCGAAAGTGGGTGGAGTGAATAGCAGGGGGAGAATCCTTGCCAGGATGATAGGCAGAACCATCAACAGGGATAGTGGGCCACCGGAACAGCTTATAGAGTCCTCCGTAAGTGAACTCTAGCTCCTCCTCCAGTAGCCTAAACAATATCCCTCTATCGGTGTAATACAAGGAGCTGAGGGCTTCTAGGGTGAGGCGAGTGTAGGTCTTTGCCGTCAACCCTAAGAAGTGCTCAAGGCCTAAGTTTCGATACATCTACCTAACCCCCGGTAAGAGACCTGGCTGCTATATGGCTCTTACGACAAATTTGGTGGAAATGACTTGGCGCTTAGAGAGTTTGACAAATTTGTGACGATGTGCGTCGCCCATGAATTTGATGCCGTAAGTCTCTTAGGGGCATGCCCTCAGGCTATGCGGGTGGGGGTGGAGGGGGTGGTGGTGATGGTGGTGGAGCGGTCTCTCGTGTGGTGGCTCGTGTCCTAGATGAGGAAGCAGGAGCCGTGCACTTCCTCTTAGTAGGTGGGTGTGTAGGTGATGGGGGTAGTGAAGGTGTGGGATCGCGTGTGGTAGTGCGTGCCCTAGGGAGGTACCCTTCTTCTTTTTGGGTGGTTGTGGTGGAGGGGGTGGTGGTGGCGGCGGCGGTGTGGGTGAAGGTGTACAGATGCGTGCCCTGCGTGTCATGGTGTACGTACTCAAGCAAACTAATACTAAACCACAAACGATGTGATATGTAAGTAAAAAGTGCAAGAGTGGAAGGAGTATACCCAAGCGGAAAATAGCGAAGTCCCAAACCCGTGAGCTCCTTGTGCCCAAGTGTGTAATTTCCCCCAAGCTTGTCGATGATCTCCCGTGAGCTCCTCAATCCCTTCATAATTCGAAATTGGGTGTCAATTTCGAAGTTATTCCGAATTGGGGGGAATTGGAAATTAGGGCTTTTCATTTGAGGAGAAGGAGGTAGGGTGGGGTGGTGGGGAGGAGGGAGGGGGATTGGGGGTGGTGGAGGGCCGGAATCGATAGGGGGAGGGGTCTTTCTGGTGGAGGAATCGAGAGGGAGAGCTGGCGCTTGCACGAGGGGAGGTGGAGGAAAAGGTGGGATTGGTGGTGGGGGAGTAGTCGAAATTGAGAGGGGGATGGGGATTGGAGGTGGTGGATGACCAGCGATCGCCCTCGAAGGAAGGTGGATGACCGACGCTTGCTCGAGGGAAGGAGGATGACCGACACTCACTCGAGAGAAGGTGGGGGAAAGGGGGGCACTCACTTGATGTTCTGAAAAGAACTCGAGCAAGCAGCCCTAGCCCTATAAATAAGGTGCATGGCGGTTGGGTGCTCGGTCGAGCGACCAAGCGCTCGGTCAAGTGTAACAAAGGCGCAACCCCCTTCTGAGTTAGATTAGGTTCTAGTTTGGTTCGGTCGCTCGGCCGAGCGTGCTAGGTGCTCGATCAATCGACATGAAATTTGGCATAGATCTGGGCTCTCAAGTTGAAGCTCTGCTCAGTCGAGTGTGGCATCCGCTCGACCGAGAGGTTGCTGTAGGCAGCTTGCTACTTCCTCTTGTCATATTCCTCCTCGATTATCGATTCTAGCCCAACGTGCAAGCTTCCCCTCTGTTGTTTGATGTCATGTTCGTCGAGTTCTTGCGAGAATTGAGACGCATCATATATTTTTGAGTTATAAAATTTTTATTCTAAAAACATGAAAAATTCAACTAGAGTCGAAATGACGAGAAAATAGGTCGGGTTGCCTCCCGCCAAGCGCTTGTTTACGGTCGTTAGCTCGACCCCTGATACTTAGTGAGGCTAAATGTTGGGAGCACACGAGATGCACCCATCTTTCTTGCCGACCAACCCATGAAGAGTTGGTTGGTCAAACGCCTCCGTTGGACCCTCAGCGGTCCTCTCATCCTCTTTCGCCTTTGATCCTTCCTTCTCTTTATGGCACCCTAAGGACGCTGCAGCAACCAATTCTTTAATCCTCACGACATCTGGGTCGTGGTCCTCCAAGGCAAGCTTGGCGTGCTCATGCGTGATTAATCCAGCATCTGCGTCCCCATCCAGCACTTGTAGGTATGCCGCCACCGCCTTGTCATGTAGCGGGTTTACACCTTGATCCTCGATCTGCTGCAAGGAGTCAAAAAGATCTCCTCGACCGTGAAATCTTCAACGAGCTCATCTTCTAGCAACTCCAGATATCCGATATCCAAATTCTGTAGAAGGTGCTCTCTCCCTCATCTGCTTGGGTAGCCAGAATTCCATCTCAATGTTTCCCACATTGAGGGAAACCGTGCCATCTCTAACATCGATCAGCACCCCAGCTGTCACCATAAATGGGCGACTAAGTATGATTTGGGATCTACCATCCTCTGACATGTATGACGATGAAATCCACCGGTACGCTCACCCCACCGAGAATCTGTAGTATGACGTCCCTGGCCACACCAAGTGGCCGTGTTACTGATCTATCTATCAGCTGGATCGTCATCACCATCGACTCTAGCTCTGTCCAAGTGTTGAGGTGCTTAAAGATGGATAATGGCATCAAGCTGATGCTGGCTCCCAGGTCTTCTAGTGCTCTTCTGATGAGGATGCCACCGATGGAGCATGGAATGTTGAAACTCCCCAGATCCGGGAGCTTCTTCGGCAATTTGTTACTCCTCAGAAATGATGACGGCTCCTCTGCAACAATCACTTGCTCAGCCTTCCTTTTCCATGAAATTAGTTCCTTTAGGAACCTAGCACACGAGGGTATCTCGGTCTGGGCGTCCATGAATGGGATGTTGAGCTCAACTCCCTTTAGTAGCTCAATGAACTTGGCGTACTTCTTCACCATCTTGGCCCTTGCCAATCTACTTGGGAATGGTACTGAAGCGGGGTGAGCCTTTTCCTTCTCAACTGGCTTCGTCTTCTCCTTAATCACCTCCGTTCCCACTGGAGAGCTGTCTTTCTCAACATTCACTCGCTGCTGCTCAGCCTCATCGTCACCTCCATTAGTAGCTGATGGCTGCTCTTATATCACCTCCTCTGGTGTTGAAGTGGCTAGAATCATTACCAGAGGCTCTGGGTCTTTCGTCGATAAGCCGCTCCGAGTGGTAATGGTGCATGCGCTCTCTCTTGGATTCTTTTCTGTCTGGGTTGAAAGCTTGCCTTGAGCCCTTGAAAGTTGGCTCGGCTGCTCCTTCAGCTTTTCCACCATGGTAGAAGCTCCTTGTTGTGAGCTGCATTGTCACGGTTGAGCTTTGCCTGCTCCTCTATGAACTTCTCCATGGTGGACTCCAAAGAGGATTTCTGCTGAAGTGGTGACTGTGGGGGTAGTGGCTGCTGGCACTTCTGATATCCGTGTGGCTTGTAAGGGACAAACAGCCTTTGCCCATATTGTTGCTAAGGGTAAGACTGCTATTGTTGTTGATGGGGCTGCTGTTGAGCTCTGCTACTATTCTCGTATTGAAAACCGGGGTGGTTCCTCCTAGCTTGATTTCTGTATGCACACATATTGCCTCCTATATCATCGGAGGTGTAATTGGCCTCCTCTGTTGGTGCAGGAGGCGTGTGGTAAGAGCAATTTCCGTCGTGAAACCCTTGTTCGACACACTTCTCACAAGTAGCGTATGCTATGGTGGGGGTGAACTAGGCCTAGCGCTGAGTCGGTGCTCCATCTGGGTCATCTGCTGAGTGAGAGAGTCCAGACGGCCATCGAAGTTTGTCTCCTCGCTGACTTCAAATCTACCTCCTTCTGAGGCCCTGGCAATAGTTGAGGCAGATCGGTTGTCTCCCCAATACTGGTTATTACCTGCCATATCCTCTAGGATTCTCAAGGCCTCAGCCGGTTCCTTTCAAGCAATAACATCATTCGCAGTGGCGTCGATGATCATCCTAGTGTCTGACCGCATTCCATTGTAGAAGGCCAAGACTAAGTCCCATGGCAGGATGCGATGGTTCAAGCACTGATGTTGGATGTCCTTGAATCGCTCCCAGGCTTCATACAACGTCTCCTGTCCTCCTTGTTTAAAGTTCGTGATCTGATTCCGAAGACGGATCATCTTCGAAGGAGGGAAGTACTTGGTGACAAAGGCCTCCACCAATTGTTCCCAAGTCTTAACCGTGTTGGGCCCTTAGGACTTCAACCAGTAATGGGCCTTATCCTTCAGGGTGAAGGGGAAAAGCCGCAGCATGATTGCATCATCGCTAATCCCTTGCATCTGAAATGTGGTGCACTTCGCTAAGAATGCTGCAATATGATGACTGGGGTTCTCGTGCTGGAACCCGTGAAAGCAATCTTGCTGCACCAACAGAATAAGTCACGTCTTTAGTTCGAAGTTTCCTTCGTGGATTGATGGGACGGCCACAGAAGAAGACGAGATGATGTCGGGCCTCATGTAGTCTCGGATCAACATCGGATTTGGAGGTGGAAGAGCGGGTCTGTGGAAATCCTCAGCCATTGATTCTCGTTTCCTTCTTTCTACTGAGAGTCATCGCGAGGTTGCCTCGATCTCAGGATCCAAGGCTAAGAGATTCTCTTCTCCTTGCAAACGTGTTATCATGCAAGATAGAAGAACTCAAGACAACTGTGGAAATCGTTAGTAAAAAGAGGAAAAAATAGCAACAAGAAAACAAAAAAAAATAAAACAAAAGGAGTGGTGGGAGATAGAGTGTATGTTGTAACCAGCACTCTCTAACCCAAAACTAAAACAAACCGTTGCCTCACCGGCAACGGTGCCAAAAACTTATTCCATCCTCCCGGCCCACACCCAAGAGCGTGAATCACCGCAAATGCACGGTGGTTGTAGTATATAAAGATTGTTGTTCTTTATGGATGCAGGGGTTTAGTGTTTAGCTTTTTGGAAGGGTGAGAATGTGTGGTCGGGGGTTGTCACGTAAAATTTGGTTGTCACGAAAGTGGGTTAACGAAATAATAAAAGTCTAGGGAATTTGGGAGTCCCCGCTAGGCCCTTTGGTCATGGATGTCAGATCAAGGGACATTTCGTTGGACGATAGGTGAGGGTAAGAGCATCACATCCGAGGATGGGGACGAGTGCTTAACTTTTGTTGTCCTACTCGTCTAACGCATTCCCACTGTAGCTCTGCTTTCGCAATCAGCATCACACGGGAATGCATGCATTACGCTTGACACTGGTTCCTGCATCACAATCTGTATCCACTCGCGTGATCCACGGATTGAGATGCTGCACTACGGTTGGTTCTAGCAATGGGCTACTTTCATAGTCACCGACTAAAGGATTGGGGATTAGTGATCACCCCCAGCGCTCGAGTTACCCTCGTAATCACGAGCCCTGAAGATGGCCACTAAGCCATAATCGGGTTCGTGGGGATTCTCCCGAGAATGTGGAGTTACTTTCGCAATCCTCCAATTCTAAGGTTAATTCCCCAAAACCATTATTCAACATACCATATAGCAACCTTAGATTGGTCCAACTTATATTAACCTAACATCCAATCCCTAGGATCCTAGGGTTCATCCCTAAGCCCTAGAATCACATTACACTAGCATTGCAATAGCCATAACAATGGGGGCAATGGATAAGTTCATCATAAACTTAGCAAGCATAACAAAACTAATATCACAATGTAGAGAATGAAATGCAAAAATAGAATATATAAAAATTGAGAAGTTCAAACCGTTCAACAAGAAATAAATTGAAGAAAACCCACACAAGAGCTCTCTCCCCCAATGGTGGCTCAAGAGTTATCTGGTAATTAAATGCTTAACCTAAGCTAAAACAAGAGTTTACTTATATACAAAACCCAATAAGTTGTGGGTTTCCCGAAAAATAGCCCCGAAACCCATTAAAAATCTCCTTTTTATGGGTTGTTGATGACGCATTCGGTCGAGCGGTGTAGCCACTTGGTCGAGTGAGTCCCTTGTTTCTTCCAGTCGGGCACTTGGAGAAGGGGACGCTCGGTCGAATGATGTGAGTCGCTCGGTCGAGCGGCATCTTGGGGCTTCAGCTTCAAGATTGGGGAAAGGATGTCGCTCGATCGAGCGGGGTAGGCCGCTCGACCGAGTGTAGTGGGTAGAGAATTGCCTCCTTTTTTGGCTCGTTAGAGAGGGAGGCCATTCGGTTGAGCAGGGAAGCCACTCGACCAAGCGTAGTAGGCAGGGAGCTCCAAGACCAAATGGGGGGGTCGTCTACAGAGGGGCGCTCGGTCGAGTGAGGTGGGTCGCTCGGCCGAGCGGCCCCTTGCAAATTTCCCCCAATCCTTTGAGGTCACAGCTCGGTCGAGCGGGGAACATGCTCGACTGAGCGATCTGGAAACCCTCATACTCCTCCTTCTTTCTTCTCTCTTTCTCCTTCTTCTTTCCTTCTCTTCTCTCCTTCTTCTTTCCTTCTCTTCTCTCCTTCTTCTTTCCTTCTCTTCTAAGCTTCTTCCTTAGCTCCTATGAGTCGTTGAGCATGGCAACGTGAGCTCTGGCTTCCAATATCCATGTCCATCACCCGTTATCGCTCTGAATCGTGCCGAAGTTCCTGAAAATCCACAAAACATCGCAAGAATCAAATATATCGTGAAAAGCGCAATAGAAAATAAAAATGTGTACTTTGGGCGATCGAAATGCTATGGAAATGCTTGATAAAAACATAGAAAATATGGACATGTCATCGCCCAGAAGAATTTTGGTGAAATGTGCTTCGTTCTGTCGCCTTTGATGTAACCACCTCGTTACTGGGCGATGCAAGCAGCGTTGTCCTCGAGTAGGTTCAAGGTCCCCCAGTCTTCAATCCAGTCGTCACCAGGATGTGATGTACAACTGAGCGTAGCCAGACACATTCTCTGATTGCGTCAAGGATGGCGAGGATCTCTGAGTGGTTGGATGAGGTCGCCGTCATGGTTTGTTTGACAGATCTCCAGGAAATGGCTATTCCTCCATAGGTAAACATGTACCATGTACGTGACTTTTCATTATGGGGATCAGACCTGTAACTTGTGATTCTGAGAGAATATTACATTTTTAACCCCTCATTTAGACCGTATTTTGCGTATATGTAATATATATTTGATCTCTAATAAGTGTTTTTTAATATCATTTAATAATAGAGTATATCACTTGTTTATATGCAAAATACAACTTTATGGCCTAATTTTTTTTCAATTTTATTTTTCAGAAGGAGCTTGCAATTTTCCGAATCCAACGGCTATTTTTCCATATTTTTCGGAGATCGGGGCAAATTTCTGTGAATTAAAAGGCCCAATAAAGCTATTGTAAAAAGGGAAAATTAAAAAAAGGAATGAACAGTGGCGGGCCGGAGCGGGCCGCCCCAAACAATTACAGGCAGGCGCCCAGCCCGCCTGCAATCAATTGCGGGCACCCACCCCGCCCGCAATCAATTGCGGGCGGGCTCACAGACCCCCCGCAATTAATTGCGGGCGGCGCCCACCTTCGACCCGCGGGCGGGCGCCCGCCAGTCCAGACGGACACCCGCCCCACGTTTTCCATGCGGGCAGCGCCCACCTGCACTTTTTTGACCGCCCACCTTCATTGAAATTTTGGGCGGGTTGCGGGTCTGCAACCCGCAAGCCCAATAAGGTTATTTTCCTATATAAAGAGGCTATTTGGGGCATAACTTCATCATCCGACCTCCAAATTGAGTGATTTTCGTTTCATTTTGAAGTTGAGAACTTTCTCTTCCTATTCCAGAGAGGTTTTCTCGGCTAAAGGAGAATTTTGGAGGTGTTTGGGCTTCAAAAGTGGTGAAAACTCCCTTTCTTTCCTTGTTTTTATTATATTTGTATTAAGTTTTATAATTTAACGACTTTTGTATTAATGAAAATTGTCGTTTTTGTTACCATGCTTGGCTAAGGTACTGTGGGTGTGTTGTGTGAAAGTTAGTGTTGCTAGGATCTTGCTTTCATATCTCCATATTTTGTGCAATTATCGAAACCGTTAAAAACGTCGATTTCTTCACTTTTTGAAATCTGCACAATCTGTAGAGGAATCTGCTTAGGATGACATGACCCGAGGAATCGTCCAAGTGCATCAATCCGTAGAGGATCCCAAGGAGGGTGATGAACCGCGATGTTCATCTTTTATATTTTATTATTCAAAGAAATCAACGGTTTCGATTATCTTTTTAATTAAAAATCATCATTTTTAAATCTAAATCATCCGATCCCCATACCTTGGCATGGATGCGGGATTGAGAAACTATGGAGAATGAATAGCATAACCTACTGCAACACTAACGGAAATACAACACACACATGCTTGTTATAAATCATATTTTTACGTTCACGATATTCTACTTTCGCAAATTCTTAAACGATTTTTACCTCACGTTAAATCCAAAACAAAAATCGCCTTTGAAGGGTGGTTCACCTCTCATCAAATAACTTTTCTCGCTTAATTTTAAATTGTGAAACTTGCAGTCTACTTTGTCCCTGAGGAATACGATCCTGGACTCCCCAGGTTTACTACTTGACTGACGTCCTATACTTGGTATTATCAGTACATCTTTTTGGACCAGTCAAGTTTTTGGCGCCGTTGTCGGGGACAACGGTCTATATATTTTACACTTTCCAATTAACTTGGAAAATTTGGTGAGATCGTTCCACTCTTTTGTGTATAAAAACTTTGTATATCCATTTTTTTGAATTTTTTGTTTTGTTTTGTTTGTTTGCTTTAATTTTGCATTAATATTTTCAAAACCCATAAAAAATTAGCTTGAGATAAAACAAAAACAAAAAATCATCTTTTGTGTTCTTATTTGTTTATGTGGCTTAGAACCCCTAGGACACATTGATTAGTTCGACACGTGAATATGGCATACAACACAAATGACACCAGTGGGAATGACAATGATGACCACTCTCAAACTTTTGGAAATAGGTCGCTTACAGTGTTCTCAGACCTACTAGGTCTGCTTCTGGCTCATGCATCGTGCTCCCTACCGTTGCTAATTCCTTTAGCCTAAAACCAGGAATGGTTCAACTTCTCCCTACCTATCACGGTATGGAGAGGGAGAATCCATATTTACATATAAAGGAATTTGAGGATGTTTGTCTAACCTGTGTAGATGGAAAGACGAGCAATGAAACTATATTTCTTAAACTCTTTCCATTTTCACTAAAGAATATGGCGAAGAATTGGCTCAACACTTTACCTTCGCACTCTATTACCTCATGGGTAAATTTACAAGCTGAATTTCTTAAAAAAATTTCCTTCGCACAGGACTCAGGGGCTGAAGAAACAGATTGTGAACTTCTCGCAGAAAGGAAATGAATCATTTGATGCTGCATGGGAGATGTTCAAAGACTTATTGCTTGCATGCCCCCACCATGGATTCGATGAGTACCGCCTCATCGGCTTCTTCTATGATGGGCTTCTCCCTTCCATTAAGTAATTTGTGAAGATGATGTGCAACGGAGAGTTCTTCGACAATAAGCCAGCTGAGGCATAGGATTACTTGGAATCTATAACTGAGAGTGCACAGACATGGGAAGCGACTCCTAACTACGATCGGATGGAGCAGCCTCAATCTTCATCACGTGGAGGCTCATTTACTTTGAAACTCGAGGAGGCATTGGAAGCAAAGATGGAAGCCCTCATGACTAGGAAGCTCCAAAACCTAGAGATGAAGGGAGTGAAGGTGGTGACTATTGAAGAGAAGTGTGCTCTTTGCGACAGTCTGGAGCACAATACATCAGGGTGTCCAACCATTCCAACACTTAAATATGTGCTCAAGGATCGTAGTCAGGTAAATAATATTTCAAATTCTTATTCAGGGCAAGGATTTACCCGAATGCATACAGTTCAAATTGGCGCAACCACCCTAATCTCAGTTGGCAAAACAAGCCACAAGCTTCTCGACCATACGGGCCACCACCTCAAAACAACTACCAAGGTGGAAATCAGAGAAAGAAGGAGGAGTCTGGTGCAGATCCACATTTTCAGACACTCAGTGACACACGCTCCAACAGTTCATGCAGCTGCAGCAGAACCAAAATCAACAACTTCAATAGTAGCAGCAAGCTCAGTTCAAACAGATGCAACAACTTCAGCAGCAACAACAAACGCAGCAGACTCAATTCCAACAAATGAATTATGGCATCACAAAGCTTATGGCAAGTCTGGAGAAGGGCAAGCTTCCTGCTCAAACGCTCTCGAATCCCAACACGAGTTCATCGTCAGCAATCAACAACATCAAACCATGCCAAGCGGTGACTACTTTGAGGAGTGGAAAAGAAGTTCAAAAGCCGAAGCTGCCAAACGACACTTCTGAAATGGTGGTAGAGGAAGAGGATCATGAACCGCAAGGAGTACCAGGGGAGAGCTTAAGCAAGGACACTGACACTACAAAGACGAGAGTTCCAGAACCAGCGCCTTACTCTCCTCCCGCACTATACCCACAGAGGCTCTTGCCTCCAAAGAAAGATAAGTATCAATCTGAAATTTGTGAAATTTTTCAAAGATATCAGATTAATATTCCACTATTAGATGCCATTAATCAAATCCCTGCATATGCCAAATTTCTTAAAGACCTCTGCACTGTCAAGCGAAATCTCAATGTTAAGAAAAAGGCATTTTTAACTCAACAGGTCAGTTCCATATTTCAACATAACACGCTACCCAAATTCAAGGACCCTGGATCCCCTACCATTTCTTGCACCATAAGCACCAAACAGATAGGGCAGGCTCTTCTTGACTTAGGGTCCAGTGTTAACATTTGCCATATCCTGTTTTTACTCAATTGGGGCTTGGGGAATTGAAAGCCACACCTGTTATTCTCCAGTTAGCTGATAGATCTGTGAAAATCCTGAGGGGATGTGTTGAGGATGTACTTGTCCAAGTGGATAAGTTTTATTACCCCGTGGACTTTATTGTATTGGACCTTCAGGGACCCCGGTCTGCCACTCCAACCCCCATTATTTTAGGTCGACCCTTCATAGCTACTAGTAATGCTATTATTAACTACAGGAATGGTCAACTTAAGCTTTCTTTTAGCAACATGTCTTTGGATCTAAATATTTTAAATGCTTGCAAATTGCCAACAGGGGTAGAGGAGTATGAGGAAGTAAGTATGATTTACGCTCTTGTTGTTGATCACTTTGATGAAGAGTTCGTTTCTGCTATTGATTTTGTTGATAAATTATGTGACGGTATTGAAGATAAATCTTTTTTGCAGGAAGCTAGAGAGGTGTCTCGCACCACCTGGGTGCCACGCTTTGAGCTACTACCATTGGAGACACCGTGCCAAATGCCATCTGATCTTGAGCATCCACAGCTGGAGCTCAAACCATTGCCATCATATTTGAAGTATGCTTATCTTGGAGACAACTGTACATTTTCTATGGTAATATCTTCCAAACTCTCTTTAGATCAGGAAAATGAATTATTAGTTGTTTTGAAGAAACATAAGGGGGCAATCGGATGGACAATTGCTGATATTAAAGGTATTAGCCCTCTTGTATGCACACACCACATATATTTAGAAGGATACCAAACCTACCCGTGAACCACAACGAAGGTTGAATCCAACCTTAAAAGAAGTAGTTAAGGGTGAGGTCCTGAAATTGCTTGATGCGGGTATCATATACCCCATTTCTGATAGTAGGTGGGTTAGTCTAACCCAAGTTTTACCAAAGAAATCTGGATTAACTGTTGTGAAAAATAAAAATAATAAATTGGTACCTATGAGAGCCGCCATTGGATGGCGTATGTGCATAGACTTTAGAAAGCTTAACTCCAAGACACGAAAAGACCACTTCCCTCTTCCCTTCCTAGACCAAATTTTGGAGAGAGTGGCTGGACATGAGTTTTACTGCTTCCTAAATGGATACTCCGGTTACTACCAAATAGAAATAGCCCTAGAGGATTAGGAGAAGACCACCTTCACTTGTCCCTTTGGAACTTTTGCTTTTCGGAGGATGCCATTTGGTTTGTGGAATGCCCTGCAACTTTTCAACGGTGCATGTTAAGTATATTTGATGATATGGTTGAAAAGATTATCGAAGTATTTATGGATGATTTTTCAGTATATGGTAACTCATTTTCTGATTGTTTGACTAACTTGGCTTGTGTGTTGAATAGATGCATCGAAAAAACCCTGCTTCTTAACTGGGAAAAATGTCACTTCATAACCACTGAGGGCATCGTCCTTGGTCACATAGTATCCAGGGAAGGAATACAGGTAGACAAAGCCAAGGTGGAAGTCATCGAAAAGTTACCCACTCCTAAATGTGTTAAGGACACTCGGTCCTTCCTTGCTCATGCCGGATTCTACAGGCGGTTTATAAAGGATTTTAGTTTGATTTCATGTCCTTTATGCACACTTCTTATGCATGACACTGAATTCATTTGGACAGAAGAGCGTAAAAACTATTTTAATACTTTAAAACAATCACTTATATCTTCTCCCATTTTGCAGGTGCCTGATTGGACACTATCGTTTGAAATCATATGTGACGCTAGTAATTCTGTAGTTGGCGCAGTTCTTGGACAACGAAAAGACAAATCTCCGATTGTCATTTACTATGCAAGCAAAAGCTTGAATGAAGTTCAGAGGAACTACACTACCACAGAGAAGGAGTTGCTTGCCGTAGTCTTTGCATTGAAAAATTTCAGGAGCTACATTCTGGGATTTCCCATTATTATTTTTACTGATCATTCCGCTCTTAAATACCTTTTGTCCAAGAAAGATGCAAAGCCAAAACTTATACGTTGGATTTTACTTTTACAGGAGTTACAGGTGCAAATTAAGGATAAGAAAGGAGTTGAAAATCATGTGACAGACCATCTTTCACGATTAACCATTGGCACAAAGTATGCTTCCATTCCTATTGAAGACTCCTTCCCAGATGAGCACCTATTTACCGTCTCCACACTTCCATGGTATGCAGACATTGTAAATTACTTGGTGACTGGTAAGACCCCCTCAACTTGGTCAATTCAGGATAAAAATGGTTTAATCATGAGGTAAAATCATTTTTCTTTGATGATCCATATCTTTATAAATATTGCAATGATCAAATAGTGAGGAGATGTATACCAGACCAAGAAATAGACAGTGTCTTACATTTTTGTCACAAGAGTACATGTAGGGGATATTTTTCGGCTCACAAAAATGTGGCTAAAATTTTACAATGTGGATTTTATTGGCCAAAAAAGTTTAAAGATACTTTTTCATTTTGTAAATCATGCTTGTCTTGCCAGTAGTTGGGGGGATAACTAGGAGGAATATAAACCCCATATTGGAAATAGAAATTTTTGATTGTTGGGGTATTGACTTTATGGGACCATTTCCCCTTCTTTTGGACATACTTTTATTTTACTCGCTATTGATTATGTGTCTAAATGGGTTGAAGCTATCCCTTACAGGACAAATGATGCATCCGGCGTGCTCAAGTTTATGAAGGAACATATCTTTGCATGCTTTGGGGTGCCTAAGGCGATGATAAGTGATGGAGGCTCCCATTTCTGCAACCGCCTTTTTGCGAGCTTGATGACAAAGTTTGGGGTGATGCACGAAGTCTCTACACCTTACCACCCCCAAACTAATGGCCAGGCGGAGTTGGCAAACAGGGAGATAAAGAATATTCTCCAAAAGACAGTGAATCCTACTAGAAAGGATTGGAGCATCCGTCTTCCTGAAACATTGCGGGCATACTGTACCGCCTACAAAACCATACTAGGGATGTCTCATTACCGTATTGTCTACAGCAAACATTGTCATTTACCCATCGAGATTGAACATAAATCTTTTTAGGCGGTTAAGAAATTAAATTTTGATGCTGATTCTGTCGGATCCTGCCAAAACAGAGTTAGGATCGATAAATAAAGTTGAGACTTACGCTTGCGTATGCGGCACGGTAGTCTCGGAACTTTGCCTTCGGATTCGCCACGACGGATCGAGTCTTCTCACGAACGGAGTAAGGCTACTAAATCCACAATCTAAATCTCTACTTTTAGATTTAAGAACTTGGATAAAGAGAGAGGAAGGATTTCGGCAGAGCTTCGCTAGAATGAAATGCATGCAAGAATGCCATGCAAAAGTGTGAGGAAATGGCTTACCCTTGGGTCTTATTTATAGCCCCCAAGGTAGTTATTTTAGGAGTAATTGTTCCTTAGGAACAATTTAACTAAGGTGTACCATGATACATGGCACATTATAAGCTTAAGGTGTACCATATGCATGGTACAATATAAGCTTAAGATATTACCCCTTTATTAGCCATATGTCGCATGCACTTATGCATATATAATGCGACTTTCCCATCAATCTAGAGATCCTCTCCGCAAGGGAACATATTCCCTTTGCGCACGACTTCGTGTGCGCGACGTTCGAGGTCCGTATTCCCTCGTACATCCCCTACAAGGGTGTACTAACGTCTTCCATATCCAACATCTCCCACTCACACTTGAGGGGATTGTAAGAGAACGTCTTTCTCTTAGTTCTTTCATCTATCATACCGAGAAATAGACCGTGCGACCGTCATGCGCGTAGAGTCTGTTGTTGTGCACTTGTTAGAGATACACAACGACCTCGAAGGTGCAAAGTTGAGTAGTTCAACGCATGCTTTACCCTAGATTATTTCTTCACATTTCTTATACTTTATATTCAACAATTGAATCCCATCTGGATTACAATTGGCTGGCCAGCTTTGAATCATTTAAAGTCCAAATGTGAATATGAAATCAATCTTCCTCTTCTTGTGAACCTTCTGATCTTGACTTGATTCGCTTTTCTAACGTGCCCCGCCGAGCTGAATTATCATAGCCCATTAGTAACACGCTAAGATAGCGATCATCTTGTCAAATCTAAAGGAACCAATTGGAGTCCTTGAGGGTAAGAGTTAAGACCCGTATGGCCTTTGAGTCTCACATAATAGCAAACACTATTGCTAATAACTCAGTGGTCGAAATGCATACGTGGTATGAACACGTATTACAACATCACTCCTTTCCTAGGGAGAGTATGTCTTAATGATGTTGTACGGATGAAAGATCAGACACCACAGTGCCTATATTTTGAGTCCCCTTACTACTCATGAAATATTATCGGACTCTCATCCTGCATAAGACAGATAGGATTTAAAAAATCCTATGAGATCTCTTTCAAATATCCTTGTGATACAGATCTCAGATCTTTTGTAAGCATCCATATGATGCAGATCTTTCATTCGACTATCTTGTTTAAGTCACGACTCTAAATCATTTGTCTAATGATTTTGACTTTAAACTAGTCTCATCTCTATCTTATCCATCTGATAAGATAAGGCGGTTGCTTATGTGAGAGAGCCAACCTTAATCTGTCCGACATACACACAATAAAATAGCTGAGACTTAAACACAAATGTACAAAATCATTTGTAAGAAACTTGTATGCAATATATAAAAGAACTTCTTTCTTTTATTAAACTTTGATCTTCTATAGACATGGGAAATATTACATGATACAGCTCAGCACCTACGCATTCCCATAGATGATAAGTGTTTTTAGAACACATCTCTGGGGATCGCCTTAGTAAGGGGATCCGCTATCATCTCATGTGTGGATATGTATCCTATGTCTACTTCCTTCCGTTTGTCATAGTCCTTCGCAAACTTGAATCGAATATCAATGTGTTTGGTCTTACAATGAAATTTAGGATCTTTGACATAGGCAATCGAGGCTTGACTATCACTATATATAGGAACAGTGCTCGAGTCAGAGGCATTCGTCAGCCTGTCTAAGAATTTCCTAAGCCAAACAGCTTCTTGGACTGCCATGCTGAATGCTACGAATTCGGCTTCCATGGTTGATAAGGCGATGCAGGTTTGCTTCTTGCTGCTCCAGGATATTGCACCATTCCCGAGCAAGAAAACAAAGCCTGAGGTAGATCTTCGCTCGTCGAGATCACCTGCCCAATCAGCATCGGTATAGCCTTCGAGTCTCAAGGTATTGCCTTGATAGCACAACGCATAGTCCGCAGTCCCTTTGAGGTACCTTAATATCCTCTTCACCGCTTTCCAGTGTGCTTGTCCTGGGTTGGATTGGTAACGGCTTACCATACCAATAGCATAGCAAATGTCCGGTCTGGTACACATCATGGCGTACATCAGACTCCCGACAGCACTGGAGTATGGAACCTTTTCCATAGCTTTCTTTTCTTTTGGATCTTTGGGACACATTTCCAAACATAGACCCTCGCCTTTGCTTATTGGAGTATCAATTGGCTTGCAGTCCTGCATATTAAATCGTTCTAAAACTTTCTTTATATATGTCTCTTGAGAGAGAGAAAGAAGTTTCTTGGAACGATTCCTTGAGATCTTAACCCCAAGGATATATGCAGCTTCATCCATGTCTTTCATTTCAAATACGGATGAAAGCCAAGCTTTGATATCCATGATAAGACGCTTATCATTTCCGGCTATAAGTATGTCATCTACATAAAGAGACATAATTACATACTTGTTCTTAATCCTCTTGATGTATACGCAGTTGTCTTCGTCGAGCATGGAGAAACCATACGACAAAACGACTTCTTGAAAGCGCATATACCACTACCTTGAGGATTGTTTAAGACCATATATGGATTTACGAAGTTTACAAACCTTATGTCTGTTTTCTTCTTGTACGAACCCGTTTGGTTGTTCCATGTAGATCTCCTCATCTAGTTCTCTGTTAAGAAAAGCAGTCTTTACATCCATCTGATGTAACTCGAGGTCCAAACAAGCCACCATTGCCAGAATTAAGCGAATGGAGGTAAAACGCACGACAGGAGAGAAAGTCTCTTCGTAGTCTATTCCTTCCTGTTGCATGAAACCTTTCGCAACAAGGCGAGCTTTATATTTCTCGATGGAGCCATCAGCCTTATGCTTGATTTTGAGAACCCACTTGTTCCCAATGGCTCTACGTCCCTTAGGTAAATCAACCAAGTCCCAGACTTGGTTTGTTTTCATGGATTGAAGTTCTTCTTCCATTGCCGCTATCCATTTATCTTTAGCAGGGCATGTGACGGCCTGTTTGAAATTTGCAGGTTCGTCATCATCTTGTAGTAATGTCATGAATGTTTGAGGAAATTCATCCTCAAATCTCAGAGGTGTTAGCCTCGTTCGATTACTACGTCTTGCTTGAGTTTGATCACTCCCACTTGGAATGACATCACTCCCACTTGGAATAATACCACTCCCACTCGGAATAGGATTGGTATCGTTCGTATCATCCGTTGGTGAAGTTTGAAACGTATTTTCCTCTTCACCAACAAGAATTCTCCCACTCGAACGTTCCGATCCTACTTGATCCCAAGTCTCAAACAAGGATAAGTCTTGACTTATCTCACCCTGTCTTGGAAAATCGTTTTCCAAGAAGACAACATCCCTCGATTCGAATTCTATTAGACCCACATTGTCCTCTTGACCGACGAAAACATATCCTTTGGAGTTTTCAGCGTATCGGATGAAGATACACTTCCTCCCACGTGGCCCAAGTTTGCCATATTTGTGAGAGGATAAATGTGCGTAAGAGGCACAACCCCAAGGTTTTAGAATGCTTAAGTCTGGAGTTCTATTGTTCCACAACTCATAAGGAGTAGAACTTACCGACTTCGAGGGTACACGGTTTAAGATGAATGCTGCCGTCAATAATGCATCACCCCAAAAGGTGATGGGCAAATTTGCCTGAGACATCATTGATCGGACCATTTCCATCAATGTCCTATTTCTTCTTTCCGCAACACCGTTTTGTTGCGGAGTATAAGGCATAGTTATTTGATGAACTATGCCTTTTTCCTCACAGAGTTCCTTAAAACTCGTTGATTGATATTCTCCTCCCCGATCGGTTCGCAAGACCTTTATCTTGCGATCTAGTTGATTTTCCACTAAACTCATATAGTTTTTGAAGCAAGATAAAGCTTCATATTTGTGGGAAATCAAATAAATATGACCGAAACGGGTGAAGTCATCAATGAATGTGATGAAATAGGACTTCCCGCGTCTTGTCTTAACATTCATTGGACCGCAAATGTCTGAATGGATAAGCTGTAATGGAACTTTGGCCCTTGTGCCAGTTCCAAACGGCTTGCGACAAGTTTTCCCTACAAGACAATGTTCGCAAGTTGACATTTCAACTTTTGAAACATTAGATAGCAAGCCACTTTTGGCAAGTCTATCCATTCTAGTTGGTCCAATATGACCAAGTCTTGCATGCCAACAAATGATCTCAGATTCAGAGTTAGAAGCATTTGTCAAATGGAAACTTTCATTAATGGAAGAAGAATCATCATACATTGTGTTTAAAACAATTAATCCATTACAAACATTACCCGACCCAATTAAAGAACTATTACAAACAAGGTCAACCTTTTGTTTATAGAACCTCCATTCATAATCTAAAGACATTAACATGACCACGGATACGATATTCCTTCTAATATCTGGAGCAAAGAGGACGTCGTGCAATAATAAAGTCCGGCCGTTGTCGAGAACTAGCTTGCATGTTCCGACGCCTTTGACTTCAACACGAGTGTTGTTGCCGACGTATATCCACTTCGTTCCTTGAGTTATCTTTCGATACTCTACGAAGAACCTTCTGTCCTTCGCTACGTGGTCTGTGGCCCCTGAATCAATCAACCAAAAATAGTTAGATTCAGCAAGAAACACGGAACTAGAAACACATATGTAACTATCCCTACAAGTTACCTTATCACTTCCATCCGTACACGTACGGGCGAAGTGACCGTACTTGTTGCACTTAAAGCACTTGATCTTCTTCAAGTTTTTCTTCTTTGAGTGCACATTCTTTTGCCACTTTTTGTTCTTAGTCTTCTTTGAGGTTTCCGGTTCTTGCTTTCGTTCGTTCACAAACCTTAAGCGTTTATTCTCCCGCTTATTTCCTCCATGTGAGGAACTAGCGGCCATGTGCACTTCTGCACTTGGTTTTGCGGCTTGAATCCGCTCTTCCTCGAGTTCGAGGTGTTTCGATACATCGCTTAAAGTTTTAATGCACTCATTATGAGTGAGGTGCATTTTCATGTTATCCCAGCTATCTGGGAGTGAACGAATGACTGCTTGGATCTGCTGTTCGTCAGACAGCGTAACACCCGCATCCTTTAATTCAGATATGAGATTCGCCATGTGGCGGAGATGCTTTTTCATTGAGTGATCTCGCCGCATCTTGTACGAATCAAATTGAATATTTAAGGTGCGGAGTTTGGTAACCGAAGTTCCACCAAACTTTATTTCTAGCTCAGACCATATGTCTTTGGCTAGGTCGAATTCCCGAAATAGACGCATTATGTCATTGTCCATTGCGGACAATAACGTAATACGTGCTATTTTGTTCTTTCGAATCCAAGTATCATAAGCTTCCCGGTCCCTCTTGTGTTGGGCCGTATTGCCCAACTCAGGTTCTTCCATTATGTTTTGGAGTGTTTCAAGCACATCTTGCTCCTCCAAAACATATTGGATTTTTATTGACCAAAGTTTATAATTGTCGCCGTTGAGCTTTTCACCTTTGTTAAGCTCTGCGACAATGTTCTTAGAAGCGGTAGACATATTCGATTCAAAAAACTGCAAAGAGAATGAAAAACACGATCAAAATTCTATGCATATAGTTTCGATTCTTTAAACACTTGATAAGTTCCTTGGATGCGTTGAAATGTTACTCTAGAATCGAGAAGTTCACTACGTTCCCAACTACCATCTAGAAGTAACTTTCAAAGTATCCCTCTTACTTATCTCAAGTAAAAATAAATCAGAAATGATACCCGTATGGTACCAGCAGCGGAAAAATATTTTTGAAAAACATATCTTTCAAAATGGAATAAGTGAGAGTTTGTGCAAAGAATTTTAGCGCAACAATTGCCAAGCCACGAGACCTGTTCTACACACCCATGGGTTAGATGACCATGGCCGGATCGTGGTAGGACTTGGAATTCTAAATTGCGCTATCTCGATTTAAGGACGGGACATAACCTATTTGAAAACATCTTTGTCAAAAATTTGAAATACATTGGCTAATCTCTGTAGAGTAGAGCACAATGTCACAAGTACATTGGCTAATCTCCGTAGAGTAGAGCACAATGACATGGCTAATCTCGCATGAAGTAGAGCACTATGGCTAATCTTCAAGGAGTAGAGCCCAAAAAAAAATTTATAAAACAAGAGTAGGCGACTGTCGTTAGCCCCGTATGGGCTAATTGGCACATTCGAGTTTGACCAAGGCCTTTTGTCACCCCGTATGGGTCATTCGGCAAGTTCACGATTGACCAAGACCTTCTGTCGGATTGGTCGACCAAAACGACCAAATTGGTCGACCAATTATTTTGGTCTGCAACTTCTCCCGGCCAGGGCCTCTGCCCTGGCCGAGGCTTGGCCAAGGGCCGGCCAGGGCCTCTGCCCTGGCCGGCCAGGGGTCCTGGCCCCTCGGCCAGGGCCTCTGCCCTGGCCGAGGCCGGCCAGGGCCGGCCAGGCCCTGGCCGAGGCCAGGGCATTGGCCCTGGCCCCTGCCAGGGCCGGCCAGGCCCTGGCCCCTGCCAGGGCCGGCCAGGCCCTGGCCGAGGCCAGGGCGCCGGCCCTGGCCTCTGCCAGGGCCGGCAGGCCGGCAGGCCAGCCCTGGCCTCTGCCAGGGCCGGGCAGGCCGGCCACTGCCGGCCTGGCCTTGGCCGGCCACTACCGGCCTGGCCTTGGCCGGCCATGGCTTGGCCATGGCCGGTCATGGCCAAGGCCATTTTGGCATTGGCCGGCCATGGCCCCTTTGGCCATGGCCGGCCACCCCCTTTGAATGGGGTTGCCGCACACCCCGTCGGAGGGGTGGCCATGGTGGTTATTGGCCGTAGCCAACCCCCTCTGCATGGGGAGGTGTGTGCATGGCCTTCATAGCCCATTTGGCCATGGTGCACATGCACTAAAATTCATCTTTCCCGATGGGAATAACCACCACCTTCTTCCTCGATGAAGCACCCGTTCATCGATGAAGCACCCGTTCGTCGAGAAAATGGTTATTTTCTAATGGCCGTGTGCCAAAAAAGAAAAATAACATACTACGTGAACGGTCGGTTCTTCCCGTCACGGAGAGTTCCTACCATATCCGTAATGATAGGAGACCCTAACGTGAAAAGAACAACCGCTGCGTTCTCTCCGTCACGAAGCGTTCCTACCATATCCGTAATGGTAGGATACTCATTCGTGAAAAAGACAACGACTCGTTCATAGTTTCGACGGGACGGCGGTTTGACCGGGGCGAACCCGTATGGCTCTGATACCAATGTCGGATCCTGCCAAAACAGAGTTAGGATCGATAAATAAAGTTGAGACTTATGCTTGCGTATGCGGCACGGTAGTCTCGGAACTTTGCCTTCGGATTCGCCACGACGGATCGAGTCTTCTCACGAACGGAGTAAGGCTACTAAATCCACAATCTAAATCTCTACTTTTAGATTTAAGAACTTGGATAAAGAGAGAGGAAGGATTTCGGCAGAGCTTCGCTAGAATGAAATGCATGCAAGAATGCCATGCAAAAGTGTGAGGAAATGGCTTACCCTAGGGTCTTATTTATAGCCCCCAAGGTAGTTATTTTAGGAGTAATTGTTCCTTAGGAACAATTTAACTAAGGTGTACCATGATACATGGCACATTATAAGCTTAAGTTGTACCATATGCATGGTACAATATAAGCTTAAGATATTACCCCTTTATTAGCCATATGTCGCATGCACTTATGCATATATAATGCGACTTTCCCATCAATCTAGAGATCCTCTCCGCAATGGAACATATTCCCTTTGCGCACGACTTCGTGTGCGTGACGTTCAAGGTCCGTATTCCCTCGTACATCCCCTACAAGGGTGTACTAACGTCTTCCATATCCAACAGATTCTTCTTCTTCTTTTCGCAAGTTGCAATTGGTTGAACTTGAGGAGCTGAGGAGAGAAGCATATGACAATGCAAAATTGGCTAAAGAAAGATTGAAAGTTGCACATGATCACACTATACTGAGGAGAGAATTTGTTACAGGCCAAAAAGTGCTATTATACAATTCAGGCTTGCATCTCTTCCCAGGAAAGCTACGCTCCAAGTGGAATGGACCTTATATTGTAAAAATGAGTTCTCCACGTGGAGCAGTGACCTTAGTCAACCCGAAGGATGGCAATGAGTTCAAGGTCAAACGGCCAATGCTTGAAGCACTATCAAGAGCCATGGCCATAGGAGGATGACTGTCACGCCCCGCTTCCCAAAAATATGGAAGCGAGGCATGAGTAGGTCCGCTCAGACTTGAAGCTGTGAAGCTGCAAGTCTGATAAGCGTCAATAAACTTCAAATGGTATGTCCTTGCAAATGCGATACGAAACAAGATAATAATAAGGGAAATGAGACAAAAAGCAATCTCAGAATATCCATATAATAAGTTCCAACATCACAGAAAAGCCACCAGGCTGAAAAGAAAAAGAGTCTAAAGGCCCAAGCATGGCCAACAAAAGTACAACGTACGAAAAGCAAAGGTGCTACGCACTGACAACTAACAACAACCTAAAACAGAAGTAACTCAGAACAGTCTCTAAGACTGGTCACCGGTGTCCACAAACTCCTCGTCAAACGTGGGCTCCGACTCAACGTCAGCAAACACCTCGTCCTCAGCAACGGTCTCTGGCTCAGGGTCTAACATGTGACACCCAAAAGAGCAAGGGGCACATGTCAGCAAGTCTACAAGAGACTTGTGCAAGGAAACTGAAAGTAAAAGTAAAGCAACCTAGCAGTTCTAGCATGATGCAATGACATGGCAGATATAGCATGAGTGCAACAGGTGAAGTAAAGTACGAGCCTGGCATGAAAACTGGCATTTAAATCATGACATGGATATCAAGTTTGCAAGAACAATCACAAGGACAAGGACAAGTCTAGTAAGCACGTCGTGCACAGGGATTACGCCTTTTGGCTAGAGTGGCTGTACGGGCCAACTCTTCACTCAAGTGATCACTTATCCCTACCCCTCCACGTGTATCGAGCCAGAGCCTTACCCCCGAACACGGAATGCTCGCTTCTGGATCACGAGCCAGGAAGTGTATTTGGCATAGGGTTGTGCCCGCAAAAGCATGTGCCTAGCCTGAACAAGGAACTATAAGTATGTAGCGTGTGCTACGAATGCAACATTCAATGCATGGATGACATGGCATGGCAAGTAGCAAGGCGTACAGATAAGGAAATTAAACATGACAGATAAGGATGCATGAATGACATGAGCAAGTAAAAGGGGTCGGATCTAGCTTCGTTGTCAAGCTAGATCAAATGGGCGTCTAGGCAGCTATCATTTCACTGCCTAGTCTCTTTTACGCTACGGTACAAAAAGCGGCCTAAAACATGGCCTAAACAAGAAGACGGCAAGTTTCACTTGCCTGCAACCCGACGTCTGAATACACCGTCCAAAAGTCCAATCTACCTACGTGCACAAGTCCACCAGCCTACATTCCCGATTTAAATTATCTTAATTAGTGATTTAAACAATTTAAACACCATTTTTTATCTTGTTTAGTAGGCAATGGTTGGGCGGTCCTAGGGGTGCAAAACGTTACCTCAACACGACGCGAGAGCTACACTGGCGTCGGGTAGCCACACCAGGGGTTGGATTCCGGTAGCGTGAAGGTAACGACGTCGGCTCGAGAACGATAACGGGTCGTGAAGAAAACATATCATATCTGCGTCATTAGCGATATCAATTCAAGAACTTAACTAACTATAATACCATTAAAATCTAACTAATATGGTTATAAGTAACTATTCTGACATACCTTTAAATACTGATAGCATGTTTACAAACCAACATAACTCCTATATTAATGTAGGCATATATATATATATATATATAGGAAAATCTTCATGTGAGAACATTTCGCACGGTGCGAAAATGTTTTTATCTTTTTTTTGAAATTTTTTTTTTCAAAAATTCTTTTTTCCACCCTCATTATATGTTATTATACCCCCCTCAAAAAATAATGGTTGAGAAATAATGTCATTTGGCCTTCGATCAAGGCATTTCATCAAATTCGCACGTTTTGAGACCGTTAAATTTGTAACGGGTGGATGGGTGCTCTAATCCCCAACGGGTTCACCCATTATTTTCCCTGGGGTATATAATTGTATGGATTAAACATCAAAAAAAGAATTTTTGAAAAAAAAAATTTCAAAAAAATAAAAAAAATGTTTTCGCACGGGCTTTCGCACCATTTTTTCGCAATGGAAGATTGCCCTATATATATATATATATATATATATATATATATATATATATATATATATAACTTATGCAACTAATATCCTATTTTTCTACTATATATAAATTAAAACTTACGTATAATCTTACAGCTCATGAACTGAGGGCATAAAAACTAACTTACTGGAAATAACATATTAGCATATACACACCATACTAGCACTTAGATAATAATATAAACACTCTGTTCATCAGTCCAATAAAAACTTACCGTATACTTGTTTCGAAACCGCAGAGCTCATGTCGGTGAGGGCTGGATCTAGACCTGAGCGACGGATTTCTTAGAGGAGATCGACATCATGGAGGGGAGATGGGGTCACCGGCGATCAAGGAGGGTGGTCGGTGCTGCGGATAGTGGTGTTTGTGTGGCAATGGAGGAGATGGGCGGCTGCTTATGAGGGCTGTGCGAGCTGCTGATGCGACGAACCGGCGGAGGTAGGCGGGGACCCACAGCGGCGTCGGGGTCGGAGGGACGTCGGGGCGCCGCCGCCGCGTGGTGCTGCGGAGAGCAGCACCTGGCAGCTGCACGGGTGGGAGATCCGACGGGGAAACGGCGATTATCGGCGGAGGGCAGGTCGGAGTTGGGGAGGAGGAGGTCGGGATGCGTCGGGCTTGGCGTTTGCACGAAAGGGGTGACTGCGGCGCCTGGGCTTCACGCGATCGGAGGGGAGGAAACTAGCGTGCGGCGCCTGGGGTTTGGTGTTCGCGTGAAAAAAGTATAGGGGGCGGTGGCCAGAGTCCTATAGGTTTTATTTTATATTGGAAATAAGGCTGGTCCTACTAGGGTTAGATATATAGGGTGTATAGCTTCAGCTCACGTGAACGGGGGTTGGCTTCTATAACTTTTAGTATAAGAAAGAATGGCAAAGTGTTCCTATTTATTTCTAACGGCTGTATGTGTTCCACATGGGTGCGTCAGTTGCCAAGAGCCCTAGGCCGCGGCTGTAGGAAAAATAGGGTATGGGCAAAGTCCTAGGGTTAATAAATTAGGAAGAGATAGGGTTATGGTCTAGGTTAAATATTTACAAAAATACCAATGTAACTATCCTCTCCCGTTACGTGTGTGTGCGTGTGGGTCTACAAACTGGTTTCGCCATGGTCAAACAAGAAAATGGCTAGGGTTATACCAGAAGGTAGGATTATAAAGAGGTTAGATTTAATGAGGGAAAATAATATAGATTGTGCAAAAAGTGAAAGTGGGTCAAACAGGGCCCAAAAACGTAAGATAAATACTGGAAAGACCGCATGGACAAGAGAAACGCAACTAAGAAGACGGATCACAATTTCGAAGTCGAGGGACGAAACTAAAAATAAAAAGGTCTCACGACAAAAGTGAAAATCGTGACGTCTCATCAAACAAGGTCAAATCGTGGGAGAACGACCCATGAAATGACGTTCCAAAATAATTCCACAATTTAATACTCTCAGAGACGATCATAACGACATATCACACCATAGTGTTCAAAAACAAACAAAGTCTAAAACAAATACGTGCACGGTCAACAGCACGTGCACGAAGAAGGTACGATCGAAAAGCGACCGTTACAACGACACCATGCTACTTACAGACCCACCTTTGGGTGGTAACTGATTAGGTGTGATCTTTCCATAACTCTTTAGTATTAGTATATATAGTGATAAATAAATTTGCATCGTATCCTTCAAACATCGAGGACTATGTTCACTTTAAGTTGGGGGGAGGAAGTGTTTGCATATTTAAAAAAACAGTTTGCATATATAGTTTGCTTATGTTTGCAATATATATAGGGATTAATGTAGAGTAGGTGGCACTTGATCCAATGGATCAGGTGCAAGACACAAAAAGGTGGGACCCAACGAGTACAAGCCCATATGGGGACTTGTACTTCCCACCTATTTTGCATCTTAGCACATGATCCATTGGATCAGGTACCACCTTTTCTACATTAAATTCATATATATATACACACACACCAAAAATGTACCTAACGTGCGCAGGCAGAATTACCTGTGCACGCCCCCTCTGTTCGGCATTTTTAAGTATTTTTTTGATTTTTTTAGTAGGTAGATAAACTTGTTATGTAGCTCCCCACAAAATTTCAGGTCAATCCAACACCGTTTGAGCCTCCGTTCACCGATTTCAAAAACATTGCTCAAAACTGTCCAGAATTCTGGACAGTTTTGCGAAATGTTTTTGAAATCGGTGAACGGAGGCTCAAACGGTGTTGGATTGACCTGAAATTTTGTGGGGAGCTACATAACAATTTTATCTACCTACTGCAAAAAAAATTCAAAAAAAATACTTAAAAATGCCGAACAGAGGGGGCGTGCACATGTAATTCTGCCTGCGCACGTTCTCAGGCACATTAACACATATATATATTTATATATACCCAAAAACCCTAAAAAACAAAAACATAGTGTTGTGTTTTCACCAAACCCATCATATATCCCTTTGAAGTGGAAATTCCATCGTATTTAATTGAACACCTATATTCATTATTGTAAAATAAATTAAGAATGTTTTACCCCTGCCTAGAATTTTAATTATCATGACTTTCATGTAAATTAGTGCATGTATCTGCAATTGTAATATCACGAAACTATTGTTTGGTTTAGGCAATTTCATGTCACGTATGCGTTTATGAATTGGTAATTATGTGAAGAATGTTATAAATTCTCAGGATAATAGGCCAAAAACATACACATGATTGCTGATTAGTAGGTGATGGGGAATTTTACTCAAACATATCTCATGTCAAAAAAAAGAAGAAAAGCAAAAAAAGAAGTGAATAAAATGCACTGTTCTTCCAGCTTCTATTTAGTAGCCAGGTCCTCGTGCCTCAGGAAGCGTGGGGATTCACGCCGAAAAATGAAGTTTGGGGGAGTGCATAATAACCTTAGACATTCCGAGTTATTAAGTCTGAGGGGTTTTTCAAAACCTAGTGCCCTAAAACCGTCTGGTTTGGAAGTCATTGACCTAATGCTCGTTACATGAATTGCTCTAAAATGTTATTTAAAAAAAGAAAAAATATTTAAAAAGAAAAAAGAAAAAAAGGAGATGAGATACTTTGAGTGGATTCAAGATCATGATCTTATGATTTGGATGTTGTGATGGCTTAATCCTGTGAAATTTACAGCTTAGGACATGTGATTACCTATTTGATTAAACAATTGCATTTGTGCGATACTGAATATGTGTGGATTGAGATAAGATTGTGATTTGTTTGCATTAGTCCATGAAAACACATGATAGTTATTGAACTTTGTTGGGTAATATTATTCGTAATTCATTTTAAGCTAATTGACATGAATATGGAGTGTATGACATATTTTTGGAATATTCGCTTATTTTGCTAAGAGACTAGCAAAAAGCTAGTTGGGGGTGTGATTCTGAGAGAATATTACATTTTAGCCCCTCATTTAGACCGTATTTTACGTATATATAATATATATTTGATCTCTAATTAGTGTATTTTTGTAATATCATTTAATAATAGATTATATCACTTGTTTATACGCAAAATACAACTTTATGGCCTAATTTTGTCTCAATTTTATTTTCCAGGAGGAGCTTACAATTTTCCGAATCCAACAACTATTTTTTCCATATTTTTCGGAGATCGGGACAAATTTCTGTGAATTAAAAGACCCAATAAAGCTATTGTAAAAAGGGAAAATTAAAAAAGGAATGAACTGTGGCAGGCCTGAGCGGCCAGCCCGCCCGCAATCCGCCCGCAATCAATTACGGGCGGTGCCCGCCTTTGACCCGCGGGCGGGCGCCTGCCAGTCCAGACTGGCGCCCGCCCCGTGTGCCTGCACTTTTTTGACCGTCCACCTTCTTTGAAATTTTGGCCGGGTTGCGGGTCTGCAACCCGCAAGCCCAATAAGGTTATTTTCCTATATAAAGAGGGTATTTGGGGCATAACTTCATCATCTGACCTCCAAATTGAGTGATTTTCGTTTCATTTCGAAGCTGAGAACTTTCTCTTCCCATTTAAGAGAAGTTTTCTCAGCTCAAGGAGAATTTTGGAGGTGTTTGGACTTCAAAAGTGGTGAAAACTCCCTTTCTTTCCTTGTTTTTATTATATTTGTATTAAGTTTTGTAATTTAACGACTTTTGTATTAATGAAAATTGTCGTTTTTGTTACCATGTTTGGCTAAGGTACAGTGGGTGTGTTGTGTGGAAGTTAGTGTTGCTAGTATCTTGCTTTCATATCTCCATATTTTGTGCAATTATCGAAACCGTTAAAAACGTCGATTTCTTCACTTTTTGAAATCTGCACAATCTGTAGAGAAATCCGCTTAGGATGACATGCCGCGAGGCATCGTCTAAGTGCATCAATCCATAGAGGAGCCCAAGGAGGGTGATGAACTGTGAGTTTCATCTTTTATATTTTATTATTCAAAGAAATCAACGATTTTTACGATTATCTTTTTAATTAAAAATCATCGTTTTTAAAGCTAAATCATCCGATCCACATACCTTGGCATGGATGCGGGATTGAGAAACTATAAAGAATGAATAGAATAACCTACTGCAACACTAACGGAAACACAACACACACGCTTGTTATAAATCATATTTTTACGTTCACGATATTCTACTTTTGAAAATTCTTAAAACGATTTTTACCTTACGTTAAATCCAAATCAAAAATCGCCTTCGAAGGGTGGTTCACCTCTCATCAAATAACTTTTCTCGCTTAATTTTAAATTGTGAAACTTACAAGCTACTTTGTCCCTGAGGAATACAATCCTGGACTCACCAAGTTTACTACTTGACAGACGTCCTATATTTGGTATTATCAGTACATCTTTTTGGACCAGTCAACCTGCGTCAGCATAACCAACAAGTGTGGTGGATAATCAATTTTTGTAAAATAGTCCCAAATCTGTTGACCCTTGGAGGTAACGCAGAAGGTGCTTAACCCAGGCCAGTGACGCTATATAGGCGTTGCAATGTATCTGGCTAGTAAATTAACTACGAATGCAATATCGGGACGCGTGCAGTTGGCCAGATATAGGATTTCTCTAATAGCACTCTGGTAAGGGACCTTTGGACCAAGTATATCCTCCCTCTCTTCCAGCGGCCGGAAGGGGTCTTTATGTGCATCCAGAGATCGTACCATCATTGGTGTACTTAGTGGATGACATTGGTCCATATGAAATCTTTGCAACAGTTTCTTTGTATATGTGTATACGTAGACTGCTATTATGATGAATCCTTTTCCCTTTGCTTTTATAAAGATGCAAGGGCAAACTTAATTATTATTGAATCCTTGTTGTACAAGGAAATCACTAAGTCTGTTGTACCACATTCTTCCATATTGTTTAAGACCATACAATGATCTTTGAAGCTTAATAGAGTAGACGTCCCGAGGTCTATCTTTTAGTTCAGCAAGCATTGAAAAGCCATCAGGAAGTTTCATATAAATCTATTTATTGAGATTACCATATAGATGTGTAGTCACAACATCCATTAGCTGCATATCTAATCCTTCCTTTGCTGTTAAGTTTATCAAGAATCGAAAAGTGATCGCATCCATTACCGAGGAGTATGTTTCTTCATAGTCTATACCCGGTCTTTGGGAAAATCCCTGTGCTACAAGCCTTACTTTGTAGCATGCGATCTCGTTATTTTCATTTCTTTTTCTCACGAATATCCATTTATATCACATAGGTTTGACACCAACTGGTGTCTGGACTATTTGCCTAAAGACTTTGCATTTCTCAAGTGAGTCCAGCCCTTCTTTTATTGCCTTATTCCACTTTGGCCAAACATTTCTTCATTTGCATTCAGAAATGGAAAGTGGATCATTATCATCGTCGACATGAATGGTAAGGTGAAACGTGAAGTCATCGTCAACGACTATACTCTTTCTGTCCAACACTTCCCCTATATGTACATAATTTAATGTTATTTCAGTTTCTCTCGGCAGTTCATATGCTGTTTATTCTAGGATAGGTGAGGGTATATGCATGAGCTCATTTTTTCTATGGGGTTATCGTCCTAAGGTCTCCAGGTATTTTTCTTTTTCTTGGATTTTTGTCCTTAGAGCCTGTTGGTCTGCCTCTTTTCTGTTGAGGTGCAGCCACTTTGCTGAGGTGGATAGCATCCATTCTCGGGGATGTCAATCCTAGTTGAGTATTTGCAGCAGGGATGTGTGATCTGACAATCTTCTGGTTGTCAGTAAATGAGTCCATTAACTGGTGAACAATGTTCTGTATGTGGAGGATCTTCAGGATCTCATCTTCACATTGTTTCGTTACCGGATCATAGTGTGTCAAAGTTTTTGTATCACATGTTATAATTTGATTCGCTCCAGATTTTTCAGTATATGGGCCCATTTTGGGGAAACACGTCTCATCAAATTCACAGTCTTCAAGACGTGCCTTAAATGCGTCTCCCGTTTGGGGTTCTAGGTATCTTATAATTGAGGGTGAGTCTGTAACGACTGGTTTTCATGTATGGATTATTATATATATAATATTATTTGTTGCTTTCCCTTCTTTGTGATTTCCATTTCCGTCTCCGTAGTTTTCATTTTCGTTCGTTTCGTCGTGATTCTCTAGATTCTTCCGTCGGTCGGCGTGTTTGAAGTAAGTCATTCGTGACGGGCTTCATAATGTCGATATCTTAGAGTTAGAACGAGCCTAGGAGACTTAGGAAACCATCCCGGATCTTCGCGCTCCATTTCGGAACTTTCAGTGCACATTAGCCGGTATAAGAAGGGGCTCCGACCGACTAGATAACGATCCAGTCGGTCGGTAAACCTTCTTGAACCGACTAGTGGGCTTTGATAAATGTTCAGGAGTTACTGTTTATCGTTAGTCGGTCTAAGAATGTTGGTTGACCGACTAGGTTGCAAACTAGTCGGTCGGCAATGCTTCTTTAACCGACTAACTCATTAACTATTTTTGGTACCAGTTACTGTTCACTTTTAGTCGGTCTAAGAACGTTCATCGACCGACTAGATGTCAAACTAGTCGGTCAGTAGTTGTTCTTTGACCGACTAACTCTTAGTTCAGGTTTTCGTCAGGGGTTACTGTTTACACTTAGTCGGTCTGCGTTGGTCAACCGACCGACTGGTTCCCAAACTAGTCAGTCAGTGGTTGCTCTTTGACCGACTAAACAGTACAGGAAACCCTAGTTTTGCCCTAGCCGCCACCAAACTCTATAAATACCCCTCCCAAACGTTTTCTTCTTCTTCTTCTTCATCTCTAAACCTAATTTCTCCCCCATTGAGCCCCCATCTTCCCCAAACCCTCAAACCTTCATTCCAAGCTCATCCTCCATCATCCAAACCCTCACTTAACACTTTCCACCTTCCACCTTCCTCAAACCTTCATCAAACCCCCAAAATCCATATCAAAACCAATTTCTCCAGATTTTCCCTCATTTCCAGATTTGAGCCGGATCGTTCTTCCGTTGCCGTGGTTGCTCGGCATCGTTCCTCCGCTTCTTCACGGTAATACTCGATTCTTTAGTTTTAGCATAACCCACATTGACATTTGTGAAATCCTAATAAAATGGATTATTAGACAATTAGGATACTATTAAGAAATCGATTTAGAATCGTTGTTCTAATAATTGTTTTGCTATAACAGTGATCTATTCCGTAGTTAGCTTGTGTGACGATCTTCATTGCTCGTCAATCCCGGTATCAGGCAAGTGAAACTTGAATCTCTTGATTTGGGCCATGTCTTAGGCCATTACCTTGCTTTAGCGTAAAAGAGACTAGACGGTGAAAGGATAGCCGTCTGGACGCCATTGACCTAGCTTGACAACGAAGCTTGGTCCGTCACCTTCATCATGCTTGTATGTCACGTTTACTTTCCCTTAACGGTACGCGTATTAACTGTTCATGTCATCCATGCATCCTTAACTGCTATTGCATTTTAACTGCCATGTTTAATTTAAATTAACGGTACGCGAATATGTTCATGTCATTGCATTTTGCCTGTCACGTTTAATTTAAATTAACGGTACGCGAATATGTTCATGTCATTGCATTTTGCCTGTCACGTTTAATTTCAATTAACGGTACGCGAATATCTGCTCATGTCATTGCATGCTTGAACACTCATCATGATTGCGTAGCTTCGCTACATACTTGTACTATTTGTTCCGGCTAGGCACCCGTTCTGCGGGCACAACCCTAGGCCAATTACAATTCTGGCTCGTGTTCCAGAAAACGAGCTCAACACAGCCTGCGGTCAATAGGACACTCTCTGAGTGATCCCTTGGACATGAATACAGCCTGCGGGCAATAGGGCATCCATGTGTGGGTGATCCCTTGTACTTGTACTTGTTACTTGACATTACATGTCACAACTACCACTTGCTACTTGTACTTTACCTTACTTGTTACCACCTTACTTTACTTGCCATGCACCATACTTTAACTGCTAGGTTGTTAGTTTACCTTTCTTTCAGTTTCCTTGCACAAGTCTTTTGACTTGCTGACATGTGCCCCTTTTCTCTTTTGGGTGACACATGTTAGAGCCCGAGCCTGAGATACTTGCTGTGGACGCGGTGTTCGCTGACGCTGAGTCAGAACCCGCGTTGATCGAGGACTTCGTAGACACCGGAGATCAGTCTTAGTGTCTTCGTTTGGCTACTTTTGTTAGATTGCTTAGGTTGTCGGTGCGTGGCACCTAGTTTGATACTCTGTTATGTTTGTGTTTTGTTTGGCCTTGTTCTGGGCCTTTAGACTCTTTCCTGTTAGCCTGGTGGCTTTTTCTGTGATGTTGAATATTTTGTGGACAAATTGAGATTGGTTATTTTCATATCCGTCTCGTTCTTTTATTATTATTGTTGTTGTTCCGTTTGCGATTACAGGGACCTGCTTATACTAAATTGACGCTTATCAGGCGTGCAGCTTCACAGCTCCACGCTTGAGCGGACCTTCTCACGTCTCGCCTCAATTTTAGGGAAGCGGGGCGTGACAGGTTTTAGTGGTGGCCCATGCAGGTCCCTCTGTAACTGCAATTATCAGGATAACGATAATAATATAAGATTGTCCAACAAATAAATTCGACATCCGAGCCCTAAGCTATTGAGTCTAATCATTTCGTTTCTGTGTCATTAGATGGCAGGCAGGCGAAATACCCGTGCTAGTAGTGGTGCGCTCCCTCATGTTGAGGAACCTGAGCGGGAGCCCACTAACGGGGAGATGATGAGGATGATGATGCAGATGATGCAGGTTCAGCAGGGCGTGCTGCTGCAGGTCCAGAATGCTCCGGCCGCTCGAACTACTCGGGCAGTGGAAGCCCCTCGCCCCGAGCCTGGAGCGAAGCAGTTCAGGGAGCTGGGTCCTGCATATTTCGATGGTTCTGAAGGTCCTTTGGCTGCGGACGAGTGGATGAGGAACATTGAGGATAACCTGGCGATGGCGAAGATTAACCCGGCTGGATGGGTTGATTTGGCCAAGAGACAGTTTAAGGACAATGCCAGAAACTGGTGGGATGCTGAGGAGAAGATGTTGGAGGTGCCTATAGTTTGGGCTACCTTCAAGGCCAGATTTGATGGAGAGTTCTTCCCGAGGGCTACAAGGCAGGCGATGCTGCAGCGCTTCATAGATCTGAAACAGGGGAGCTTGTCGGTGGATCAGTACCACCAGGAGTTCACGAGGCTCAGTCGGTTTGCACCGAAGATGGTGCAAGATGCCGATGAGAAAGCTCAGCGATTTCTTCAGGGACTTGCCTTGGAGCTTCAGAGCTTTGTGACCTCTTCTGACCTGGAGACATACCAGAAGGTCCTGGTTGCTGCGAGGCGGCAGGAGTTGAATTTGAACCAGAGGAAGGGACATGTTTCAGGAGCTGGGAAGAGGCCTGTGGAGCCGGTCCGTGCTGTGGTTAGACCTGGATTCAGGCATGTTCAGCCTGTTCAGTTCAAGAGGCCAGGAGGGCCTATTCTGAAGACTTGCCATTTCTATGGCAAGACTGGACATCTCAGGGATCAGTGTAGGAGGTTCCTAGGGCAGTGCATTGTCTGCGGAGATCCTGCACACACCATCAGAGAGTGCCCGAGGTCGAAGCAGCCTTGGCGGGGACCTATTGCTGCTCAGACATTGCAACAGAGAGCCCCTGTGCCCGCTGGACATGGAGCGCCCCTTGTTCCACAGAGACAGGCCTTTCGGCAGGCTGTTCCGCCGAGAGGGCAGGCCTTTCTGATGACTGAGGAGGAGAGCATGGCCGTGGACGAGGTTATTACAGGTAACGCTCATTCTAGCTATTTTCTTCCTTAGTTAGTTTGATTGTTGATTATGTTGGTTGCTTGCTCATGTTTGTTGCTAGAATAGGATTTGATTGTTAGACTGTTTGTTAGGTGTGGTTTTGGTTTGCACATTTCCTGCACGAGTCCTCTTTGACTCAGGTGCGTCGATGTGCATTTTGGCCCGGAGCTTCGTGGAGAAGCATTCCTTGTCGACGTCCTCTCTTTCCAAGAGTTGGAATATCGTTACAGGGAATGGCGTGGTCTCGGTGCATCGTGGGTGCAATTCTTGCCTGTTGGTGGTTTGTGGACGTGAGCTTTGTGCTGATTTCATTGTCCACGACATCATCAACTACGATGCAGTTCTTGGGATGGACTGGCTTGCGAGCTTCTATGCTACGATCGACTGTCGGAGGAAGAAGGTGGTGTTTGAGATTCCCGGACATCCAGTATTTGAGTTCAGTCGAGGTAGCAGTTTGCTGGGTCCGGTCAGATTTCGGGCCAGGCCGGTGGAGGTTGTGGCTATGCAGATGGAGTTGGAGAGGCCAGCTGTGGTGCGAGATTTTGATGACGTCTTCCCCGAGGAGATGTCTGGATTGCCGCCTGATCGAGCCCTGGAGTTTTCTATTGATCTTATTCCAGGTGCGCAGCCCATTTCAAAGGCACCATATCGTATGGCGCCGGCAGAGTTGGAGGAATTGCGTAGGCAGTTGGATGAGCTTATGCAGAAGGGTTACATCAACCCTAGTGTGTCTCCATGGGGAGCACCGGTGTTGTTGGTGAAGAAGAAGGATGGTTCGCGTCGCATGTGCGTGGACTATCAGGAGCTGAATGCGGTGACCATTAAGAACAAATACTCGTTGCCTTGCATCGATGATATCTTTGATCAGCTGGGAGGATCGAGTGTGTTTTCTAAGTTGGATTTGAGAAGCGGTTACCATCAGTTGAAGGTGAAGAAGGATGATGTTCCGAAGACAGCTTTCAAGACGAAGTATGGACACTATGAGTTTGTGGTTATGCCTTTCAGCGTAACTAACGCACCCGCAGTTTTCATGAATCTGATGAACCTGATTTTCTACGACTTTTTAGATAAGTTTGTCGTTATCTTTATTGACGACATTCTGATCTATTCGAAGTCGGAGGAAGAGCGTGCCTCGCACTTGAGGACGGTGTTGGAGATTCTGAGGAAGCATCGGTTGTATGCTAAGTTTTCGAAGTGCTAGTTTTGGTTGGACAGAGTTGCTTTTCTCGGGCATGTGGTGACTGGAGATGGTATTTCAGTGGATCCCGAGAAGATTAGGGCCATCAGGGAGTGTCCTGTTCCGTCGTCTGCGTCTTAGATTCGGAGTTTCCTTGGTTTGGCGGGATATTATCGGCGCTTCATTAAGGAATTTTCCCGTATTGCAGAGCCGATGACCAGGTTAACGCGGAAGGATGTTGCTTTTGATTGGTCGGGTGATTGTGAGGATGCCTTTGGTGTTCTGAGGGAGAGGCTGACGACTGCCCCTGTTCTTGCTGTGCCTGATCGCAGTGGCGGATTTGAGATCTTTTCCGATGCTTCTGGCAAGGGTCTAGGTTGTGTGTGGCATCAGCACGGGCATGTTGTGGCGTATGCTTCGCGTCAGCTCAAGGTTCATGAGAAGAATTACCCGACACATGATTTGGAGTTGGCTGCTGTTGTGTTTGCTCTTAAGATTTGGAGACACTTCTTGCTGAGTGAGAAAGTGAAAATCTTCACCGATCACAAAAGCTTGAAGTATATTTTCATCCAGAAGGAGCTCAACATGCGACAACGTCGGTGGTTGGAGCTCATGGCGGATTATGAGATTGATCTGTAGTTTCACCCTGGCAAGGTGAATGTGGTGCCAGATGCTTTGAGTAGGCTTCCCGCGGTGATGATGTTGACTTCGCAGTGGAGATTGCAGCAGGATTTTTGCGAGTCTGGTGTGGAGATTGTTCTTCCTGGGGAGGATTCCTCGTTGATGTGTATGCAGATACAGTCGACGCTCGTGGATCGGATTAAGGCGAGTCAGGCCGGAGATCCGAAGCTGGTGAGGATTCGAGAACAGGTTGAAGCCGGTCTACGGACTGACATTTTGGTTCATGAAGATGGCTCGTTGAGGTATGGAGCTAGGTTGTGTGTGCCTGCTGGGGATATCAGAGAGGAGTTGTTGGTGGAGGCACACAGTTCGCCGTATTCTGTGCATCCTGGTGGGACTAAGATGTACAAGGATCTTCGTCTGAACTTTTGGTGGCACGGCATGAAGAGGAGTGCGGCTCGGAGTGTAGCCACGTGCTTGGTTTGCCAGCAAGTGAAGGCGGAGCATCAGCGTACGGCCGGGTTGCTACAACCGCTTCCGATTCCAGAGTGGAAGTGGCAACACATCACTATGGACTTCGTGACTGGACTACCTCGGAGTCCGAATCAGAACGACGTGATTTGGGTGATCGTAGACCGATTGACCAAGTCTGCGCATTTTATTCCTTTTTGAGTAGGACAGTCCACTGAGGCGCTAGCAAGGAGATACATGGAGGTAAATTCTTTTACTCTCCATTTCTGTTTCCTTTTCCTATCTTAGATAGTGATGTAACGTGAATCGTGCAGGAGATCGTACGACTTCATGGATTCCCCGTGAGTATCGTGTCGGACAGAGACACGAGATTCACATCTCAGTTCTGGCAGAGTTTGCAGAAGAGTTTGGGTACGCGTCTGAGTTTCAGCACGGCGTACCATCCACAGACAGATGGCCAGTCCGAGAGGACGTCAGATTTTGAAGGACATGCTGAGGGCGTGCATGTTGGATTTCAAGGGTTCGTGGGAGGACCATCTACACTTGGTGGAGTTCTCTTACAACAACAGCTACCAGGCGTCTATTGGCATGGCGCCTTTCGCCGCTTTGTATGGGAGGAAATGTCGATCGCCATTGAGTTGGGATGACGTTGGTGATATGGAGCTGTTGGGGCCTGAGATGATTGTGGAGGCTGTGGAGGTCGTCAGGAATATTCGGGAGAGATTGAGGATTGCTCAGGACCGTTTTAAGCATTGTGCGGATGCTAAATGTCGTCCTTTGGAGTTTCAGCCTGGGGATCATGTGTTTCTGAGGATTTCCCCGAATTGTGGAGTGATTCATTTTGGGAAGCGAGGGAAGTTGAGCCCGCGATACATTGGACCGTTTGATATTCTGGAGAGGGTTGGCGAGGTAGCTTACCGCTTAGCCTTGCCTCCAACCTTGGAAGGAGTTCACGATGTTTTCCATGTGTCGCAGCTTTGTCGATACATCAGCGATCCATCTCATGCTGTGGATTTCTCAGAGATCGCCGTTCGCCCAGATTTGACGTATGACCAGCATCCAGTGCAGATTCTGGACAGGCGTCAGAAGTCACTTCGGAACAAGGTCGTCGATCTTGTTAGAGTGACGTGGCGGCACGGTTCGCCGGGAGAGTCTACTTGGGAGAGAGAAGATGAGATGCGAGAGCGCTACCCACTTTTGTTCCCGGACACGTGAGTGTTGGGAAATTCCGAGGACGGAATTTTTCTTAAGTAGGGGAGGATGTAACGACTGGTTTTTCATGTATGGATTATTATATATATAATATAATTTGTTGCTTTCCCTTCTTTGTGATTTCCATTTCCGTCTTCGTAGTTTTCATTTTCGTTCGTTTCGTCGTGATTATTTAGATTCTTCCGTCGGTCAGCGTGTTTGAAGTAAGTCATTAGTGACGGGCTTCATAACATCGATATCTTAGAGTTAGAACGAGCCTAGGAGACTTAGGAAACCATCCCGGAGCTTCGTGCTCCATTTCGGAACTTTCAGTGCACATTAGCCGGTATAAGAAGGGGCACCGACCGACTAGATAATGATCCAGTAGGTCGGCAAACCTTCTTGAACCGACTAGTGGGCTTTGATAAATGTTCAGGAGTTACTGTTTATCGTTAGTCGGTCTAAGAACGTTGGTTGACCGACTAGGTTGCAAACTAGTCGGTCGGCAATGCTTCTTTAACCGACTAACTCATTAACTATTTTTGGTACCAGTTACTGTTCACTTTTAGTCGGTCTAAGAACGTTCATCGACCGACTAGATGTCAAACTAGTCGATCAGTAGTTGTTCTTTGACCGACTAACTCTTAGTTCAGGTTTTCGTCAGGGGTTACTGTTTACACTTAGTCGGTCTACGTTGGTCAACCGACCGACTAGTTCCCAAACTAGTCGGTCAGTGGTTGCTCTTTGACCGACTAAACAGTACAGGAAACCCTAGTTTTGCCCTAGCCGCCACCAAACTCTATAAATACCCCTCCCAAACGTTTTCTTCTTCTTCTTCTTCATCTCTAAACCTAATTTCTCCCCCATTGAGCCCCCATCTTCCCCAAACCCTCAAACCTTCATTCCAAGCTCATCCTCCATCATCCAAACCCTCACTTAACACTTTCCACCTTCCACCTTCCTCAAACCTTCATCAAACCCCCAAAATCCATAACAAAACCAATTTCTCCAGATTTTCCCTCATTTCCAGATTTGAGCCGGATCGTTCTTCCGTTGCCGTGGTTGCTCGGCATCGTTCCTCCGCTTCTTCACGGTAATACTCGATTCTTTAGTTTTAGCATAACCCACATTGACATTTGTGAAACCCTAATAAAATGGATTATTAGACAATTAGGATACTATTAAGAAATCGATTTAGAATCGTTGTTCTAATAATTGTTTTGCTATAACAGTGATCTATTCCGTAGTTAGCTTGTGTGACGATCTTCATTGCTCGTCAATCCCGGTATCAGGCAAGTGAAACTTGAATCTCTTGATTTGGGCCATGTCTTAGGCCATTACCTTGCTTTAGCGTAAAAGAGACTAGACGGTGAAAGGATAGCCGTCTGGACGCCATTGACCTAGCTTGACAACGAAGCTTGGTCCGTCACCTTCATCATGCTTGTATGTCACGTTTACTTTCCCTTAACGGTACGCGTATTAACTGTTCATGTCATCCATGCATCCTTAACTGCTATTGCATTTTAACTGCCATGTTTAATTTAAATTAACGGTACGCGAATATGTTCATGTCATTGCATTTTGCCTGTCACGTTTAATTTAAATTAACGGTACGCGAATATGTTCATGTCATTGCATTTTGCCTGTCACGTTTAATTTCAATTAACGGTACGCGAATATCTGCTCATGTCATTGCATGCTTGAACACTCATCATGATTGCGTAGCTTCGCTACATACTTGTACTATTTGTTCCGGCTAGGCACCCGTTCTGCGGGCACAACCCTAGGCCAATTACAATTCTGGCTCGTGTTCCAGAAAACGAGCTCAACACAGCCTGCGGTCAATAGGACACTCTCTGAGTGATCCCTTGGACATGAATACAGCCTGCGGGCAATAGGGCATCCATGTGTGGGTGATCCCTTGTACTTGTACTTGTTACTTGACATTACATGTCACAACTACCACTTGCTACTTGTACTTTACCTTACTTGTTACCACCTTACTTTACTTGCCATGCACCATACTTTAACTGCTAGGTTGTTAGTTTACCTTTCTTTCAGTTTCCTTGCACAAGTCTTTCGACTTGCTGACATGTGCCCCTTTTCTCTTTTGGGTGACACATGTTAGAGCCCGAGCCTGAGATACTTGCTGTGGACGCGGTGTTCGCTGACGCTGAGTCAGAACCCGCGTTGATCGAGGACTTCGTAGACACCGGAGATCAGTCTTAGTGTCTTCGTTTGGCTACTTTTGTTAGATTGCTTAGGTTGTCGGTGCGTGGCACCTAGTTTGATACTCTGTTATGTTTGTGTTTTGTTTGGCCTTGTTCTGGGCCTTTAGACTCTTTCCTGTTAGCCTGGTGGCTTTTTCTGTGATGTTGAATATTTTGTGGACAAATTGAGATTGGTTATTTTCATATCCGTCTCGTTCTTTTATTATTGTTGTTGTTGTTCCGTTTGCGATTACAGGGACCTGCTTATACTAAATTGACGCTTATCAGGCGTGCAGCTTCACAGCTCCACGCTTGAGCGGACCTTCTCACGTCTCGCCTCCATTTTAGGGAAGCGGAGGCGTGACAGAGTCAAACCCTACATAGATACCTCGGGAACGTTGAGGACCCATTTTTGTCCTCTGTGGTGGTGCCATGGGGATATAAACTGTGCAACTGAATATTCTCAAGTGAGATATAATTGGTGGTATTCCATATGCAAGTTGTATTGGTGAGAGACTCTGACCTCCAGAGGGTCTTATTTTTATCAATGATGCAGCATGCAAAATTGCATGTTCCCATGCATCCACCGGCAATTGGGATTTCATTAGTAATGGACGTACAATCAATTGGAGTCTTTTTATCAGTGACTCTGCCAACCTGTTTTGGGTATGAACATGTGGCACTGGATGTTCAATTTCTATTCATGTTGCAAGGCAGTACTATTGAAATGACCGGGAGGTAAATTCCTCATCGTTATCCAGACGTATTTTCTTTATTTGGTCGTCTAGAAAATGCACCCGCAGCTTTATTATTTATGCCAGTAGCTTTGGAAAAGCTAAGTTGTGGGTCGATAGTAGACACACATACGAGTATTTTGAGGATGCAACAATCAGTACCATAAAGTACCGAAATGGCCCACTTGGGGGTGGATATGTCCACATATATCTCCTTGTATTCTTTCGAGGAAGCTTGGATATTCAATATCCACTTTCGGTGGTGATTACCTTATTATTAATTTCCCTTTGAAGCAAGGGATACAAGGGAATTCTCCCTTCTGAAGAATCTTCTGGTTCTTCAAGTCATGCCCCTAAGATTGAGATAAGATGCATTGCATCACCACTGATCCAAGGTGGCTAAGTCTATCAAGCCAAAGTAAAAAACTTGGCTGATGTCGGGCACTTCAGGTGCTCCATTAAATTAGCTTCCTCTCTGCGAATATTTGTATGATAGAGGCCTGATGAAAGGCTCTCAAAACATTCAAGTATGGATTTTACTCCTTTTTCTTGAGACGTTACATACAGAAGTTCTTTTTCGTTTACATTTGTTGTTTCCAGATGGAATCCGTTTTAACGGATGTCCTTGAAACTTAGTATGTTTCTATTGGAATTCGGAGAGAATAGTGCATCCTTTATTTTTATTTCTGTTCCATTTAGGAGCAACAGAGTTGCATTCCCAGAACCTTCAATAATATTTGATGGCCCTAAAACAGGGCTTTTATATGGTATAATGATATGAAAATAGCATTTACTTTGGAGGGTCGTATGTGTCAAAGCACTGTCTACTATGCAGTTATGAGAGCGATCCATCTATAAAAGATGAATAAAACATTTACTTTGCAGGAACATAATCAAATTGTATTCAAAAACAAATTCAGAATATTCAACTAGCTCTCATAACATAAATTGTTCTGAAACAAATACAAAGATAAAAAGTGGCTAATCAAGCAGAGCATCTCTTTCGAAGTCGTCAGCTGTGAACTTGACTGGAGCATTTGTGGTCACCAGGTTGGTTTCATCTTTCTTTTTCATGTTCTCTTTATATAATTCCTGGGGATGTCGCGGAGTTCTGCACACTCTAGATTAGTGGCCTTTCATGCCACAGCTATGGCACTAGTCTTCCCATTCCCTCTTAATTGGGGTGCATCATTTCTGTTATTGTCGTTTCTGCGCCAGGTGAACTTCCGCCTCCCTTCATTTCTTCGCTGTTGGACTTGGCCTCTGGCCCTTTTGGTCTGTCCCCCTTTCTGTGGTCTTTCTTTTCTTTTATTATATTTATTCTTTTTATAAAAAGATGCATTGTGAGCTTCTGGGGAGGGGGCAGGGGCGCATGTTGTGAGTGGCGAGGAGAAGCTCTCTGTTTTGTCCAGCCATGAGTAAACATGACTGCAGCTTAGAATACTTGGTGAACTTTCATTCACGGTATTGATGCATCGGTATCGCATCCTTCTCGTGGAAAGACGTGTATCTCTTTCCCAATCTGGGATCTTCTGAGACTTTTTCACCACACAACTTCAGTCGTGAGATGATGCTAAAAAGAGATAAGTTGTACTCAACTATGGACTTAAAGTCCTGTAGTCTCAGGTTTTCCCACTCATAGAGTGCCCTTGGAAGTATAACATCTTTCTAATGTTTATATCTTTCCTCAAGGGCAGTCCACAGCTTTAGTGGATCTTCGACCGTAAGGTATTCAGTCTTTAGTGTCTTGTCCACATGTCGACGAATATAAATAATGGCATGCGTCTTTTCAATGTCAGTCGCCTTTCCATCTTTTGTCACAGTAGAAATGAGAGACTTAGCCCGCAGATGGAATTTAACATCAGGCTACGAGCTCAAATAATTACATGGATTACATTGCTCTCCTTATAGTCTATGGCTTCAACCTTGATACTCTCCATCATCTCCAAGCTTTGGTACCCCTTGAGTCCAAGCTATGGCATTGCTCCTCTCGATGTCCATCCTTGCACCAAGTGTTTAGTCTCCAAAAATGATATTCTTGAAATGTTAACTATGAGACTAAAATAAGAGAGTCATTAGAAACAACATAATGTTGTGATCATCATCAAAATAACATTGGTATGAAACACCAATACTTAACAATCTCCCCCTTTAAAGCACAATTTTAATGAGCTCCCCTACTTATATGCATCAACTGTAAAATGAGATAAAAAATTGTAAATACTCATTATACCAATTGAGATAATGAGAAACAATGGTGACAAATAATTGGCACGGATTACATAAACCAATTGCAATAAAAATATAATTTGCACACATGAATGGTTTACATAATCCCACATATCTTTCTCTCCAAATGCATATGTATGATAAGCATGCTTTACATAATGCTTATATCTCTCACCTAGTCATTGTCAAAAAAGGTGGACATCAAATATATCCCCCTTGTCATTCTAATTAAATATGTGACAATATGCAAGAGTAAAAGAGATGTATGATACCAAATTGTTAAATTTAGTGGGTATTAATCACTATCACATGCTCCCCCTAGATCATAGAAATGGTCAAATTTTTTACTTCAAGAATCTAATACCAATTGTAAAGAAAGCGATAAAATATCTTTAAAGATAATCTTCTTTACCAATTGTTAATCATACTTTGAGCCATGGGCCTAAGTGTATCAAAGCATATATATGGAAAAATCAATCACATTGATACACATGACATTACTAAAAGGAAATATAACATGAAACATGTTGGCAATATCCAAGGGTTTAATTTGAGACCAATAATAATAAATAGTAAAATGACACCCATTGTGAAACAATGATCCCAATCAAAACCCAAAATGAGAGTTAAAATATGTTTTAAAATATTTTAAACATACAACATATTAACTCCCCCATTGACATACATATGGATCAACAAATACAAGTATGCCAATGCTTTCTCCAAGGTCCCCATTTTCATGAAAAATAAATTTGAAAGCATTTTCAAAATCATGAAACATCACACAAATAATGGGTATGCTAAAAATAGACATTAAGCATAATACCCTTGCAATTATGCAAATATGTGAGGAAACTAAACATTAGGGAACCAAATCCAAGAGGAGTTTGATTTCCTAATGTAATCACATGAGGTGATCACATCCCTAACTAGAGAGTTGATGTATATATCCCTCTCTTGCACACTACACCTAGTGGGAATCCATAAACTCAAACATTTCATTGGCACGGGTTTTCCCTTTGCAAGAGGGGTGGATGTGGCATGCATATGTGTAGAAAAGAACTTTGGCATGCAAAGAATGAGGATTTTTCTTATTCGCAAAAAATGAAGGATTTTCTCTCACCACCTTGTGATTTGCATGCTTCATGTTAGTTTTATTGTTGTACAATAAAGCATGATGATTCTTCTTAGGTGCTTTAGCAATATTTCTTGAATTTGCACTAGGAGAAGAATTAGAGGTGGGTTTGGTAACAACCTTTGGAGTGTATCCCAAACCTCCTCTATGGTTTGCCGAATGTTGTTTTTCAAATAACCCGTGGAGTAAATCCCTAGCATGAACAAAGGTAATAAGCTTTTGGGATTTCTCTTCGCATTTCAACGTAAGTTGTTGAATGCGAGTTTCTATGCTAAAATTTTGACCTACTAATTTATCATTGGAAATGCTCAATTCCTTAATTTGAGAGAGAAGTGTGTCTCTCTTATTAGTGTCACAAACATGCAAAGCATCATTATTATTTACACTAATAGATTCTAAAGCATCCACCCTACTCATAGCATTCTTAAATTTTGCTTTCAATGTAATATTTGAATCGATGCACTTACTTGCCACATTGGAGGCCACATTGAAGCGATACTCAAGCTCCTCATATGGTAGCTTTGGCTCCTTTTCTTCACCATCGCTTTCCTCCTCGCTAAAGCTTGACGATGACTCTTCTCCTTTTGCTATAAAGCACAAGTGGGCTTGCTCCTTGTCATCTCCCTCTTCGTCACTATATGAATCCTCACCAGAGTCATCAAATGTGCCGACAAGTCCCTTCTTTTGGTTTTTGAATTTGGACTTGCCTTTCCAATGTTTCTTCCCTTTCCCTTGGTAGTACTCTTTGGAGGGTTTGAAAGGGCATTCGGTAGAGTGATGACCTTTACCACTGTAAGTGTAACAAGTAGGAACCGTGTTAGAATTGGAGGCAAACTTTGACAAAGATTTACCTTACTTGCCTTGAGGAATGCCTTGAATTGCTTGGCAAGCTCGATGAAATCATCATGGCTAGCTTTATCTTCTCCATCATCTTCACTCGAAGCTTCTTGATGGAATTTCTTCCTCCATTGGATTGGCCCCTTCTCGGTGTGGAATGCAAACCCCTTTTTGCTTCTCAGACTTGGTTGGTTAAATCTCCTTCTTGTGTTCAAGCTTTACTTCATACGCCATGAGATTCACAATGCACTCCTCAACGGTGTAATTGGATATGTCATTTGACTCCAAAATCCCGTTGGCCTTTGACTCCCATTAAGATGTAAGCGAGTCAAGGATATTGTCCACTTGATCCTCTTGGGATATCACCTTCCCAAGTCCTTCTAAAGCGTTCACATATCTGTGAACCTTGTGAACATCTCCGAGATGTTTTCACCTACCTGTACTTTAAACAACTCATATTTAGATCTAAATACGCATTGTTTAGATTTATTTACCTTCGAAGCCCCTTCATGAGAAATCTCCAATGTATGCCAAATTTCGTTGGCCGTTTTGCACATGGAGATGCGATTGAACTCGTTGTGAGTGAGGGCGCAATAGAATGCATTCAAAGCCCTCACATTGAATTTGATTGGGCCCTTCTCCACTTTTGTTCTTGAAGCTGCTGGTGTAGTATACTTCTCAAATGTCGACTCCGTGATGCCACATATGTCTTGACCCTCCAAGTAGATCATCATCTTGATCTTCCAACTTGGGTAGTTGGTTCCGTTGAAGAGCGGAGGTCGTATGTTTGATAGACCTTCTTCATGAGACGCAGATATAGCGTTGAATTCCATCATTTTTGTATGCTATAACCTCGCTTTGATACCAATTGTAAGGACTGTATACCTTGCAATTCTAACAACAAACCTCTAGGGGGTGAATAGAGTAATGGCAAGAAATTGTGCAATTAAAATTTAACTTGCAAATACAGAATAATAAATGCAAGAGGAATTAATCAACACAATCAAACCAAACACAAACACAAGATTTTACTCTGGTTCACTAAACTTGGGTACGTCCAGCCACACCAATATTCACTATAATTCCTACAAAGAGAAGTGAATATAATCCCACAAAAAGATACCGCACATAGAGAATTTTGTCATACACAAGAAACAAACCAACCCTACACAAGGGTCAAACTCCCACACAGAGAACTACTAACTCCCATACAGAGAATTAGGGTTAGTCCTACACTAGGACACCAAACTCCCACAAAGAGAGTAACTCCCACAAAGAGAGTATTTAATTCCCACAAAAAGAATTAGGGTGGTTTCAAAGAAACACAAAGTAAAACAAATACTCTTACATATGCCTTGTTGATGAACTTACTCATTAATGAATGCAATGCATGGAAGAGGATCTTCAAGTGATGATATTAGCTTGAAAGCACTTGGACAATTCCCTTGAGCTTGACTTCAATGCATGAAGGAGATAATGAGCTCTAAGAGGGAAATGAAAGAGTTTGAGAGTGGTTTAATCAATCTCTAAAGTTTTGCAATAGTTCCAAGAAGTTCTAATAAACTCAGCCCTCTCATATATATAGGAACCCTATATGAACTCTCAAAACCCAAGGATAATGCCAAAAACAAAAAACTGTAACAGCTTGAATCTGGGCTGAAACGTCAACGACAGTCGACTGATAATCATCTGACAGGCGACTGACCAACGGCTAAATAAATCCCAACGGTTATAATCTGAGCCAAGACAGGCGACTGTAGAAGATTACACAGTCGACTGTATAATGGACAGGCGCCTGTATATCCTTCAGCATGCGACTGCTGCAGGGGATGGAAATAAAATAGAGAAGGGCAACTTACGCAATGTGTGTATACATACGACTGATGAACAATTCACATGCGCCTGTTGAAAGACAGGCAACTGTAAATACACCTGCAGTCGACTGTTCCATAAACTCAAGTTAGAGTCAATAAAATGTTGACTTGATCAGTGCACTACAGTCGACTATAAAAGGCTCGACGGGCGCCTGGAATCACCTAGTCGCCTGTAAGACCTTCATCAGTCGCATATAGGAGAGCCACAAACTCCAGTTTTAGTTTAAGGCATGGTGAGCCTATTGAGATGATTTCTATGATAATCCTGAGGCTCACTAAGATGGAAAATGCATATGCATGAATGATTTAATCCATCTATCAAAGCTTACATTAAACCTAGACTCAAGAAGGTGAAAAGCAATAAATAAACTATTACATAGATTACATTGCTTCCCTTAGAGTCTATGGCTTCAACCTTGATACTCTCCATCATCTCCAAGCTTTGGCACCCCTTGAGTCCAAGCTATGGCATTGCTCCTCTAGATGTCCATCCTTGCACCAAGTGTTTAGTCTCCAAAAATGATATTCTTGAAATGTTAACTATGAGACTAAAACAAGAGAGTCACTAGCAACAACATAATATTGTGATCATCATCAAAATAACATTGGTATGAAACACAAATACTCAACAATCTCCCCCTTTTTGATGATGACACACATTTTGTAAACATTAAGAAAATAAAGCACACTGCTAATAAGCTCCCTCTACTTATATGCACCAATTGTAAAATGAGATAAATAATTGTAAATACTCGCTATACCAATTGAGATAATGAGAAACAATAGTGACATATAATAGGCATGGATTACATAAACCAATTGCAATAAGTATATAACATGCACACATGAATGGTTTATATAATCCCACATATCTCTCCACATAGATATATGTCTCCCTCCAAATGCATATGTATGATAAGCATGCTTTACATAATGCATATATCTCTCCCCCTTGTCATTGTCAAAAAGGTGGACATCAAATATATCCATTTTGTCATTCTAATTAAAAATGTGACAATATGCAAGAGTGCAAGAGTAAAAGAGATATATGATACCAACTTGTTAAATTTAGTGGGTATCAATCACTATCACATGCTTCCCCTAGATCATAGAAATGGTCAAATTTTTGACTTTTAGAATCTAATAACAATTGTAAAGAAAGAGAGAAAATATCTTTAACGATAATCTTCTTTACCAATTGTTAATCATACTTGGAGCCATGGGCCTAAGTGTATCAAAGCATATATATGAAAAAATCAATCACATTGATACACATGACATTTCTAAAAAGAAATATAACATGAAACATGTTGGCAATATCCAAGGGTTTAATTTGAGACCAATAATAACCAATTGTAAAATGACACCAATTGTGAAATAATGATCCCAATCAAAACCCAAAATGAGAGTTAAAATATGTTTTAAAATATTTTAAACATACAACATATTAACTCCCCCATTGACATACATATGGATCAACAAATGCATGTATGCCAATGTTTTTCCCAAGGTCCACATTTTCATGAAAAATAAATTTGAAAGCATTTTCAAAATCATGAAACATCACACAAACAATGGGTATGCTAAAAATAGACATTAAGCATAATACCCATGCAATTATGCAAATGTGTGAGGAACCTAAACATTAGGGAACCAAATCCAAGAGGAGTTTGATTTCCTAATGTAATCACATGAGGTGATCACATCCCTAACTAGAGAGTTGATGTATCGATCTCTCTCTTGCACACTACACCTAGTGGGAATCCATAAACACGGGCATTTCCAAGGCACATGTTTTGCCTTTGTAAGAGGGGTGGATGTGGCATGTATATGCGTAGAAAAGAATTTCTTGGCATGCGAAGAATGAGGATTTTGCTTATTCGCAAAAAAGAAGGATTTTCATTATTCCTTACCACCTTGTGATTTACATGCTTCTTGTTAGTGTTATTGTTGTACAAGAAAGCATGTTGATTCTTCTTAGGTGCTTTAGCAATATTTCTTGAATTTGCACCAAGAGAAGAATTAGAGGTGGGTTTGGTAACAACCATTGGAGTGTATCCCAAACCACTATGGTTTGCCGGACGTTGTTTTTCAAGCAAACCGTGGAGTGAATCCCTAGCATGAACAAAGCTAATAAGCTTTTGGGATTCCTCTTCGCATTTCAACGTAAGTTGTTGAATGCGAGTTTCTAAGCTAAGATTTTGAACTACTAATTTATCATTGGAAATGCTCAATTCCTTAACTTGAGAGAGAAGTGTGTCTCTCTCACTAGTGTCACAAACATGCAAAGCATCATTATTATTTACACTAGTAGATTCTAAAGCATGCACCTTACTTATAGCATTCTTTAATTTTGCTTTCAATTTAGCATATGAGTCTATCCACTTACTTGCCACATTGGAGGCCACATTGAAGCGATACTCAAGCTCCCCATATGGTAGCCTTGGCTCCTCCTTTTCTTTACCATTGCTTTCCTCCTCGCTAGAGCTTGATGAAGACTCTTCCCCTTTTGCCATAAAGCACATGTGGGCTTGATCCTTGTCATCTCCCTCTTCGTCACTAGATGAATCCTCATCAGAGTCATCGAATGTACCGAAAAGTCCCTTCTTTTGGTTCTTGAATTTGGACTTGCCTTTCCAATGTTTCTTCTCTTTCCCTTGGTAGTACTCTTTGGAGGGTTTGGAAGGGCATTCGGTAGAGCGATGACCTTTACCACTGCAAGTGTAACAAGTATGAATCTGGTTAGAATTAGAAGCAAACTTTGACAAAGATTTACCTTGCTTGCCCTTGAGGAATGCCTTGAATTTCTTGGCAAGCTCGATGAAATCATCATCGCTAGCTTCATCTTCTCCATCATCTTCACTCGAAGCTTCTTGATGGAATTTCTTCCTCCATTGGATTGGCTCCTTCTCGTAATGGAATGCAACCCCCTTTTGCTTCTCAGGCTTGTTTGGTTGAATCTCCTTCTTGTGTTGAAGCTTTACTTCATACACCATGAGATTCCTAATGCACTCCTCAATGGTGTATTTAGACATGTCATTTGACTCCAAAATCCCGTTGGCCTTTGACTCCCATTGAGATGTAAGCGAGTCAAGGATCTTCTCCACTCAATCCTCTTGGGATATCACCTTTCCAAGTCCGTCCAAAGCGTTCACAATATCTGTGAACCTTGTGAACATCTCCGAGATGTTTTCATCTTCCTGCATCTTAAACAACTCATATTTAGATCTAAATACACATTGTTTAGATTTATTTACCTTCAAAGTCCCTTCATGAGAAGTCTCCAATGTATGCCAAATTTCATTGGCCGTTTTGCACATGGAGATGCGATTGAAATCATTTTGAGTGAGGGCGCAAAGGAATGCATTCATAGACCTCACATTGAATTTGATCGAGTCCTTCTCCGCTTTTGTTCTTGAAGCTACGGGTGTAGTAGGCTTCTCAAATGGCGACTCCATGATGTCTCATAGGTCTTGACCCTCCAAGAAGATCATCATCTTGATCTTCCAACTTGGGTAGTCGGTTCTGTTGAAGAGCAGGGGTCGTACGGTTGATAGACCCTCTTCATTAGAAGCAGATTTAGCGTTGAATGCAATCATTGTTGTATGTTATAACCTTGCTTTGATACCAATTGTAAGGACCGTCTACCTTGCAATACTAACAACAAACATTCTAAAGGAGGTTAATTGGGTAATGGCAATAAATTGTTCAATTAAAATTTAACTTGCAAATGCGGAATAATAAATGCAAGAGGAATTAATCAACACAATCAAACCAAATGTAAATACAAGATTTTACCATGGTTTCCCAAACTTGGATACGTCCAGCCACACCAATATTCACTATAATTCCCACAGAGAGAAGTGAATACAATCCCACAAAGAAATACCTCACAAAGAGGATTTTGTCTTTCACAAGAACCAAACTAACCCTATATAGGGGTCAAACTCCCACACAGAGAATTAAGGTTAATCCTACACTAGGACACCAAACTCCCACAAAGAGAGTAACTCCCACAAAGAGAGTATCTAATTCCCACAAAGAGAATTAGGGTTTCAAAGAAACACAGAGTAAAAAAATACTCTTACATATGCCTTGTTGATGAACTTACTGATTAATGAATGCAAGGCATGTAAGAGGATCTCCAAGTGATGATATTAGCTTGAAAGCAATTGGATGATTTCCCTTGAGCTCGACTTCAATGCATGAAAGAGATAATGAGCTCTAAGAGGGAAATGAGAGAGTTTGAGAGTGGCTTAATCAATCTCTAAAGATTTGCAATAGTTCCAAGAAGATCTAATAAACTCATCCCTCTCATATATATAGGAACCCTATATGAACTCTCAAAATCCAAGGATAATGCTAAAAACAAAAAGCTGTAACGGGTAGAATCTGGGCTGAAACGTCAACGACAGTCGACTGATGATCATCTGACAGTCGACTGACCAACGACTAAATAAATCCCAACGACTATAATCTGAGCCAAGACAGGCAACAGTAGAAGATTACATAGTCGACTGTATAATGGACATGCGCATGTATATCCTTCAGCAGGTGACAGCTGTATGGGATGAAAATAAAATAGAGAAGGGCAACGTACGCACTGTGTGTATACATATGACTGATGAACAATTCACAGGCGCCTGTTAGAAGACAGGCAACTGTAAATAGACCTTAAGTCGACTGTTCCATAAGCTCAAGTAAGAGTCAATAAAATGTTGACTTGAGCAGTGCACTACAGTCGACTGTAGAAGGCTCGACGGGCACTGGAATCACCCAGTCGCCTGTAAGACCTTCACCGGTCGCATGTAAGAGAGCCAAAAACTCCATTTTGAGTTTAAGGCATGGTGAACCTATTGGGATGATTTCTATGATAATCCTGGGGCTCACTAAGATGGAAAATACATATGCATGAATGAGTTAATCCATCTATCAAGGCATTACATTAAACCTAGACTCAAGAGGGAGAAAAGCAACAAATAAACTATTACATGGATTATATTGCTTCCCTTAGAGTCTACGGCTTCAACCTTGATACTCTCCATCATCTCCAAGCTTTGGCACCCCTTGAGTCCAAGCTATGGCATTGCTCTTCTCGATGTCCATCCTTGCACCAAGTGTTTAGTCTCCAAAAATGATATTATTAAAATGTTAACTATGAGACTAAAACAAGAGAGTCATTAGCAACAACATAATGTTATGATCATCATCAAAATAACATTGGTATGAAACACCAATACTCAACATGGATCGGCCAATCCCACATAAATAAAAGTGTCCAAAGTCCATATTACAGTCCATTTTACACAAATGAAAGCAAAAAATTACAACTTTGGAAACCCCGTGGGCCCCATTTGTAAATTCTTCAGCTTCAAGAGTGGCCTCCGCCTCCATGGAAAGTAGTCATCGGTTTTGGACATTACATAATTTCCTCACTCCAATTTCTCTCAAAAAGAAAAGAAAAGTGCAGGAAAAGTAAAATGTGGGACTTAAACAGCCAGTCCAAAAACCACAATTAGCCATCCATGCAAAAATTTGTGCTCATCAAAAATTTTCATCACTGGCATCACCGGCATCACATGCATCATATATTCACATAATGATAACAATTTTAATACTTAATAATTTTTGGACCACTAGGCAACGTCATACACCGTTAGTTTAGGTGACTAACGGCAGAGCGATCGCGGGAACTTCTTAATTATTAAGTTAATGCTGCACAACCAAGCATAAGTTAATCCAGAGAATGAGCCTTGAAAAGTGATGCAATGCATATAAGTATGATCCTAAAATGGTATCATATTATGCAACATGTTATGCTATATGGGCTAGTTCAAATAAATTTGAAAGATGCCAAAAATACTTGTTCTTCGTCAAAGGAAATAGTTTCCTTTTTATATACCCCCAAATAATCCCCACAAGTCCCCAAAAATCTCCTTATGATCCCTTTTTAGTCCACCATATTAATCAAATTTTCTTGAATTTATGGCCCCTTAAAACCAATTTATTTATATTAATATCCCTCTCTCCTTTATCATTTTCTCCTTTTTTCCTCTTTTTTTAGTTAACAATGGCCTGCGGGCCTAAAGTCCGCAGTGTGGATGCGGGCTTCAGGCCCGCAACATTAATTATTATTATTTTTTTTTATAATGCTTGTGGGCTTCGGCCCATAAGTTGCTGTGGGCTTCGGCCCACAGCAGGAAAAACGAGTTTTTTTTCGTTTCAGTCAGTTGGTCCCGAAGGCCCAACTTTGGGGGTGAGGGGGCGGCGGTTAGGTTTAGTCGCCACTACCGCCTCGATTTGGTCGTGCAAGGGGAAACGTGGGAGGGGGCACCGCCTTGTGGCAATGATGAGGGGGCACTGGGGATAGCAGCCGCGAGGCAGGCTGGTGACGCACCCGAAACCTACACCTAGAATCCACCCGGCGGTGTCACGATCGCCAGGCGTGGTATGGCCCCTAGGTGTCAATTACGGGCTCAATCTGCAAGCGGACGGTGTCAAGTTGTAGTATAAAAGATATCGAATCCCACAGGGACGGTGATAGTGTAATTGGGTTCTCAGTTCACTTCTATATCTCGAAGTGAGATAGCTATCGGGTTGAGAGAATTGGGTGTTGTGTCGTTGTTGTTTTGATAATAAAAAGGACTAAGGCGTTAGGGACCACCGCTAAGATCGTCGGGGATCGACGTTGGAATAGAATCCTCACGTTGCATTAGGGTTAAGGGATTAATCTCCCAATTTGTACCACTCTCGTACGTTAGAATTGCAAGGTATTTCGGTAGCTCTCGTTGATGCAATGGCGGTAGCCGTCAACGTAGCGGTATAGTTCGTCGATGGATCCCCTCAAGGCATGAGCCGGGCATGGTCATGAGCCTTGGTTGGATCCACCGATTTCCCTATTCGAATACCAAAGATACACCTTAAGCACATCAATTCCACAGACCGTGGGCATGATCTCAGTACGGGTTATCTAGGGATTCAGTAGGATCGGCCGAAATACTCCCCTAAATCCCTAATTCAACCTTGGGATCAAGATCTACGTCTTCCCCCTAGGATCTTAGGGCTAACCCATCAACCCTAGAAAGGACTACTCACTCATAGCAATATTAACGAATAAAAACGCGACTTTTAGAGATGGAGGCATCATAACAAGTTGAAAGAATAAAAATAGAGAACTTACAACGAGAGATAGATAAAAATAGACGAGTAATAGATCTAGAGAAGAATAAAAATTCCCAAACGCAGTAGCAAACAATCTCCACGAGGAATTCGATCCAAATAGTATTCAGAAGTTTAATCTAAAACCTAACAAAAATTCGCCTAATCTCCTCTCCAAAAAGTATTCAAAAAACTCAGAATGAATCGCTCTCCCATCGACGTTGCAGCTCCCAAACTTCACTCCCCAAAAATCGTGCAACAGCCGATGCGAAAGATCTTTCCACAAATGGCCTCAGCATTGTCGACCGAGTAGGCGACTCGGTCGAGTAGTGTGTTGCTCGGTCGTCCGCTCGGTCCGAGCAGATGCATTGCTCGACTGAGCACGACAGTAAATCGAATTTCTCCAAAATCTCCACTCTGCCTGCACGGGCCGAGTCAGCTCAGCTCGGTCCGAGCAGAGAGCTGACGCGGTCGCTGAAAAGTTGTTGGGGCCGTGCGCTGGATTGGTCGGGCTTTGGAATGAAAGGCTGCTTGACCGAGCACTATAAGTGCTCGGTCCGAGCAATCCCCGTATCAGCTTCCCTTCTACATTTGCATCTGCTCGGTCCGAGCAACTGCTCTGCTCGACCTAGCAGCCTAGGAATTTATTTCCCGAAGTTGCTGAAACTTCCCTCTCATCCTGCTCTCTTCTCCACTCCTCCCAAGGCTCCCAAAACATGTCGAACTCCTGTAGAACTTCACCAACGAGCTCACGGACGTGTCGGATGTGTCCATACCCATGTCGGGTCCCAAATCGCTCCAAAATCCCTGAAAACTCATAGAATACTACGAAACTCGAATATAACGTCAGAAATGCGATATTGTAGGGAAATATGGGATTTAGATGCGAAAATGGCATGGAATGCAATGTCATTATGATATAAAAAGGCGTAAAATATGGACGCATCAGCTGGGTCGGGATATCGACCGCCTTCAGGGCGGGTTGGGGGGACTGCTCCGACGTCTAGGCGGCGGGTGGGGATAAAAAGGCCGCCTTCGGGTCGGTTTTAAGTGGCGACTCCGCCGCATGGGCGGTCAGGCACGACGAGGATGCCGCAAGGGGGAACCGCCAAATGTTCATGTTTATCGAAGCTATTTGTTAAAATATGAACCATAAAAATAGGGTATTTAATGATACGAAAAACATGAAATCGACGATTAAAAATCATCGTTCTATAATATCAACCCAATCTCCATTCCGTTCTTGCGAGATCGATGGAAGAACAATCATGATCATGATTAAAAATTAAAATTTTAAAGATTATACCTCTAGATCCGTCCTCCAGATCTAGCATTGGTTGACGAAGCCTACGCGTGGAAAACGACGCCGGTTCGTAGTGGACGAAGATGCACGCATGGATCTACCGCCTTTTTCTCCGCTTTCACAAGGATCAAATTTTGTGGAAAAAGTTTAGAGGCTCGTGCTGATAACATGTTGTGAAGCATCAAATCTGGGGAGGAGACCCCAGTCCTTTATTTATAATAGAGGGAAGAGCGTACAAGGATATGGATACAATAGATATGGTCTTATCCCATAGATAAGACGTAATCCCAATTCAAACACTCGTCAACATCCGTTTACAACATATTCCATTATTTTTTTGATATAAACACATCACAGGCCTCCGTTCCACTCTCTAGGTATCTGAAAAGTGGGGTGCGACAGTTTCTTGCTTTATGGTGTTTGGACAAAGTTGAAAATGAAACAAAAAGGAAAGAAAGAAAAAAATATGATAAAATAATTAATAAGTGCACTACTACGTAAAACAACAGTTTCGACAATATATCATCTCTCCATTTCGCCCAATGGAATGTGGAATATTTTCTGTTAGAAAACTTTATAAATGTAAACTCTGTTATATACAAGATAATAATTTAAATTACTATTTTCCTCTCTTTTAGGGTGCCCTCTTCGGTCCTCTTCTCTCCCACCTTAACTATCTGATTCTTTTTCCATATAGGATATTTATCTTACGTTTGTTTAAATTTAAACACATGATTTATTTTAAATTTTGAATTTTAGAAATTTCTTATAGTCATCTATATTTAAATTAAATTAAGTTTAAATATATACACGTGTCTATCTAAATTTTGTCCCCTTGAGCTTGTGATGTTATACCCTTTTACAACATCGTGGACTGTCTTCCTTTTTCAATTTCTTGGATGGTGTATCCTGAAAAGTACTTATTAAAAAGAAAGACTGTAAGAGAGTGAATCCCTTGTGATGCCGAGGAAGGAACAACAATATCTAAGCCTAATCACCAAAGAAGCTGAAAGGAGGCCACTAAGGGCCTGTTTCTTTGGGTGAGAATGGGTTGGGATTTACTGTTGTGAATAGTAAATCTTAGTGGAATCTTGATGTAGGGCCCACGGGTTGGAAAGTTGGTTTGATAATTGTATGTAGGCTCCACACAACTTTCTTGTTTGTGTGTTTCTTTTGTTAAGAAAGTTCTTTGGGAAAGTTTGACGTGGGGTCCACTAATTAATTAATAGTAATTAAAAAAGAGGGAAAAACTGGCGGGAGTTGATGCAATTGGTCAAAACAGAGGAGAGATAGTAGAATGGGACCCACAAAGCAGTTTTCTCCCGGATTTTGGGCGAAATACGCGCAATTCACGCGGATTGTGCGAGTGCAGCTCGCGACTCCACGTCGGCGCCCAGCACAGCCTGCTTTCTCCCAAAATTTTCCGCGCAAAGGAACGGATGGCGTGAGAATGGGATGATTTGACGTGAAACAGTGAATTTCTTTCTGTCACGCCCCGCTTCCGAAAAATGGAGGCGAGACGTGAGAAGGTCCGCACAGACGTGGAGCTGTGAAGCTGCACGCCTGATAAGCGTCACTAAATCATATGCAGGTCCCTGTAACCACAAACAGAACAAGATAATAACACAAGGAGAAACAGAAATAAAATCCAAATCTCAGCATTGTCCAACATTAAAATTAAGTTCCACATCCAGAAAAGCCACCAGGCTAAAAGAAAGAGTCTAGGCCCAAAACATGACCAACAAAAGCCAACACGGAACAAGGTATTGGTGCTACGCACCGACAACTAAAGCAGTCTAAACAACAACACAAACAGTCTCTACGACTGATCTCCCGTGTCCACGAAGTCCTCGCCAAACACAGGCTCAGGCTCGGCGTCCGCAAACACCTCGTCCTCAACAACGAACTCTGGCTCAGGATCTAACATGTGACACCCAAAAGAGAAAGGGGCACATGTCAGCAAGTTTAAAAAGACTTGAGCAAGGAAACTAAAAGTAAACTAACAACCTAACAGTTATAATGAGATGCAATGACATGGCAGTGGAGTATGTTGCAACAATTAAAAGAAAAGACAAGCACGCACGATGTAGCAAAAGCTACCAAATCACTAATCACGAATCACTTATCACTATTTTCACTTTGTGCTCAGAGTTTCTGTATTTTGGTTGAAGTGGCTGTACGGGCTCACTTCTACACTCAAGCGACCGTTTAACCATACCCCTCCACGTGTATCGAGCGTTGGGATTAGCAACACACTATGCTCGCTTCTGGATCACGAGCTAGGAAGTGTATTTGGCATAGGGGTGCACCTAGCCTGATCACTGTGTAGGAGTCAAAATCCTACTCGCCGCAGCTTACATTTTAGAGTAGCGTGTGCTACACAATCACGATGGACAATCAATGTATGCAATGACATGAACAGATATTCGCGTACCGTTAATTGAAATTAAACATGACATGCAAGCATGATGAAGGTGACGGATCTAGCTTCGTTGTCAAGCTAGATCAAAGGGCGTCTAGGCAGCTATCCTTTCACTGCCTGGTCTCTTTTACGCTAAAACAAGTAAATGGCCTAAGGACATGGCCTAAAACCCTAAGTGGCAAGTTTCACTTGCCTGATACCGACGACGACGATCGACGGTAAAACGTCTCACAACTCTATTCTACGGAATGTGATCGCGTATCGTAGCGGAAGAACGATGCCGAGCAAGCACGGCAACGGAAGAACGATGCGGAGAACTATGGCTCAGATCTGGAAATGGCGAGAAATTCTGGAGAAATGGGGTTTTGTGGGGTTTGCCGACGGCCTAGAGGAGGTGGCCGGCCTAATGAGGGTGTGAGGGGCTCTGGGGATGAATGAGAAGAGCTAGAGGATGGTTGGGGGAGATCAGAGATCAAAAGGGGAAAGGGAATGGCCAAGAGAAGTGAAAGAAAGAAAGGAAAACGATTGGGGTATAAATAGGAAAAGTTGCGGCGGCTGGCCGAAACCTAGGGTTTCGGGGGCGATTAGTCGGTCAAAGAAGAGTTGTTGACCGACTAGTTTAAGAACTAGTCGGTCGGTCGACCAACTGTGACCGACTAAGATCAAACAGCGAAAGAAGGAATAAATCTGGGAAATGAATTAGTCGGTCTGTGAAGGCCCGTTGACCGACTAGTTTGCAACCTAGTCGGTCGGTGAGTGTTCATTGACCGACTAACGATAAACAGTGACTTAGGTAAAATTAATCAAGGGAACTAGTCGGTCTGAGAGCAAGTTCTGACCGACTAGTTTCACATCTAGTCGGTCGGTGGTTGTTCTTAGACCGACTAAGAGTAAACAGTAACTTCTGAATTTTTGATTTAATGAACTAGTCAGTTCCAGAAGAGTTCCTGATCGACTAGATTGGAATCTAGTCGGTTGGTCCCCCTTCTTGAACCAACTAAAGTGCACGAAAAGTCTCGAATCGAAGCGCGAAGCTCCGGGAAGATTCCTACGGCTTCTAAGATCAACCTATCTCTAAGATATGAGCGATATGAAGCTCGTCATGAATGACTTACTCCAAACTCGACGATCTAAGGAAGAAGCTAGAAAATCCCAACGAAACGAACGAAACGAAGGCTACGAAGACGGAAAATCACACACAAGGGGAAAATCCACCACAACACATATAATATAGATAATCCAAATACATGAAAAACCAGTCGTTACATCCTCCCCAACTTAAGAAAAATTCCGTCCTCGGAATTTCCCAACACTCACGTGTCCGGGAACAAAAGTGGGTAGCGCTCTCTCATCTCATCCTCTCTCTCCCAAGTAGACTCTCCTGGCGAGCCGTGTCGCCACATCACCCTCACAAGAGTGACTGTCTTGTTCCGAAGTGACTTCTGACGCCTGTCCAGAATCTGCACTGGCTGCTGGTCATACGTCATATCAGGGCGAACAGTGATCTCCGAGAAATCCACAGCATGAGATGGATCGCTGATGTATCGACGAAGCTGCGACACATGGAAAACATTGTGAACTCCTTCCAAAGATGGCGGCAAGGCTAAGCGGTAGGCTACCTCGCCAACTCTCTCCAGAATGTCAAACGGTCCAATGTACCGCGGGCTCAACTTCCCTCGCTTCCCAAAGTGAATCACTCCTCGATTCGGGGAAATCTTCAGAAACACATGGTCGCCAGGCTGAAACTCCAAAGGACGGCGTTTAGCATCCGCCCAATGCTTAAAACGGTCCTGAGCAATCCTCAACCTCTCCCGAATGTTCCTGACAACATCTACGGCCTCCACGATCATCTCAGGCCCCAACAGCTCCCGATCACCAATGTCATCCCAACTCAATGGCGATCGACATTTCCTCCCATATAGCGCGGCGAAAGGCACCATGCCAATACTCGCCTGGAAGCTGTTGTTGTAAGAGAACTCCACCAGATGTAGATGGTCCTCCCACGAACCCTTGAAATCCAACATGCACGCCCTCAGCATGTCCTCCAAGATCTGAATCGTCCTCTCAGACTGGCCATCTGTCTGCGGATGGTACGCCATGCTGAAACTCAGACGCGTACTGATCGCGCCCCGGATACACACCCGGAGCGACGGTTGTAGTTTCACCGCAAGTGCACGGTGTAGCAGCGAGCGGGTATCGAACACAGGGAGGACGAATGACTGTGCTTGCTCCGAATCAACCTGGCTATTTGAGAACAGAGAAAATTGCCTTGGGCGATCCTGTCACAATCGTCAGACAAATGTGCGAAATATCAAATCAAATAAAGAACGTCTAGGGAATGGGGAATTCCCGCTACTCACCGTACTTCATAAATGTGGTTCGTCGGTATCAAAATTGCTAGAATGAGAATTCGGATGAACTAGTTGCAACTGAATGTAGAACCAAGCTCACGCTCTCGCGCTGTTGCCGGTCTATAGCTATCCTAGGTTTGGGTCCAATCTCTTGCAAACCCTAGCCTAGGGAAGCTAGCATTAGGATCAACATCATCGTCCAATTGCGCACCGAGCCCAATCTCTTGCAAACTCGGTCCACAATCTAAATTAGGATAGTTCCTACCCGTCCAATCTCTTGCAAACGGGTATTGGCATGGAATTGCAATCGGAAATCCTGGTATCGGTCCAATCTCTTGCAAACCGATACTTCGAAAATCCGACTCCAACCCAATTCGGATTTCTAGGGCTTCCTAACAAATTGGGATCCAATCTCTTGCAAATCCCAATTGATATGAATTCCTAGCTATCCGTAGTAAATCGATCCCAATCTAATCCCTAATAGCAATTCTAGCTCAATTTCTACCAATTCATCACAAATAGGAAATAGGGCTTGTAGGGTTGATCCCCACGCCCCAAGACGTGGAGACTACTCACAAATCATAGCAATAGCACAAAAATAATCAATGAAATAAGCAATAGAATTCATCACAAATATTGAGATAAACAATAAAAATAGGATTTTTAGGGAAGAGAGATGCAAACCAAAGGAGTTCTTCAATTTAATCCAACAAAAATCCAAGTTTTTCCTCTTCTCCAATCACAATAATAAAGCTAAAAAGTAATCTAAAAGGTTGCAAAAAATCTAAGAGATGGCTCTTAAAACTAGGGTAAAAACAGGGCTTAAATAGCCCCAAAAATCGTCCAAAAATCGTGACCAAAATACCCCTGCACAGCCTGTTTTCCGCAGTTTTCGCTACAGGCAGCGCATCGCACTCGGCCGAGTGACAAAAGTCGCTCGGCCGAGTTAAAACCCTGCAATTTTCCAGAAAGTCGGGGCTTTCAGGGGTCTTCAGTTCGGAGGCGGCTCGGCCGAGTGAGTTGTCGTCACTCGGCCGATGACTTCACTGCACTCGGGCGGACGGGATTCTCCACTCGGCCGAGTGGGTCTTCTGAAGTTCAGGCAGCCGAAAAACAGAAACTTCGATGTTTTGGAAGGGCTTCGTCTGGGCGCCACTCGGGCGGACGTGGTATCGTCACTCGGCCGAGTGGGTCTTCTGTGCTCGGCCGAGTGCACAGGTAACTCGTGTCTGAACTGGTCGGCCGAGCAGTGTCTCGCTGGTCGGCCGAGTGGCTCCTCCACTCGGCCGAGTGGGACACAAAGAATGCCCAATCTGCTTGTTTTGGCCTCCTCGTCGCTCCTGCGACGTCCATTCTTCTTCCGCTCCTCTCCAACAGCAAAATACCCCTCGGGGAGGTCGTTGGTGACCGTCTAGAGTAGGCGCATCTCGGGATCACTCCAAATCGCGCCAAATCACCTGAAATGCGACAAAAACAACAAATCGTGAAAAGCATCGCAATATCGTCGGTATATCGTGAAAAACATGATTTGGGCAATCCAAATGGCATGCAAACATGCGGAAAAAAGGTGTAAAATAAGGAGTGATCACGTACCCAAACTCTTCTGCAAACTCTGCCAGAACTGAGATGTGAATCTCGTGTCTCTGTCCGACACGATACTCACAGGGACTCCGTGAAGTCGTATGATCTCATGCACGATTCACGTTATATCACTATTTAAACTAGGAAAAGGAAATAGAAACGGAGAGTAAAAGAATTTACCTCCATGTATCTCCTCGCTAGCGCCTCAGTGGACTGTCCTACTCGGAATGGAATAAAGTGCACGGATTTGGTCAATCGATCTATGATCACCCAAATCGCGTCATTCTACTTCGGACTCCGAGGCAGTCCAGTCACAAAGTCCATAGTGATGTGTTGCCATTTCCACTCCGGAATCGGAAGCGGTTGTAGCAACCCTGCCGTACGTTGATGCTCCGCCTTTACCTGCTGGTAAACCAGACACTTGGCTACACTACGAGCCATGCTCCTCTTCATGCCATGCCACCAATAGTTCAGACGGAGGTCCTTGTACATCTTGGTGCCACCAGGAAGCACAGAATACGGCGAACTGTGTGCCTCAACTAACAATTCCTCTCTAATATCTCCAGCTGGCACACACAACCTGGCTCCAAATCTCAACGAACCATCCTCATGAATCAAGAAGTCAGTCCGCAGACCGGCTTCCACCTGCTCCTGAATCTTTACCAACTTAGCATCCCCAGCCTGACCAGCCTTGATCCTATCCACGATCGTCGACTGTATCTGCATACACATCAACGAAGAAGCTTCTCCAGGAAGAACGATCTCAACACCAGACCCGCAAAAATCCTGCTACAATCTCCACTGCGAAGTCAACAACATCACCGCTGGAAGCCTACTCAGCGCATCAGGAACCACATTCACCTTGCCAGGGTGATACTGCAAATCAATCTCATAATCCGCCATGAGCTCCAACCATCGACGATGTCGCATGTTGAGCTCCTTCTGAGTAAAAATATACTTCAAACTTTTGTGATCGGTGAAGATCTTCACTTTCTCACTCAGCAGGAAGTGCCTCCAAATCTTGAGCGCAAACACGACTGCGGCCAACTCTAAGTCGTGCGTCGGGTAATTCTTCTAATGAGTCTTGAGCTGACGTGAAGCTACGCCACAACATGCCCGTGCTGATGCAACACACAACCGAGACCCTTGCCAGAAGCATCGCAAAAGATCTCAAATCCTCCACTGCGATCAGGCACAACAAGAACAGGGGCAGTCGTCAATCTCTCCCTCAGAACACCAAAGGCATTCTCACAATCACCTGACCAAACAAAAGGTACATTCTTCCGCGTCAACCTGGTCATCGGCTCAGCAATACGGGAAAAGTCCTTAATGAAACGCCGATAGTAACCAGCAAGCCCAAGGAAACTCCGAATCTCAGACGCTGACTGCGGAACAGGCCACTCTCTGATGGCCTTGATCTTCTTGGGATCCACTGAAATACCATCTCCAGATACCACATGCCCGAGAAAAGCAACTCTGTCCAGCCAAAACTCGCACTTCGAAAACTTAGCATACAAACGATGCTTCCTCAAAATCTCCAACACTGTCCTCAAGTGCGAGGCATGCTCCTCCTCCGACTTTGAATAGATCAGAATGTCGTCAATGAAGATAACGACAAACTTATCTAAAAAGTCATAGAAGATCAGATTCATCAGGTTCATGAAAACTGCGGGTGCATTGGTTACACCGAAGGGCATAACCACAAACTCGTAGTGTCCATACTTCGTCCTGAACGCAGTCTTCGGAACATCTTCCTTCTTCACCTTCAGCTGATGATAACCACTCCTCAAATCCAACTTCGAGAATACCCTCGATCCTCCAAGCTGATCAAAAATGTCATCGATGCGAGGCAACGGGTATCGATTCTTCACGGTCACCGCATTCAACTCCCGATAGTCCACGCACATACGACGCGAACCATCCTTCTTCTTCACCAGCAAGACCGGTGCTCCCCACGGAGACATACTAGGATGAATGAAACCCTTCTGAAGAAGTTCATCCAACTGCTTTCGCAATTCCTCCAACTCAGCTGGTGCCATACGATAGGGCGCTTTCGAAATCGGCTGCGCTCCCGGAATAAGATCAATCGAAAATTCGAGAGCTCGATCGGGTGGCAGCGCAGACATCTCCTCGGGGAAGACTTCATCGAAGTCCCGCACTACAGCAGGACTCTCCAGCTCCATCTGCATAGCCACAATCTCCACCTGTCTGGCCCGAAACCTGACCGAACCAAGCGAACTGCTACCTCGGCTGAACTTAAATACTGGATGTCCGGGAATCTCGAACACCACCTTCTTCTTCCGGCAGTCGATCGTAGCAAAGAAGCTCGCAAGCTAATCCATCCCAAGGACCGCATCATAGTTGATGATGTCGTGGAAAATGAAATCAGCGTAAAGCTCATGTCCACAGACCACCAACGGGCAAGAATTGCAACCATGATGCACCGAGATCACGCCATTTCCTGTGAAGATATTCCAACTCTTGGGAAGAGGGGACGTCGACAAGGAATGCTCCTCCACGAAGCTCCGAGAAATAATGCATATCGATGCACCTAAGTCAAAGAGGACTCGTGCAGGAAATGTGCAAACCAGAATCACACCTAACAAGCAATCTAACAATCAGATCCTATTCTAGCAAACAATCAAATGCAAGCAACCAAACATAATCTAATAACTAAAACTAACTAGGGAAAGAAACGACTAGATTGAGGGTTACCTGCGATAACCTCATCCACTGCCTCGCTCTCCACAGCGGTCATCAGAAAAGCCTGCCTCCTCGGCTGCACGACCCGCTGAAAATCCTGCCTCTGCGGCACGAGAGCTGCTCCGCGACCAGCAGGTACCGGTGCTCTCTGCTGCAACGGCTGAGCTGTAACAAGTCCCTTCCACGGCTGCTTGATGCTCGGGCAATCCTTCAGAGTATGCGAAGCATCGTCGCAGACCAAGCACTGCCCCAAAAGTCTCCTGCACTGGTCCCTCACATGGCCCGCCTTGCCGCAATGGTTGCAAGTCTTCAGACCAGGCCCACCTGGCCTCTTCCCAGCTCCAGCAACATGTCCTCTCCTCTGGTTCAGGTTCAGCTCCTGCCTCCTTGCAGCTACCAGAACCTTCTGATAAGACTCCAGATCAGAGGAAGACACGAAACTCTGAAGCTCCAAAGCAAGTCCCTGCAGGAACCTCTGAGCCCTCTCCTCAGCATCCTGCACCATCTTTGGTGCGAACCGACTCAGCCTAGTGAACTCTTGGTGGTACTGGTCCACCGTCAAGCTCCCTTGCTTCAGATCAATAAAACGTTGTAGCATCTCCTTCCTGGTAGCCTTTGGGAAGAACTCCTCATCGAATCTGGACTTGAAAGTAGCCCAAGCTATCGGCTCCACCAGCATCTTCTCTTCCGCATCCCACCAGTTCCGAGCATTATCCTTGAGCTGCCTCTACGCCAAATCAACCCATCCAGCCGGGCTGATCTTCGCCATCTTCAAATTATCCTCTATGTTCCGAATCCACTCACAGCAGCTAGAGGACCCTCAGACCCATCAAAATAAGCGGGACCCAGCTCCCGAAACTGCTTCACTACTGGTTCGAAACGAGGGGCCTCCGGAACTGCCCGAGCAGCTCGAACAACTGGATCATTCTGGACTTGCAGGAGCACGCCCTGCTGCACCTGCATCATCTGAAGCATCATCCACATCATCTCCCCATTGGTGGGCTCCCGCTCAGGCTCCTCGTCATGAGGGGGCACACCACCACCACCACGGGTATTTCACCTTCCTGCCATCTAATGACACAGAAAACGAAACAATTAGACTCATAGCTTATAACTCGGATGTCGAACTTAGTTTATTGGACATTCTAATATTATTATCGTTATTCCGATAATCACAATTACAGATGAGACCAGCATGGGCCACCAACAAAACCTGTCACGCCCCGCTTCCCAAAAATGGAGGCGAGACGTGAGAAGGTCCGCACAGACGTGGAGCTGTGAAGCTGCACGCCTGATAAGCGTCACTAAATCATATGCAGGTCCCTGTAACCACGAACAGAACAAGATAATAACACAAGGAGAAACAGAAATAAAATCCCAAATCTCAGCATTGTCCAACATTAAAATTAAGTTCCACATCCAGAAAAGCCACTAGGCTAAAAGAAAGAGTCTAGGCCCAAAACATGGCCAACAAAAGCCAACACGGAACAAGGTATTGGTGCTACACACCGACAACTAAAGCAGTCTAAACAACAACACAAACAGTCTCTACGACTGATCTCCCGTATCCACGAAGTCCTCACCAAACACAGGCTCAGGCTCGGCATCCGCAAACACCTCGTCCTCAACAACGAACTCTGGCTCAGGATCTAACATGTGACACCCAAAAGAGAAAGGGGCACATGTCAGCAAGTCTAAAAAGACTTGAGTAAGGAAACTGAAAGTAAACTAACAACCTAACAGTTATAATGAGTTGCAATGACATGGCAGTTGAGTATGTTGCAACAATTAAAAGAAAAGACAAGCACGCACGATGTAGCAAAAGCTACCAAATCACTAATCACTTATCACTTATCACTATTTTCACTTTGTGCTCAGAGTTTCCGTCTTTTGGCTGAAGTGGCTATACGGGCTCACTTCTACGCTCAAGCGACCGTTTAACCCTACCCCTCCACGTGTATCGAGCATTGGGATTAGCAACACACTATGCTCGCTTCTGGATCACGAGCCAGGAAGTGTATTTGGCATAGGGGTGCACCTAGCCTGATCACTGTGTAGGAGTCAAAATCCTACTCGCCGCAGCTTACATTTTAGAGTAGCGTGTGCTACACAATCACGATGGACAATCAATGTATGCAATGACATGAACAGATATTCGCGTACCGTTAATTGAAATTAAACATGACATGCAAGCATGATGAAGGTGACGGATCTAGCTTCTTTGTCAAGCTAGATCAAAGGGCGTCTAGGCAGCTATCCTTTCACTGCCTAGTCTCTTTTACGCTAAAACAAGTAAATGGCCTAAGGACATGGCCTAAAACCCTAAGTGGCAAGTTTCACTTGCCTGATACCGACGACGACGATCGACGGTAAAACGTCTCACAACTCTATTCTACGGAATGTGATCGCGTATCGTAGCGGAAGAACGATGCCGAGCAAGCACGGCAACGGAAGAATGATGCGGAGAACTATGGCTCAGATCTGGAAATGGCAAGAAATTATGGAGAAATGGGGTTTTGTGGGGTTTGCCGACGGCCTAGAGGAGGTGGCCGGCCTAATGAGGGTGTGAGGGGCTCCGGGGATGAAGGAGAAGAGCTAGAGGATGGTTGGGGGAGATCAGAGATCAAAAGGGGAAAGGGAATGGCCAAGAGAAGTGAAAGAAAGAAAGGAAAACGATTGGGGTATAAATAGGAAAAGTTGCGGCGGCTGGGCGAAACCTAGGGTTTCGGGGGCGATTGACCGACTAGTTTAAGAACTAGTCGGTCGGTCGACCAACTGTGACCGATTAAGATCAAACAGCGAAAGAAGGAATAAATCTGGGAAATGAATTAGTCGGTCTGTGAAGGCCCGTCGACCGACTAGTTTGCAACCTAGTCGGTCGGTGAGTGTTCATTGACCGACTAACGATAAACAGTAACTTAGGTAAAATTAATCAAGGGAACTAGTCGGTCTGAGAGCAAGTTCTGACCGACTAGTTTCACATCTAGTCGGTCGGTGGTTGTTCTTAGACCGACTAAGAGTAAACAGTAACTTCTGAATTTTTGATTTAATGAACTAGTCGGTTCCAGAAGAGTTCCTGACCGACTAGATTGGAATCTAGTCGGTTGGTCCCCCTTCTTGAACCAACTAAAGTGCACGTAAAGTCTCGAATCGAAGCGCGAAGCTCCGGGAAGATTCCTACGGCTTCTAAGATCAACCTATCTCTAAGATATGAGCGATATGAAGCTCGTCACGAATGACTTACTCCAAACTCGACGATCTAAGGAAGAAGCTAGAAAATCCCAACAAAACGAACGAAACGAAGGCTACGAAGACGGAAAATCACACACAAGGGGAAAATCCACCACAACACATATAATATAGATAATCCAAATACATGAAAAACCAGTCGTTACACTTTCCGTTTCTTCGCTACTTTCCGCAAAAAGAAACACGCCCTAAGTTATTCATCTTGCTCTGCTTGTTGCATTTATGGATGAGAATGTCTAGTGTCGGATTCAAGAATTAAATTCAGGGGGCACAAAATTTTTTTGGAAATAATTTTTGTTTATGTTATTTATTGCAAAATTGTAGCACAAATAAAAAATTACATTGACTCAAGTGCATCATTAGACAAGATGGTCGTAACGACTTACAAATTACAATTGCACTCGACAAGGTCGCATGTTTGGAAAACGTTATATAACAACTTCATTGTCGATGCTATCAAAAATATCCTTCTCAATGTACATAATCAAGTTGGCATTCATCAATTGATCTCCCATTCGATTACGCAAACAACTCTTCATAATATTCATAGCAGATACTTCTCTCTCAACTGTTGCCATAGCTACTGGAAGAACCAAAGCAAGTGTAATAAGTAAATAAACTAATGGATATATCTTATCATTTTTTTCTTGACCATCTTCTTAGCAATATCTCCTAATTCTTTGAGTCCAACAAACTCCTCATTGGAATGCACAACAAAAATATAAGTTTCAAGTTGATCTTCAAGTTACAAAAGCTTTATGTGAGAAGAGTCTTTAGGATAAAATTGATCAAGATGGATCAGCTTTTGCTTGTCATAAGCAGAAAAAGAATCATTAGGACACAAATAGGTTATATAAAGAAAAATCTCAGTATTCGTCTTAGTGAAACGATCATTTAATTCCTCAAGTTGCATATCAATAACTGAATAAAACAACTTATAATGAAAATGAGGCAAATTCATCACTTCTTGAACTTTATGCCTTGATCTCCCTCGAGCTACAAACGTTTCATCCATGTTAGGAACATCAATTATTTTTTCCATAAAAAGAAAAAACTGCATCATAAAATGTCTCATATCCCTTATCTCACATTATTTGTGACCTTTGGTTACATATTTTCTCTAAAGGCATAGCATTCACAATATCTTGATCCCTCCTTTGTAACGCTTTTGACAAATCATTTGTGATTCCTAATATAGCTTTCATCAAATAGAGAGTACAAACAAAATCAAAGGATTGTATCATACCCAACAAATTATTTGCTTCAATTTTTTGCTCAGAACTTGACCACCCCTCTGTAATTATCTCAAGAAGATCAACTGTAGATGCGAACATAGTTATCAAACTAAGTAGAGAATCATAATGAGAGCTCCAACGTGTATCTGAAGAACGCTTAAGCTTGGTTTCCTGATTTAATCCTTTTCTAGTGGAGATCTTGTCATTGTCAAGAGCTTTAATACTCTTAGCTGCTTGTAATCGATGAAGCATATCACAACGTTTAGATGAACCTCCAGCAACATTAATGACACTAGAAATTGTAAGGAATAGACTGTGTATGTTTTTTGGCTATTGCTACAAGAGCAAGTTGAAGTTGATGAGCAAACACGTGAATATAAAAAGAATAGAGGTTCTCATTTAAAATAAGTGTTTTAATCCATTGAACTCGCCTTGCATAATACTTGATCCATCATAACATTGACCTCGCAATCTAGAAATACTTAACGCATGTCTATAAAAGAAGCGATTAATTGTAATATGTTCAAGACCCACAAAATGCTCTACTACACAGCCATTTTTATTCAGATAACGCAACACAACAGATATCTGCTCCTTGATCGAGATATCACTAGATTCATCAACCAAAATAGAAAAAATGCATCACATATATCTTTCATGATGATATTTATGGTTTCAACAACAAAAGAATTTAAAATATCCTTTTGAATACTAGGTGATGTTAATGTAAGATTTTCAGGAGCATTCTTCAATTTCACATAATTTATATCATCATTATGTAGCGCTAGAAATTTCAAAAGCTCAAGAAAATTACCCAGATTTCTTGAGTTATTCGATTCATTGTCATCACGAAATGCAATTCCTTGTCGTAAAAGAAATCGAACATAATCAATTGATGCATTCAATCGCATTTCGAGTTTGATCTGTTTGCTTCATGAAAGCACGTTCAATATGTTGTTTCCGATTCTTTAGAGCTTCAAACTTGTTCCAAGAGTGGTAATGAGCACTATTATGATCTCCAACATGAGAATCTAATTTATCTTTCTTTTTCCAATTTCTGAATCACTGACCAACAAAATGATCACCACCACCTTGATCTTCGATATTGGTTTAAATAGCTATCAACAAAGACAAAAAACCGCAGCTTTTGTCTCGCTATACTCTAACCAATTAGCATATTAATAATACCAAGCATGGTTGAAATGCCTTTCTTTTGCACCAAATTTGGTGGATGGAAACCTAATAAGGTGCGGTTGACAAGGACCTTTTGCTATAAATGCTCTTTTTACATCATCTTGAATATTTGGATGATAACCTGAAATTGGAAATCTTTTTCCAAGATCTGTCTCAAACTTCATAGGGTCAAATTCTTCTCTATTTGATTTTGCATTGTCATTGTTTTTCCTAGCTGCCTCAAGATTCATAAAGTCAAATTCTTCTCTAACTTGATTTTGCATTGTCAATATTTCTTCTGGTTGGAGTTGGTGACTCCAAAGTCCTTCTAAAGTAACTATGCATATATATTTCACAAAATAAATTTATTGACGTTTATTTCCCAACATGCCAAATAAAGGGAAAGACATATATACAAAGCCAAGTGATTGATGAAGGTTAAATAGGAAAAAAGATCGATTTTTTTGAAATAAGATTCACATAAATTTCAGAAACAATTAACATTATATACCAAGTGGCATGACCAGAATTTTTTAACCCTTGGTGAGAATAAATACAATACACAGAATAATCTTTAAAAAATAACAAAGCATATGTATATATTTAAGTTTCAAAAATTAATAAAAATACTAATATAAATGAATGATGAATATTGGAGAACCTAAAATTTTCAATAGAACCTAAAGATTTCAAAAGAACCTTATTAGATAATTCAACAGTATCAAAATTGTAAGTAATCCATTAAAAATTGACGAATCTCTCCTAATTAATGTTATTCATGTATTAGAAATTTCAACAATATTAAAAATTTCAATAGTATCAAAAGCAGAGGTAATCCAAAAAAAATAATTAATCTCTCCTAATTAATCCAAAAAAATTGATGGATCTCTACGAATAAGAACATAAAATTTTCTCAAATTAATTAAATAATCAACAACTAAATTACACTCCTAATTAGATAATTCAAAAATCCTAACATTTTTGCCAAATTAGATCCACTCGAGTCTCGACGTTGATCAAACGAAGCCTCTTGATTCACAGGGAGAGAGGGAGCATATCAAAACTTCTGCAAAAAACCAAAATAAAAGCATATATAATCAAAAAACTTTAAATAGAACCTAGAATTTTCTCCTAATTAGAGAATCAACAACCAAAATACCAAATTACACTACTAATTAGAGATTTCAAAAACCTAACCTTTTCCCAAACGAGATCCTCTCCAGTCCACTAGATCACAAACAATTTTTTAGAGAAGGTAGAAAATTTATGCAATTAAGCATAGAAAAATTAGAGAGGGAGAGCGATAGATAATTTTATAAAACCCTCCTAATTACATTCATAATTAAATAGGGAGAGCCTACCTATTCGCCTGGTAGCTCCTGGTGAAAAAACACATGGTGTTTGACTAACTGCCTGGGGGAAAATGCAAAAAAATATATCAATATGCAGCCTGGTGATCGCCTGGGGGAAAATGCATTAAAAAGTCAATATGCAGCCAGGGATTCGAACTCAGGTTGCCTTGGCGTTCGCCAGAGGAAAAAACACCAAAAAAATCTCTATGCAGTATGCAGCCTGGGATTTGATCTCATGTTGCCTTGGTGGTCTAATGTAACCTTAACACTAAGCCAAATAGTATGTTTTGTTTTGCCTACTACATTATGTATAAATAGCTATTCTGTCATGATAGTTTGTTTAATGAAGGGTATACACGTAATTTCATCCTCAATTTCCAGGGGGCATGTGCCCCTGTCCCCCATATAGATCCGTCACTGAGAATGTTGATCTGGTGCACTTGCAGACATTCGGTCCTTCGAAAGGACTTGGCATCTTTGCAAGTTCTTTCTTTTGTTTTTGTGTTTTTGGCTGATTTTAAAAAAACCACATTTATCTTCCGCCATTTCTCCAAAATACTATCGTGAGGTTTGAAAGTAACCAAAAAATACTCGAATCTTTATTTTTATTTTTCCAAATTAACCCTCCAAGTCTTTACACGATAGATGTGGTTTTTTGAAATGTTATTCATTTGGTTTTTAGACCTACAGAAACATTGAAGCAAGTAATTTGAGTATGTTTAGAAATATTGTGTTATTTTTGGTTAACAATGTTAGATAACTATTTTGGAAAAGACGAAGCTCATGTAATGTTTTGTTATTTTTAAAGAGCAAAATATTATTGAGTGCTGTTAGATGCACCACATATTCTTATAAATTCACCACAATTGTTAATTTTTTCGAAATTACAAATTTAACATTAATTAGATTTTAATTATTACTCTTAAATTTATTAATTAATTACAAATTTTTCCACCCCTGTGATTTTGATCAATGTAGACGATTGAATGATCAATGAACTGTAACGTGATCGCTCGACGATGACATTGAACAAGGAGGCGTACTGCCATCCCTGGACCAAAATTGAAATCTAACTGATCTCTTGTAGCATCAAGAATGGTGAAATTAGCGGCCATGAGGCCGAGCTTGAAGCAAGGAGAAAGCTCTTACATCATCTGCACATCATCTGCAAAGAATTTTGGTGCATCTTGGCCGTAGAGCTCAGCGTTTGTTGACGTTCCACTCACCGGTGGTGGGTTGATGCACGAGACAAGAGCGGAGACCGTGATTGACACCAACCTCTGATCCGGATCACCGCACGAATTGGCTTCCTGCTTGATTACCCTGATGTTCTCCATGATAGCTTCGAGATTGCCTTCAAAGATCGCTGTCGCGGTGTTGAGAAGCAGCTGCTTCGTCGGAGTTGAGGGAGGAGCTGTTGAGCTAGAGGCAGAGGAAGATTTCGAGGTCGATGATGTCAACGGAGAAGGTGAGAGAGGGTTATGACAAGGAGAACGTTTTTGGCTCCTCGGGGAACTCCGTTGAGAACCACCGCGGCCGACAGGCTCGTCCCATCGACGATTCTCACCCTGAGCTTCGGGTTGTTTTGATAGTAAAGCCCGTTATTTCCATTCAGTTCATCTCCCTAATTCATGAGGCCAAGACTAACAACTTTGACCCACCTTCGCCTCTGCCTCTATGATCGCCTTCTCAATGAACTCATTGATTTCTCCTCTGCGGGACGATGACTTGTATTGCAAAAGATGAAAATGTGTTATTAATCGAAAATTTTGCAATAAAACAAGCAATGTGTTGCACGTCTCAAACCTGGAAACTATATCTCGGGACAGCAAATGTCTCCATGTTCAGCCCCCTTCGACTGTTACTTTCCACGGTGAACGTGGCTCCGTGGATCCATGGCAGCACCATCACCGCCCAATTCAGCGACACCATGAGCCACATGTACGACCTTGAGGACAGCGAGGCGAAGCCTAGGAATAGGTGGTAGATGGACTGCAATGTGGTCAAGTGAGTTAGGTGGTGGAGGTGGAGACGGCAACGGCAAGATTAGTTGCTGCATAGGCTCACCCCACCCGCTTGTGGTCACCGCTGAGCCGGTGAGGAAGACGACATCATCCTCGTCATCGCCTAAAAGGAGATGCCTCTCTAGTTATTGGAGCTGGTTCTTGATTGCTCAAGACTTTCGAATTCAATGGGTGGAGTGATGAAAGAGAAATCAGAAGAAGGCTTCAAAATTTGACGTTGTTGCTGCTGTTGCTGCTTCACCGATAGGAGATATAGCGCGTGATGTTTCTGGTGCTGCCTCTCGAGCTTCGTTAACGACCGGTTTAGAAAATGAAGGGAGGATGGGGTGTTTTGCGGTGAAATTAACAGAAATTGAAGGGGAGAGAGAAGTGAGGTCAGGTTTATACAAAGGGTAAAAATGAAACAAATAGCGGTGAATTAATAAATGACTAGAGTTTAATGTGGTTAATTTAGAGTAGCGGTGAAATTATAATGATATGCGGTACATCTAACATTACTCAATATTATTTTAGTTAAATGTTGAAAAGCAAATGATGGTTTTTTTTTTTGAAAATTAACCTTATGTTTTGTTGGCATTTCCGGACAAACTTAATGCAAAAGAAAAATGAGCCAGCTGGCCTTTTTGAAAATCAACCTTATTTTTTGTTGGCATTTTCGGACAAACTTAATGCAAAAGAAAAATGAGCCAGCTGGCCCGTAGTATACTTATGCCCCTTTCCCCTCTCCCGATTCTCGATTCTCGATTCTGATCTCTCTCTCTCAATTGTGACACAATCTCTCTCTCAAATCTAACGTGGAGAGAGATGAGCGGAGACGACGGCTGTTTTCTTAGAGCAGGATTTAACCGGCGGCTCATCGTCTTCTTCCTCTCGATCTGTCTGCAATTAATCCAAGGTAAAAACCCTCATCCCCAAACTTAGCAATTTCCCAGTTAGATCCGGTCGATTGTGTCCTCTATTGGAAGCGATTGTTCTGGAGCTGGCTAATTTGAAGGCACGTGCTTCTGTTGATTCGCTTTTTTTGATGGAAATTCTTGGGGTTGTTGCGGTAGAATTTGGCCACGATTCGACCTAACTAACAAACCGATAACAAAGATAATGTTTCGGGTAAAGAGAAATTACCATCTATGGGACCTTTCTCATATGTAAATAGCTTCTACTGATCATATTTAGTTCTTGAAAGTTATTTAGGTCTTCCTGACTATATAGTTACGTGTTGGTAAAGCCTTTGACGTATCCAAATTTTTTGAATGTATTCTAGATTTACCCGACATGTTGCAGATGGTTCGGGGAATTGGAAATTAAATTTTTTTCCCCTGATGCTAAAACGATGGCTTTATAGTTACAGTTATCTTATTGGGTAAATTACACTCATACCCACATTCTATGGGTACATGTTACTAAACATCCATATTCTTTGGTAGTAACACTAAGCCTTCCTGAAGTACACCAAAATTCTAGTTTCAAGCGGTCTTAGTGCAACCTACATTTTATTAGTGTTCATTTCAGGGTGTCTCAATGATAGTCCTAAGGGGTCTCAATGTTAGTATCAGATATTAAGGGCATTTACGATATATAACATGGGGGATATGAATGCAATTTATTTTTATATTATTTGTAGATGCATTATAAGTATATAATTTTTTTGGTAAGGGATCCTTAGTAATAATTGGATTGTTGAGTAATTATTGACTTGTATAACTTGAAAAAATGTTTCATAACGGCCGAGACACCATGCGCTATTCACAATTCTACCCTTACAAATTCGTGCTTCATATTATGAAAACTAGTCTACATGCGCTAGTGTATCTTTATTATTGTCACATCCATGTGCATCCACACGACATATCTCTATGCCATACCTTTATCCTATTTTCTCCGTATATTAATATTGAAAACATAGTATGTATATGGATCTTAACTGTGCTGGCTGGGCCAATGATTGGACGGTCATGTGATGTGCATATCACAGTTAACAAGAATTTGAGTCAAAACCAGGATGTGGGCTTTGGCTTTAGCTCCTCTGATACTCAATTTAGAACTTGAGAGAGATAAGCAATATAATATTAAATAATAGAAAGTTATCGATAGAATATTACATTCTCCCTTAACGGAGATGCTTTACATAGAGTGACCGAGGTATATTTTAGTCATTTCATATGATGAGCCTTTTTTATGTCGATCGTGTTCACTTGGGCATTTTCTCATGCCTATATTAGAGTAAGGCTTATGGGTCTTTTGTTGATTGAAGCTTGTCGGCCTTTAAGGTGGTATACTACCATGAGTATCTAGAGTTCAATTTCAATATCATGTAGAATTAGAATATTATTGATCTTTCCTACATATTTGAGGTGGCAACAGTTGAACTTTCCTTTTGTAGACAATGCATTCAAACGTTCGCTCTGACATGTCACTGCGGACATGGAGTGAACATGGAGCTCGGTCATGATGTTTATGTGAGGAGTTCAGACATGGTGATTGGCTACTCCATCATAGAGTTATACTATCGTCGAACTGTTGCAATGATTTTGCTGAGATGTCCCTTTATTGAGTGATGGACTGGGGGGTTAAGTGGTGCAGCGACCCCTTTACGGGGTCAAGGGGCTGCACCCCCTTTCTAGGGCTTGGGGATGGAGCCCTTGAAATTTAAATGGGTTAGCCCTAAGATTTAAACATCACAATGGATGTTCTAAGCCATAAACGTCTCTGTCCGTATGTTTTGGTTTCATTCTTTGGTATGAATGTGTCGTTTGAACAATGCGTTTGGGTAATGCATTTAGGGGTTACTAGTTAGCTCGATTCATCGATATGACACTTGGACCCGCATGGGGTCATGTAGAAAGGCTACAAGCCGTTGATCCAGGTTTGTTGTCACCTTCAAAGTTGTTACTGTATTCTTTCAATCATCTAGCATGTGTGCTAGCATGCCTGGGTTAAGTGGTTCAAGCTTTGCCATTTGACAGTGACATTTCATCAAACATGTAATGGACATGCTGTTTCTATATGACAGAAGGGTTGAGTGCAGAGGCAAAGATCGTTGATGTGCTCGTGAACCTGCCATGCTTAGGTTGCTTTGGTCGCATACGAGGTGAAGTAAGGGAAGCCATGCAACTAGTGATGGTTTTAATAGGTCCATTGCAGACTCATACCCCGCCTCGTGCTCGTGCGAAGACATGTCTTCCCCAGGCTTGTGAGGGGTCCTGACTCGTGGTTGCATAGAGACACGGGGTACCCGGCAATGTGTGTGCATCGGGAGTTGGGTACCCCATATCATGTGTGTATGGAGAGCTAGGATATGTGCACCCATGCATGGAGCCAGTGCAATCTTTGTATGGAGAAATTCTAGGCAGTCCCCTTCATTGCGTTGGACCTACGTAGTGTGGATCCCTCTTTTGCATATTTCCCTATCATCCGGGAGTCCTCATTGTAGAAGTATAACTTTGGAATTTGTTGCAGCTGGCTAAGTGTGTTTATACATTCCTTAGGTTCCTTTCAGTATTGTCAACTGTATTATTCGTTGTGATTGACTTTTATCATAAAGAAGCCATTTATTTGGCACGGATTCAATGTTGATCGTTATTTCATCTCTTCAATGCTTTGCTTGTAGCCTCTTACCGCACCGTGTCTTGGTTCTGGATGACTTGTGGGCACCAATCATTGGTTGAGGTTTCAATTTCTTATTGCAGTTTTTCTAATGTTGTTTACGGCCAAATCTTTGCACTAACAAATCAGTTGGGTTGGCAAGGTCTCAACGTTCATCGCCTTCTCTTAGTAGGGATTCAGCTATTAGCTCCATTTCCCTTCTTTCGACACTTTAAAGTTGGCATGGATTCATCACATGTTGTTTTTTGCTCTCTCCAATGCAATATTTATGTCTGGTAGCATACTGGTGATCGATTGGTGGGCATGATCTTGACGTCCATAGTGGTTCTCTTCTTGGCAGGGAATCGATGCTTGGTGCATTTCTCTTTTGACACTTTAAAGTTTGTGGGTATTTGATACATATTGCCTTTTTACTTTTTTTTCTCACATTTTGCGTTGGTATAGTTGATACTAGTTAAATGGTTAGGGTTGGGTGCCGAGGTCATTTTTCACTCCGGTTATGGTGAGACATTGACTTCATCGTCTAAGGCACGTACAAGGTAACCTTGACACTTGCTTCTAGGCGGGTTGATACATTATCAAGCTTGATGTTTCATTTTAGCATTTACATAGGCATGTCTTTATCCCAATGTCCTCAACCTTATTGGTATCAAAGGCATTTTCTGCTAGAAAATCTACAATCATTTGGGCTTTGATAGCTACTCAGAGTTTGTGCTTCATGTCATGCTGGGAAAGCTTGATGACCTAGGATGCATCTTTCCCACACACATTTATCTTGCTAATTCCTTGGCTAATGATTACTTGACGATACTACAATGGCATGTGATTGGGTATATGAACGGAGTCTTCGTGCTGTGGCATCCATTGCATAGGTTACTTTCTTTATGCAAGAGTAGCTAATCTCCGCATCCCTGAGAGTTTGCTATCGTATTGTTAGGAACTAACAAAAGTTACGATTTTTATTGGAAATATAGTAGCTAGAACAAGATAATTGAATACCAAAGGGGGTATTCTCCTCCCAAGACGCCAAAGAGGACGTCCGCACTCGTCTACCTATGAAATCACACAAATAACAATAACCATAGCATAGGTATACAAGAGACGACTACCCCTCTATTTATAATAGAAATTAGGGCTTCGCGGGGGGCAACTCGCGCGCGCGGCTAAGGGAGGTGGGCGGCCGACGCGGCCTGCTCGTGGGCCCGCGTGGGCTTCCTGCCGGTGTAAACCCGCAGGGGTTAGGCCGGATGCCCATTAATACTCCCCCAAAGAGCCACCTTGTCCTCAAGGTGGAAGTCTGAAAAACGCGTCACCATCTCTTCCATGTCCTCCCACGTGCTATCATGCTCTGGCAAGCCCCTCCACTGCAGCAAAACTTGTCGCCCTCCTGTGTCGCTCCGTTGAACTCCCTTCAGTACCTCGGGCTCCAGTCTCACCTCCATATCAGCAGTAAGGGTCTCTGGCAATGCCGGTGAAGATGTGTGGTCGACAATGGCCTGGCGCAACTGCGAAACGTGGAAGACTGGGTGAATGGTGGATCCTGGGGGTAAGCGCAATCTGTAGGCCACCGGTCCTACTCTTGCCTCGACCTCGAAAGGCCTAAAATACCGCGGTGTCAGCTTTTCATTCCTCCTATTTGCCACTGATCTCTACATGTAGGGCCTCAGCTTCAGATACACCATGTCCCCTACCTCAAAGTGTACGTCTCGTCGGTGTATGTCTGCCCGTGCCTTCATCACCAGCTGTGCCCTCACCAAATGGAACTTCAGCTCCTTTAGAATCTGGTTCCTCTCTGTCAGGTACTGCTCTACATCTGACACGGGAGTCGTCTTAAGACCATAATGAAGTAAGTGCGGAGGATCTCTGCCATACAAAATCCTGAAGAGTGTAGTCTACGTCGCCGTGTGATACGAAGTATTATACCAGTATTCTGCCCAAGCTAGCCAACGTGCCCACTCCTTAGGATTCTCTGAAATGAAGCAGCGCACGTAAGTCTTCACACTCCTATTCACCACCTCTGTCTGACCGTCAGTCTGGGGATGGTAGGCTGTGCTCCGCTTCAAAGCCGTCCCCTGTAGCCTAAAAAGCTCCTGCCAAAATTTGCTCTGGAACACCTTGTCTCGATCCGAGACTATGGACTTTGGAGGTCCATGCAGACGAATGACCTCCCTCACAAAAACCCCCGCCACAGAAACTGCGCTGTAAGGATGCCGAAGCGGGACAAAATGTGCATATTTGCTGAGGCGGTCGACCACAACAAAAATGATAGTGTATCCACCCGACTTTGGCAATCTATCGATGAAGTCTATAGAGAGGTCCTCTCAAACCCGGTTTGGTAAGGACAACGGCTGTAGTAGTCCTCATGGGGACATCGCCTGGTACTTGTGACGCTGGTACACATCACACTCTACCACCATCCTTTCCATCTCCTTCTTCAGTCCCTTCCAATAGACCTCCCTCGCCAGCCGTTGGTAGGTCTTGAGGACCCCAGAATGTCCTCCAATCGCACTGCCGTGAAACTCCCTGAATATGGCTGGTATAAATGCAGATGTTCTCGGTATCACAAGCCTCCCCCAGTAAAGTAGCCGTCCATCCTGAAGAGAATACCCCGGGTACTCAGTGGACCCCTGTAGAAGGACCTCTCGTATAGCTGCCAACTCCGGGTCCTGTTCCACCTCTGCTGTAGTGGGCTCCAATCCTCCAGGATAGACACTGCCAGTGTCGCTAGCTCTGCCTCCTCATCCCGTCGGGATAATGCATCAGCTGCCTTGTTCTCTAATCCCGGGCGGTACTCAATCTCGAACCTGTACCCATCAGCTTCCGCAGCCACTTCTGATGCTCCTCCGTTACCATCCGCTGATCTAACAGGTACTTTAGGCTCCGCTGATCCGTGCGAACTATGAAGCTCCGTCTCAACAAATATGGCCTCCACTTCTGTATGGACAACACTATAGCCATAAGCTCTCACTCATAGACCGACCGCAGTCGGGCCCTCGTGGTCAACACCTGGCTATAGTAAGCTATGGGCCGCTGCTCTTGTATCAGTACTGCTCCCAGCCTATGTCCTGATGCGTCTGCCTATACCACGAAGGGCCTGGAAAAGCCGGGCAACGTCAAAACGGGCACAGTGGTCATGGCCCTTTTAGGGCCTCAAATGCTGTCGTCGCCTCCCCCCCCAATGAAACTGGTCCTTCAATAATTCCGTCAGCGGTCAGGTAATCGTCCCACACCCCTCCACGAATCTGCGATAGTATCCTGTCAGCCCCAGGAAGCCCCGAAGCCCTCGGAGCGTGGTGGCGCGCGGCCAGTCCAGCATGGCCGCTATCTTTGCTCTATCTGCTGCCACCCCTCCTGCTGATACCACGTGCCCCAAATACTCCACCTGTGATTGCCCGAAAAGACACTTCTTTCTGTTCATATATAGCTGGTGGTACTGCAGCTCCTGAAACACCACTTGCAGGTGGTCCAAATGCTCCTCCAGAGTACGACTGTACACCAAAATATCATCGAAGAAAACTAGTACGAATCGCCTGAGATAGGGACGGAATACCTTATTCATAAGAGCCTGAAAGGTGGCAGGTGCGTTTGTCAACCCGAAGGGCATGACAAGAAACTCATAGTGACCCTCATGCGTCCTGAACGCCGTCTTGGGCACATCCTCCCGTCACATTCTGATCTGATGGTAGCCGGACTTAAGATCTAACTTGCTGAACCAGGCTGCCCCGTGTAGCTCGTCCAGGAGCTCGTCGATCATTGGTATGGGAAATTTATTTGGGACCGTCTCCTTGTTCAGCGCCCTGTAGTCCACGCAGAATCGTCAACTACCATCCTTCTTCTTTACTAACAATACTGGGCTGGAGAACGGGCTCACGCTCGGCTAGATAACCCCCGCCTGCACCATCTCTGACACCATCTTTTCTATCTCATCCTTCTGATGCTGGGGGTATCGGTAGGGTCGCACACTAATGGGGGACACACCCTCTCGTAGAACAATAGCGTGCTCGTGGTCCCGCGGGGGTGAGAGACCCCGAGGCTCCTGGAAAATCTCCTCGAACTGCTCCATCAGCTGCTGCACCTTTCTTGGAATGGGCTGCTCTGCACTGGCCTCTGCGCCTCCCTCACCTGTCAAAGAGTGTAGCTCCACTAAATATCCTCCCCCTCCACCTGGATGGTCCTCACCATGGTCTTCAAAGAGACCAGAACTCTGCAGAGGCTGGGGTCCCTATGGAGTATCACTGCTCTCTCTTCCTCCTGAAACTCCATCCGCAGCATTTTCCAATTTATTGTCATCTCCCCTAAGTCTGTAGCCAGGTCATACCCAGAATGATGTCGGTGCTCCCCAGGTCCAGAGGTAAAAAATCTGCAATAACCTGTATCCCCTGTATGGTCAATATCAGTCACATGCACACTCCCCGGCTGCTCACCTTCTTTCTCGTCCCCATCATCACGCTGAAACTGTCGCAATCTGTCAGCTGGAGTACCTGCTGTGCCACCACCCTCCTGGAGATGAAATTGTGGGTGTCCCACTGTCAATGAGCACGGTCACCTCCTGGTCACCGATCTCCCCCTTAGCTTCATGGTATGGTTCGGGGTGAACCCTACCACGGAGTTGAGGGACACTTCTGCCACGTCAAACTGTTGGCCCTCCAGCTCCTCCTCTGCCTCAGCTGCCTCTTCGACGTCATCGTCCTCCAACAGAATCACCTGGAGCTTGCGTCCCGCACACCGATGGCCCGGTGAGAACCGCTCATCGCACCTGAAGCACAAGCCCTTCTGCCGCTTTTTCCTCATCTCAGCGTCTGTCATGCGCCTGAACTGCCCTCCAACAGAATCACCTGTGGTGCACTACCCTTCTCCCCAGTCTTCTCCCTGCTCGTCTGGGCCGCCACCGTGGTGGTCCCTGGTCCTCCAGCCCCAGACGGGGCGCCTCCCGGTATCTGGCTACTGTAACCGCTCCTGACCCGCCTATCCTCTGTCTGCGCATCCTTTACCATCTGTGCCATCTCTATGACATCTGAAAGCCCCCTGGGCTTGTAGGGTCTCACTGCGGCATGGAGGCTGGGTCGCAGCCCCTTCAAGAAGGTGCTCTTCAGTGACTCGTCAGACACGCCATGTACTCGTCCCGTCAGTGTCTCAAATCTCTCGATGTAATCCCGCACCGGCCCCTCCTGCCTGAGGGCATACAGCTGCTCGTGTAGGTCCCCAGACGGGGGTCTCTAAACTTTTCTAGCACAAGTTCCTTCAGCTCCTTCCAGCTACGGATCTCCTGTCTCCTATCCTTCCACTGGAATCACCCCAAGGCTCTCCCCTCCATGCAAATGGCTGTCGCCTCCAGCTTCTATGCCTCGGTCATGTGGTGCGTCGTGAAGTATCTCTCTGCTGTGAATAACCAGGCATGTGGATCCTCCTCAGAAAATAGCGGCATCGTCAGCTTCCGCACCTTGCACTCTCCCCCAAAGTGCCCCTGCTCGGGCCTTCCCTCTACTCGGTGATGCGGACGGTAGTACTGTCTTCTCTCATCCTGGGTCTCGTACCGTCTAGGTGGCACTCCTCCGCGACCCCCATAGTCTCCTTGGTAATCTCCACGCCGGTCATCGAAGTCGTCTTAACCTGCATCATTGCCGAAATCCGTCTCGTAACCACCCCTCCATCGTAATAGTGGTCTCTCCCGCGTCCGTCTCCGTAAAACAGGTCCTCTGCTGTGGTCCGTTGTCCTGAAAGGTCGAAAAACCCTCCCAATCGCTGACCGCATGTGTCCTCTCCCGCTGTTCACTGCTCGGGAGGCTCGAAAACCCCCAGGGGGCCTGGCCGCGCCTCTCCCCCCATCGGCTGCTGCCAGGGGGTTCCCGCCCCTGGCGGGCCTCTGTCGGGGCCCTCCGGCCTTGTCGGAGGGCCAGCGGGTCCTGCCGGGCCTTCGGCAGGTTCGCCGAACCTCCGCGGGCCCCAGCAGAGCTTGGCCAGCCCTGCCGGGGCTCGTGGCAGGCGGGGGGGGGGGGGGGGCTCCCCCGCCTCTCTCCCGCGGCAGCCGCCCCCCCAATTGTCGTGGGGGTCGGCCGCCCTTCCTCTTAAAACGCGCGGCTCCCTTGGCTCTCCACCGCCTTTCGCACTTTCTCGCGGTAGTCGATCTTCCATGGTTCTCCGTCGTCTTCCTCGTCCAATTCCTCTACGTAATAGGGTTGATTTTGGGTAAAAATCTCCTCTTTTTCCTTCTCTTTCTTCAAAGGCGCCACCTTTGGTGTCGGATTAGGGTTTCCTTCATCGTGGGATTTAGTCGTCAAGAGGGAGAAGATCTTCGCAAATTGCTCGTCGTTTTTCGCTTGACACGCCTTCATGCGCTCGACGGATTCCACCACCGTCTCCACCGATTTTTTAACCCCTTCAATTTCCCCCATAAGCTTTTCCTCCAACGCCTCGAATTTATCCTTTGATCGCGTCGCGGCCGCCATGGATCGTCACGCTCTGATACCAAATTGTTAGGAACTAACAAAAGGTACGATTTTTATTGGAAATATAGTAGTTAGAACAAGATAATTGAATACCAAAGAGGGGTATTCTCCTCCCAAGACGCCAAAGAGGACGTCCGCACTCGTCTACCTATGAAATCACACAAATAACAATAACCATAGCATAGGTATACAAGAGACGGCTACCCCTATTTATAATAGAAATTGGGGCTTCGTGGGGGGCAGCACGCGCGCGTGGCTAAGGGAGGTGGGCGGCAGGCGCGGCATGCGCGTGGGCCCGCGTGGCTTCCTGCGGGTGTAAACCCGCAGGGGTTGGGCCGGAGGCCCATCACGTATCTAGGCGGTTTAGCTCATTGATCTTTCTTAATCAAAATAGAGTTAATAGCCTTTAGGTTTACTGCTGAGTACATGTTCATGGGTTCTTCGGGTGGTGTAATGTGCGTAGAAAGTTGTTTTGCATATTCTATTAGTTCCTTTGGGGCCTAGTTGCATTCTTCTATCCACATGGCTTTTACCATGAGGCTGATAATAGCCTGAAAAAGGGAGCGCCTTTCCATCACGTTTATAGAAGCTTTTTGCTAGTAGGTGTGAACATGGGGCTCATATCCAATAAGTAGGCAGATATAAAAAGGTTTATCCCAGTCGCATCCATTGATATCAATGCAAAGAACTGAATTTTTCTTCATGGTAGGTTCCTTAGAGCCTTTTGCCAAGTTTGATTTGATATCTCCCCGACATCCTATCATGCAGAGTCTTTTCCAGTAATCCTTCATCTTGTAGGACTTATATGATGCCCCTGGCGTGCGGTTTTCTATATTTGGTGCTTTAAATTGTATGTCAAGAAAGGTGACGATGAATGTGTTGCTGTTTCCCAGTTCCTTACAACTTTCAATGCATTCTTGTTCGGTTTTCAGTGCATTAGACTTAATGATAGACGCCTTTTGGTCTTGCCTTATTAACTACATGAAGATAACGTTTCCTAGTACCTCTTGATCAATGCTGGATTTTTCTTCTCGGTTTACGGTTGGAAAAGTTGTACATCAATAATGCGTTAGAGCATATGCTTCGAGTGCCAGCAAGGTGAATTGTCTTGACATGACATGCAGTTGGGACAACTTCATTATAAATAATTCTCACATAGTCGATAATTGTTGTGCTTTGTTATCGCAGTTAGGAGTGCGATTTACTCTTCAGCTATTGTAATTTGTAGTAATATGGTGAAACCTGTTGATGGGATAGTACTGGGTTCAGCTTGGATTTGGGCCATGCATATTTCTTAGAGGGCATCATAAAGTATGTCCACAGAGCATCCTATGTTTTTCACTTAGAAAACCTCCCACTTCTGCTTTTAATGACCATGAAGATATTGCATTCATGGTTCGATCCTTGCATCTCATTGTGCATCTCATTGCTAGAGAAAATGATCGTAAGAATGGGGTTACTAGATAGTAAGGTTAGGTTCACGACTCCTTTATGTGTCCTTGATGTGTGATCTTTGACGATCATGGTCTTAGGATCGAAGTGGCCTTAACTTAAGCATGCCTCGTCCTCCAATGTATGATTTTTGGATCACCCCAGGTGTAGTCTTTATATCATAGTTCAATCTCCTTTATCCAATGTGCTGCAATTTTCATTGAAGCTTGATAGCTTGTCATTTCCATTTGGACTCAGTGTTGTGACCCATGTGCATGAGGGCATCTTGTACACAACATGGGTTGGTATTATCTAGTCTTATTCAAGATTAACATATTATTGATAGATCTGCACTTTTGGCCCATTAGGGGCGTTTTTGTAATTTTCAGATTATTAGGGGCTTTTCTGCAAATCTGTAATTTTCTGGATTTTCTCTTTATAAGAGCTAGGGCCGGCTAGGGAGAGGGCATGCTTGATTATTGTGAAGAAGAAATCCCTTAAGGTGTGATTATCCCTCTTTTCCTTGGAGAGCGCGGCCTCCCTCTTGAATTGGTGGCTTGGGAGAGCGAGATCCTCTCAAAAGGTCTCAACCATTATCTTGTATCTTCTTTATTTCAGTTCATCTTTAGTAAAAATCTCTCTTTTCCCCCAAATCCCCTCTCTTCACCCATAAAAATCCCACCTTTCATCTAAAAAATCTCATCTTTCACCATAAAAATCCTATTTTTATCATCAAAGTCCTAGTGGATCCTATCAATTGGTATCAAAGCGACGATCTTGACATCCATGGAGGCGACAACTACCAAAAAAATTGAAGCTTTGGAGGGAAGATTCGATGGCGAAATTAAAGATTTGAAGAAGTCTATGGAGGATCTCAGATCTGAGGTCAAGCGTCGATAAAAGGGCTTGAGGCGCGAATGGATGAAAAATTTGACACCTTCATGCAAATTATGATGCAATAATTCGCAGATATAAAGGCGGCAACTTTGGAGAAAAATTCAGATGTAGGACATACGACGGCCACTTTGACAAAAAAGAATGAAACAGAAGAAGAGTTCAAAGGAGGCCATCTCTGACGCGGAGGAAGGATCCGACGGAGCGGAAGATCACACGGATCGGAGAAACCCTAGCCGTCATGGGGGTTTCGCGACGCACTGTAGGGCCAGCAGAGTCCTGCAGTGGGCCTGCTGCAGGGGCCGTGCAGGCCTCTGCAGGGCCTGCAGGTCCCTATCGTGCGCGTGCAGGCTTACCAGCGTTCTCAACGGTTCATGCAGGCCCGTCGAAGACGCCTTGAGCCTTGGAAGTATGACCCGGGACCCCGGGACATGCAGGGAGCCCACTGAGACTTCGATGACAAATTTGGGCTTCTTCCGAGGCCTGAGGATGACGTGGAGGAGGTCTCATGACTTCATTGGCCTCGGTATGCGGCAGAGAGGGGACGACGCAAAGTACTTCCAGCATACGAGGAATTTCAGACCGATTATAACAAGGATCCTGGGTTTGAGGAGAATGTTGATGACTATGGTCGGAGTGAGCATGATTGGGGAGGCAATGTCGACAGAGGCGACATCCCTAGGAGGGGCTATGGGAGACGCAGGGAGGTATGACACGACAATTATTACCCTCCCACTGACTATCGACAGGCAGGAGGACGAGTGGACCAGGAGCATCTTGGGGCTGAAGGCAGAGTGAGAAAACTGGTAAGGCAGTTGTTTGATGGGGGTGATCCTTGTGGTTGGATCTATCGAGCGGAGAGATTCTTTACGGAGGCACGTCTAATACAGATGCAAAAACTGGAGGTGGCTGGCGTCTGTTTCAAAGGAGAGGCACTCTCTTGGTTGCAATGGAGGGAGCAGAGACGACATATACGTTCATGTGAGAAGCTTAAGAACTGCTTAATTGGGAGATATCGAGCTGCCCAGGAAGGAAATTTACAGGAAGGAGGCTTGGAGTGCCTCCACTTTTCGCAGTCCGTCAGCGAAAGGAGGACCCCAACGGCCCACTTGGAGCAGCGCCGTCCATGGAATTCACGCACCACCTTGAGGATAAGGTCGTTTTTGGGGGCGGAGTAATGATATATCTGCACTTTTGGCCCATTAGGGGCATTTTTGTAATTTTCAGATTATTAGGGGCTTTTCTGCAAATCTGTAATTTTCTGGATTTTCTCTTTATAAGAGCTAGGGCTAGCTAGGGAGAGGGCATGCTTGATTATTGTGAAGAAGAAATCCCTTGAGGTGAGATTATCTCTCTTTTCCTTGGAGAGCGCGGCCCCCTCTTGAATCGGTGGCTTGGGAGAACGAGATCCTCTCGAAAGGTCTCAACCATTATCTTGTATCTTCTTTATTTCAGTTCATCTTTAATAAAAATCTCTCTTTCCCCCCAAATCCCCCCTATTCACCCATAAAAATCCCACCTTTCATCTAAAAATCTCATCTTTCACCATAAAAATCCTATTTTTACCATCAAAGCCCTAGTGGATCCTATCAATTATTTGCAGTTGTAAGGGTATTGTCGCCATGTGAGTCTAATGGTGTTTGGTACTTGTCACATGTTGCCCTGGATCTCGAGTCTCGTTGTATTGCTTAAGCTTTGAGAGTGATAGTCTCTTGATGATGACGGTTTTAGCATCTTCTAGGTGAATAATAGTTTCCACATGTTATCAGGACACGCCATTCTCTTCCTCTTATCTTTTTTAATGTCGTCTAAGCTTTTCTCTCATCAAAAGCAGCTATAGAAGCAGCTTTTGATTGTACCCATCTTTCTGGAAGTTTGAGTCACTTGTCACGTGCAGTTGTGTACTCTTTTTCATGTTGACATTCCTTGGTAGGCTGCTATGGTGATGTTGGGATTGATGTCGTCATTGTTGCGTAAGGTGTCGTGACACAGTTAGGGTGTTGCGATTGGGAACATTTCTCCTGATCTTCATACATCGGGTGAACTTGCTACATCGGATGAACTTGCTGCTACAAAAGTTAGGTAAGTAAAACCCTTCATTACTTGTATAAACCTTCTAGGTTGTTCCTTCTAGGCTGTTTGAACGGTATACCATACATATCTTAATAGGAAAAATACATGTTGATTCCCATCGTATTGGACTTGTGCATTATTTTTGTATCTTTCATCGGTGATGTCCAAGTGACTTCCATGTTTGTAAAATGTCCCTCACCTGAGTTGGGGATATTCGTGTGCCAATTTGCACATTAATCGATGGGTTGTTGCCTTGTAGTTGGTCTTGACGACTCCATTTACATGTGCTTCCTTTTTATTCATAAAAGTCTTCCTCGTGTTGGGGGATTTATTGATGTAGGTCTATGCATTGTTGGTCTTTTTTGTTGATTTTAGCTATCATGTCTTCGCCACATCTTGCCCAATCTCCCTTATTTCGTTTCGTTTAGGGTTGCAAACTTGATAGGTTGGAGGTAAGGTGCCACGATCACCTTTAACGCAACGAGAAATGGTCAGCCTAAATCATATTATATTCAGATGTCACTTCTACTATAATGAAATCCAACTTGAGTCTATCTCATCGTTTCACATCGTCACCAATTGTATCTGGCTGGGTGAGTCTTTCGGTTACTATTACTCGAGAGCCATTTCGGGTACTTCACCATGTGGCCAATTGGTTGTCAATACCGAGACGTATGACTCTTTAATTGGAATGTCCTATCATCGGTGATTGAACTGTTTATTTTATCTTCGACCAGTGTTATACAAGGCGGGTTCATTAAGCACTCGGTCTAGGAGCGCATAGCGCATAAGCGGATTATGTGGTCGATTATGCGGACGCGAAAATGAATAATTTAGTATATAAATAAGCAATAAGTTTATGTGTGTGTGTTTGTGTATATTGAATTAAAAAAATCTTAAAAGATATGAACAAAGAAAAAAATCATATCAACATTTAAAAATATGGATTAATTCATACTGAAACATTAGCACCATCAAGACGATCAATACTTAAAATAACTATAGTCTAAAGTCTAAAGCAATCTATACAAATATTTAGTTTTACGTTCAAATCAAAAGAATGTCAAATATTAGTACTTTGAAATTAAAATGATTGATTTTTATGCTTACAGGGTTGGGTTTCTTAATGGATTAGAATTTTTTAGTTGCCGATTATGCGTCCGCATATTCGCATATACGAGCACATAACATTTATGCGGCCGACTATGCGGTTGACATCATATCTTAATTTTCATGCAGCCAAAGGCCGCCTCCTTTTATGCGGTCGCATATTACTTTTTTTAGAACACTAGCTTCGACAGAGCTTCCATCCTTTACTGCTTGACAGTTGTCTCTTTTATGCCACTTGCAAGTTGTGTACATGTGGAGCTGGTAAGCAATGTCTTTCTCTATTGGCGTGAGCTTGGCTCTTTAGTGTTTTGGGTGTTATACATGGTTGCGTTCGTATCCCACTAACATAGACAATGATGACATAATAGGTAGATGTACCTACACTGATCTTCTTTAGTGTTTTGGGTGTTATACATGGTTGCGTTCGTATCCCACTAACATTAGACAACGATGACATAATATGTAGATGTACATACGCCGAACTCGATGGGTTAGTGCTTGGACGGTCACGTGACCTGCATACTACAATCAATAAGAGCATTAGCGAGTCATATGGAATGTGAGCTCTTGCTTCAGCTCACCCGATGCTCAAGTTAGAGCCGGAAATAGTTAATCAATATAACTTTTAAGTAATATAGAACGTTATCGATAGAATGAGTTACATATTCTCTTTAGATGAATGTGTTGTATAGAGATGGACGCCGAGAATTTTAGTCATTTCGCGTGATGCCTTGCGTGAGTGGGCTCACACGGGCCTGTTCTCATGCCTATCTTGGAATAAGGCATGTGGGCTTTTTTGTTGAATTAAGCCCGTTAGCCTTTAAGGGGGTGTATAACCAAATATCATGTTTTATCTGAGGCATATATCAATCTCCATGCTTCATAGGCGATATATCAAGGATTAATGTTCCAAATAATATATATGTGTGTGGGTGTGGGTGTAGGCTGGAAATGAATAGGTTGAGTTTACTAGCAATGCGTTTAAAACTGACCCTAGGCAGACTATAAACCAACGTGACTGGGGTTTAGAGTTATTCAGGTAACTCAACTGACTTGTTATGAGTTCACTTCCTATAATTATACTTCTTGGGCATTTCCTACCTATATCCACCTATCTCGAAACCAACTTGCAGTTACGTACCCACCAAGTAGCTTGCAAGTTTCAACGTCGGATACATGCTGAACAAGGACACTATGTCCTCCAACGTGTCTCCATTCAATAACATTTTATACTACTATTTCTATGCGCATTCCATCTAACTTTTGATTGAGCTGATATTTGTTTGAGCGAAAACGTAATGCATCTACTTCGTTGTGCTTCCACATGATACTCACTCAAAAATAAATATAACTATAGTTTTAGGCAATGACATCAAACTTCACCAACAGGTATGATGAATACATCTTTGGGAAATTATATCATAACTTTTGAAAATAATCCTTTTCTATTAGAATATATATACAAGTCATAATAAAATTTTAATTTGTGGTTTTGTGCTTTATCTGATTGAACTTTTAATTTTAGAGATACATTTAGATCGACATATTTTTAATGAGAAGTTAACTTATGAGTCATAGTTGATTTATTATTATTATATCTGATGAGTTTTTAATTTCATTTAACTCTTAATTTTAGAATTCATATATGAAATAAATCTTTTTACTGAAATTTGTTATGAAAATTTCAATATTAATCGCTCAATTTTAATTAATTTAGGAATCATAATTGAATTATAATTGATAGGTTTTCTACTTAATTTGGTTGAACTTTTAAATTTAGAATTATATACTAAGAGAAATCTGTTTTTAACGAGAATTAGAAGTTACAATTTAATTATGCTTTATTGAGTTTGCTTTTCAATTGCATCGAACTCATAATTTTAGAATCATACTATGATTGCAATATTTTAACAATATTCTCTATAGAAACTTCAGTAAAAACTAATTTATTAGTCATAATTAAAATCTAGTCTGATGTGTTTTTAATTTGATTGAATTCTTGATTTAAAGTTTCAGTATAATAGGAATCTATTGCAATAAAAGATGCAAATATATGGCTAATATGTTGAATTTCTTTTAAGAGTATTTATATTTTAATTGTAATTATAATTACAATAATAATCTCTCAATAACTTTATCTTAAATTACATTAACAATGGTTAAAATCAATAGTAATTTTAACTTTAATAATAACATATCAATTGATATTGCAACTAATTTAAGAGTCATAATTGAATTCTAATTTAATATGTTTCCTTTTTAATCCCAATTAAATTCTTGATTTAGAATTCCACTACAATAATTCCAGTATGGTGGAAATATTTTGCAATAAAATTTTAAATTATATAAGTAATAATATATTATTTTGTTTCTAAGAGTTAATTATATATAATATTTCTTATTCTTTTTTCTCCTTTTCATTTTGAGGAGTGGTAATTGCAATCTACTTTGATGTGATTTTCTTTTTAATTTGATTATACTCTAGATTTATAATTTTATATTACAATAGAAATCTTTTACAACAGAATTTACAAATATATAACTAATACTATATTAATTTACTTTTAAGAGTAGATATAATTCAATAATAATTATAACTTGAACAATAATTTGGAATTTTGAATCTTTATTGAATCATAATTTAATATATACCATTTGAATCTGTTTGAACACTTTATTTAGAATTTCACTACATTAAGACTCTTTAGGATTATACATTTTAATATATACCAAATAATATATTAATTTGTGTATTAGAGTAGTTACAACTATATTAGTTTTTTCTCTTTTTATTTTTTGAAATATATTGTTCAGAAAACTAATCGGAGGACATAAAGGAGGGACAAAAAAGGGGAGGCATGGTATCAAATTACTAGCAAATAACCCATGCACATGTGTACATGGATGGGAAAAAATGTCGGAAAAGGGGGGGGGGGAAGAAGGAAAAGTGTGGGTGTGTGGGGGGAGGGTCCAAGGGCAAAAATGCAAAAACCGGGACTGTATGTGTAAAATTCTACACATCCTCTCTTATCTCTCAAAATCTCATCTCTTATCCAATTTCTCTTGTCCAAATTCTCTTAGCCAATTTCTCTTGTCCAAATTCTCTTAGCCAATTTCTCTTGATAACATCCCTCATTTGTATAATAGATTTGCTTTTAAGAGTGTACATATATTGCATAACTTCCTTATTGATACGACGCTAATTGCTTAAATGTTCCTTTCTTCACTATTTAGGCTCCTTTGATGCCTATTGTCTACGGTGATATGTCTTTTGCTTTAATATGCTTCTTAATTTTAAGCTCTAAACTTATTACTAAAGCTGTGTTGTGTCTTGTCCACTGGGAACATTTTACACGTCCATTATGAGTTACTTAAAATCGCATGTAGAAAATCTGACGTCGTCCTTCTTGTGTCTAGACTGTTCATCAGATAATTTGGAGTATTTCTATTGGTCGCATAAGTGTAAATTACATGATAAAACAATTAGGTTTCCTATCTCCATGTTGACTTTTTAGGATATATGGCTACTGTTTTTTGTTTATGTTAAGAATATCTTTGACTTGGAACTTGGTAGCAATTTAGAAGATTGATTTCAAGTTAACAACTTATAGTAGAACTCTGCGAAATCTTTCATGCAACTTTTTTTTCAAGGTTCTATTGTAGGTTCCTTAGAGAGGGTGCATAAGACAATAAAACTAGTGCCCCAAATTGTTGGGAAAATGTAGCGAGTCTGGATGACCGAAATAAATTGTTGGAATATTCTTGGGCCTTGCTGAGTATGTGACTCTTGTTGCTGGGACGTTTCCGGTAACAGTCCTGTTAATGCCAAAATTGGCGTAAAGAGTAATTTGGGCTGAAGATGGTCCCTCTATCGGGATGGAGTCTCGTCAGCTGTTGGAGTGGGACCCGCGAACGAGAGTCTCCGGGTCAGGGTGAGCTAGGATTGGACTCCACGGATGGAAGTTGGCCTAGCTTCGCGGTATCTCCATCATCTTGCATCACACAAAGATCGTTAGGGGGTCGTGGTTGGAGTCCGACCGATCTCCCCTCTGATGTCCAAGTTAGTTTCTCATGGTGGAAACATAAAAGGGAAAAATAAGAGAAGAAGATGAAGGAATATTGTAGTATCGTTTGGTATTTAGCCTTTGTTGGAAATCTGGCCTTTCCTTTCTCCGTTTGTTTCTCGAGTATTTATCTCCTCATCCAATGATTTATAACTTCCTCAATGATTGTCGCCCATAATTGCTCCATTAGTGGCTTTGAAATGGTCATCATGAAGCATAACCGTCACCATTAATCTCGAGACCAATTGCTATATTCAAGGATATTCAAGTGGGCTCTGATGAGGTTGTGACCGCCATCCATTCATGCTCATAACAAGGAAAGTGGATGTTTAACTCATTCAACCCAAGAGTGATGGGCAGTGGAATGGGTCAGGCCATATTCGTCGTTAACAGCCCCTCATCGTACGAACTCAACAACTGTAATGGTTGAGGTTGGGCGATGTGGTAAACATTAAGAAGCATCGGCCCAGGTTGGATGTAAGGAAAATAACATCTTGGTTTATAGGTCGGAGGGCAAGGGTCGTTCAGTAGAGAGGGGTGGCCTCCTTTCGACTTACGACCGACAACATGGATGGTCGTTCCGTAGCGAAAGGGCGGACCCCTTCGACTTACGGCCACGACAAGGATGGTCGTTTGGTAGCGAAGGGGTGGAACCCTCCGACTTACGGCCGACGGCAAGGATGTTTGTTCGATAGAGAAGCGGTGGACCCTTCGTCTTACGGTCGATGACGATGGTGCTTGTTCGGTAGCGAAGGGGTGGAACCCTCCAACTTACGGCCGGTAGGGATGGACCCTTCGTCTTATGACCGACGATGATGGTGGTTGTTCGGTAGCGAAGGGGTGGAACCCTTCGACTTACGACCAACGACAAGGACTATCGTTTGGTAGCGAAGGGGTGGAACAATTCGACTTACGGGCGACGACAAGGATGGTCATTTGGTAGCGAAGGGGTGGAACAATTCGACTTACGGTCGATGACAAAGATGATCGTTCGGTAGCGTAGGGGTGGACCCTTCGTCTTACGGCCGACGACGATAATCGTTCAGTGGCGATGGATAGCCCATCGGCTTACGGTTGACGACGATAGTCGTTCAGTGGCGAGTGGTAGCCCCTCTGTATACGGTTGATGACGATAATGGGTCGTTCAGTTGGAGGGGTAGCACCTTCGGCTTACGACTGACGACGATAGTCGTTCCGTGGCGAGGGGTAGCCCCTCGGCTTATGGCTGACAACGATAGTCGTTCAGTCGCGAGGGGTAGTCCCTCGGCTTACAGCTGGCGACGATAATGTGTCGTTAAGTTGTGAGAGGGTAGCCCCTTCGACTTACGGTCAACGACAATAATGGGTCGTTCAAATATGAGGGGCTTACGGCTGACGATGATAGTCGTTCAGTGGCAAGGGGTAGCCCCTCTCTGACGGCTGACGACGATAATGAGTCGTTCAGTTGCGAGGGAGTAGCCCCTTTGAATTACAGCTGACGGAGATAGTCGTTCAGTGGTGATGGATAGCCCCTCGGCCTACGGCTGACGACGATAATGGGTTGTTCAGTTGCGAGGGGGTAGCCACTTCGACTTACGGCCGACGACAACGATTGTCGTTCGGTTGCGAGGGGATGGTTCCTTCGGCTTATGGCCGACGACAAGGATGTCGTTCTGTTGCAAGGGGCGTGGTCCTTTTGGCTTACGGCCGACGACAAGGATGGTCATTCGGTAGCGAAGGAGTGAAACCCTTCGACTTACGGCCGACGACAAGGATGATCGTTCGATAGCGTAGGATTGGATCCTTCGTCTTACGGCCGACGATGATAATGGGTTGTTTAGTTGTGAGGGATAGCCCCTTCGACTTACGACTGACGACATTCAGTGGAGAGGGGTAGCCCCTCGGCTTACGGCTGACGATGATAGTCGTTCAGTGGCGAGTGGTAGCCCTTTTTACGTCTGACGACGATAATGGATCGTTTAGTTGGGAGGGGTAGCCCCTTCATCTTACGGTCGATGACAAGGGTGTCGTTCAGTGGCGAGAGAGCATGGCCCCTCGACTTACGGCTGACGACAATGGTCGTTCAGTGGCGAGGGTGCGGCCCCTCGACTTACGGCTGACGATGAAGGTGTGTCACTCGGTTGCGAGGGGGTGACCCCTTCGAATTACAGTCGACGATGATGGTGTCGTTCCTCCTCGATTGTATTGCTTGTTTGGCCCACGAGGAAGTGGCCCTTGGTTGTATAGCCAAGTCGCCTACGAGGGTAGTAAGAATTATCCTCGAGCGCATAGCAAAGTCAGCACTCGAGGGAGTGGCCCCTGATTGTACAGCCGATCAGCTGGCTAGGTATCCTGAGCTAACTTGTGGGCCTGCACACTTTGATAAAGTGGAAAATATGGCAAGGATGCACTTGTCGAAAGTATGTCAACTCATCAAGAGTGCGTTAGTTTTAATAGGATCCAAGCATAAAAAGCATAAAAAGTTTGCCTGTAATATCTCTCTCCAGCTATTTGGTCGTGTTCTACCATCTTGGATGGGTTCATTTTGCTTGATCATTGCGGAGCTTGGAGCTCTGAACTCTGAACTTGGAGTAACTTGGCCGGAGAGGTTAATTGGCCCCTCAGAGCTCGAAGCTCAGCAATCGATGATGAAGGCTATGAAGATTGGCATCGTTAACGAGATCCTTGATCAATTCAAGTCCCATGTACTAGCCTGAGCTCAGTTATCAAACTGGGGGCAGAGCTCGGCCATTATTGATGAAGCTCCGACAGGTCGGAGTTTGAAGTTTTGAAGATCAGAGTTTGGGGAACGATTACGATGGATCGGCATCCCCTTTTGATCCAGTAAATGATCACAAAATTGAGCAATTCAGGGAAAAGAAATTAAATAAAGTCAACTCATCTGTTTGTAACACCAAACATTGCCGAAATCAGATAGCTCATTTGCAAGCTCGTCAAAAGTGAGGTTGAGTTCGCCTGAGCTTCATTCGGCATTGGCAAAGTTGGCGAGCTCGTCGATTTTGGGCATTTTCATCAAATCTGGCTGAGCCTCGTTAGATCCAAGGCGTTCTAGAGTTGGAGATCGTCGTCGGATCTGATCAGCGTCGCCAGATCTGAGTTGGACATCAACTTAGAAACTTTCCCTTGAACTTCACCAGGGTTAGGGGATGTGATGCGATGCCCCAGAATCGACGAAGAATCCTAAGTAAGTCTGGGGAAGAAGCTCGGATGAAAGAGTCCGGAGCTTCAGAGCCCCTTTGAAAAGATCTCCATTGATTTGCAGAGCTCGAAACGACATGTCCCCTTTTAATTTGGACATGTATGAAAGTAGAGAAGTTCGGAAGCTCCAAGCCTCTTGGTAAAGAGGATAAACTGTCCCGCGTTATTGCGTAGTATACACTGTGCGTTCTCCCCGAGGATGGACGCGCAAGGTTCGACCCGAATGGTCCGAATGCATCTGTGCTGGCGTTGGAACTAAATTGAGTTTTGGTTAGAGCTTGGACAATCCAATCAGCTTGGATGAGATCGGAGCTTGAATGGTCATGCCAGGAAGAGGTCGGACTTTCGCTGGGTGGAGCTCGAAGTAGCTCGGTGCTCAGATGGTCGAGCGGATCCATATCTCACCCTCGTATTCAATCGGTCAAATTTAATTTCCCTGCATTTCAACCCATTGAATCAAATTGAAAGTGGCAATATGAAGGTTGGGGTCCTTCACAAGGTTATAACGGTTTAAATGATGAACTGAATGCTATAACAGTTTAAATAAAATGAAATAGCAGCGGTGACGCATGCAAGGTCATGGATTGAGATGTATGACTTATCTCCATAACAAAATTTCTTCATAAGGTACCAGAAACTCGGCGCTCCCATCTCCTTATCATCTAGCTTCCATCGAAAATTTCCTTGGATGATGGAGCTCGGCCGGGTTGAGGGAAGAATCCGAGATTGGAGGCTCTGCCGAGTACAGGTCTCGAGCTCGAAATCTTGGTCGGAGGAGGACTCCGAGCTTAGACAATGGTACATCGATGGATAAGTCCTGTAGACAGGTCCAAGCTCGAGGCGGGGATAGCTTTGTTTGATGCGTGGTTTCGGGAGGAGGCCTCGGATTCGGTCGACTGCAGCTTAGGGGGGGCATCAATCGGAGCTCGTAAGAGTCACGGGGGTCTCCAGTCAAGATCTTTTCATGGACTTCCTTAGGCTCGGTTGATCAGTCGAAAAACGAAGCTTTGATCGGTTCCTTCGTCAGTAAAAGATTGGTCGATCGATCGAGAATGATGCCCTGTCACGCCCCGCTTCCCAAAATGGACGGAGGCGAATCGTGACTAAGGCCCGCTTAGGCCAGAGCTGAGAAGCTCGGACCCAATAAGCGTCTGTAGGGGTACCATCTTAAACGATTTTCAGGTTCTTGCATTAATAAAGTTCGGACAACAGAAAGTACAGAAAGGAAGTTACATTCATTTAATAGAGATATAATATCCAACTGGTACAAAGTCTAAAAGAAGCCTAAGCATGTCGACAAAAGATTTAAAGACAAACCTAAAAGTAGTAACCTCTGAAAGTGATGACTAAAAATGACCGCTAGGTCTGGTCCTTGTCAGGTACGTACTCTGGTGACGACGTCCTCGGCTCCACGTACTCCAGTAAGTCTGCCTCGTCGACGTACTCTGGCTCAACACCTGACGTACAACACCAAAAGAAGGAACTGTACGTCAGGTCAGGTCTACAAAAAGGGTTAGACCAAACTGCAAGTGTATCAACTTTTAGACAACGTTTTACTGGTTGATTACCATGCTGGGGTTATAACTGAGTAACAAACAGAAGTAACGCAGCAGAAAAGTAAAGCGCAACAAGTAGTAGTCGTAGCGTGTACTACTAACTACGGGACTAACCTACAGGTGTCAAGACAAAGACGGGACGTGACGGAAACAAGGCAAGGCAAGACAACACAAGTGATACACGAAAGGGTTCACGCCTTACGGTTCGAGGGGGATCAGACCCTCTTGCCGTGCGCACGCTCAACCCAACACCAAACCCCAAGACAAGACACGACAAGATATCCGTACAAGGGATCACTCGCTCTAGCTTGGCGAGTGCCCTATTGCCCGCAGGCTGTGTATCCGTACAAGGGATCACTCTCTCTAGCTTGGAGAGTGCCCTATTGCCTGCAGGCTGTGAATCTGTACAAGGGATCACTCGAAGAGTGCCCTATTGCCCAGCGGGCTGTGCAAGACGGGACGGGACGTGACAAGACAGGAAGGGTTATTCTAGGGTGTCCACACACACGCATACACATGATAGCCCTACAATATCAAAAGTTGATGTTGTCAGGCTCAGACTTCGTCGTCAAGTCTGAGCCGTTAGGAGTCGTCCCGGACGCCATCATTTCACGTCCGGTTCTATTTGTTAACAGTTAACAATTCTAACCAACTAAGGCCTAAACACGGCCAAAAGTGCAAGTGGATACACTTGCCTGCGATGGCGAGTGTGTCGTCCTCTCGAAGCGTCTCGTCCAAGCGTCTCGTCCGCGGAAGTCTGTCTGAAACAGTGCCGCGGCGACGGTGTCAGGTCTCAATTCCATCAAATCCTATTAGGGTTCGTTTTTTTAGGTTATCGGGACTATCCTATTCGTCAAAAGTCACTTTTTGATGTTTCAGCCTAAATCGACCACTACCCTATGTGCACAGAAAATTTGTCCGATGGTCGATTTCTACAGTGAGCAACATTTTACTGGTGCGGAAAAGTAAATTTAATTATTGTTGTCCAGTTTTAGTTAGGTTTTCAGTTTGCTACGGTGTGTGTTTTCACTATGCGTTTAGAGGACTTACCTTTTATAACGATCGCACGTAGATCCGACGCCGGGTCTGGAAACGGTGGCGGTGCTCGCGTCGCGACTCCAATTTCTGGAACGTCCCGTCACTGGTCTTTAGTGTTCCCGTGGTCAAACGGAAAGCGTGATCGTCTCTCATAATGCGCAAGTAGTATTTGGCCCTAGAAATCTACAGTGTTGCATTGAACTAGCCATCTACCTTCCCGTATTTCATACAATCCACACAAACTTCACCCAAAACTTGTGGATGTATATGCCTTTCCAGAACTTGATAGAAACAAGTCCTCAGCAGATGCCCAATGTCCTTTGTTTATTCCCACGCATCGCCATTATTAGTGCTTAGAACCTCCTCTCTGTTGTTGTTACCGCCATCATTATCATCATCAATCTTCGAATCCAATTCCAGACGTTCCTGCTCCTCTTTCTTTTGGACATTGTTCCAAAAGAAATCTGTCAACACAATCTCATAGGAAGGCATTTGCATATCCAGGGAAGTAATTAATGTCGATCACGAAGTAATGGTTCCCAACCTTCACATCTCTAATCATATCAAAGTTAAAGAGATGCAAGCCCATTACCCTCCTCAAACCTCTAGCACTTTCCGTCACAAACCTCAGAGGCGGCATCTCGGCCTCCTCCAAATGCTCATAGTACTGCTCATCCTTCTGATTCTGTGTCGAAATGTTGGACACCCGCGAAAATGTCATGGAACCCTCAGCGCTCTCCAACTTCTCCTTGGAAATATCAAGCAGTGATTTTCTCCTCACACACATCACGGGGTCGCCAACAACATAAACATTAAAGATAACCCCGCCATGTTTCACAAATTCTTGAAGCACAAGAGGGGGGTTTCAGCTTCAAGAGCCCCACACGGTGATAAATAAGCGACATCTTTGTGAGACCTTGCGCTCCCATCAGCCACCAAGGGCTTTGCAATCACCGGAAACCTGAGGGCATCCACAGCTCTCGAATCAGATAGCGCAACGGAAACATAGACCACGACCTGGCTCGGGATCCCAAAGGTGTCCGTTTCTTAAGGTATCTTGATCTCGGACACGACCTGAAACATCGCGATCCGATTGTGGAGGGAAGATGGCGGTCGGAGCTGACGGGCCACGACGGCGCGGGGAACTCGGAGGTCGGAGATCATCAGTGGCGGAGCGGGCTGCTGTGGCGGCGATCGGGATCATCGGCCTCGGCGGTCAGATCGCGGCGGCCGAGAGCGGGGAATCGGGGCGATCGGGGGCGCCGGAAAGTCACGGTAGCGGCGGTTGCCGCTTGGTGCTGCGGCGGAGAAGCGGATGGCGACCGGAGACGTGTGGCGGCGGCGGAAAGTCGGGATCACGGCGGCGAGGCGATTTGAGAGTGAGGGAGAGGAGGAGATGCGGGTGCGGCGGCGCTCTCGCCGTGAGCGCGAGGGAGGAGGGGGATCGGGGGTCATGCGGCCGTGAGGGGAGAGGGAGAGAGACGGGGGTTGGCGGCTGCGGGATTTGTGAATTTTAGATTAGGGTTTGTGTTTTTGTTTTAGGGTTAAAGATAGGATTAATATAATAGGAATAATTGAAATCTACCTATTAGATTATAGCTAGAAGGGGGATTGACAAAGAGGTGAAGGGTGTACAAGTAGGGGGGAAACTAGGGGAGAATAGAAGAAGCAGTTTAGGAAATATTTAAAACAGATTTGATATGAGATTTAGCCAGATTTGGCTAACGAATTTGAATTTTGAATCTGATCAGGGCAAATCAACGGTCCAGATTTCTCCGAGCGATATCTTTCAATCCGAGCGTCAGAAAAATAATCCGAAAATACCGGGGCGATCATGGAGACGAGACGCACAGATCTACGGAGCCCGATCGTGCGTAACGCCTACCAAAAATTTACGTAAAATTGGGAACGGCGTTTTGAGTCAAATGACTAAAACGCCCCTATCATTCAAAGTCGTTTCGCGAGAAAACGAGCAGTGAAAAGACGTTCCCAATAATTACAATAAAATCCAACACCCCGAAACGATCGCAATGGCATATCGCATCGCATATGCCGGGGCTCAGAGATAACCAAATAAAATACGTGCACGATAAAGCACGTGCACGTAGAAAATACGAACGGTCGGAAAGCGGCCGTTACATTCTACCCACCTTAGAAATGATTCCGTCCTCGGAATCACTCATACTAACAATAATAACATCTATATAACCTTACACCCAAAACTCTCATTACTACACATATAAATTGCTAATCTTATAACTTCAACCAATATTCTTTAATTAATCCTTCATAACCCTTCTTTTCACTGGATAATGCCACGTCTAATCTCACATTCTAACACTTAACTCTAGACCCATCACTGCTACTCAAATTTCCAACTCCAAGTCCTCATAAAAGAATAATAATCATCTTCCCATACCATGCCACTTTATTAAGCATCATCGCTCCATAGCATTCTTAAATTTTCTCAATCTCTTCCCAATATTAATCAATCGCTAAACTTATGTTCTAGTCGATCACCAAACCGAGACGAACACTTGTCTATCTTACCACACCTTTCACGAATCAACAATCGCCGTGTCCTTAATGCATTCCTTGTCATACCTTCCCATAAATTTATCCACCAATTAATTTGGACTATCAAGATCACATCTTATCCTACTCACTATAACTAATCCCAGCCAATATTAAGTCCACCTACCTAACCATTCATCTATCTCAACACGTCGTGTTACTCCCAATGTCTTCTCACGTCAACTCAACAATCAGTCTTAATGCTAATAAAAGCTCTACTCAATCTCATGATCACCCTAACTCCTACCATACTCTGTAGCCATCCCTATCTATCATTCGTCTAAGCCTCAAATCTGATAGTTCTCATCTTCACGCATATAATCTCATTCAACCAGAATTCTCCATCGAGTCCGCCACACTTTGGTTTTATAAATAAGTCTTGGTCCGCCCATTCTTTTCATCCGAAAGAAATCTATTCGAATATCCTATTGTTCCAAAATCGGTCAATCATTGCTATAACAAATCTCATCTCTCCCTGAGCCTAACCGCAAACAAAATCCTATAACAATAATGGCTAGTCCCAAAACTATAACAACCATAACATTTCTAAATAGAGAGAGAGAAGAGAAGAGAAAGGGAAACTTAAAACTAGTGACACATTTTTAAAACATTAGGAAAAACGTGTGGAGTCGTGGTAACAGATGAGAAAGGATAATTGATTTGTGATCTTGTGAGCTAATTTCAAAAACTTTACAGATTTTGGTTTAAAAGAAAACAAAGTTTTGATACAATCACATGCAGCCAAGATAAACTATTCATTAATATAAAGACTAAGTCTAAGGAACTGTCTGCTATGACACTATTCACATCATATGAATACCATCCTTCAGACAACTTCAAGCATAACAGGGTTAACACTGAGCACACATTCGAGACACACGGGCAATCATCAGGATCCTAACGATGACTCACTCATACAGGTCTACACACTCTACCTATGCTCATGCACTATGACGACATCACCTACCAAAGGGCCTATTCCTAAACTGAAGACAGCATGGACAACTTCAATGACTAATGTCTAGATAAAAGAAGGGAAAGAAAACTAAATCAAAAGCGGAACGAAATAAGATCGGAAAGAATGAGTTCAAATAAGACGGGTGTAAGGAGATAGTTGGTTGGATGAGACAAAATATTTCTCAGAATAACTAGGTAGATGAAGGAGATTTACGTGTAAAATATAATATCATATACTTTATACTTATAAAAATATGTAGAGAAAAGCGAGCAGATAAAATTATTTCAGTGTCGAGAAGGAGATAAGGTAGGGTGAGGTAGCGGTTGCTTGCAAATGAAAGTAACTTAAACAAAGATTCTTGTAGTACGAGCACGATGAACATAGAGATGCTTATACATACACAAGAAGACATTTAAAGTTCTCTTTGGTTTAGAAAAATATTTTAGAAAGTACGTACGGTAAGTGGTTAGAAATAATTTTTTTGTAGTTTAGAAAAGTAATATATATATATATATATTGAATTATAGAATTTGATAATAAGGTTTAAAACTGAAATACGAAAGATGCCGATTTGAAATTAGCCACGGGATAGTAAAATAATTTTTTTACGACCAAGGAGGTTTTAAAATCAGTGAAAGAATTTTAACTCAACCAAAAAAAATTTCTTTTCTTTTTTTCAAATATATAATATATGGGTTTTTAAAGAAATCAAGCTGAGCGAAAAACTTATTAATAAATTTCGAAAATACTTTTTAGAGGAAGCAGATTTGGTCAAGGAAGGGATCCGAAGGATCGACGATAATCGTCAGGAAACGATCACGTGAATCGGGGGACATGAAAATGATCGCTTGAAGGATATGTGTAGGATACGAACCGTGAAGAGCTACGATGGAACATTACGGTCGATAACACGATAATGGTAATGATCAGGAAGACGCTAGAAGTCAGGGGTCCTAATTATCGGGTCGTCTAAAGATCAGGATAACTCAGCTCTAAGACTTCCAAATGAGCTAGACTGTAACCAGGATCTAATGGGAAGGTTCCTAAGAGAATCCAGGTTAGTTCTGCTGGGCCTGAAGTCGATGGACCCGAGCGAACGGCTAAAAAAGAGGCTCTAGAAATCTAACACGGTCAGAGTCAGGTGGGCTATTAAGGTATTCTAGGACGAGGACGACTAATTCCTAACCAAGGCGTCAGACTGTCAAATTGGGACGTCTACCTAAGTCTTCCTACTATCTAAGACTGGGAAACTAATTCAGACTTGTACGTGGATATTAAATGAATGCGGTACTTTTTATTGTTCCGAACTTTTGCATGACCTGCATAGGCCACCACTAAAACCTGTCACGCCCCGCTTCCCAAAATGGACGGAGGCGAATCGTGACTAAGGCCCGCTTAGGCCAGAGGTGAGAAGCTCGGACCCAATAAGCGTCTGTAGGGGTACCATCTTAAACGATTTTCAGGTTCTTGCATTAATAAAGTTCGGACAACAGAAAGTACAGAAAGGAAGTTACATTCATTTAATAGAGATATAATATCCAACTGGTACAAAGTCTAAAAGAAGCCTAAGCATGGCGACAAAAGATTTAAAGACAAACCTAAAAGTAGTAACCTCTGAAAGTGACGACTAAAAATGACCGCTAGGTCTGGTCCTTGTCAGGTACGTACTCTGGTGACGACGTCCTCGGCTCCACGTACTCCAGTAAGTCTGCCTCGTCGACGTACTCTGGCTCAACACCTGACGTACAGCACCAAAAGAAGGAACTGTACGTCAGGTCAGGTCTACAAAAAGGGTTAGACCAAACTGCAAGTGTATCAACTTTTAGACAACGTTTTATTGGTTGATTAGCATGCTGGGGTTATAACTGAGTAACAAACAGAAGTAACGCAGCAGAAAAGTAAAGCGCAACAAGTAGTAGTCGTAGCGTGTACTACTAACTACGGGACTAACCTACAGGTGTCAAGACAAAGACGGGACGTGACGGAAACAAGGCAAGACAAGACAAGTGAGACACGAAAGGGTTTACGCCTTACGGTTCGAGGGGGATCAGACCCTCTTGCCGTGCGCACGCTCAACCCAACACCAAACCCCAAGACAAGACACGACAAGATATCCGTACAAGGGATCACTCGCTCTAGCTTGGCGAGTGCCCTATTGCCCGCAGGCTGTGTATCCGTACAAGGGATCACTCTCTCTAGCTTGGAGAGTGCCCTATTGCCTGCAGGCTGTGAATCTGTACAAGGGATCACTCGAAGAGTGCCCTATTGCCCAGCGGGCTGTGCAAGACGGGACGGGACGTGACAAGACAGGAAGGGTTATTCTAGGGTGTCCACACACACGCATACACATGATAGCCCTACAATATCAAAAGTTGATGTTGTCAGGCTCAGACTTCGTCGTCAAGTCTGAGCCGTTAGGAGTCGTCCCGGACGCCATCATTTCACGTCCGGTTCTATTTGTTAACAGTTAACAATTCTAACCAACTAAGGCCTAAACACGGCCAAAAGTGCAAGTGGATACACTTGCCTGCGATGGCGAGTGTGTCGTCCTCTCGAAGCGTCTCGTCCAAGCGTCTCGTCCGCGGAAGTCTGTCTGAAACAGTGCCGCGGCGACGGTGTCAGGTCTCAATTCCATCAAATCCTATTAGGGTTCGTTTTTTTAGGTTATCGGGACTATCCTATTCGTCAAAAGTCACTTTTTGATGTTTCAGCCTAAATCGACCACTACCCTATGTGCACAGAAAATTTGTCCGATGGTCGATTTCTACAGTGAGCAACATTTTACTGGTGCGGAAAAGTAAATTTAATTATTGTTGTCCAGTTTTAGTTAGGTTTTCAGTTTGCTACGGTGTGTGTTTTCACTATGCGTTTAGAGGACTTACCTTTTATAACGATCGCACGTAGATCCGACGCCGGGTCTGGAAACGGTGGCGGTGCTCGCGTCGCGACTCCAATTTCTGGAACGTCCCGTCACTGGTCTTTAGTGTTCCCGTGGTCAAACGGAAAGCGTGATCGTCTCTCATAATGCGCAAGTAGTATTTGGCCCTAGAAATCTACAGTGTTGCATTGAACTAGCCATCTACCTTCCCGTATTTCATACAATCCACACAAACTTCACCCAAAACTTGTGGATGTATATGCCTTTCCAGAACTTGATAGAAACAAGTCCTCAGCAGATGCCCAATGTCCTTTGTTTATTCCCACGCATCGCTATTATTAGTGCTTAGAACCTCCTCTCTGTTGTTGTTACCGCCATCATTATCATCATCCATCTTCGAATCCAATTCCAGACGTTCCTGCTCCTCTTTCTTTTGGACATTGTTCCAAAAGAAATCTGTCAACACAATCTCATAGGAAGGCATTTGCATATCCAGGGAAGTAATTAATGTCGATCACGAAGTAATGGTTCCCAACCTTCACATCTCTAATCATATCAAAGTTAAAGAGATGCAAGCCCATTACCCTCCTCAAACCTCTAGCACTTTCCGTCACAAACCTCAGAGGCGGCATCTCGGCCTCCTCCAAATGCTCATAGTACTGCTCATCCTTCTGATTCTGTGTCGAAATGTTGGACACCCGCGAAAATGTCATGGAACCCTCAGCGCTCTCCAACTTCTCCTTGGAAATATCAAGCAGTGATTTTCTCCTTACACACATCACGGGGTCGCCAACAACATAAACATTAAAGATAACCCCGCCATGTTTCACAAATTCTTGAAGCACAAGAGGGGGGTTTCAGCTTCAAGAGCCCCACACGGTGATAAATAAGCGACATCTTTGTGAGACCTTGCGCTCCCATCAGCTACCAAGGGCTTTGCAATCACCGGAAACCTGAGGGCATCCACAGCTCTCGAATCAGATAGCGCAACGGAAACATAGACCACGACCTGGCTCGGGATCCCAAAGGTGTCCGTTTCTTGAGGTATCTTGATCTCGGACACGACCTGAAACATCGCGATCCGATTGTGGAGGGAAGATGGCGGTCGGAGCTGACGGGCCACGGCGGCACGGGGAACTCGGAGGTCGGAGATCAGCAGCGGCGGAGCGGGCTGCTGTGGCGGCGATCGGGATCAGCGGCCTCGGCGGTCAGATCGCGGCGGCCGAGAGCGAGGAATCGGGGCGATCGGGGGCGCCGGAAAGTCACGGTAGCGGCGGTTGCCGCTTGGTGCTGCGGCGGAGAAGCGGATGTCGGCCGGAGACGTGTGGCGGCGGCGAAAAGTCGGGATCGCGCCGCCGTAGAGGCGATTTGAGAGTGAGGGAGAGGAGGAGATGCGGGTGCGGCGGCGCTCTCGCCGTGAGCGCGAGGGAGGAGGGGGATCGGGGGTCAGGCGGCCGTGAGGGGAGAGGGAGAGAGACGGGGGGTTGGCGGCTGCGGGATTTTTGAATTTTAGATTAGGGTTTGTGTTTTTGTTTTAGGGTTAAAGATAGGATTAATATAATAGGAATAATTGAAATCTACCTATTAGATTATAGCTAGAAGGGGGATTGACAAAGAGGTGAAGGGTGTACAAGTAGGGGGAAAACTAGGGGAGAATAGAAGAAGCAGTTTAGGAAATATTTAAAACAGATTTGATATGAGATTTAGCCAGATTTGGCTAACGAATTTGAATTTTGAATCTGATCAGGGCAAATCAACGGTCCAGATTTCTCCGAGCGATATCTTTCAATCCGAGCGTCAGAAAAATAATCAGAAAATACCGGGGCGATCATGGAGACGAGACGCACAGATCTACGGAGCCCGATCGTGCGTAACGCCTACCAAAAATTTACGTAAAATTGGGAACGGCGTTTTGAGTCAAATGACTAAAACGACCCTATCATTCAAAGTCGTTTCGCGAGAAAACGAGCAGTGAAGAGACGTTCCCAATAATTACAATAAAATCCAACACCCCGAAACGATCGCAATGGCATATCGCATTGCATATGCCGGGGCTCAGAGATAACCAAATAAAATACGTGCACGATAAAGCACGTGCACGTAGAAAATACGAACGGTCGGAAAGCGGCCGTTACATGCCCGCTCGGTCGTTTCGACAGTAGAACTTGGTCGACGCCCACTTGGTCGTTGGTCGTCCGCCATGGATCGATCGACCTAATGAATCAACTGCAATCAATCTGTCGAGATCCGATCAGAGGGATTTGGGTCGAACGTGAATAGGTTGACGATCCTCAATCAGTCCGATGTTGAGCAGAATCGACTGATCAACCTGTTGAGATCCGATAAGAGGGATTTGTGTCGAATTTGAATGGGTTGACGATCCTCGATCCATCCGATGTTGAGCAAAATCGACTGATCAACCTGTTGAGATCCGATCAGAGGGATGATTGCTGGGTCGACGAGTCAGCAAGCCTCGTTGGGTCGAGCCTTGCTGGATTCGGCTCTGATCTTGGTTATATGGAAGCATACCAGAGGTCGATTTCATCCTCTTGGTCAGGGGAGCTTGCTGTCGGAGGTTGAGCTAGTTGAGGCAGAGTTGGGAGAAGACCTCGGCACTGCGAGAGGAGAAGTCATGGAGGCCATCGAAGGCTTCGATGCAAATGCCTTGGGGATCGAGGAGAGAACCGAAGTAGTCGATCATGCCTCCGTTATATGTATTCATCACTTTTTCTCTTCAGTTTTTGTTTTGGAGAGAGATGTATTGGTAGAGCTTCTAGAACTCAGCGAGGAACTTAGAGCTAAGTTGACGCTCAGATCGAAGCTTGGAAGGAGCTCAAACGAAACGCGGAAACTTGGATCGAGTTCGAACAGTTAAATCGAGTTTTAGCGAAACTCGGACTCAACGAAGAATCATGCCGAGGGCAGACATGGCAGGTGAGTGTCTCTATAGAAGAAGAGACTTCAAATGTTAATCGTCTGCTCAAAATATGACAATCAAATAATAGAAAAAATGGAATATAAATTCGTTTGGAATAAGAGAAATGAAGAAAAGGGGGTTCTTCAACGTCTCTTCGGAAGTTGGCCATTTAGGCCTCTGATTGGGGGGTTGAATCGACATAGTTTTTTGTTTAGCGAAGACGGTGATGTTGAATCCTGTTTCATACTGACGGCGCCAAACTGTTAATGTCAAAATTGACGTAAACATTAATTTGGGCTGAAGATGGCCACTCTATCGGGATGTAGCATCATTAGCTGTTGAAGTGGGACTCGTAAACGAGTCTCCGGGTCAGTGTGAGCTAGGATTGGACTCTACGGATGGATGTTGGCCTAGCTTCGCGGTATTTCCATCATCCTGCATCACACGAAGATCGTTAGGGGGTCGGGGTTGGGGCCCGACCGATCCCCCTCAGACGCCCAAGTTAGTTTCTCATGGTGGAAACATAAAAGGAAAAAATAAGGGAATAAGATGAAGGAATATTGTAGCATCGTTGGGTACTTAGTCCTTGTTGGAAATCTGGCATCCCCTTTCTCTGTTGGTTTCTCGAGTATTTATCTCTTCATCCAATGGCTTGTAACTTCCTCCATGAGTGTTCCTCTTATTGCTCCATTAGTTGCTTTGAAATGGTTATCATGAAGCGGAACCATCACCATTAATCTTGACACCAATTGCCATATTCAAGGCTATTCAAGTGGGTTCTGATGAGGTTGTAACCGCCCTCCATTCATGCTCATAATGAGGGAAGTGGAGGTTTGACTCATTCAACCCAAGAGTGATGGGCCATTGGCCGTGAAATAGGTCAGGCCATATTCGTCGTTAACATGTGTAAATTGAATATATGGAGAGATGCTAAATGCAAGAAATTAATAACACGAAGTAAGTAATGAGAGCATAGAGATCAGTGAGAGATGAAAAGCGACGGATGTTCGGGTGGTTTGGGCAACCCCTTTGCGTTCGTCATCTGGAGGCCTCTTTCCCATGATTTCAAACTTCCTATTCGGGTGGTTTGGGCAATCCGGTTGCATTCACCATCTGGAGGCATAATTCCCATTATTCAAATGTCTACTGAATTAGCTCCCACCCAAAGGTGTCTCCAGAACTTGCCAGTTATTTTGCAACCCATGAAAGTGCACTTCACCTCACTCTTCCAAGCTGAAGAAGGCTTTTTTCCAAGAGTAACAGCTTAATGTGCTCACTTTACAGAACACGATACAAGCACAAAACGCTCGAATCTGATTGTTCAAAGTGTGGCTTTGGAGTGTATAAGAGAAACAACAACACATATAAGTAACTAAATTTTAACACTTAAACCAATTTTTCATGGAAGTTTGGGTTAGGAAAGTTGAGTTCACCTTGATGCTCTTGGTTTTCTTTTAGCAGTCTTGTTAATTTTCAAGCCAATCAGTAGGGTATTATATAGAAGATGAAATGATATGGTTAGCCTGAGACAATTCTAAACCGTTGTAGTTAGTCAACAGACTGCATGAATTGCTTGGTTGGAGGAAAAGCTGAAAAGTGCTGCCTTAGACAGGGTGACAATTTACTGCTAGGGAGACAACATTTAGGCTTGATAGAAATGACCAATAAATGATAAGTAGACAAGGTTAGTAGGTGAGTTAGTTAAGTAGTTTGAGGATTTACAACTGTGACAAGGAAGCTAGCATGTAATCAGGTCAGACAAGAAACGGTGAGAGGAAAAGTGATTAGTGACACACATACACTAGAGAGTCACATGTCTTAGTACCATGCTATGTCAGTCCTAGAATCCTTCGAGTGACCTTAGAGAGAACAATAATTTTAAATTTATTTGAGTAGTATATTCTGTTTCATATAGTAGAAGGTAGTCTGGTATTACTCCAAGTGTATGGAAAGACTGCATCACATTTAGTTTCTAGAAGAACAGATTTCTAAGAGGGTCTACCAGTGCAAACTCTTGGAGAAAAGATTAGTATCAAAAAATTTAGTTGATGAACCATAATGATATGAATTGGTCAAGAATTGTGGTTGTCAATCGATTCAGTTAACCATAAGTGTCATTCTTATGAATCACTTTACTCGGTTAATTCACCAAAAAGGAAAAGGTTCAATTATTCCCTGAAAGAACCATTCTTTATCTCACTGGAACGGTTTAATGAATATTTGTTTCTTTCATGAATCTTTGCAGGCATAGTTGGAGCAAGCCATTAATCCTTTATGTGGTATAGTGCTGAAAGCACATATCCAACCATCATCCTGAAGAGTGTTGGGATCCACGGAGTATGGTACTTCGTTTTGATAACCAAGTGCTGGGTCCGGATCGCGGACAAATACTTAAGCACTAAACAATTATGGCTAGTGATAAGATAATAACAACTAAATTATCGTATAAATGGTAGTAGAATATAAATTAATGTACTACAATTATAAAAAGAGTAGAGACAAGAAAAGTATAAAATGATCAATCTCAAACACCAAGGATTTTATCATGTTCAGGCTTCCGGACCTATTCCAGTCTCTAAGCTCCTAGCTTGAGATTTTCTACTATCATTCTCTTGCAAACTCGCAAGAGAAAACCGTGCAACTTGACAAACATCCTTTTCAATTGCACACGCCAATCTCAATAACCTGAGACTAGAACCACTCTCAGTCTAGAGAGCAACTCTCCCTCAACACCCGAGGAAAAAAACCTTTTGGTAGAAGAATACAAATACTCATATAGCTTTGAAATCACGTGCATATGGATCTAAAGGTGACTAAGGAGTAATTTTTTATTTTATAAGATGATAATTTCAAAGAATAGAAATTTGGACATATTTTGACTTTTAGTTGGCTTAAGTAGAGATAAAAAAATCAAAACTTTTTTACATTGGTCAAATCTTGTTGAACATCTGAGGGTTTAATCGCCATTTATAGAGGAAAAAAATCCTTCACAGAAGATTACAAAAATAACCCTACTAACAGATAGAAAACTGTTATATTTTGAAAGTCAACATAGCCAATGGTTCTTTTATTTGTCGATTAATGAATCAATTAATTGACTAATGGTTCAAACAGAAGAAAAGCCGGCATTCTGTATTAGTTGATTAATAGGTTATTAATAGGTGCATTAGTCGACTAATTGTCATGTTAGTCGGATAATAGACACATGATTTGAATCTCAGGTAGTCGACTAGGAAAAGTTATTAGTTGACTGACTCATACTTGAATGAATAGATATGCATAGAATCAAGATTAATTGATCAAGTTTGAGGTCATGGGTATTCTAAGTCTTAAACTTATTGTTTGAAATGTGTGAGAGTGTGTTTTCAAGGCATTAACATCACTGTTATGACAAGTAAATAAAATGTACATCTATAAACAATACTACATCGGTGTTGAGCTTGATTGATATTGATAACGTCTGGTCCTTGTCATATGTGGTGTCATTCATTCTTAAGCCTTGATACATTATTCAATGCTTCCTAATAGTTTCTTAATAGCGGCAGAAATTATATTAGTGCAAGCACGGTGTTTGATCATCATCAAAACATATATTGGGTAATCTAAAATCCAACAAGGTGTTCATGTTTTTCCATGTATGTCATCTGGCACATGATAGGAAATCAGTAATTGTTTAAATTGATTTGTTGTAGCATCAGAAAAGAAGGGGATTTACATCCGTTTCCACTTTCTGCCTTCCTTTTGGCAGTAGTCGTTTTATATACTATTCCGATGACTACTGCCTCTACCTGGTCATTTTGCAGCTCCTGTACCTCATCTTTATTGACGTCTTACTCTGTCTTGACCATTAATCAAAATGTTGAACCTACACTTCAACATCAATCTGCTTTTCCCTGTTGATTGTGCTATTACCATGTCTCTTTCAAGCTTCACATCCATATTCTGATTATCACCAACCTGATTGATAATGTTTTCCGACCAAGATTGTTCCAGCTTAAAGCTAATTGTCATTCGTGTTAGATACCAGCACTCATCCAGAGTCTTGTAGGCTATCCATTTCTGACTTTGGCCAAAACCTGAGGAAGTGGTAGAATGTAGACATGGAGTTTTGTAATTACGGCTATTAGAACCAGAATATTTTGGCTATAGTATTGAAGCAGTGATGATGGGTTGATTCATTAACGTATACCGAAAGATGACTTCAAAAAATCTTTTTGGCATTATTTTCCTGTTTATTGGGGCCAATCATATCCTCAGTTGTGGCAATTTGCACCAAATGTCATGAACTTTCCGCCCTCATATTCGTCAGTGAAACTAGCTGCATCCAATGTCATACTCGGAATATCAAGGCTCTAATTCAATCAAAACCACCTGAATGTAATGGTTCATACAGTCACTTTGATTTCATTCCATAAAAATGCAACATTATTAACTCAGAACCCTGTCCATGGTTTTCTAGGGCTAGGGAATGTGATAAGAATTATATAAATCATGATAATCAGTGTTCTAAATATCGGATATCGGTCACGTATCGGCATAGTAAATTTGATATCGGATTGCGGATATCGGGGATATTGACTAAATATCGGAGTCTCATATCTGAGGCTTAAAAATTATGACATATGTCAGCATATATGTATCTAAGAAGATGTAAACTATACCAACTCAAATAAAAGTATGTTTTGGTTATACTTATCTCGTTAAACATGACTATCGGAAATATTGACTTAATATTGGAGTGTCATATCAGAGGCTAAAAAATTATGTCAAATAAAAGCATAGAAGTCTAAGAAAATATAAACTATAGAAACTCAAATAAAAGTATGATTTGCGTATACTTATCTCATTAAACGTGAATACCGACCATCTACTTGGTGGAATATTTATTTAAGTGGTCACAAACCAAACGAGTTAAATACCTACAATATATGATTCATGTGGATCAATATTAACAGTGTGAAGATGAAAATCAAAAAATTGAAAAAATGTATAAATGTAAAAAAGAAAGAATACTCACCTTGATAGAAAACCCCTCTTTAAAAGAACAAACACGACCAAAAAACCAACTGAAGAAATTCAGAAAAAGAAAAAATGAAATAAATGAAAAAGGTAAAGAATACTACGTAGTAAGTACTAATCTTGATCGAAAAATCCCTTGCGAAGATCGAACGCTGGATGTCAAAAGCTCGATCGATGGAAAAAAACCCAATACCGGAAAGGGAAAAAATTAAAAACCGAAAAAAATGAAAACTTGAAAAAAGGGCTCGACTATGCACCTTGATCAGAAAACACTTCCTTGCAAAGATTGAATGTCGGACGCTGAAGCTCAATCGATTGTCGTCAGAAATTTTCACCGGGCGGAGCTGAGCGGTGCGGTGTAAGGAGCGGAGCGTCGAGAGGAGTGGAGCGGTGTGATTAGAATTAAGGCAAAGCAGTAATTATCTCTCAAAAATCCTGATGTCTCGTCGTTTTTAGTAAATGATTGGGTCAGGTGACTCCGGTCGGATCCACTTTTAAGTGTACCGACCCGCTAACTTTGTTTTTAAAAAATTATGAATTGTGGCCGATATTTCAAAGGGATATATCGGCTGCAATATTGGCCGCAGCCCGATATTGCGGCGATATTTTCCCAAATATCGGAAACCACAATATATAAGCCCATATCGTATCGGCCTAGTGATAAAACTGATATTGCGGCCGATATATTGGATATCAGACCGATATTTAGAACACTGCTACCACTAGATGAGAAGTTTTCTTGTGACAAAGAATATGTATACCATCTGATATCGAATAAAATCTTCTTCTATGGCAGCCAGTGTTCTAAATATCGGATATCGGTCGCGTATCGGCCTAGAAAATTTGATATCGGATTGCGGATATTGGGGATAAATCGGGGTTATTGACCAAATATCGGAGTGTCATATCGGAGGCTTAAAAATGATGATATATGCTAGCATAGATGTATCTTAGAAGATATAAAGTATACTAACTCAAATAAACGTATGTTTTGCTTAGACTTCTCTCGTTAAACATGAATATCAGATATATTGACTAAATATCAGAGTGTCATATCAGAGACTTAAAATGATATCAAATAAAAGCTTTAGATGTATCTAAGAAAATATAAACTATAGAATGTGTTGTTTAAAGTACCCAAAACTGAAATGATCCAAGGGGCAAAAAACTATTCCCCTCAAGTGAGCAGATTGATACTCCAGTCCTCATTATTCCCCCTCTTTCACACATTTTTTGCTTGCAGTTAAATTAGTAAGTAAATCTGTTGCAACTTGCAACTCTAAAATAAAATACATTTATTTGACATAGGCACCCATTTATGCAGATGGCAATTGTGGCAAAAAATGATAAACTGAAAAAATGAAAAAAAAAACTGAAAATAAAAAAACATCCCATATGTATAAGTCTACTGTAAAAATGTAAAAATCAAAATTAAAAAATCATAAAAGAAAAAAGAAAAAAGAAAAAGGGTAAAGAATACTAACCTTGATCGGAAAATTCTCCCTTGCGAAGATCGAACGCCATATGTCGAAGCTCAATCAACTAAAAAACTCAAAACTGGAAGGAAGAAAATCAAAAAAAATGAAAAAAAAATTGGAAAAAAAATGAAAAAAAGGGAACGGATACTTAACTTGATCGGAAAAACCTCCTTTGCAACGATTGAACGCAGTATGTCGAAGCTCAATCGACAAAAAACCCAAAACTGAAAAAAATGAAAAAAAATGACAAAAAGGAACGAATACTTGCCTTAATCGGAAAACCCTTCCTTGCAAGGATTGAACACCGGACGGCGAATCGCGATCGACTTCCACAAGAAAATTTCAATTGATGGGGCTGATTGAAGCGGCTTGAGGAGCTGAGCGGCTTGAGGAGCTGAGCGTGGATTAGGGCAAACTCGCGATTTTCTCCCCAAAACCCCGATGGCCTTATGTTTAAACTAATGGATTTGGGTTGGGTCGGATCCACTTTTCAGTGGACCGACCCACTAACTGAACTTTAAAAACAATGAATAGCGGCCGATATTCCAAAAGGAAATATCGGCCGCAATATCGGCCCAAACCAGATATATCGGTGATATTTATTCAAATATCGGAAACTGCATTAAAACAGCCTATATCGTATCGGCCCAGTGATAATTCCGATATTGCGGACGATATATCGGATATCGGACCGATATTTAGAACATTGATGATGATAGGCTTCATAACTTCACAAATGAATTCAAAGCATATTTTATATGATCCCCATAGTGTTTCATTTGTATCCCTGTTGTCGCACCAATTTTCAGATGCATGAGCCACTGCTTGATCAATTATGTTATTAGTTATTGTTAGACTACAATTACTGGAACTGTGGTGAAAGGTTACAATTTTTTATATAATTCTTGTGGCTGCTAAACTTGGATAATAACATGTAATAATGTGAAAGAGTCTTGCTGTTTTTTCCATGATAAATTTTAGTGTTGTTTAAAATATGTTGGGCAGGAACTAGACACATGCCACCAAGTCCTAAGAAAGATTCTGAATTTTGAGTAATAGAATGATTTGGGCATAGGTTTTATTGTAACTACACCATGTTAGACACATTGAGGTTTAATATAATTTGTTACTATCATATGTTGTCGTGCTCTAGGCTTTGTTATTACACCGCTTCATTTTGCTCAGCCCTCTGTTTTGGTTTTAAATTTGTACTTAGGTCTGGCGGATAATTCACAAAATTCCAAAGATGGAGCCAAAGCTGAGGCCTCTTCTAAATCCAGTAATAATACTGGGCTTACGGTACTATTTGTATGCATTGGTATCGTTGTAGTAGTGGGAATATCTGTTATCCTGTTCAAGCTATGGCAGAGAAAAAAGAGGGAAGAACAGCATGCCCGCCTTCTAAGGCTGTTTGAAGAAGACGATGAGCTTGAAGTCGAACTTGGACTTCGGGATTGAGAGCTTCCAATTCTTCACTGAAGTGTAATATATTCCGAGGTATTATTTCTTAGCTAGATAAAAGGTATTATTGTTTAGCAAGTTTTCATACAGTGAATATTAATGAAGTTATTATAATCAAGTATTGGATTATAACTTCACATACATTATAACCTCAATAACTTCACATATATTGTAATCAAGTATATATCTTAATCTGACAATTACTAATCTCTCCAAGTATACTAGCTGCTGATGGAGCTAAATTCTGAAGTATATCTTGAACTAAGAGCTCTTCACAGTTTTATTTCTTATTATTTAGACGATCTCTCGTTTGTCTTTCTTCAATTATTATTACTACTTTTTTGGTTGTGTGTGTTTTGGCTTTTTTTTTGTGGGGTGGGGGGGGGGGGGTTTGGGGGGGGGGGGGGGGGGGGGGTTAAAGCAATGATGGTACTTTGTTACCCGATACGTGGGTTGTGAGCTAATCTTAATCATCTTGTTGCATCCGAATTTTCTTTTGATTGCATCAAGCAAAGATCTAGTTTGGGAATTATTTAACTGAAAATTGTTTGTGAAGACGGAAAGTTGTGAAGAATGGGATGGATTTTAGGGATTTGGTGAGGGATTTGGCGAAGAAATTGGTAGCATAGGGTTCTTGACTTCACCAAGGTTTCCGAGGCTTCACATCAAGGAGGAGAATATTTTTTTTAGGTGTGTGAAAAATTTTCATTGATTAATTGATTAATTCATTGATTCATCAAAACACGTCTAGTAGTCTTTATATAGGCTTGCAACTCAACACACTCTTTTCCCAACCATTATGGGAGTAAAACTCTTAAGCAACAAAAACTGAAAAATTCTTAGAAAACTCAAAATAACTACAACTCCAAAACTAAAATAAAAAATTAAAATTAAAATTAAAATTCTGATCCATATCAGAAAGATACTACAAATACATGGTGTGGTTTTTTTTAATTTTTGGAGGAAAGGATGCCTTTTCTAATCCGTAAATAAACCGTCGTGACCTCATACATAGTACTATCTGTAAAGTTTATTAAATGTAAAAAAAGTTCCAAAACCATGAGATTGTATAAATGGTAAAGTAGGAATTGCTTCTTTTGCATGTAGATCTTTTCTTTTCTCATATTACTCCGACGTTTAGAATTACCTTGTTTTTCATATTATAGAGATTGTTCCTTTTCATTTCTTTTTTCCTCTTAATTTAGTTGTCGGCTCTTCTTCTTTTTTATATTATTATTATTTTTGCTTTTGGTTGGGGACATAGGTTGAGGTATATTGCTAATAACATGGTTTGAGAACTCGATTTTGGGTTGATGGTTCGCATTTATGTAAAAAACTTAGTTTTGATAGGTTTTGAAAGTTGTGACAATTTCGTTATTAGTTTCGGTTTCGGTTTGCTTTCGTGATAGAGCTTTTAGATAAAAATGTAAATAGAAATTTTGCATTTCATTGTATGTAAATTAAAAAAAAAGGTATATCTTAATTTGAGTTTGGCGACCCAAATCACTTGAAAAAGTTAGATTAGTTTACATGTAACCTAGAACCTGAAGTGCGAAGTTAAACCAATTTAATAAGTTATATAGACCTATATAGACCTGAAATATAATGCCTTGCTAATTATGGATTTGAAGTATAAGTTAAACGAGTTCTGGTTTAGACTAGATTTTATGTCTAAACCATAACTCGTTTGCTTGCTTTATAATGAAGCAAACCTTAATTGAAAGAAGAGAGGGAACGACAAGGGTGATTGCATCATCATCCTGCACCGATCGCAACCGCTGCCAATGCATTGAGCTTCCGATGATAACAACTGTGTCACATGTAAGCTTTCTCTTTCTTTTTTTTGCAAGTTCTTTTAGAATGGGTTGATGATTGTCAATTGTTCTATTGGTCATGCTGCTTTCTAAATAGCAAGCTTGAGCTATCAAAGTCTACACTCGACAGCATGCTTCATGTACAGCATGCTTCCCGTAGTTCACGAACTAGTGCCATCTTGTCCATAATTCAGAGTAGGTAAATTTTCTATTGAGGCCGGACCTCATCAAGCACTTGGTGCGGTCCACCTCAAAAGGTTTATAAGAAAACTTTTTTTTTGAATTTTTTTTCCACTAGATGTGATGTATGTGTTCTAAAACATCAATGTACAAAACTTCAAATGAATCCGATTCCATTTGACTCTCGATCAAGCCATTGCAATATATACATATATTTAACGGTTTAATAGGACTTTTGCAGTGGCTTGATCAAGGGTCAATTCTTCTAGGGTTCACCCCCCAAATTCTGTATTTTGGGGTTTTAGAATGAGTACAACAAATGCAACGGAACAGATTTTTAAAAAAATGAAAAAAATTTGGGGTTTTGAGGTGGACCGCACCAAGTGCTTGGTGAGGTCTGGCCTCAATAGAAAAGTCCTCATTCAGAGTATCAGCTTTTTTGTATGTTCACGTGTAATATCAGCTATTTCTGGTCTTTTATCCAACATTTCGAATGGGTTTCAACCCCTTGGACCTTTATGTGCTTCCTTCTCTTCAGAAACAGACGGATTTTAAGAGTTTGTACATTGCTTTTGCATCTTCTTGCATCTTCACTGCATTGAACTCTTCAACTTGTATTGTGCTCTGTTTTCGTTGAATCAAGGCTCTAGACATGCCATGTAGCATTCTCGTTGTAGTGATATTACTCCTGTTTTCATCACCCACAGATCATGATTGAACCAATCTTGATGCTGTTCCATCATGTAATAATGCTTGTCCCTGGGTCTAAGATCAACTTGATCAGACCCAATGCATGGTTATTCACCGATAATTTTGTCTAGAATTGCCACTTTACATTCATGCTGTGACTTCGGAAAGTGATTGCATTCCATCATGTGAATGGGAATCAAGAGTTTAGATGCATCTCACAAATGGCAAGAATTAGAAAATAATTGGAAGTATCCAAATAGATAAACTGGAACTTTGTGATTCTCAATTCCATGAATTCCAAGAGTTCTCAAATAAAAGCAACCAAATGGACCTGTAATTCATCAGGTTGGATGAGTTTGTTTTATTGAAGTCCATTTTTCGACCAGCTTTACACTGTTATAATAGCAGTGATTCTTAATTAATAAATTAAAAGATTCCAAACTGTTTTCTATGATATATGCGCATGGTTCATGACAACAATGGCAAGCAGTTTGCCTTCAGCTGTTTCAAAATATGTATGGTTTAGCATTTTCCACATGATTTGCCCATCTGCGGAAATTATATCTTAAATAAGTTACTGCATTATCTTGTTTCTTTCATTTTTTTAATGGTGATACACGAGCCCTTTGGTTCCCGTGCAGGCTTTCCTCAACTCACATGTTAAGAAATCGACTTCATCTTTTCCCCGAAAGGACCCATTTACGATTACCCATCACATTACATTGGTTACTTTGATCTTCTACTATTAGTTATTACCCTATGGCTATTGGTAGTGATTTTGTCGTTTGGTTAAAATCTGTGCAGGTTTTGGTGGCTCATCGCTGCTGTAATTGACACTTCGGGTGGTGGTATGAAAGTAGGCTTTGTCAGCCCTTGGGCTCCCTGCAGCCAAGTTGGGATGCAAACTGTCGCTTTTTCTTGTTTGTTACTCTTGTAGCTATTGTAGCAAGATGGGATGAAAAGCATTATAGTAGGGGATCACAAATTCGTTCCCCAAGTTGCTGTGATTTTATCAACAGGCATTAAGTAGCCGAGTCTATACATGGTCGTGTATTTTGCATGTGAGAATAATGGGTATCATATGATATATGGCATATATGACAGATATTTCTCAGTCATATACGATGAGTCATATACGATGACATGATGCATTCTATGACATAAAGGACATCGTGGGGTAAATAAAGTGATGTCGCATTCTATGCCATAAAGGGTATGTGGGGGTAAATGAACACTTCATGTGACCTTATGTGACCTTTTGGATTATGTGGGTGTATTTAGGTCTTTCATATGACATGACGCCCATTATTTTTGACCAGGTGCATATGTGGGTGAATGCATGGAAGAGTGGTATTTGCAAGTGGTCGGGAATGCCCACCATTCATTTAGGGAGGGAAAGTCTTGTAGTTACTTCTGATGACGATGGTTTCTAATTTGCCAAGGGGTTTTGAATCGAAACTGTAAAAAGCAGCATGCTATCTTCTTGCTTTGTGAACTCCTGAGATTCAAGATGTTCTTGTGGTGGTCCTTTACAATCTTTGTGCTCAATGGGAGGACACATTGAAGCTGCTGATTTAGAACTGCTAGATAGTTATCAGAGCACATGCACCTCAAATAGTCACTGCATATTGTTAAAATTTCATAACCTACCTGCTCCAAGCCTAGAACCGAAGCATTTATATATGCGCACGTGAACTTGATGTAAAAAAAGGGAACTTCTCTGTGCACAACCTTTTTGCTCTGTTTACATACCTTAAATTATTTGCGCATAACACATACCTTTACATTTCCGAAAAAACCCTTAGGTCTGTGTGCGCAGACCATCTTCACCTAAAGCCGAAGCCAGGGGTGGGGAGTGGGGAGTGGATGGGGTGGGGGCGGCTTTTTTTTTTTGGGGGGGGGGGGGGGGGGGGGGGGGGATGGAGTGGCGCCATCGCTACTCCTCGCCTCCCGTTTATGCAACTCATGTTTTTGACGTGTTTGCTATCTGTGCAGTTCTCTCTCTCCCTTCTTATAGGTTTTATGCTCGAACGACGAGGATGTTGTGTGATCGCGCCCGGGCGTGCACCCTAAAGAGCGACCGTGTAGTTTTACCGCAAGCGCACGGTGTAGCGGCGAGCGGGTATCGAACACAGGGAGGACGTATGACAGTGCCTTCTCCGAACAACCTGGCTATAAGGACAGAAAAGTAGGAATTTGCCTTTCGGCGATGTTGTCACAATCGTCAAATAATGTAAAGAGATATAAAATCAAATAAAGACGCCTAGGGAATGGGGAATCCCCGCTACTCACCGTATCTCGTCAAGGTGATTCATCGGTATCACAATTGCTAGGGTAGTATTTCAGGTGAACTAGTTGCAACTGAATGTAAAACCTAGCTCACGCTCTCGCGCTGTTGACGGTCTATAGCGAACCTAGGTTCGGGTCCAATCTCTTGCAAACCCTAGCCTAAGCAAGCTAGCATTAGGATCAACATCATTGTTCAATCGCATCTCGAGCCCACTCTCGTGCAAATTCGGGCTACGACCTAGGTTGGGATAGTTCCTACCCGTCCAATCTCTTGCAAACGGGTATCGGTATAGAATTGCAACCGAGGATCCTAGAATCGGCCCAATCTCTTGCAAATCGATACTTCGGAAACTCAATTCCAACCCAATTCGGATTTCTAGGGTTTCCTATCGAATTGGGATCCAATCTCTTGCAAATCCTAATCGATATGAACACCTAGCTATCCGTAATATATCGATCCCAAACTAACCCTAATAGCAATTCTAGCAATAGTTCTACCAAATCATCACAAATCGGAAATTGGGCTCGTAGGGTTCATCCCCACGCCCTAAGACGTTAATACTACTCACAAATCATATCACAAATGAAAGAATAATCAATTGAAATAGCAATGGAATTCATAGCAATAATCAAAATAACAATAAAAATAGGATTTTTAATGAAGAGGGAGACAAACCAATGTAGCTCTCCAAGAATCCAACAAAATAACCATTTTCTCTCCTCTCCAATCACAAGAATAAAACTCTAAAAAGTCTAATCTAAAAAGGCTGCCAAAAGCAATCAAAAAGCTCTCCAAGCTAGGTTAGAATCTGGGGTTAAATACCCCCCAAAACTGCCCAAAAATTCGTGACCAAACTGCCCCTGCGTAGCTCCAAAATCGTGTTTTCCGCTACAGGCGCTCGGCTCACTCGGCCGAGTGACAAAAGTCGCTCGGCCGAGTGAAAGACCCTAAGAATTTCCAGTAAGTCTGGGGTCTTGGGGGTCTTTGATCACTCCTTATTTTACACTTTTTTCCCGCATGTTTGCATGCCATTTAGATCGCCCAAATCATGTTTTTCACGATATATCGACGATATTGCGATGCTTTTCACGATTTCTTGTTTTTGTCGAATTTCAGGTGATTTGGAGCGATTTGGAGTGATCTCGAGATACGCCTACTCCAGAGTGTCACCGACGACCTCCTCGAGGGGTATTTTGTGATTGGAGAGTAGCGGAAGAAGAAAGGACGTCACAGGAGCGACGAGGAGGCCAAAACAAGCTGTTTGGGCATTTTTGGTGTCCCACTCGGCCGAGTGAAGGACTCACTCGGCCGACCAGCGAGACACTGCTCGGCCGACCAGATCGGATATGTTTCATATGAGCACTCGGCCGAGCATCGGAAGCCACATCGGCCGAGTGATGAGATCCCGTCCGCCCGAGTGGCACCCAGACGACGCATGTCAAAAATCGCCAACTTACTGTTTTTCGTCTGCCTGAGCTTCAGAAGACCCACTCGGCCGAGTGGCAAATGCCGACCGCCCGAGTACCAAGAAGCCATCGGCCGAGTGACGACAACTCACTCGGCCGAGCGACTACCGAAGTGAAGACCCACGAAGACCCAGACTTACTGGAAATTTACAGGGTTTCTCACTCGGCCGAGCGACTTTTGTCACTCGGCCGAGTGCGACGCGCTGCCTGTAGCGAAAATTGCGGATTTCAGGCTGCGCAGGGGCATTTTGGTCACAGTTTTTTGGACGATTTTGGGGGGTATTTAACCCCTGTTTTTACCCTAGTTTAGAGAGCCTTTTCTCTTAGATTTTTGCAGCTTTTTAGATTAACTTTTTAGCTTTATTCTTGTGATTGGAGAGGAGACAAAAGTTGATTTTTGTTGAATTATTTGAAGAACTCCATTGGTTTGCCCATCTCTTCTCTAAAAATTCTATTTTTATTGCATATCTCAATATTATGATGAATTCTCTTATTAATTTCATTGATTATTTTTGTGTTTGTGCTATGAATTGTGAGTAGTCTCCACGTCTTGGGGCGTGGGGATGAACCCTATGAGCCCAATTTCATATTTGTGATGAATTGGTAGGAATTTTGCTAGGATTGCTATTAGGAATTAGATTGGGATCGATTTACTAAAGATGGCTAGGTATTCATACCGATTGGGATTTGCAAGAGATTGGATCCCAATTCGTTAGGAAACCCTAGAAATCCGAATTGGATTGGAATCGAATTTCCGTAGTATCGGTTTGCAAGAGATTGGACCGATACTAGGGTTTCCGGTTGCAATTCCATGCCGATACCCGTTTGTAAGAGATTGGACGGGTAGGAAATATCCCAACCTAGGTCGTGGCCCGAGTTTGCACGAGAGCGGGCGCGGGGCGCGATTGAACGATGATGTTGATCCTAATGCTAGCTTGCCTAGGCTAGGGTTTGCAAGAGATTGGACCCGAAACCTAGGATAGCTATAGACCGGCAACAGTGCGAGAGCGTGAGCTAGGTTCTACATCTAGTTGCAACTAGTTCATCCAAAATTTTATTCTAGCAATTTTGATACCAATGAACCACATTTACGAAATACGGTGAGTAGCGGGAATTCCCCATTCCCTAGACGTTCTTTATTTGATTTGATATTTCCGCACTTTGTCTGACGATTGTGACAGGATCGCCAAAGGCAAATTTCTCTCTTCTTAATAGCCAAGTTGATTGGAACAAGCACGGTCATTCGTCCTCCCTGTGTTCGATAACCCGCTCGCCGCTATACCGTGCGCTTGCGGTAAAACTACAACCGTTCTTTGGGTTACATTCCGGAGCGATCAAGTTTTTGGCGCCGTTGCCGGGGAGGCGATTGCGTTTGATCTTACCACCCTAGCTATTTATTTCTTTTTATTTTATTTATTTATTTTTACCTAACCCTTCCATTGTGTTAATCATTTCTTTGAAACTCTGTTTTCTCATTACATGTACACGAGATCTATGGCGGACCCTGAAGCTATATTATTTGATCACGAGATCGAACGTACCGCGCGGAGAATTAGAGCGGAGAGGAGACAAGATCGGGAAGGGAGGTTTATGACCAACCCGGAAACTGCGGACCAATTAGCGGCAAGAATGGCAAGGATAATTTCTATTCATGATAGGCTCCGGCCTAAGACTTTGTCTACGACCTCATCCATTGTCATGCTGGAGTTGGCGGCTGACAAGAACTTTGAGCTGAAGACTGGACTAGTGGTTCTGATGCAGCAGGATCCATTTCATGGGAATGCCCATGAAAATCCCCACTACCACATCCAGTTATTCTTGTCGAAGTGCGCCACATTTCAGATGCCGGGGGTCTCCATCGATGCCATCAGACTGCGCCTCTTCCCCTTCACGCTAAAAGACAAGGCACTCTACTGGTTGAGGACGCAAGCTGATGGAGTCTTTACCACTTGGGACGAGTTGGCGAGTGCATTCATTGACAAGTTCTATCCGCCCTCCAAGACGGTGAAGATTCGGAGCGCTCTTATGACCTTCAAGCAAGGACCCCAAGAGACGCTCTATGAGGCTTGGGAGCGTTTCAAAGATCTGCAGCATCAATGCCCGCACCATAGCATTGAAGATTGGGAGCTAGTTCATAGCTTCTACAATGGTCTCCAACCGGGGACCAAGCAAATTATTGATGCCGCGGCGAATGGTGCTATCTTATCAAAGACTCCCGAAGAAGCTACGGCCCTAATTGAGGAGATGGCCTCAAACAATCAACAATGGGGTGATGAGCGAGGACACTCTACGTCCTCCTTGAAGCCAACTAGTATCTATGAGGCGAAGGCCGTAGCGGAGCTTACAAGCAAGTTTGATTCTCTCCACAAGGTAGTGGAGAGACTGGAGAAGTTTATCACGGAGCCCCAAGGAACCCCTTCCACCTCCGCACCAACGAACCAAATGTGTGATTGGCAAGACCAATCTCAAGCCATGTACTTGAGAGGAGAGCAAGGAGAAGGATCCTTGGAGCAAGTACAATATGTCGCGGGGAACCAAGGATATTGGGTCAATCCGGCCGCAAGAAATCATCCCGGTTTCTCTTACGCCAACAATGAAGGAGCTTTGAACCCGCCACAACAACCACCTCAACAAGCTCGACCACCACCACCACCCCAACAACAACACTATCCACCGAGGGGGCCTCCGCAACAAAATTTCCAACCGAAGCAACAAGTTCCACCTTATAGGCCGCCCGGATACAATCAAGGGTGGAGAAATCAAAATCAAAACCCTCCACAAGCTCAACAACAATCCGACTTCGAAGCTAGAGTGGAGGCGTTTATGGTCGAACAAAAGAAGGTTAATGCTTCCTTGAAGGCGGGCCAAGACTCCCTTACAACCGTTGTCGCTCAAATCTCGGAGCAATTGGCGTTGCTCAATCGGAATACTCAATAATTGCCGGCGCAACCCGGGCAAAACCCACGGGGTAATACCGGCCACATCAATGCCGTGGTTGCCGTTACTACTAGAGGCGGGAAGGATACCACCCCCGCCATGATTCCTACCGAGGAGCCCGTGGAGGAAAGTTTAGAGCCGATTGAGCCGGTAGTTGAAGTTGAGAAGGAGAAAGAGCCGCAAGAAAAGGAGAAATCTAGAGCGGAGCAATTGATTGAGGAGAGGCGCTTCATGCCACCGGTCCCATTCCCCCAAAGGCTCGCTAGAGCGAAAATGGAGAAAAGGCTAGCAAAGTTTCTCGAGTATCTGAGAGGAGTTAGCCTCAACATTCCCTTCCTCGACGCCATCGTGGAAATTCCCACATATGCTAAATTTCTAAAGGATTTGATTTCGGGGGGGAAGAGGAAGGAAAAGATCATGCTAGCCGAGGAGGGCTCTTGGTTCACCAAGAGAGAGAAGGAGCCGGCCAAATTCAAAGATCCGGGGAGTTTTCGGATTCCTTGCACCTTGGGCGGTGTCCCTCTACAAAAGGCGTTGGTAGATTTAGGGGCTAGTGTGAGCCTCATGCCTCTCTCTATGTTCTTAAGGCTAAACACCGGGACGAAGTTGAAACCCACCGACATGCGGATACAATTAGCCGATGGACGGATAACAAGGCCGGTAGGGATCACCGAAGACATCCCGCTACAAGTCCCGGGGGGCATATGCTTGCCATGTGACTTCGTGATCATGGACGTTAAGGAGGAGGGAGATACGTCATTGATACTTGGACGCCCGTTCCTCGCCACCGCCGGTGTCATTGTCGACGTGCGAGAAGGTACCCTAACTTTAAACGTCGGCAACATCGAGGTGGAGCTTCACATTCCTAAGGCTATGAAACACATGCCTTACCACGAGGAGCTTGACTACATGGACCTCCTTGATGAGGTAATTGAGGAGGCGATCCCCCACTCCATTGGCGCTCTATTCGATGAAGATTTCGAGGAAGGCCCGGATTTAAGCCAAGATGAGAAGATAAATGATTCCCCCGACCTCTCCACAGAAAATGATGAAGGCGACGCTGATGTCGCAAGGATTCGAGAGCTCTGCAAGCTCTCGAAATTAAAGTCTCCGAAGAAAGCTCCGCCGATACGGAAATCGGCGTCACCGGTGAAGCCGTTGACCGGAGCAAATGCTAGCTTGGGGGAGCCTCTCCCAACACTATTCGAGACGGGAGACCACCGAGGGAGAACACGCCGCCGCAACTTCCGAATCCAAGCGTTCTCCCCGGAAAGTTTGACGGGTGCATCTCATATGCACCAAACATCCCGCATTAATTGAAAATCATAGGGGGTCGAGCTCACGACCTTAAACGAGCGCTTGTCGGGAGGCAACCCGACGGTTATTGCTTTATTTTCACTTTTCTTTTATTTTTGTTTTAGAAATTTTTAGTGGTTTGAGTCGTTCGCCCAAAAATCTTGTGATAACGGGTCCTATTTTTCCTAACAGGAGAGGAGAATGAGGTACCCATCATTAGGAGGATGCACAAGGCGAGGAGGAGCGCCCCAGGAAGGCAATCGATGCTTAGGAGGAAGATGAAATCGACTGGAGGAAGAAAGACGGAGTTTAGAGCCCAAACGAAGACAAACAGCAGAACATAAGGCTCACTCGGCCGATGTAACGACTGCTTTTCATGTATCTGGATTTAATATAATATAATTTATGAGTTTTGGTGGATTTTCTCCTCTTGTGTGGTTTTCGTCTCCGTAGATTTCATTTTCGATCGATTCGTCGTATTTTCTCGTTTCTTCCTTAGGATTGTCGATTTCGAAGTATGTCACTCGTGACGGACTTCATAACGGTCGTATCTAACTGTTAGATCAAGCCTAGGAGTCTTAGGAATCGATCCCGGGGCCCCGCGCTCCGTATCGGAACTTTTGGTGCTCATTAGCCGGTGTAAGAAGGGCCACCGACCGACTAGATGACGATCCAGTCGGTCGGCAATCCTTCTTGGACCGACTAGTTAGCTTTCTAAATTTCTCAGGAGTTACTGTTTATCGTTAGTCGGTCTAAGAACGTTGGTTGACCGACTAGGTTGCAAACTAGTCGGTCGGCAATGCTTCTTTAACCGACTAACTCATCATCTTATTTTTGTATCAGCTACTATTTACTCTTAGTCGGTCTAAGAACGTTCATCGACCGACTAGATGATAAACTAGTCGGTCAGTATTTGTTCATGGACCGACTAACTCTAGAATCCTATTTTCGTTCAGGAGTTACTGTTTGCACTTAGTCGGTCTGCGTTGGTCGACCGACCGACTAGTTGCCAAACTAGTCGGTCAGTGGTTGCTCTTTGACCGACTAACCAGTGTTGAAACCCTAATTTCTGGGCAGCCGCCAGCCCAACCTATTTATACCCAACCCAATCGTTTTCTTCTTCCCCAACACGACCCAAAACCCTAAAATCTTCCCCCTTGAGCCCCCATCTTCCTCCAAGCTTCATTTCTCCATTCCAAGCCCTAAATCCATCATCCAAACCATCCATTCACTCCATCTACCTCTCATGTTCCCCAAAAATCTCATCAAACCCATCAAAATCCCCAAATCCCCCAAAACCCTAGTTTTCCCAAACTTCTCCAATCTTTTCCAGATCTGATCCTAGGGTTCCCCGGAGTGTCTCTTCCGTCTCCTCTCGGTAAGAAATCGATCTACCATTGTTTTCATAGTCTATTGGTATTTTTATGAAACCCTAATAAATTTTATGTTGTTTGATGGTTGTTCCCCCATAACAGTGATTTCCCCATAGATTGGCATCCGTGTGACGAAGTAGTCGCCATCCCCGGTGCTAGGCAAGTGAAACTTGCATCTCTTGATTTAGGCCATGTTTTAGGCCATTTACCTAGCTTTAGCGTAAAAGAGACTAGACGGTGAAAGGATAGCCGTTTAGACGCCTTTGACCTAGCTTGACAACGAAGCTTGGTCCGTCACCTTCATCATGCTTGTATGTCACGTTTACTTTCCTTAACGGTACGCGTATTAACTGTTCATGTCATCCATGCATCCCTAACCGCTATTGCATTTTAACTGCCATGTTTAATTCAATTAACGGTACGCGAATATGTTCATATCATTGCATTTTGCCTGTCACGTTTAAATACAATTAACGGTACGCGTATTAACTGCTCATGTCATTGCATGCTTGAATACTCATCGTGATTGCGTAGCATCGCTACATACTAGTGTTACTTGTTCCGGCTAGGTGCACCCCTACGCCATACTTATCAAATACACTTTCTGGCTCGTGTTCCAGAAGACGAGCTCTTCACAGCCTGCGGGCAATAGGGCACTCGTTGAGTGACCCCTTGTACTTGATACTTGAACACAGCCTGCGGGCAATAGGGCACTCGTTGAGTGATCCCTTGTACTTTACTTGTTACTTGACATTACATGTCACCCCTACCACTTGATACTTGCCACTTGTACTCTCCTTTACCTTACTTGTTACCACCGTACTTTACTTGCCATGCACCATGTTTTAATTGCTAGGTTGCTAGTTTACCATTATTCCCGTTTCCTTGCACAAGTCTTTCGACTTGCTGACATGTGCCCCCTTTTCTCTTTTGGGTGACACATGTTAGAGCCCGAGCCTGAGTTACTTGCTGAGGACGAGGTGTTTGCTGACGCCGAGCCCGAGCTTGTGTTTGACGGGGAGTACGTGGACACTGGGGACCAGTCCTAGTGTCTTCGTTGTGTTTTACTTTTGTTAGACAGTTGTTTTGTTATCGGTGCGTAGCACCTATACCTTGTTGTTGTTGCTGCTTTTGTTGGCCTTGTTCTGGGCCTTTAGACTCTTCTCTTTTAGCCTGGTGGCTTTTCTGGACGTTGAACTTATTTTTCTTGTTGGACAATGTTTGAGGTGTGAGATTTTATTTCAGTCCCTCCTTGTGTTATTATCGTTATTCTGTTGTGGTTACAGGGACCTGCTTATGTATTATTGACGCTTATCGGGTTTGGGGCTTCACAGCTCCACTCTCGTGCGGACCTTTTCACGTCTCGCCTCCATTTTAGGGAAGCGGGTCGTGACAGCCGAGCATACTAGTCACTCGGCCGAGCACACAAGTTCGTCCGGCCGAGCCGCTCACGAACGAGGGAAGTCTGTTGTACCCAACTCTCTGTTTATTTTCCTGATTTCAGTATAACTGCTACTCGGCCGAGTATATATATTCACTCGGCCGAGTAAAACGGATACGCTCCTAGGGCGAGTCTTGCCGAGTAGCTTGAGCCACTCGGCCGAATGGACTTACTCCACTCGGCCGAGGGTGGCAAGGCCACTCGGCCGAAGCATAAGTGGGGGGGAATTTTTCCGTTGCGCTACTCGGCCGAGCGACCTAGTCACTCGGCCGAGTCGTAACTTCTGCTATAAAAGGGGCTGGGGGGCGCGTTTTTCGAAACGACATAATCCGCTCGCGCCCCGACTTTTCGTATCCCCCAGCGCCCGAACCCTTGCCCACTCGCCCGACCGTCGACCCGAGCCGTCGCTCGGCCACCCACCGCCGGCCGAGCCGCCGCCGCTCCTCGCCCGAGTCGCCGCCGGCGACCACCGCTCCGGTCGACTCCGGTAACCCTATTTTCAGCCTGTTTTCTCCTCTTTTGTGTGTTTTTCGAGGATCCATGTGCTTAACGAACCCCAAACCCAAATTAATTTCTATTTCTATCTATTATACCCCTAATGCCCCGTACGTTTTGAATATTACTCGCTGATATCTCCATTTCATGCGCAGGTTATTTTTAGGAGCTTAGGGGAGCCCAGGGGAGCTTCCAGGGACTGATTTGGGCTACGTGGAGGCGTCGTCTTCGCACGCTTCCACATTTGTGCACTCGCGGCGTGTCGTGATACACTCTTTCCTTTATTTTACACACGCCGCACTTTTCACGCTTTTTGGTGCGCGCTCGGGGCCCATATGCCGCCCCGGACGAGGCCGAGGTCGAGGAGAGCTTCCGCCAAGCGGAAGCGATCGGATGATGCCGGCCCCTCCCACGAGTTGGAGGGATCTCCTCCGCCTTCTCCACCACACCCCGTTCACCCTGCAAGCCCCACACACCCCGCACAGCCTGCAGTGCCCGCACAGCCCATACACCCCGCACAGCCACCCCCTGCCGCTCCACAGCCACCACCTCCGGCTCCACTTATCGGGCCGCTGGGGATCACGTTCCGGAACGACGCACACCGCGTCGCTTTCGAGCGTATCTCCCAGCGCTCGATCGTACCCTCCAGGTTTGCACACCTTGTCGACCTAGGATGCCTGGGGGTACTAGAGGGGATGCTCACGTTGTACGACAACGTGGGCTGGCGAGATTTCTTTCAGGTGTCGGCGGACACGTTTACCCGCCCGACACTTGAGGTACTTAGTTCGATCGCCCGGACCGACGAGGGATGCTCGTTTCGGTTCATGGACCGGGAGTGCCAGGTCACTCTCGGTATGATGAGAGCCTTCTTCTCGTGGCCCGATGTCCCCGAGGCCGACCGAGGTTACGCCCCCACCCATATCCCCCCACCTTCCTTCGACGCCGGCGCCTTCTGGGCCCGGATTACGGGTCTTCAAGCTGCCTTTGACCCTAGTAGGGCCAAGGCCTCGGCCATTGTCCATCCCTGCCTCCGTATAGCTCAGCGCCTTATGGCGACGACCTTTTTGGCCAGATATGAGCCGGGCACGATGTCCACGCCAGAGCTCTATATGCTCTACGCGATGACACGGCCCAGAGCTCTATCTAGGGAGGGCGATGAGTTGGTCCCTGCCGTCGTGATTGATGTCGCGGCTTGGTTTCTGGACCGCATCATCGTATCGGTGGGCGCTCGCTCACCGATATGCTGCGGTGGCCTGATCACCTTGCTCGCCCTTATGACCGGCGAGGACTTCCCTGACGACTTGCGACGAGCACCGGGCCCCACTTCTCTGTCGATTGATGTTATGGCCCGGATGAAGATGCTGCGTCCGCATGGTGAGCGACACTGGGTCTGGCTGCACGGCCCTTACGGTGCCGATTACATGATTCTTCCGAGCCCAGCTCGGACTCAGATTGCACCGGCCCAGGTGGACTAGCTCCCTGCGATGGATGTTCTGATCCCAGCCGCTTACGTGCTCGAGGCCGAGGAGGCCGAGCAGGCCCACGCTGCCCCCGCAGACCCTGTTGCACCTGTCGCGCCTGCTGCCCCTGTTGACCCCGTGGCCCCTCAGCCTTCCCCTGATGTTTCTGCTGCTCCCGACACCTCTGTCCACACTGCTGTCGGTGTCGGGAGTACCTTAGCTGAGCCCACTTCCACGCCTGCCACCACCACCACTGGCCCTCTGTCTGCCGAGCCCGTTTCCTCTGCCCCACCTGAGCGCCCGCCGACTATAGTTGAGTGCGGAGAGCCCTCGTTTGCCACCACTGTTGAGACTGCTGCTGTATTCTCCGAGAGTGTCGCGGCGTCTGTCCACACGTCTGTACCACCGACCTCTCTGGCCGCCTCGCTGCCACTTTTGTACTCTTCTTTCGCTGCTGCTGCCTCCACTTCTCACCGTCCTGCCCAGCCTCGCACTGAGGCCAGGCCCACACTTGCGAGTGCAGCTCCTTTTGTTCCCTTGCCTGCTGAGCCCGTCACCTACGCCACCAGAGTACGCCAGCCCCGACCTGCACAGCCCCGACCGGTGCGTCCCTCTGCACCACCTCCCCCTGACACTGTACTTCAGAGTATTCGTGCTCTCGAGGGGGCGGTGAGTGGCCTCAGAGGCGACCTTAGGACCCTGACCGCCACCGTCACTGCGATTGCTGGCCGCTTTGACCTGCTCCCGCAGATTCACTACTGTCTTACCCAGGTCCTGGAGCATCTCCCCCGCGTACCCGTACCCACCCAGCAGGTTCCCACCCCCACTACCACACACACTCAGCCACACCCACCCCCGCTCAGCAGCCTACACCACCACCACCACCACCTCCGCCTCAGGACGGAGACGGCGCAGCAACACCTTCTTAGGCACCCTTGATGCCATCGTTTATTTTTGTCGTTGTGCTGCCCGTTTCTGCTGGGTCCTGATGCTTTTTGACCACCCCCCTCCCCTCACTTATTTTGGATTCTCATCCTGCTTATATCTTTATATATCTTTTTTGGGAGAGAGGGAGAGTTTTTGGTGCCACACATATATATCTGTTTCACTCCTTTATTTGCATGCATCATGTCCGCATCATATTTTTCCTTTCATTATTTTTCTTTTTCTTTCTTCCATCATGCATGCATCCTCACTTAACCCTCACATTACTTGTCTCTCGGTGTGCCACACTTTGCACATTGAGGACACTGTGCCATTTAGCTTGGGGGAGTGAGTTCTCACGTTCTTTTTCGATTTGCCACCTTTATTTTTATTTTTTTTTTCACGACGTTTTCCGCTTTTGCACTTATTTTCATCATTTTTTTTCTTTTATTTTACCATGCATCACGTTTCTCTTATCTTTCTGTGTGCTGCATTTTGAATAGTTTTATTTTTTCCCTTTATCTTTATTTCTTTTTTTTCTTTTTCATCTCATGCTAGAGATGACTTTTCTATGATGATGATTACGTGGAGTTAGCTTACTCTATTTGCATGCTATATTTGTCATGTCTTAGACTTTATTTCTGATATCATATGCTATGACTTGCCTTGCATCTAGAGATAGTAACCCACACTTTTTCCACATGAAAAAGGATGAAAGTTTATCATTAGCTGAGTCTGAATATTCATATGTATGCTATCACAGAAAACACACCAAGATTCACGCATTGAATGCCTATATCTGGAGTACCGATTTCTTTTCCTATATCACTTCTATATGCATGATTTGTACATTTCACTTCAGGATGATTGAATGATGTTAGCTATGATAAATCTGGATTAGTTAGTTTTTTTTGTGATCGAAACTGAGTAGATTAGATTACCCTGCTGAAGTTGTCGTGCATGTCTTATAGAGTGAACCGAGAGATATATTTATTTCTTTCTCCACAAATCTTGAACATCATTTCTCTATTTTAAAATCATTGGTGAATCTCCCCTTAGCGATTCTATTATATGGCATTTCCCCCGCTATTAATTCCTAGCTCCAAATTTCCCGAATTCAAAAAAAAAACAAAAAAAAGAAAAAAAAAGAAAAAGAAAAAGAAAAGGAAAAGAAAAGAGGAAAAATCCTCAATAAAAGATCACATCTCACTTTCTTTCCTTCTTCTCTCTTTTCGTGTTCATCTTCACTACTTTTGGAGCTTTTAAAAAAAATGGGGATGTGAATATTTTTTATGCCACCATGCTTATAGATAAGCTTGGGGGAGGGAATCCGATGATGTGTGAGAGAGCGACTACTTGACGTTGCACGACAACCTAGGCTAAGTAATATTCTATACTCAGTGAGATTATTTTCAGCTTTACGAAGTCCAGAAATCTATGCCTAGCACTCATTTCATGAAATCCATACTTTTCTATTCTTTCTGTTCTATTGAGTGATATTCTTATACTCCTCATAGAAAGCGTTCAATTGAAAAGTGTGTGATCTGCGATTTGTATACCGCTTTAAATGATTCAGACGATGTTAATTCTAAAACTATTCCGTTTTTCATGATTATATCGTTGTTCGTGGGGTTTTCTATTTCTAATTGCACTAATATATTATGATATCAAAATAAAACTCTTTGACATGTGTTTTTCATTCGGTGCATGCTATAAGAGTAAGCGAAACCCACGTCCTGAGAAAATGATCTAGCAGCTTCCCTCTTCGCTTCTTTCCTTCTTCTTTGTTTTTATTTCGTTTTTCGTTCTTCTTCGTTTTTCATTTTCTTTTCGTTCTTCGCCGTTTTCGTTTTCCAAATCCACCGGGTTCGCCTTTTACTTATCTTCCTCGAGGACGAGTAAGAGGTAAGCTTGGGGGATTTTGATCACTCCTTATTTTACACTTTTCTCCCGCATGTTTGCATGCCATTTAGATCGCCCAAATCATGTTTTTCACGATATATCGACGATATTGCGATGCTTTTCACGATTTCTTGTTTTTGTCGAATTTCAGGTGATTTGGAGCGATTTGGAGTGATCTCGAGATACGCCTACTCCAGAGTGTCACCGACGACCTCCCCGAGGGGTATTTTGTGATTGGAGAGTAGCGGAAGAAGAAAGGACGTCACAGGAGCGACGAGGAGGCCAAAACAAGCTGTTTGGGCATTTTTGGTGTCCCACTCGGCCGAGTGAAGGACTCACTCGGCCGACCAGCGAGACACTGCTCGGCCGACCAGATCGGATACGTTTCATACGTGCTTTCGGCCGAGCATCGGAAGCCACATCGGCCGAGTGACGAGATCCCGTCCGCCCGAGTGGCACCCAGACGACGCATGTCAAAAATCGCCAACTTACTGTTTTTCGTCTGCCTGAGCTTCAGAAGACCCACTCGGCCGAGTGGCAAATGCCGACCGCCCGAGTACCAAGAAGCCATCGGCCAAGTGACGACAACTCACTCGGCCGAGCGACTACCGAAGTGAAGACCCCCGAAGACCCAGACTTACTGGAAATTTACAGGGTTTCTCACTCGGCCGAGCGACTTTTGTCACTCGGCCGAGTGCGACACGCTGCCTGTAGCGAAAATTGCGGATTTCAGGCTGCGCAGGGGCATTTTGGTCACAGTTTTTTGGACGATTTTGGGGGGTATTTAACCCCTGTTTTTACCCTAGTTTAGAGAGCCTTTTCTCTTAGATTTTTGCAGCTTTTTAGATTAATTTTTTAGCTTTATTCTTGTGATTGGAGAGGAGACAAAAGTTGATTTTTGTTGAATTATTTGAAGAACTCCATTGGTTTGCCCCTCTCTTCTCTAAAAATTCTATTTTTATTGCATATCTCAATATTATGATGAATTCTCTTATTAATTTCATTGATTATTTTTGTATTTGTGCTATGAATTGTGAGTAGTCTCCACGTCTTGGGGCGTGGGGATGAACCCTACGAGCCCAATTTCATATTTGTGATGAATTGGTAGGAATTTTGCTAGGATTGCTATTAGGGATTAGATTGGGATCGATTTACTACGGATGGCTAGGTATTCATACCGATTGGGATTTGCAAGAGATTGGATCCCAATTCGTTAGGAAACCCTAGAAATCCGAATTGGATTGGAATCGAATTTCCGTAGTATCGGTTTGCAAGAGATTGGACCGATACTAGGGTTTCCGGTTGCAATTCCATGCCGATACCCGTTTGCAAGAGATTGGACGGGTAGGAACTATCCCAACCTAGGTCGTGGCCCGAGTTTGCACGAGAGCGGGCGCGGGGCGCGATTGAACGATGATGTTGATCCTAATGCTAGCTTGCCTAGGCTAGGGTTTGCAAGAGATTGGACCCGAAACCTAGGATAGATATAGACCGGCAACAGCGCGAGAGCGTGAGCTAGGTTCTACATCTAGTTGCAACTAGTTCATCCAAAATTTTATTCTAGCAATTTTGATACCAATGAACCACATTTACGAAATACGGTGAGTAGCGGGAATTCCCCATTCCCTAGACGTTCTTTATTTGATTTGATATTTCCGCACTTTGTCTGACGATTGTGACAGGATCGCCAAAGGCAAATTTCTCTCTTCTTAATAGCCAGGTTGATTGGAACAAGCACGGTCATTCGTCCTCCCTGTGTTCGATAACCCGCTCGCCGCTATACCATGCGCTTGCGGTAAAACTACAACCGTTCTTTGGGTTACATTCCGGAGCGATCAGTCTTCACTTTAGACGTCACTCGGCCGAGTGAGTTGTCGTCACTCGGCCGATGGGCTTGTCTTCACTCGGGCGGTCGGCAATTGCCACTCGGCCGAGTGGGGCTTCTGCTGCTCAGACTGACGAAAAACAGTAAGTTGGCTCTTTTTGAGGGGCGTCGTCTGAGTGCCACTCGGGCGGACGGGATACGTCACTCGGCCGAGTGGGATTCTGATGCTCGGCCGAGTACACACTTGGAGCGTGTCCGATCTGGCCGGCCGAGCGGGATCTCGCTGGTCGGCCGAGTGATTCCTTCACTCGGCCGAGTGAGACACTGAAAATGCCCATTCTGAGTGTTTTTGCCTCCTCGTCGCTCCTACGACGTTCTTTCTTCTTCCGCTCCTCTCCAATCTCAAAATACCCCTCAGGGAAGTCTTTGGTGACACTCCGGAGTAGGTGTATCTCGGAATCACTCCAAATCGCTCCAAATCTCCTGAAATACGACAAAAACAACAAATCGTGAAAAGTATCGCAATATCGTCGATAAATCGTGAAAAACATGATTTGAGCGATCTAAATGGTATGCAAACATGCGGAAAAAAGGTGTAAAATATGGAGTGATCAAAATCCCCCAAGCTTACCTCTTACTCGTCCTCGAGGAAGATAAGTAAAAGGCAAACCCGGTGGATTCAGAAAATGAAAACGATGGAAAAACGGAAAACGAAAAACGAAGAAGAAAGAAGAAAGCGAAGAGGGAAGCTGCTAGATCATTTTTCTCAGGACATGGGTTTTGCTTACTCATATAGCATGCACCGAATGTAAAACACATGTCAAAGACTTTTATTTTGATATCATAGTATAATGGTGCAAATAGAGATAGAAAACCCAAGAATATTGATATAGCATGAAAAATGGAATAATTCTAGGATTAACATCGTCTGAATCATTTAAAGCGGTATACAATATCGCAGATCACACACTTTTCAATTGAATGCTTTCTATCAGGAGTATAAGAATATCACGCAATAGAATAGAAGGAATAGAAAAGCGTGGATTTCATGAAATGAGTGCTAGGCATAGATTTCTGGATTTCGTGAAGCTAAAACAATCTCACCGAGTATAGAATATTACTTAGCCTAGGTTGTCATGCACCGTCAGGTAGTCACTCTCTCACACATCATTGGATTCTCTCCCCCAAGCTTATCTATAAGCGTGGTGGCATATACAAAACTGTATTTACATTCCACATTTCTTTTGAAGCTCCAAATGCAAAAGAAAATAAAAATAAAAACAAAAAGAGGGAAGAAAGAGAGAGTATATGAGATGGGATCGTTTATTGAGATTCTTTTCTCTTTTCTTTTCTTTCTATCAAATCTTTTTCTTTTCTTTTCTCATTTTCTTTTTTTTTACTTCTTTTTTTTCCTCTTTTTTTTTCTTTTCTTTTTTATAGCATCTATACACAAATGATCCCAAATCAAAAAGAGAGAATGATATACAAGAATTTTCTTTTTCTTTTTTGGTTTTGGGAAGTTTGGAGCTAGGATATTAACAACGGGGGAAATGCCAAATACTAGAGTCGCTAAGGGGAGATTCACCAATGATTTTAAAATAGAGAATTAATGTTCAAGATATGTGGAGAAAGAAATAAATATGTCTCTCAGTTCACTCTATAGGACGTGTATGACAACTTCAGCAGGGTAATTTAATCTACTCAGTTTCGATCACAAAAAAAGCAAAACTAATCCAGATTTATCATAGCTAACATCATTCAATCATCCTGAAGTGAAGTGTACAAATCATGCAAATAGAAGTGATATAGGAAAAGAAAACGGTACTCCAGATATAAGCATTCAATGCGTGAATCTTGGTGTGTTTTCTGCGATAGCATACATATGAATATTCAGACTCAGCTAATAATATAATTTCATCCATTTTCGCACGGAAAAAAGTGTGGGTTACTATCTCTAAATGCAAGGCAAATCACAGCATATGATATCAGAAATAAAAGCTAAGACATGACAAATATAGCATGCATATAGAAAAAGTTAACTCCACGTCATCATCATCACAGAAAAATCATCTCTAGCATGAGATGAAAGAAGTAAAGATAAAAAAGGGAAAATAAATCTAATTACAATGCAGCACACAAAGAAAATAAGAAAAACGTGATGCATGATAAAAAAAGAAAAAGTGATGAAAATGAGTGCAAATGCGGAAAATGGCGTGAAAAAACTAAAAATAAAGGTGGTAAATCGAAAAGAACGTGAGAACTCACTCCCCCAAGCTAAAGTGCACAGTGTCCTTAATGTGCGAAGTGTGGCACACCGAGAGACGTGTAATGGTAGGGATATGTGAGGATGCATGCATGATAAAAAAGAAATAAAAATATCAAAATGAAAATATGATGCGGACATGATGCATGCAGATATAAGAGTCAATCAGATATAAGAGTGTCACACCAAAAAGTCTCTCCCTCTCTCCCAAAAATGATATAGAAAGATATGATCAAAATGTGGACCCAAAACAGGGAGGGGAGGGGGGTGGGCAAAAATCATCAGGACCGAGCAGAGACGGGTAGCAAGATGGCAAAAAAGATCAATGGCATCAAGGGTGCCTAAGAGGGTGGTGCTGCGCCGTCTCCGTCCTGAGGCGGAGGTGGATGTGGTGGGTGCTGGGGAACAGTCTGCTGGGTGGGTGTGGGTATGGGTGTAGAAGCAGGCTGGGTGGGTGTAGGAGTGGGGGTGGGTACCTGCTAGGTGGGTGTGGGTAGGGTCGGTACGCGAGGAAGCCGATCGAGAATCTGAGTGAGGCAATAGTGAATGCCCGGAAGTAGGTCGAAGCGGCTGGCCATAGCGATGACGGTGGCAGACATGGTCCTGAGGTCACCTCTGAGGCCACTCACCGCCCCCTCGAGAGCACGAATGCTCTGAAGTACAGTGTCGGGGGGAGGTGGTGTAGAGGGACGCACCTGTCTGTGCTGTGCAGGACGGGGCTGGCGAACTCGGGTGGTGTAGTGGATGGGCTCAACAGGCATGTGGAGGAAGGGTGTTGTGCTCACAAGTGTGGGCCTAGCTTCAGTGCGAGGCTGGGGCGCAGGCTGGTGTGAGGTGGAAGCAGCAACAGCGGAAGTGGAGTATAAAAGTGGCGACGAGGCGGCAAAAGAGGTCAGTGACACAGACGTGGGAACAGACGTCACGACACTCTCAGAAAGTACGGCTGCGGTGGAGACAGAAGTGACAACCGCTGGGGAGGCAGTGTGGGGTCCAAAAGGCGAAATCCCAGCGGAGATCATACTGGCCATGGTCTCCACGACAGAAGCAAAAGAAGGCTCTCCGCTCTCAACAAAAGTAGGTGGGCGCTCGAGTAGTGCGGAGCAAAGGGGCTCAACGGACAGAGGGCCAGCTGTGGTGGGAGTGGTGGTGGGCGTAGAGGTAGTGGAGGTGGTCTCAGCGAGTGTACTCCCGACACCGGCAGAAGTGTGGACAGAGGTGTCGGGAGCAGCAGAAATATCAGGCTGCTGAGGGGCCACGGGGTCAACGGGTGCAGCGTGTGCAGCGTGGGCCTGCTCAGCCTGCTCAGCCTCCTCGGGCTCAAGCACGTAGGCGACGGGGATCAGCAGATCCATCGCCGGAAGCCAGTCCACCTGTGCTGGTGCTATCTGTGTCCGAGCTGGACTCGGAAGGATCATGTAGTCAGCACCGTATGGACCGTGCAACCAAATCCAGTGTCGCTGGCCGTACGGACGAAGCATCTTCATCCGGGCCATGACGTCTATAGACAGTGAAGTGGGGCCCGGGGCTCGTCGCAGGTCAGCCGGAAGGTCCTCGCTGGTCATCAGGGTGAGCAGGGTGATCAGACCGCCGCAACATATCGGTGAGCGAGCGCCCACCGATACGATGATGTGATCCAAAAACCAGCTCGCGATATCAATCACGACGGCGGGGACCAAATCGTCACTCTCCCTAGCAAGAACTCTGGGACGCGTCATCGCATAGAGCATATAAAGCTCTGGCGTGGACATCGTCCCAGGCTCATACCTCACCAAAAAGGTAGTCGCCATAAGGCGCTGAGCTATGCGGAGGCAGGGGTGGACGATGGCCGAGGCCTTGGCCCTACTAGGGTCAAAGGCAGCTGGTAAACCAGTGATCCGGGCCCAGAAAGCGTGTGAATCGAAGGAAGGTGGGGGAATGTGATTGGGGGCGTAACCACGGTCGGCCCCGGGGACATCGGGCCAAGAAAAGAATGCTCTCATCATACCGAGAGTGACCTGGCACTCTCGGTCCATAAACCTAAACGAGCATCCCCCGTCGGTCCGGGCTATAGAACTCAGCACCTCAAGTGTCGGACGGACGAAGGTGTCCGCCGACACTTGGAAAAAGTCTCGCCAACCCACGTTGTCATACAACGTGAGCATCCCCTCAAGTACCCCCAGGCATCCTAGGTCTGCAAGGTGTGCAAACCTGGAGGGTACAATCGAGCGCTGGGAAATGCGCTTAAAACAACGCGGTGTGCGTCGTCCCGAAACGTAATCCCCAGCGGCCCGACAAGTGGAGCCGGTGGTGGCAGTGGGTCAACAGGGAGTGGATGTGCGGGGTGAACGGGGTCTGCATGCTGTGGCTGTGTGGGGTGAACAGGGTCTGCAGGTAATGGCTGTGCGGGGTGAACGGGGTCTGCGGGCAATGGCTGTGCGGGGTGAGGTGGTGTAGGCGGAGGAGAGTCCTCCATCTCGTGGGAGGGGCCGGGCTCATCCGGCCGCTTCCGCTTGGCGGAAGCTCTCCTGGAGCGTGGCCGTGTCCGGGGCGGCATGTGGCCCCCGGGCGCTCACCAAAAAGAGAAATAAATGCGGCGTGCGAAAATGAATGGAACGAATATACCAGAACACGCCGCGAGAGCAAAATGGTGGATGCGTGCAAAGACGCCGCCTCCATGAAGCCAAAAACACTCCCCGTAAGCTCCCCTAGGCTCCCCTAAGCTCCCCAATATAACCTGCGCATCAAATAGAGATATTAGCGTGTAATATTCAAAACGTATGGGGGTTAGGGGTATAATAGATAGAAATCGAATTTAATTTGGTTTAGGGGTTCGTTAAACACATGAATCGTCAAAAAATACACAAAATAGGAGAAAATAGGGCGAAATCGCGTTACCGGAGCTCGGCCGGCGGTGGGATCGCCGACGGCGACACGGGCGGAGGAGCGGCGGCGTCGGCCGGAGGTGGGTGGCCGAGCGCGGCGGTGGGGCGGCGGCTCGGGCGAGTTGGGGGTGAGAGATCGCAGCAGCTGGGGAGTTCGCGGCTCGGGCTTGGGCACTGGGGAAAATAACGCTTCGTATTCCGCGCCCGAGCCCGCAGTGCTTAAATAGGGAAAGTTACGACTCGGCTGAGTGACGTAACGGAAATATTTTTTTGAAAATTCCTCCCCGCTTACGACTCGGCCGAGTGGTTTTGCCACCCTTGGCCGAGTGGAGAAAGTCCATTCGGCCGAGTGGCTCAAGCTACTCGGTAATACTCGCCTTAGGAGTGTATCAGTTTCACTCGGCCGAGTGAAGATTTATACTCGGACGAGTGGCAATTATACTGAAATCAAGAAAAGAAACAGAGAGTTGGGTACAGCAGACTTCCCTCGTTCATGCGTCGCTTGGTCGGACGAGCTTATGTGCTCGGCCGAGTGACTAGTATAATCGGCTGAGTGAATCTTGTTTTCTGCTGTTTGGCTTCGTTTGGGCTCTAATCTCTGTTTTTCTTCCTCCAGTCGATTTCATCCTCCTCCTAAGCATCGAGCGCATTCCTGGAGCGCTCCTCGTCGCCTTGTTCATCCTCCTAATGATAGGTACCCCCGTTCTCCTCTCCTGTCAAAGAAAAATAGGACCCGTTATCACGAAATTTTTAGGCAAATGACTCAAAACACTAATAATTTCTAAAACAAAAATAAAGGAAAAAGTAAAAATAAAGCGATAACCGTCGGGTTGCCTCCCGACCAGCGCTCGTTTAAGGTCTTGAGCTCGACCCCCTTTGATTTTCAATTTAATGCGTGATATTTGGTGCATATGAGATGCACCCGTCGAATTTATTTGGAAGAGCGTTCGGATTTGGATGTTGTGGCGGCGTGTTCTTCCTCAGTGCTCCTTCGCCTCGGGTAGTGTTGGGGGGTGACTCCCCCAAGCTAGTGCTTGCTCCGGGCCTCGGCTTCACCGGTGACACCGATTTTCGTATCGGTGGGGCCTTTTTTGGAGTCTTCATCTTTGAGAGCTTGCAGAGCTCACGTATTCTCGCAACACCAGTGTCGCCTTCATCAATTTCCATGGAGGGGTCGGGGAAATGCTCCATCTCTTCTTCTTGGCCCAAGTCCGGCCCTTCCTCAAACTCTTCCTCGAATATTGCGCCAATGGAATGGGGGATCGCCTCCTCAATGACCTCGTCAAGGAGGTACGAAAGATCATCCAGCCGTCCCTTAAGCAGATAAATTCTACTTATTTCTCCCACAGGGACTCCCTCGGAATAATGCTTGAGCCTTTGTCCATTTACTTTGAATGTGGCTCCGTCTTTACTTTCTAACTCAAAAGCTCCTCCCGGTTGTATGTGCTTGATGGTGAAAGGTCCGGACCACCATGACCTCAATTTCCCAGGAAATAGTCGTAGCCTGGAGTTATATAGCAAGACCTTGTCTCTGACTTTGAAGTCCGTAACAGTTATTCGTGCATCGTGGAGAATCTTGGTCCTTTCTTTGTAAATCCTCGAGCTCTCGTAGGCGTCCCTCCTAATCTCATCAAGCTCGTTGATGTCCAAGAGTCGCCTCACCGCCGCACTCTTATAATCGTAATTGAGGGTCTTGATGGCCCAATACGCGCGGTGTTCCAGCTCTACCGGCAAGTGACAAGCTTTCCCATAAACAAGTCGGAACGGTGTGGTGCCGATGGGAGTGCGAAAGGCTATGCGATATGCCCATAGAGCATCGTTTAACTTCATCGACCAATCCTTTCTAGATCGATCTATGGTTTTCTCAAGAATTTGCTTTATCTCTCTATTCGAGACCTCCACTTGGCCGCTCGTTTGGGGGTGATATGCCATGCCAACTCTATGGTTTACCCCGTACTTCTTCAGCATGGCTTCAACTTGTTTTCTATGAAATGGCTTCCCCCGTCGCTTATCAAGGTACGAGGCACCCCGAAACATGGGAAGATATTCTGCTTGAAAAATTTAGAAACAACACTTGCATCATTGGTAGGGGTAGCGATTGCTTCCACCCATTTGGAGACGTTGTCAAGGGCCAATAGGATATACTTGTTACCGTTGCTTGACGGAAAAGGTCCCATGAAGTCCACTCCCCAGCAATCAAAAAGCTCAATTTCTTGGATGGGCCTCATCAGCATCTCATTACGTTTGGAAATATTCCCGGTCCGTTGGCACCTGTCACACCCCTTCACAAAGTCGTTGGTGTCTCTGAACATTGTTGGCCAGAAGAATCCGCTCTGCAAAATATTAGCGGTTGTCTTAGAGGCGGCATGATGTCCCCCGCATGGCATACCGTGGCAATGCAAAATGATAGATGTTGCCTCCTCCTTAGAAACACACCTCCGAATAACACTATCTTTGCATATCTTAAAGAGGTATGGATCTTCCCAAAAATAGCTACGGACCTCATGCAAAAATCTCCTCTTTTGATGCGTGGGCATCCCATACGGTTTAATTCCACAAGCCAAGTAATTGACGAAGTCCGCGTACCAAGGCACTTCCCCGGGCCTTATGGCGTATAGCCTCTCATCCACGAATGTGTCGTCGATAGGTAAACTCTCATCCTCCTTGTCGCGAATAAGCCTAGACAAATGATCCGCCACAACATTGTCCGTACCTTTCTTGTCTCTGATCTCCAAATCAAATTCTTGTAACAAGAGTATCCATCTAATTAACTGAGGTTTGGCCTCCTTCTTGTTTAAAAGATATTTCAATGCCGCATGGTCGATGTGGACAATCACCTTGGAACCAAGGAGGTAGGAGCGAAACTTCTCGATGGAATAGACGACCGCTAGAAGCTCTTTTTCGGTAGTTGTATAGTTTTTCTGCGCGTCATCCAATGTCTTGCTCGCATAGAATATTGCATGAAGCTTCCTATCTTTCCTTTGCCCCAATACCGCTCCAATGGCTTGGTCGCTAGCATCACACATTAGCTCAAAGGGAAGGCTCCAATCCGGTGGTTGTATGATGGGTGCGGAAACTAGTGCTTCCTTCAAGGTATTGAAGGCTTGCAAGCATTCGCCTGAAAAAATAAAAGGACTATCTTTAGCAAGCAAGGAAGTAAGCGGCCGGGCAATCGAGGCGAAATCCTTGATAAAGCGGCGGTAAAACCCCGCATGACCAAGAAAGCCTATAATGCCCTTGACATTAAAATGAGGAGGGAGTTTCTCGATTACCTCAATCTTTGCCTTATCTACCTCAATTCCTCTCGAGGAGACAAGGTGCCCAAGAACTATACCTTCCGTGACCATGAAGTGACATTTCTCCCAATTTAGAGTGAGATTATTTTGTTGGCACCTTTTAAGGATTTTGTAAGATTGGCCAAACAAGAGTCAAACTCACTTCCATAAACCGAAAAGTCATCCATAAAAACTTTCATAATATTTTCAATGTAATCGGAAAATATGGATGTCATACACCTCTGAAAGGTGGCGGGAGCATTACAAAGACCAAAGGGCATCCTACGGTAGGCATAGGTACCATAGGGACAAGTAAAAGTGGTCTTTTCTTGGTCATCTTTGTGCAAAGGGATTTGGAAGAACCCCGAATACCCGTCTAAATAACAAAAGTATTTATGTTTAGCAAGGCGTTCAAGCATTTGATCAATGAAGGGCAATGGGTAATGGTCCTTTCGGGTCGCTTTATTAAGTTTCCTATAATCAATGCACATTCGCCATCCCGTGACGGTGCGTGTAGAAATGGGCTCCCTTTTATCATTTTTTATAACAGTCATCCCCCCTTTCTTGGGGACGATGTGAACGGGGCTAACCCATCTACTATCAGAGATCGGATAGATAATTCCAGCATCAAGCAATTTTAGGATTTCCTTTTTCACTACCTCTTTCATATTCGGGTTCAACCGCCTTTGAGGCTCAATAGAAGAGGCTTCAGTGTTTTCCAAGTGGATCCTGTGCGTGCATAGCCTAGGGCTTATTCCCTTAAGATCAGAGATTGTGTAACCAAGGACATCCTTGTGATCCCTAAGGACTTCTAATAATTTTTCAAGTTGGTCTTGGCCGAGGTGGGCATTTACAATCACCGGGAAGGTCAATTTACTACCCAAGAAAGCATACCTTAGATTCGGCGGTAGTTGTTTAAGCTCTACCTCAAAGGGTTCCGCACCCTCTGCTTCGTCACCTTGTGTGAATTTGACTTCTCCTTCAACATCTGAATTTAGCTCACTCTCGAATGGGGGCTCAGATTCGCTTCCTAGTGAGGACGGTGCATCGGAATAGACGCTCTCCGATTCTGCGCCTGCATCGATAGGATCACCACCTTGCTCCGGTTCATTCCTGAGATCAAGAAATACGTCAGCAGATTCATAAATGCAAGGGTGGGGATCATAGAGTGTATCTCCCTGAGTATCTGTTTGTTCGAAGTGTTCCTCGGGAGTGTAGTACTCTTCGACACATGTTCTATCGCTTTCAAAATATAGCTTGTCGTCCCTCACATCAACTCTGATATCACCCCCAATAGTCCCATCCGGGGAGATTTGATCCATCACGAAGCTAGCAAAAAGTTGTTCGACGGGGTCCTCGATATTAATAGCAAAAGCTCCGGTAGCGTAGACCTACTCAATAAGTTCCTTGAGGAGCTCCGTAAAAGATTCATCATCTCCCTGGTCAGACTCAGTCATTGGAATTGCATCCCCCATTTTACCTGTTAAGATTTCGTGGAGAATTTCGGGAGGGATTGCAAAATGGGGCTGTAAACATGGTTAGAAAAGAATGAAGCAATAAAGAAAGAGATTGAAGAGAAATAACCAGGTGATCCAAATCAAACTCTGTCAAAACACTCTCCCCGGCAACGGCGCCAAAAACTTGATCGCGCCCGGGCGTGCACCCTAAAGAGCGACCGTGTAGTTTTACCGCAAGCGCACGGTGTAGCGGCGAGCGGGTATCGAACACAGGGAGGACGTATGACAGTGCCTTCTCCGAACAACCTGGCTATAAGGACAGAAAAGTAGGAATTTGCCTTTCGGCGATGTTGTCACAATCGTCAAATAATGTAAAGAGATATAAAATCAAATAAAGACGCCTAGGGAATGGGGAATCCCCGCTACTCACCGTATCTCGTCAAGGTGATTCATCGGTATCACAATTGCTAGGGTAGTATTTCAGGTGAACTAGTTGCAACTGAATGTAAAACCTAGCTCACGCTCTCGCGCTGTTGACGGTCTATAGCGAACCTAGGTTCGGGTCCAATCTCTTGCAAACCCTAGCCTAAGCAAGCTAACATTAGGATCAACATCATTGTTCAATCGCATCCCGAGCCCACTCTCGTGCAAATTCGGGCTACGACCTAGGTTGGGATAGTTCCTACCCATCCAATCTCTTGCAAACGGGTATCGGTATAGAATTGCAACCGAGGATCCTAGAATCGGCCCAATCTCTTGCAAACCGATACTTTGGAAACTCAATTCCAACCCAATTCGGATTTCTAGGGTTTCCTATCGAATTGGGATCCAATCTCTTGCAAATCCCAATCGATATGAACACCTAGCTATCCGTAATATATCGATCCCAAACTAACCATAATAGCAATTCTAGCAATAGTTCTACCAAATCATCACAAATCGGAAATTGGGCTCGTAGGGTTCATCCCCACGCCCTAAGACGTTAATACTACTCACAAATCATATCACAAATGGAAGAATAATCAATTGAAATAGCAATGGAATTCATAGCAATAATCAAAATAACAATAAAAATAGGATTTTTAATGAAGAGGGAGACAAACCAATGTAGCTCTCCAAGAATCCAACAAAATAACCCTTTTCTCTCCTCTCCAATCACAAGAATAAAACTCTAAAAAGTCTAATCTAAAAAGGCTGCCAAAAGCAATCAAAAAGCTCTCCAAGCTAGGTTAGAATCTGGGGTTAAATACCCCCCAAAACTGCCCAAAAATTCGTGACCAAACTGCCCCTGCGTAGCTCCAAAATCGTGTTTTCCGCTACAGGCGCTCGGCTCACTCGGCCGAGTGACAAAAGTCGCTCGGCCGAGTGAAAGACACTGAGAATTTCCAGTAAGTCTGGGGTCTTGGGGGTCTTCACTTCGGGCGTCACTCGGCCGAGTGAGTTGTCGTCACTCGGCCGATGGGCTTGTCTTCACTCGGGCGGTCGGCAATTGCCACTCGGCCGAGTGGGGCTTCTGCTGCTCAGACTGACGAAAAACAGTAAGTTGGCTCTTTTTGAGGGGCGTCATCTGAGTGCCACTCGGGCGGACGGGATACGTCACTCGGCCGAGTGGGCTTCTGATGCTTGGCCGAGTGCACACTTGGAGCGTGTCCGATCTGGCCGGCCGAGCGGGGTCTCGCTGGTCGGCCGAGTGATTCCTTCACTCGGCCGAGTGAGACACTGAAAGTGCCCATTCTGAGTGTTTTTACCTCCTCGTCGCTACTACGACGTTCTTTCTTCTTCCGCTCCTCTCCAATCTCAAAATACCCCTCAGGGAAGTCTTTGGTGACACTCCGGAGTAGGTGTATCTCGGAATCACTCCAAATCGCTCCAAATCTCCTGAAATATGACAAAAACAACAAATCGTGAAAAGTATCGCAATATCGTCGATAAATCGTGAAAAACATGATTTGAGCGTTCTAAATGGCATGCAAACATGCGGAAAAAAGGTGTAAAATATGGAGTGATCATTGTGTGCCGTTTTGGGCGATATCTGGGATCATTCGCACCACATCCGATGTTTGGCACAAAGTTTGACAGAATCCCTAAATGCTTCGAATATACTATCCCTTCTGACTGCCGCTGTGGAAAATCAGAGGAGGTATCATGATATGCAGCAACATCCAGTCACGACAACTCTCCTTCCTCATGATGAAGTGGCGTATATCGACATGCCCGGTTCCGAGTTCGGTGGGGAAGAATTGTTCACGGAGTTTTGTCAGGAGAACCATCAGGCAGAGTCTGTCGGTTACGTTGGACAGGAACCGATCTATTCCTTGCAGACTTCTATTGAGCATCCCGGATCTTGGGACAATGAGGAAGCTGGAAGCAATGGTGGGGAACCATCGAATGTTGAAACCTGTTTTCACGTCGAAGCCTTCTTCCCGGATAATTATTATGAGCTTGAGAAAGACCCAGTGCCTTCCTTGGTTATCCCCATGATACCTTGCGAGGCTTTGCCATGCGGAACCAGGGTTGGGAGTGAAGTTCCGGATGCTGGCTTTCAAGAGATCCACGAAGAAGTCCTTTCACTAGAGGATGCTCAGCTTGAAAAATATGCGCCGGGACCTCATGAAGTTGAGATGAAAGAGTTGCCCCTGGGACTAAAGTATGAATATTTGGGGAAGGGCTCGACCCTGCCGGTCATAGTGAACTCCTCACTGCCCGAAGACCAGATGACCAAACTTCTTGGTGTTTTAAAAAGGTTTAAGAGTGTTTTCGGGTATGCAATTGAAGACTTGAAAGGAGTTAACTTGGGCCTCTGCTCACATAAGATACTGCTTGACGATGAGCAAGCCTCCTCAATTGAGCCGCAGTGGAGACTAAATCCCATAATGATGGAGGTGGTCAAAAAAGAGATTGTTAGGCTTATACATGCCGGTATCATTTACCCAATCTCCGACAGTCGCTGGGTTAGCCCGGTGCACGTCGTACTCAAGAAAGGAGGAATGACGGTGGTTCGTAACGAGAAAAACGAGCTCATACCTACGAGGACCGTCACGGGGTACCGGATGTGCATTGACTATATAAAGCTGAACAAGGCCACGAGGAAGGATCACTACACTCTCCCTTTCATTGATCAGATGCTCGAGAGGCTGGCAAAGCACAACTACTTCTATTTCATGGACAGGTACTCAGGTTTTCTTCAAATCCCCATCCATAATGACGACCAAGAGAAGACTACTTTCACATGCCCATTTGGGACATATGCTTACCGAAGAATGCCGTTTGGTCTTTGCAACGCCCCGGCTACATTTCAAAGACTAATGTCCGCAATCTTCTCCGACTACTCCCAGGATATCATGGAGGTTTTCATGGACGATTTTTCCGTCTACGGAACTGAGTTTGACTCATGCCTCAGCAATCTAACTAAAGTCCTAGAGAGGTGTTGTAACGGTCGCCTTCCGACCGTAGATATTTTAGCGCGTATCTTTGTTGTTCGTGTGCGCGTTTCCGTGTTTGATTTTTTTTATTTTTGTTACTGCCTTCCGTAGTTCAGACGCACAACCAAACCCCGTTTTCACCACCCTCTCGGAGGCGCGAGTGCCCTGGCATTTTACTTGCAATTTTTAGATTTCGAGGGATCAAGTTGCTGTTCCCTTTTCTAATTATTAATTCTTTGATTATATATTTTTTTGGAACTATTATGAAGTTTCTGTATGTCCTACTAAAACAAACAAATGATTATTAACCTTCTTCAGTATCCTAACCTAATTGGTCACGTATCCTAACCAAATGAATCAACAGTTGGCTTTGAGAGGAAAGAAACAAATTATTTTTTTTCTAACCTATTTTATATTTGACCTTATCCCTATCCTATCAACCTTTAACTGTACCCCTCCAAATTTTTTTCTCCTATTAACCCGCGTCACTCTCACCCCTACCCATTACATCCTTCCACGTACTGGCTTTCCTTTTTCCCACCCACTCTATATGAGAGAACCCTAAGGCAACCTAGGGTTTACAAAAAAAACGACAGCCGCACAAATTAAACCCCCGACCCAGACCATTTTCTCTCTTCTTCTCTTCAACGCGTGCCCGGCCATCTCCTCGCCATCGAAACCCATCTCCTCGCCACCGAAGCCTTCCTCCGGCCACCGGACCACCGCCCAGGCCTTCCTCTGATCTGCAACCCGAAGAGACCCAGGCCGAAACCCTAAGCCACGGCTTGCTCTCCGTCCCTCGTCCTCGCGCAAAGCTCCTCCGGCGTCTCTCCTCCAGTCTCCTCCTCCACGCCCAGCCACATACTCCGGCCATCCCACCGTTCCTCTCTTCCCTTCACAGTCGTCTCCCTCCGGTGAAACCCCTCAGCCATACTCCCGCCTCTCCTCCTCCCTCGACACCGCCGAGCCCCGACTTCCGCTTCAGCCCACCAAGCGCCTCACCGCCTTCTTCCCTGTTTTTCTTCTCCCTACCCCTGTTCGAAGCCCCGACCCACCGGTGTACCCCGCCTCTGTCCTCTCACCGACGAACACCATCAACCCGCCGCCTTGCTCAACCCTGCGGATCTCCTCCTCCGCAACCGACGACCCCGACCCCCTCATAACCGTGACTCCTCTCCCTGCCCGATCACAGATCCTGATGCCTCTGACATCGCCATCATCATTGTCTTTCCCCGGCGGCGATCCCGTCCTCCCTCCGATCATTAAACACCGCCCAACGACTCCGACTGCAGGCTGCATCCCCTCTCCAGTCGCCGAATCCGTGCGCCACCCCGAGCAACCCAGTGCTCCCTTCAACTGCACGCACCCGTATGCACTTACACGTAAGTGAGTTCCTTAATGCATGCTAATAATCAAGTTAGCATATTATGCTAGTATAGTTTATAACCATGTGTGGAAGTGGGTTAACTTAGGACTTATAATTAGTTTTCTAAGTGGGTTAATGCCTTATGATCTAATTTGATGAAGTTGGTAGGCATGTACAGATGACAGGACTTTATTGGGTGTATACACATATATTGTTATATGACAGCAAGTTGGATGTATAGAAATTTACTTATGACTGTTTAATGTATGTAATATATTATATATTTTTATAATCAGTGTTATAAGTAGAGTGTATTTTAAATGATTAATACCTTTAGCTTGATAAACTCTAAATTTAATGGCGCAGATAATTAAGTACGCCCCTTGCTACCGTCTGGGATCTGACGATTCCCTCTTTGTTGCGCTACACGCAGTCGAGGAACCGGGGTGAGGGCGACGTGATCCGTTATTTCAGATACAACGTCAAAGCCTACCCGTGATTGTCGAACCAGGTTGGTCCCCCCTAACTCATAGCAAACCCACACCGTAGCAAGCTAAACCCTAACTAAAATTGGAAAACTCAAACTAAATTTACTTTTCCGCACCAGTAAAATGATGTCACTGTAGAAATCGACCATCGGACAACTTTTCTGGGCACATAGGGTAGTGGTCGATCTAGGTTGAACAAACATCAATATGTGACTATTGACGAATAGGATAGTCCCAAAAACCTAGAAACGAACCCTAATAGGATTTGATGAAATTGAGACCTGACATCGTCGCCGTGGCGATATTTCAGACGGACTTCTGCGGACGAGATGCTTGGACGAGACGCTTGGACGAGACGCTTCGAGAGGACGACGCACTCGCCGTTTCAGGCAAGTGTACCCACTTGCGTTTTTGACCGTGCTTTGGTCTTAGATTGCTAGAACGGTTAGACTGTGAATGTATAGAACCGGACGTGAAATGATAGCGTCCGGGACGCCCCTGACGACTTAGACTTGACGACGAAGTCTAAGCTCGACAAACAACAACTTTTGACACCGTAGGGCTATCTTGTGTGTGCGTGCGTGTGGACACCCTAGAATAACAATTCCTTACACTTGTCGTGTCTTGTCCCTGTTACACAAAAAGCCTTCGGGCGTTTCGGATGCTTTCCTTGCGGAAGTGATCCCTGTTACACAAAAAGCCTTCGGGCGTTTCGGATGCTTTCCTTGCGGAAGTGATCCCTGTTACACAAAAAGCCTTCGGGCGTTTCGGATGCTTTCCTTGCGGAAGTGATCCCTGTTATACAAAAAGCCTTCGGGCGTTTCGGATGCTTCCCTAGTGGAAGTGATCCCTGTACTTCTTGTCCTGAGTTCCTGGGTTGGGGTAGGGTTGAGCGTGCGCACGGCAAGAGGGTCTGATCCCCCTCGAACCGTAAGGCGTGAACCCTTCGTGTCACACTTGTCTTGTCCCGTCCCGTCCTGTTTGTCCTGTCTTGTCCCGTCACGTCCCGTCTTGTCTTGACACCTGTAGGTTAGTCCCGTAGTTGGTAGCACACGCTACGACTACTACTTGTCCCGTTTTACTTTCCTGCTGCGTTACTTCCTGTCGTGTTACTCTGTTATAACCACAGCATGCTAATCAACCAGTAAGCTGTTGTGTAAAAGAACCTCAGCATGCTAATCAACCAGTAAACTGTTGTTTAAAGTTCGGTGCACTTGCAGTAAAGTCTAACCCTTCTTGTAGACTTTACCTGACGTACAGTTCCTTTCTCTTGGGTGCTGTACGTCAGGTATTGAGCCAGAGTTCGAGGACGAGGCAGACTCACTGGAGTATGTGGAGCCGAGGACGTCGTCATCAGAGTACGTACCTGACGAGGACCAGACCTAGCGGTCATTGTTTTAGTCGTCATTTTCAGAGGTTGCTACTTTTCGGTTTGTCTTTAAACTTTTGTTGCCATGCTTAGGCTTCTTTTAGACTTTGTACTTGTTGGATAACATATCTCTAATTTAATGAATGCAATATCTTTTCTGTACTTTCTGTTGTTTCGAACTATAATAATGCAAGAACCTGAAACTTTTAAAATGGTACCTCTACAGATGTTTATTGGGTCCGAGCTTCTCAGCTCTGGCCTAAGCGGACCGTGTCAGGCTTCGCCTCCGTCCATTTTGGGAAGCGGGGCGTGACAGGTTTTAGTGGTGGCCCATGCAGGTCTTGTAAAAGTTCGGAACAATAAAAGTACCGCATTCATTTAATATCCACGTACAAGTCTGAATTAGGTCCCCAGTCTTAAATGGTAGGAAGACTTAGATAGACACCCAGGTTGACAGTCTGACGCCTTGGTTAGGAATTAGACATCCTCGTCCTAGGATACCTTAGTGGCCCGCCCCCGACTCTGACCGTGTTAGATTTCTAGAGCCTTTCTTTTAGTCGTTCGCTCGGGCTCATCGACTTCGGGTCCAGCAGAACGTAGCCTTGATTATCTCAGGAATCTTCCCTTAGATCCTGATTATAGTCTAGCTCATTAGGATGTCTTAGAGCTAAGTTATCCTGATCTTTAGACGACCCGATAATTAGAATCCCTGATTTCTAGCGTCTCCCTGATCTTTACCCTTTTCGTGTTATCGACCGTAGAGTTCCATCGTAGCTTCGTGAATCATATCCTAAGTGTATCCATCATGCGATCTTTTCCTTACTTGCCATTCCACGTAATCGTTCCTGACGAGTATCGTCGATCCTTCGAGTCTTTTCTTTTGCCAAGACTGCTTCCTCTGAGAGTATTTTCGAAATTCCTTATTAAGTCCGCCGCTCAGCTTAAATTCTTTGAAACCCTCTTGGTCGTAAATTTTCGTTGTTACTATCTCGTATCTATTTTCAAATCGATATCTTTCATATTTTCAGTTTTAAAACCTTGTTAACATTTTGATAATTCAATTTATACTTTTTCTAGACTACAAAATCTATTTCTAACCACTTACCGTACATACATTTAGAATATTTTCTAAACTAGAGAGAACTCCAATTATTTTATTATTATTATTATACCAGTTCTATGTTCTTCGTGATCACATTTCAAAATCTTTGTGTAAACCTATCTTCATTTGCAAAACAATCGTTTCTCACCTTACCCATCCTTCCTTCGTTTTACTTTTTCCAAAATTTTAACTTGCTATATCTGCTCACTTTTAAGTGTATTAATTTTTATATATATATTTAAAGGTATATGATACCATATTTTGCCCAAAATCTTTCATCGTTAAATCATTGTTGCGATATTTTTGTCCCGTCCATCCGACTATCTTCTTATCCTCGCCTCACTTGATTTCGTTCTGTCGATCTTGTTCATGTCGCTTCTGGTTTCGGTCTCCTTCTTTTATGTAGATAGCGCATGTGGTTGCCTACGTCATCCCTAGCTAGTACCCTTTGGTAGGTGATGTCGTCGTGGTGCGTGAGTATAGGTAGAGTACGTAGACCTGTATGAGTGTGTGTTCTTTAGGATCCCGATGATTGCCTTTTTGTGTCTTGAATGGTACTCAGTGTTAACCATGACATGCTTGTAGTTGTCTGAATGACGGTATTCATACGTATATGAATAGGGTCATAGCAGGCAATTTCCTTAGACGTAGTTTTTTTTTTCGCGATTATAGAATAGCTTATCTTTGACTGCATGTGATTGTACCAAAACTTCGTCTTTCTTTTATATCAAACCTTTAAAGCTTTCGAAATTAGCTCACAAGATCACAAATCAATTATCCTTCCTCATCCATTACCACGACTCCACACGTTTTTCCAAACGTTTTAAAAATGTGTCACTGGTTTTAAGTTTTCCTTTCTCCTCCCTCTCTCTACATTTTAGGAATGATATGTTATGATTGTTATAGTTTTGGGACTAGTTATTATTGTTGTAGGATTTTGTTTGCAGGTAGGCTCAGGGAGAGATGAGATTTGTTATAGCATTAATTAACCGATTTTAGAATAATAGGATATCGGAATAGATTTCTTTCGGATGAGAAGATGAGCTGTCCAAGACTTATTTATGATACCGATGTGAGACGGACTCAATGGGAAATTCTGGTCGGATGAAATTATATGAGAGGAGATGATAACTTATCAGACTTGAGGCTTAGACGGGTGGTAGGTAGGAGTAACTGCGGAGTATAGTATGAATTAGGATGATCATGAGAATGAGTAGAACATTGTAAGCATCAAGACTTGGTTGTCGAGTTGACGTGAGAAGGCTTTGAGAATGATACGACGCGTTAAGATAAATGGATGGTTAGGTAGTCGGACTTAATATTGCTTGGGATTAGTTATAGTAGGTAGGTTGAGATGTGATCTTGATAGTCCAAATTATTTGGTGGATAAATTTATTGGAAGATATGACAAGAATGTATTGAAGACACGACGATTGTTGATTTGTGAAGGTATTATAAGATAGAAAAAGTTTTTGTTTTGGATTGGTGGTTGACTAGAATCTCATTTTTGGAGATTGATTAACATTGGGAAGAGATTGAGAAATTTACAAGATGTTATCGAGCGATGATGTTTAGCGGAGTGGTATGGTATGAGAAGATGATTATTATTCTTTTGTGAGGACTCAGAGTTGGAAATTTGAACAGTAGTGATGGGTCTATAGCTAAGTATTAGGAGGTGAGTTTAGTCGTGGCTTTGTCCAGTGAAAAGATGGGTTATGATGGATTATTGAGGAACGTTGTTCGAAGTTACAGGATTAGCAATCTTTATGAGTAGATATGATAGTTGCGGGTATAAAGTTATATAGATATTATTATTATTAGTGTAGGTGATTCCGAGGACGGAATCATTTTCTAAGGTGAGTAGAATGTAACGGTCGCCTTCCGACCGTAGATATTTTAGCGCGTATCTTTGTTGTTCGTGTGCGCGTTTCCGTGTTTGATTTTTTTTTATTTTTGTTACTGCCTTCCGTAGTTCAGACGCACAACCAAACCCCGTTTTCACCACCCTCTCGGAGGCGCGAGTGCCCTGGCATTTTACTTGCAATTTTTAGATTTCGAGGGATCAAGCTGTTGTTCCCTTTTCTAATTATTAATTCTTTGATTATATATTTTTTTGGAACTATTATGAAGTTTCTGTATGTCCTACTAAAACAAACAAATGATTATTAACCTTCTTCAGTATCCTAACCTAATTGGTCACGTATCCTAACCAAAGGAATCAACAGTTGGCTTTGAGAGGAAAGAAACAAATTATTTTTTTCCTAACCTATTTTATATTTGACCTTATCCCTATCCTATCAACCTTTAACTGTACTCCTCCAAATTTTTTTCTCCTATTAACCCACGTCACTCTCACCCCTACCCATTACATCCTTCCACATACTGGCTTTCCTTTTTCACACCTACTCTATATGAGAGAACCCTAAGGCAACCTAGGGTTTACAAAAAAAACGACAGCCGCACAAATTAAACCCCCGACCCAGACCATTTTCTCTCTTCTTCTCTTCAACGCATGCCCGGCCATCTCCTCGCCATCGAAACCCATCTCCTCGCCACCGAAGCCTTCCTCCGGCCACCGGACCACCGCCCAGGCCTTCCTCTGATCTGCAACCCGAAGAGACCCAGGCCGAAACCCTAAGCCAAGGCCTGCTCTCCGTCCCTCGTCCTCGCGCAAAGCTCCTCCGACGTCTCTCCTCCAGTCTCCTCCTCCACGCCCAGCCACATACTCCGGCCATCCCACCGTTCCTCTCTTCCCTTCACAGTCGTCTCCCTCCGGTGAAACCCCTCAGCCATACTCCCGCCTCTCCTCCTCCCTCGACACCGCCGAGCCCCGACTTCCGCTTCAGCCCACCAAGCGCCTCACCGCCTTCTTCCCTGTTTTTCTTCTCCCTACCCCTGTTCGAAGCCCCGACCCACCGGTGTACCCCGCCTCTGTCCTTTCACCGACGAACACCATCAACCCGCCGCCTTGCTCAACCATGCGGATCTCCTCCTCCGCAACCGACGACCCCGACCCCCTCATAACCGTGACTCCTCTCCCTGTCCGATCACAGATCCTGATGCCTCCGACATCGCCATCATCATTGTCTTTCCCCGGCGGCGATCCCGTCCTCCCTCCGATCATTAAACACCGCCCAACGACTCCGACTGCAGGCTGCATCCCCTCTCCAGTCGCCGAATCCGTGCGCCACCCCGAGCAACCCAGTGCTCCCTTCAACTGCACGCACCCGTATGCACTTACACGTAAGTGAGTTCCTTAATGCATGCTAATAATCAAGTTAGCATATTATGCTAGTATAGTTTATAACCATGTGTGGAAGTGGGTTAACTTAGGACTTATAATTAGTTTTCTAAGTGGGTTAATGCCTTATGATCTAATTTGATGAAGTTGGTAGGCATGTACAGATGACAGGACTTTATTGGGTGTATACACATATATTGTTATATGACAGCAAGTTGGATGTATAGAAATTTACTTATGACTGTTTTATGTATGTAATATATTATATATTTTTATAATCAGTGTTATAAGTAGAGTGTATTTTAAATGATTAATACCTTTAGCTTGATAAACTCTAAATTTAATGGCGCAGATAATTAAGTACGCCCCTTGCTACCGTCTGGGATCTGACGATTCCCTCTTTGTTGCGCTACACGCAGTCGAGGAACCGGGGTGAGGGCGACGTGATCCGTTATTTCAGATACAACGTCAAAGCCTACCCGTGATTGTCGAACCAGGTTGGTCCCCCCTAACTCATAGCAAACCCACACCGTAGCAAGCTAAACCCTAACTAAAATTGGACAACTCAAACTAAATTTACTTTTCCGCACCAGTAAAATGATGTCACTGTAGAAATCGACCATCGGACAACTTTTCTGGGCACATAGGGTAGTGGTCGATCTAGGTTGAACAAACATCAATATGTGACTATTGACGAATAGGATAGTCCCGAAAACCTAGAAACGAACCCTAATAGGATTTGATGAAATTGAGACCTGACATCGTCGCCGTGGCGATATTTCAGACGGACTTCTGCGGACGAGATGCTTGGACGAGACGCTTGGACGAGACTCTTCGAGAGGACGACGCACTCGCCGTTTCAGGCAAGTGTACCCACTTGCGTTTTTGACCGTGCTTTGGTCTTAGATTGCTAGAACGGTTAGACTGTGAATGTATAGAACCGGACGTGAAATGATAACGTCCGGGACGCCCCTGACGACTTAGACTTGACGACGAAGTCTAAGCTCGACAAACAACAACTTTTGACACCGTAGGGCTATCTTGTGTGTGCGTGCGTGTGGACACCCTAGAATAACAATTCCTTACACTTGTCGTGTCTTGTCCCTGTTACACAAAAAGCCTTCGGGCGTTTTGGATGCTTTCCTTGCGGAAGTGATCCCTGTTACACAAAAAGCCTTCGGGCGTTTCAGATGCTTTCCTTGCGGAAGTGATCCCTGTTACACAAAAAGCCTTCGGGCGTTTCGGATGCTTTCCTTGCGGAAGTGATCCCTGTTACACAAAAAGCCTTCGGGCGTTTCGGATGCTTTCCTTGCGGAAGTGATCCCTGTTACACAAAAAGCCTTCGGGCGTTTCGGATGCTTTCCTTGCGGAAGTGATCCATGTTATACAAAAAGCCTTCGGGCGTTTCGGATGCTTCCCTAGCGGAAGTGATCCCTGTACTTCTTGTCCTGAGTTCCTGGGTTGGGGTAGGGTTGAGCGTGCGCACGGCAAGAGGGTCTGATCCCCCTCGAACCGTAAGGCGTGAACCCTTCGTGTCACACTTGTCTTGTCCCGTCCCGTCCTGTTTGTCCTGTCTTGTCCCGTCACGTCCCGTCTTGTCTTGACACCTGTAGGTTAGTCCCGTAGTTGGTAGCACACGCTACGACTACTACTTGTCCCGTTTTACTTTCCTGCTGCGTTACTTCCTGTCGTGTTACTCTGTTATAACCACAGCATGCTAATCAACCAGTAAGCTGTTGTGTAAAAGAACCTCAGCATGCTAATCAACCAGTAAACTGTTGTTTAAAGTTCGGTGCACTTGCAGTAAAGTCTAACCCTTCTTGTAGACTTTACCTGACGTACAGTTCCTTTCTCTTGGGTGCTGTACGTCAGGTATTGAGCCAGAGTTTGAGGACGAGGCAGACTCACTGGAGTACGTGGAGCCGAGGACGTCGTCATCAGAGTACGTACCTGATGAGGACCAGACCTAGCAGTCATTGTTTTAGTCGTCACTTTCAGAGGTTGCTACTTTTCGGTTTGTCTTTAAACTTTTGTTGCCATGCTTAGGCTTTTTTTAGACTTTGTACTTGTTGGATAACATATCTCTAATTTAATGAATGCAATATCTTTTCTGTACTTTCTGTTGTTTCGAACTATAATAATGCAAGAACCTGAAACTTTTAAAATGGTACCTCTACAGACGCTTATTGGGTCCGAGCTTCTCAGCTCTGGCCTAAGCGGACCTTGTCACGCTTCGCCTCTGTCCATTTTGGGAAGCGGGGCGTGACAGGTGTCAAGACAAGAGTCTAGTCCTGAACTGGGAGAAATGCCATTTCATGGTCCAAGAAGGAGTTGTGCTGGGACACGTCATTTCTTCGAAGGGAATTGAGGTTGATAAGGTGAAAGTTGAGGTGATTGAAAAGCTTCCACCACCGCTCAATCTTCGAGGAGTCCGTGGGGTTTTAGGGCATGCGGGATTTTATCGCCGCTTCATAAAAGACTTCTCCAAGATTTCCACGCCGCTGACCCAACTCCTCGTGAAGGATGCACCTTTCATCTTCAACGAGGAGTGCATGGAAGCCTTCCGCCTCCTGAAGCAAGCCTTAATTTCCGCGCCCGTAATTCAGCCGCCGGACTAGAATTTACCCTTCGAGCTAATGTGCGACGCTAGCGATTATGCTGTTGGAGCCATCTTGGGGCAGAGGAAGGATAAAAATATGCATGTTATATATTATACGAACAAGTCCCTCGATGTTGCCCAAAGAAATTATACAACCACAGAAAAAGAATTGCTAGCAGTCATTTATGCCATGGACAAATTCCGGCAATATCTTGTTGGCACAAAGGTGATCGTGCACACAGATCACGCGGCTCTCAAATACCAATTGAGCAAGAAAGAGGCTAAGCAGCGGCTCATTAGATGGATTCTCCTCCTCCAGGAATTCGACCTGGAAATCAAAGACAAGAAGGGGGGCGGAGAATGTCGTTGCCGATCACCTGTCCAGAATGCCTACCCTCGATTTGAATGCTACTCCGGTTGATGATTCGCTCCCTGACGAGCATCTCTTCTCCCTCTCTTCCGCTTGGACTCCTTGGTACGCCGACATCACAAATTATCTGACTTATGCCATCATCCCCCACAACGTGAGCTATCAGCAGAAGAAGAAATTCTTCTATAAGGTCCGTAAATTTTATTGGGACGACCCCCATTTGTACAAAACCTGCAATGATGGGGTGATACGAAGGTGCATCCCTGAAACTGAGGCGACCTCCATAATTTCCCATTGCCATGATCAGTAATGTGGAGGGCATGCGATCACCTATAAGACGACTGCGAAAATTCTCCAGAGCGGATTCTACTGGCCAACCCTCTTTAAAGACACCCACGCTTATGTCCAAGCCTGCGACAAATGCCAAAGGACCGGGAACATATCCAAGAGGAATGAGATGCCTCAGCACTACATCTTAGAGGTAGAGATCTTCGATGTGTGGGGGGTCGACTTCATGGGACCGTTCCCCTCCTCCTCTGGGAACCAGTATATCTTGGTAGCCGTGGACTACGTATCGAAGTGGGTTGAAGCGATAGCCAGTCCTACTAATGACTCCTGAGTGGTCGCCAAGTTCTTTAAAAACAACATCTTCCCGCGGTTCGGTGTGCCTCGAGTCCTAATCAGTGACGGAGGGAGCCGCTTTATAGAGAAGAAATTCGAATCTCTCTTGAAGAAGTACGGGGTACAACACCGAGTTGGGCGTGCCTACCACCCGCAGACTAGCGGCCAGGTGGAAGTTTCTAACCGGGAGATCAAGAGCATACTGGAAAAGACAGTGGCCAACTCTAGGAAGGATTGGGCATCAAAACTTTCTGACGCGCTCTGGGCTTACAGGACGGCATTTAAAACTCCGATCGGCACGACCCCCTACCGGCTTGTCTACGGGAAGGCATGCCATCTACCCGTGGAATTGAACATAAGGCATTTTGGGCAATCAAGAACCTAAACTTTGACGCCAAGGAGGTTGGAGGGCACCGGCAGTTACAACTTAACAAGCTCAACGAGATCCGGCTCAATGCTTATGAAAATGTCCGGATCTACAAGGAGAAGCTGAAGCGGTGGCACGATAAGCGCATCCTGAAGAGGGAATTCAAGGAAGGAGATTTAGTTCTCCTATTCAACTCGAGGCTGAAGCTTTTTCTTGGAAAGCTCAAGTCAAGGTGGTCGGGACCTTTCCACGTCACCAAGGTCTTCCCGCATAGGGCTATCGAGATAATGGGAAGAGACGAGCCATTCAAAGTCAACGGGTAGCGCCTTAAACACTATGCGGTAGGAGAACCAACATTCTCTCCGGTCGGATTCTCAACGACCGACGACTCTTCCTCAAACCCTCCGGATCCTAATTGACCACCAAATGAGGCGTCGAGCAAACGACGTTAAACAAAAGCGCTTCGTGGGAGGCAACCCATGTTCTAAACTCTCACCTTTATTTTTAGGATTATTTTTAGCTTAAAATTTTTCTATTTTTATAAATAAATCCAGCCGTGGGAGCATCCGTCGAGAAACTTAGGCCATTTGTGAATTTTTGCAGGAAACAAGCTCTCACCCGATCGGGTGACCAATCAACCGATCGGGTGAGACGTATCAGACAATGGCCAATATCTGTTCTCCAACGAACCGGTCGGGTGAAGCAAGCCGAGACCGGGTGGCTTACCGTGTGAGAAGGGCTGAATTCTCGGGAAATTTGGGGATATACCAACCGATCGGTTGAGTGAAGCTGCGGTCGGGTGACAGACCGGGTGAAAAGTCACAGTATTCTCGGGAAGAGTGGGGAAGCGGTCAACCGACCGAGTGAAAACTCACCCGATCGGTTCACCTGTAGCTATTCGTCGAAGAAAAAATTTCGAACTTACCCAACCGATCGGGTGAAAACTCACCCGATCAGTTCGCTTTCGCCCCTATATATATCTCCCTTCGCACGACTTCGACCACCCGACCCCCAAACTCCCCAAACGTGCGTCTCTCCTCTTCCATCTGCCGAATCAATCTCCTCCATCTACCCTACTGCCCCTAAATCCTCATCCCCACTCATTCCCATACTCCCCCACCATCGCCACGCTCTCCATCAACAACATTCTCTCATCAAACGTCCAAACCCTAACCCTAACCCCCAAATTTTCGAAAATTTCGATTCTTGTCGGATCAACGAGCGGTGGCTTCCCAAATCACTTCCTTATATTGCGTGGGGTCTTTCGGGTGCTTGATCTTACAACGTTGAGGGGTAACCTCTTTCCACTCTTTACATTTCTTTCATTTTATGCAATGTCTTGAATTTGTGTTTGCACACTTTATCTGCTTCATCATTCTTCCCCGCGTCGTCACCATGTCTGGGAAGGGAAAGGAAATAGCCTCATCGTCACGCAGACGTCCCTTATACGGTCCATTTTCCCCTTCTTTTCTTGGTATAAACCCTTCGCCTGAGGAGCAATCCGATCGCTTACAAGCCCTTCTTCATCACCCTATGCGACCTACTCTTTTCGCCGACTTCCCCACCCTACAATCTCTTGGACTCTTTAGGGGCGTTTGTGCACTTTTTCACTTCATAGGTTGCGATTATCTTCTGCGGACCCACGCCAATACACACAGGAATTTCACACTTGAGTTCCTTAGTTCTCTCGAGGTGTCCGATCATGGTTTCACCTTCCGGGCCTTCAATTGTGATTTTTCCATAAGCTTCGACACGCTTAACAACATTCCAAACTTCCCTAACCCCGATCGCCATGTTGAATGCTCCACTCATGATCGATCTGACATCTTTTCTTACTTCCGGGCTGATGGTGTTTGGCAACGATTCACCCGATATACCTCCTTTCCAGCGGTAGCCCTCGCCTCCTACATCATACACCCTTGCTACCGTTTCGCCCACTGCTTCCTTGCCAACACCATTTTCGCTCGCGTTGATGTATCCACGGTGTCTAGGGATGAGCTGCTCTTTCTTTATGCCATGTCCAATGACCGGATTCATGGCAATATCCCTTTGCCCATAAACACCGCTCATTGGATCATCCACGAGATCTTATCCGTCAGCCGCGCATCTTCTGGCTCTATCTGTTGTGGGGGGATTGTCACTCTTATTGTCAGTTGTGTCTTGAGGATGCCGCCCGACCTCCCTGTTGTACCAGGACGTAGCGGTATCGATCGCGACTACTTGATCACTATCGGTATGCTTACTCCTTTCGGGGAGGATCGTGCAGCCTACCTCTATAGTCCTGCCTACACTCCTTTTGCCATTCTCCCGCCCTCATCCCCGGAGCGTTTCCCCTTACGCCTTACACACCTACCATGGGAGTTCTATCCGGATCCTTGGTACGCCGCACTTGTTCACTTTCCACCCCTGCATCCTCCCGATTGGCACCCGTGTGTCGGTCCACCCCGTGCCACCATCATCCACCACGATCCACCGATAAATCTCGATCCTCCGGTGGTCCAGCCTGTTGCTCCTCCTTCTCCTATTCGCACACCCTCTCCTTCGTCCTCGGAGAATTCCTTCTACCATTATTCACCACCCTCATCGCCATCTCCTTACCATTCTACCGCAAGCGACTCCGATTGACCTCCCCCTTGCATATCTCTGCATTTTCATGATCACATCATATCGCTAGCATTGTCACGTCTAGCTTGGGGGAAGTCATTTTTTCTGTGTGCTGTCGTGTGTTGTTTTCTTTGTGTGCTCGTTACATTTGTTGTGTCGTGTGATTTTCTATTTTTATTTTTTTGTTTATATATGTCGTGTTGTGTGATCTTTATTTTTATTCTTATTTTCAGTTTCGTATGTGTGTCTTTCTTGTTTTTCTTGTCTTTTTGTGTCGGTGCGTATCCCCCCATATTCATTGCCCTCCCGTATTTACTCTTATTATATTGAGGGCAATGCAAGTTTCAGCTTGGGGGAGTCGCACTTCGTGCGTCATTTGTGTCTTTTTCTTCGTTTTTATCGGATTTTATTTTTTCTTTTCTTCTTCTTATCTCTTTCTCCTAGAGATGAACCCTATGATGAATTGCCACAAAAATCACACACACACCTAGCATGGCTTCGATAATCACATTCACTAACCCTAGGAAGTCGAGTCCTCTTGCATTTCATGAATCGTGGGTCCATTTTGCTTTTTTGTGAGTCGTGTGTTGTGCCTAGCTGTTTGGTGTGCTTCTACTTTGTGATTGTGTTTTATATACCTGTCCAGGAATGACCCATATATTATCATTCTTCGATTTGAATATGCGGTATTTGCCTTTCTTATCTGCTTATGTATGCATGAATATACATATCGTATGCTTCAATTCGCATGTGTCGGGATTCCACAGTAGGACTAGGATTACCCATTTTAGCCTATGCTCTGATTAGCGAAATATCTCCCTTGCCCAAGTGTTTAGAATCCGACTTCTTTTTATTTTACTTGGTACAAATTCCCTCGTCGTGTACCGTTCTCCCACTTGGGAGAGTACACACGTGTATATACCCAAAAATCCAAAAAATCCAAAAAAAAGAAAAGAAAAGAGAAAAGAAAGAAAAAAATACATATGTATTGCCAAGAATCCAAAAAAAATACATATATCCAAAACCCAAAAAAAATGTGTGTGTGAATATTTCCCTACCTATCGAGAATAAAGGAAAGGTGAGAATTTGCACCGAGTGTTCTACTCCACATCATCTCAACCCCCATCGCTTTCGAAAACACTTGGAATAGGGAATTTCTAGCTATTATCTAGGCGATAGTGTGGTGATGTCCGAGTCCCTGGCTGTGGAGTCCCTGACACATGATGCGTTTCTATTCTCATACTCTTCTCATGCATGCTTGAGCTATATATTCGCCGCTATTTCTAAATCGAATCGATATTTGGGTCATTACTTGGATTTGTGTATATGAAGCTTAATGCACCATGTATATAGCAACACCGTCTGCTAGCACCCGACCACACTCACTCGCGCTTCACCGCGTGGGCCCACGGCACTTGTCTGGACTCGTATTCCTTGGTTTAGTGATGTGATTTGGCGTTTGTTTGCTTGGTGTGTCGTTTTTTATTTTGTTGGCCCTGATGGGCGATTTAGGATTTAGAGTTCTCTTTTTCTCTCTTTCTCTCTATTTTCTCTCTCCGAGCTCCTACTCTCACTCGCCTTCCTCGAGGACAAGGAAGGGTTCAGCTTGGGGGATTTTGACGTGCGTTTATATTTCATATATTCACGCACGTCTTCTTTTGTGTTTTTCTGTTATTTTCCACCGTCGTGTATCCGTTTTCTCGTATTTTCTTGTTTTCTTTCACTTCTCCGTGTTTTTACGTGTTTGTAGGAGTTTGCCAGTGTAGGGGACATATAACGACGATATCATGAGTCTCCAGAGCAACGGGAGGAGTCACGCGTGATCCAGGGGGTCAAACGACGAAGATCGCCATCTGTCAACCCCCACCCGATCGGTTGGACACAGCCAACCGATCGGGTGGTGCACGCGTGCACCACCCGGACAGCAGCTGAGGCTACAAGAGCATCAACCGATCGGGTCGCCGACCGCTTCAACCCGACTGTTCTCTCTGGAAAACGGAGCTGAAATTCAACCGATCGGGTGATCTTCACCCGATCGGTTCATCTGTAGTCGTTTCCTCGAAGTGATGACCCAGACAGCTCACCCGACCGTCAGCAGACCATGCCAAAACGTCCGAAGTTACTGTCTTTTGGGCGACAATTCCAACCAATCGGTTGATTTATCAACCGATCGGTTCACCCGATGAGCTCAAGATCCAAACGACGAGCAGCTTCCGCCAACCGACCGTGTCGCCTGACCGGGTGAAATTCTGAAGATTGCTGCCAAAGTTCGCAGCAGGTCACCCGATCGGGTGATTCTTCACCCGATCGGGTGATGTCGTTTTCTATAAATAGAGACCCTAGGTTTCCAGAAAACGGGAGTTGTTATTTTTTGCTGTTTTTCTCTCTTGTGACGGTTGTAATTTTCTAGTTATTTGTAAGTCTTCTGATCTTTACCAAACTTTGATATTATCTTAATTGCATTACTACTACAGCATTTCTATTGCCTGATTATGTTTTTAACGGTCGATTTTCATTTAGATTGCTTTTTAGTAAATATGTGTGAGTAGTTCCCTAATCTGGGATTTTGGTGGAAACCCCTTCGTGGGTTCTCCCCGATGCGTCCTTAGGACTAGGAAATCGATAGGGATTAAGAATCTATCGGTTACGCGGGGTGTTTCATTGTCATCGGCTGGAAAAAGACCGCCTTTGACCGTTGGGCCAAGGGGGAATAAACTTGGCAGTTGACTCCCTAGCCATAGCTCACGCCCTTAGCATAGACGTCGAATCCTAGCGTGCGGGAGCGGCAGGATGAGATGTTGGGAGTTATCGTTGCGAGCTTAGTGCTCCCGGAGTCGGTCAGTGTTAATGGACATGTGAATGCCCACTGACCGAACCCGGGTAGTCCGGCGTATCATCCTGGGCACCGACCGGAATATCGGGCCCATGGGACGCCGGTATCACTCTTGAGGCAACGTCTCACCATTAGACCCTAATTCTGATCGTTATCCTATCTGTAGGCCGTATTGGTGAGAATCGCACGATAGGGTGGAAACCGAAGTCCCAGGTTTCCCTTTATATTGTTTATCCCTCGCATTCTATTTTCCGTGACAACCCATCTACCGATTCGGGCTAGCTCACACACGTGGTGAATTTGGTCCTTTCTGACACAAGCACAACCACGCCTCCCTGAGTTCGACCCCCAAGCCACACTATAACACCGTGCGCTTGCGGTTATAAATATTTAAATCTCACGCCCCCAATCATATATTGCACACTTGCACGCGAGGAAAAAGCGGGGGGACGTCAGAGCTCTCCCCAAAAAATCCTAAATCAAAACTCAGAAAGGCCACCCTCAACGCTGAGCTCGCAGTCGCGAGCCTCAGCTACAAAAAATCGCGCACATCGCGCGTTCAAAAATCTTCCAAAAATGCCCCAGGAAGTGCCGGTCGAGTATGTGACTCGGCCCGAGTCGGATCTGCTCGGGCAGAGGTTCGGCACGCGTCGCATCTTGCTCAGGCTCAGAATGGGTGACTCGGTCGGCTACTCGGGGTGTGCTCGGGGTCTATGATCGGTCCATATTTTACACCTTTTTTCTGCATGTTTGCATGCCATTTTGATCGCCCATATCGTGTTTTTCACGATTATTCGACAATATTACGATGCTTTTCATTATTTCTTTTTTTTGTCGTATTTCAGGAGATATGGAGCGATTTGGAGCGATCTTGAGATCAAGAGGATTTGCACCCACTTTGGAGTGTCGCCCACGGCTCATTTGCAGACTTATCGGCGATGGAGGATGAGTGGAAGAAGAAAGAACTTCATAGGAGCGACGAGGAGGAGAAACGGAGAAGATTGGGCATTTACAATATGCCACTCGGCCGAGTGAAGCACACACTTGGCCGAGTAAGAAAGCCCACTCGGCCGACCAGAACGGATACGTGCACAATATTTTTCAGCGTATAGTCAGCCGAATGACAAAGTCCTACTCGGCCGAGTGAGGAAGCTCACTCGCCCGAGTACGTCAGGGAAATTTTCCAGAGAAGAGGCCGAATCTACTGCGATTCCCAGAGACCCGTCGATGGCCTACTCGGCCGAGTACACATTACCACTCGGCCGAATGATGAAAGCTACTCGGCCGAGCCACCCCCGGAGACAGACCCCTGAGGACCTCGAAGTTACTGTTTTTCTACAGGGTCTGTCACTTGGTCGAATAAAGAAGTCCACTCGACCGAGTGAAGAGTCCCACTCGGCCGAGTGACGCCGAGGACACGCAGCGCCCAGATTTTCAGACAGTCGTTCACTCTTTTGAAATCTGTTATCATTCCAGTAATCAAATTATTTTTCTCATATTTTTTATGGATAGTAGACTTCATGACGATTCCAACGCTGCCAAGAACGCATCAATCGGAGGTTGGATGAAATCTGGGGAATTTCTGCAAGTTAATACTGCAGTGCTGGAATTTCCACTCGGCCGAGTCACATGTTCCACTCGGCCGAGTCGGCGGCGGGCCCAGATTTTAAGTTGCGGTTAGGGCTGTTTTTAGCCCGATTTTGAGGGGTTTTCTAAGGTTATTTGCTAGGGTTTTGGGAGACTATATAAGGGGTTTGTAGCCACCATTAGAGGGAGTTCCCATGTTGTTTTCTTAGACTCTTTTTTAGAGGTTAGGCCATGCCCTAGGCCCCCTCTTGGATCTAAAAGCTTGTATTTGGATTGAAGATCTTCATCAAAGCAAAGTATTTTGTTCTTGTTATTTGAATCTTTGTTTTTCTATCTTTTTTGTATGCAAGCAATGATTTTTATTGATTCTCATATCGTTATTGCTATGCTTGAGTAGATTTGTTGTTCTAGGGCATGGGGATGAACCCTATGGATCTAATTTCAGATTTGTGATGAATGAATTTCTAAATTGCTAGAATTGTTAGGAGGTTAGGTTATGATCGATTTATTACGGATAGCTAGGGATTTCCATCGATTGGGATTTGCAAGAGATTGGATTCTAATCGATGGGAAGGCCTAGATATTCGATTTAGGTTTATAATCGAGATTCTCTAGACTTGGTTTGCAAGAGATTGGACCAAAGCTAGGATTTTTATTATAAATCTATACCCATATTCGTTTGCAAGAGATTGGACGAATACGAACTATCACAACCTAGATCGTAACTCGAGTTTGCACGAGAGTGGCCTAGAGGGACGATTGAACGATGATGTCGATCCTAATGCTAGTGGCTTAGGCTAGGGTTTGCAAGAGATTGGGCCCTATCCTAGGTTTGCTATAGACCGGTAATAGCGCGAGAGCGTGAGCTTGGTTCTCTATTCAGTTACGACTAGTTCACCCCAACACAAGCCTAGTAATATTGAGATTCACTATTTACAATGATGTATGACGACCCGTAGTGGGGATTCCCTAGCTCTAGACTCTTTTATTGTATTTAATTTGAATCGATACTTTATCCGACTTCTTTATCACCGACACTGACATCCACCACAATTTCCATTATATCATTCCATAACCATCTCCACCAATAAAACATTCGTAGTCAAACCAACCTATGATAGATTGGAGCCAACACCACCTCCTCATGTTCGATACCCGCTCGCCACTTGACCGTGTGCTTGCGGTAAAACTACAATCGTTCTCCGGGTGTATATCCGGGGACGATCAGGCTACTCGGGGCGCGCCATCTGGCCGAGCAGATGACCTGCTCGGCCCGCGTCGGCCGTATCTGCAGCTCCTTCAACCTGTCATGGCTCGGCCCGAGCTGAAGCTGCTCGGGCCGAGCATTTTCTGGGAAAATACTCTGCTGCTGCTGCCTCTCTCTGTCTCCTTCTTCTCCTCCTTCTCCTCCTTCGGCTCCGAGAACGCAGCGAACTCCTCCAGAGCCCTGCCAACAAGCTCATGAGCATGTCGGATGTGTCCAAACCCTGGCGGGGGTCCAAATCGCTCCATAATCTCTGAAAACTCAAAATATACTACGAAACTCGAAATATCGTCAGAAATACCAAAATCACAGTAAAAAGTGGATTTGGACGCGAGGATGACATACAATGCGATGGAAATATGATATGAAAATGATGTAAAATATGGACACATCAATATTTAATCAGATAATTATAAAGGTTATGATTAAACATGATGTGAATTATGCAGAGGAAAGTGAATGAACAAGATGGAATTTGTCCATCTATTGAGAGAGATATCTAATGGGCCCCTCAATAAGTAGGACTGATAAATGCATGGCCAAACTCAAATGAATGTCATTTAATATTATCAGTGTACTTAGTAATCAAGAAATTAAATGTTTGAACAATATAAGTATGTCACTGTTCATGACTTATGTTCAAATCAGATATCGTGTGACAAAAGGATTATGATATGTTCTATTGGTTAGGTTAATATCAGACTAACGATATACATATTAATTGGGTAGTCATAATGTCTTGCTAGAGACCAATTGTGACTCATGGACTTTTAATGGGATTATGCACATTGCCAATTTGATATGAACCTATTGGGTCACACACAAAGAGCGTAATGGTTGGGATAGTGTTTTAAACAAGATTTCGAATCTGATTTGAAATTTGAAATAAGGATATATCTTAACTGTCAGATATTGTATCTTGTTAAGATATTATCCCTAAGATATCACTGCATAACTAAAACGCATTAAAGAGTTAACGAATAATATATCTTGTAAAGATACTATCCCTGAAGATATCTTTGTGTAACGAAAACACATTAACGGGTTAACATGGACTCTGTACATCATATAGAGAGGATTTTTCATATGGTTACACATTCAATCTATCTCTCCCTTTTTGAGAAGAGCGAAGATCGAGAGAGAAACCCTAGTTGCGGAGAAGGAGCTAGCACCATTACAATTCCTGTTCGTGATGTTCACATGTGGATACTGATAGAGGATGGTCATTCGTAGAGCAACACATGTAGTTCGATACATTCGAATCGTCAACAAAGGTTATTAATATGATCAAATCAATTTAAAACACATGGATCTTGGTATGTTTCTATTTTTTCCGCTGCGTATAAACTTGTTATGTATGATAGAAACACTAACAATTAGAGGGTATTCATGGGGAAGTGCACTGCTGGCACATATGTATTCTGAGTTAAGTAAGGTGGCAAGAATGCAAATAGCTGTTTTATATGTATGCAACACAGTGTTACAGATTATAATAATGTGATGTGTATATATATTAAAATTCACTGACAAATTCATATTTAATGGTACGGTCTGGGAGAGATTGCATATAGGACGGCATACATACACCCAAAATGTATGTTAAGTATGTTGCTTGCTCTCCATATTCAGGAATTTGAATGCCTTGGTCCACAACATTCCACCTTTTAGGGAAATACGAAAACATGTAATTTTTAGAAAATCGCATTTACATTTTGAAGATAGCATATAAAAGTTGGCAATACTTAAAGGATTTCAATACTTACGCATCCATATTCTCTTTCTCTTGTGGTAGTACGAACACACTTCTCCCATCACATTCTCCCGCTAATGATACTCTTGGGTTGGAGAAGAAGACATAAATCTTGCTGAGTTTTTATCCAAATCAAGCATGCGAGTGAATGTTCCGCGTGCTTCAGTCAATTAGGTGTTGATAATTGCATCAATATCCACATAAATTTCAACTGATAGTTGACTTAACTCCAAGCTAAATAGCTCCTCCATATCACCGTCATTAGATATCATCACAGCTGTAGTCCTGTCCTTTATTACCAGCCAGCTGCATACCAATTTCAAAGCATACTCATGATGTTTGATGTTTGTGGCCTTGTATATCCGATCTACGAGCTCGATATACGTTGACGGTCTCCTCAGTATAATAGATTTAAGTTTTCCACCGAGATATCTCAGTTCGTGATTGTCACCAATAATTAAAGTTTCATCATAATAGCATATGATAAAAATCTGATCACTTGCCATTGTTATCACCATGCACAAAATTCCAAATATATTTTTCATTTCCCAAAATTTCATGTATGTGCTTCAAATAATGTACAATCTTGGAAGATGAATCAAAATCTTACAACCTATTTCATAAAAACATTTCTTATTTAGAGGGATGGAAAAATCTTACAGTGAGAAAAATTGATCAAAACTGGGCTAAATCTGGTTGTCTCTTGCCTTCTCCTTCCTCCTATTGTGTCGGATCCGGTGATTTTTGACTGAAATATGTTGATTTTCTGCTTTTTGTTTTGCTTCCAACCTGTCGTTGGCTTTGTTTCTTTTTTAGAGCTACGGATTTGCTAAATGAGAAGAAGAGGGCTGCATGTTGCAACCCTATAGTTTCAAACTGGCCCCACTTGGTAAGTGCGGTCAGTAAATATGCATGTGACTCAAGTCACATGCCATGCAAGTTGAGGAACAAACATGCCGCACTTGCCAAGTGCGGCAAAATGTTCCGGCACTTGCCAAGTGCGGCAAAACTAAAATTGTCCCGTCAGCAGCAAGGGGCGCCCCATCAGCAACAAGGGACGCCCAGTCAATGCCCCTGGTCGCTGACATGGCCAAATATGGTCGATTTTGCTAATTATTTTTTTGGTTGAATTTTCAAATTAATATTAATTTTTGTTTTAAAACCAAAAATTGTCCTTTATTTTGTTACATATAAACGATGTTCCATATGCTACAAATACATAGATGTATTTGGATAAATTCGGTATATATATGGATATATGGAATATTTTTTCATTACAATATATGTATCATATTTTTGAAACAAATACCGGATACATATATCCATATTTAAAAATCGAATACAAAGTTGAATACGAAACCGATATTTCATATATAAAGTAGATGTAGCATTGTCATCTTCTACTTGTTAACAAAATTTTTCCCCTACATGCTTGTCCTTGGTTGCACCATGAATACCATAAGACCATCGTCCTCATTTTGTGCAGGCAAATCACATACGGAGAATATTACCATTTGGAGCCTATTGTGGCCATATTATAGGACCAACATGGGCCTTTTGCACATGCAGTTCCCCAACAATGTAAGCTCTTACACATTGCAAACTCTAGACTGCACTATTGGATTATTCAACATAAGGGGGTCATGAGACAATAGGGAGAACACCTATATGCAAGGATATCCTAGGACATTCTTTGTGGAGTTCCAGATAGCTACACTAGATCCTAGAGATGATACATGCATCTTTAGAAAGTTCAATACGTCGGCTTTCCAAGAGGTCTAAGATCATATGATTCGTACATTGGACAAATAAGTTATGTGCCAAATAAGTCAAGATGTCTCGGGCTATTCATATCCAATCCGAATCCAAACATGATTCAGGCACCAGGAAAAGTTGAATTCATAATTGAGTTAAAATTCCTAATATAATTCTTGAGAGAGGTAGATGCTTTTTTAGAGAAAAGCTTATACGCTTACAAAGTCTCCAATGTGGGAAAGAAACCGCCACAATGGTTTGGAGCTCCATGAACTGCTTTAGCATATATGCAACTTTCGTCCACCCTGAACCCAAGCTGTTGTGTGCTGAATTTGGATCCCATCATATTTTGGTCGAAAAATCCATTTGTAAGCTGCTGATAGGCAGACTCAAAAATGTGACTTCCTACAAATGAAGGAAATATCTCTGTCGCTTGGGCTAAGCTCAATTAGCATGTAGACTTTTAATAGAATTAGGATTCTTGATACTTGAAAATCAAGAAACCTAAAGCATATGAACGAGGTAAATTGTTGCAAAGTAGAGGAGGCAAGAAAAAGAAAGAGAGAATTCTTGATTCCTTGCAGGGTAGTAGCAGCACATCAATTTTCTCTTAGGTTTTGAGAGATTGCTATTTTGTTATGGGAATTTGATCATGAGAGTTGGAAGCGGTGTTTTCTATACTTATCTCTCATAAACATAGCGTAACATTTGTAAGGGTAGCCAATGTACCATGTCATTGGTGTTCTTGTTCATTATTTTAATTTATTTTACGTGTCTCCAAATTATTTTAGGCATGAATTGAAAAATGTCTATTTTTCCTTAGAATGGTATTAGGGTTATGGTGATCAAGATTGGAATATCAAGTATAGATCAGATCAAAGATGTAAAAATTTAGTATTGATCGGTTATCAGTCCACTTGGAGATGTTTAATAAGAAGAATGATATTAGCCTATAGCAAAGTGCTATAAATTTTATAATGTCAACAAGGAATGATCAAAGATCTCTATGTAAATAAAAAAATCTTTTAAAAAGTAAATGATAAAGATTAAAAAGAGTTGGAACCAGAAGTTCTCTTTTATAGGAGTAACCCTAGCTTTTAAACCTTCAATATGTGACGACAACATCATTGTGAAAGAAATTGGAGAAAATGTATATGAAAAAAATCTTTGACAAATTAGTTTTTCATAAAGATCAAGCTGTACGAGTTAAAAACAGAGGAGAGTATAGATTTAAGAAACAATTTGAACACTTTTACGAAATTATGCACTCAACTTTAAAGTTTTTAAGTGACAATTGACAAGGAGGATATCGACATATTGTTGCTAAAATGTCATTCACCTTCATTCCAGGACTTGGACACAATGTTGCAAATGGGCAAGAAGATATTAATAGTGGACGGGGCGTTGATCTTGATATTAGAAAGTGAGAAGTTATGTACATTGATGACAGTTGAGGGAGAAGATGGAGCGCGTATAGAAGAGAGATGAAGAAACATTCGAAAGAATTCCAAATATCATGACGCGTCCAAAGGAAAAATCAAGGGCCCATAAGAATCATAGAGAGAATGCATGCTATTATTGCAAGGAGAAAGGACATATCCAGTTCAATTATGTAAGAATAAGGAGGACTTACAATCCGTAAGGAAGAGTTAATCCAACAGATGCACTTTGATAGTAACAAAAGCATACCCTAATGAAGAAGAATGCATGGTTCTTGTAGTTGAAGAAATGAGATAAATTACAGGCATGAATGGTTGATTACTTGATTCAAGATGCCCATATCATATGTATTCAAGCAAGGAGTGCTTTTAAGGGTAAGAACCGTAGAAGGCGATGATGACTCTACCCATTGGTAGCCCCCTTAAGGTGGAGGACGTTGGCATAATGAAATTGAGAATGTTTGATGGAAGCAAGAATACACTTAATTCCTAAGGTAAGTACTGGTACTATAGAGTAACTCGGCTGAAAATGAAAAGTAACTCTCTTTTTTCTCAGCTAATGGAATTATCACTCTTTTCTATCCACTTTAGTGAGGAGAGAGAACTGTAAGATGACTCAAGCTAGATAAAAAAGTTCAAAAGTCTATGGTTCCTTAAGGATCACGTAAGCAAGTAGTTCAGATTTTCATTTAGCTACAATTTCTTTTTGGTTTATAAGCGTGTCTGCATACTAAAGAAATTTGATTTGCCCACTCGTCTCACTTGGAAGGCTTAATCGAAAAGGTTGTAGAGTTTCATCCAAGGAGAAGAGGTGAGAGTTTCTAATGGGGCATTTGTGGTGATGAAAAGGTAAAGAACATCATCATCAGACCTTTATCATTTGATGGGAGGCTCCATGTAGGTAGATACTGTTGAGACCAACGGAGGATGGAAAATAGACATTAGAGGAGGGGGTGATTAGTGTTCAAAGAAATATTAAAAGTTCCATATAGTACGTCTACCTAAGTTAGCAAATGGTGCTACCCAAATCTAACTAAATCAGCAAAAAAATATGCTTGTTAAAGGAGTATGCAGCGGAATTAAAATCACAAGCACAATACAATTACAACACAGAAAATTGAATCAAACGCAAACACGCGTATACCCTGGTTCAGATACCCAAGTCCCACTTGGCCTATGTATCCTACTCCAGCCACCCGAGTCCCACTCGACTCAATTCATTATTTCCCAAATAGTTACAATTGCCTCTTCCCAATAGGTCTTTCTTACAACCAATTTCTTCTCAAGAAATTAAAACTTACCACCTTAACACTTTGAGGGTTTTCTACTTACTCTTTTGATGAAAACTTACACTTTTCCTATAGCCTTGCTTTGAAGCTTGTTGAATGTGTGTTGGCTATAGCGATGATCTCCAAATATGAAGAAAGTAAAGCTTTTGGGAGATCAAGAATTTGGCCTAAAGAGATTTTAGAAAAATATCAAAACATAGGCCAAGAGAGATTTCTAGTGCTTTTGAAAGAACTTAATAAAAGCTTTTAAAACTCAATTAATGCTCATAAATCTTGGCATAAAAGCCCCATCAACTTAGCTTAAATATTGGTGGAAAAGTGTTGTAAATTTATCCCAAAATGCCCTCCAAACGGTTGAAAAAACAAGATCCCGAGAAATATAGAAATTTGCCGCCAAGTCAAAGTAGTCAACCACCATACAACTGGTAGTTGACTCCTCAATGTACTATGGTCGACTTCCAGTTGAATTGCGATCGACTCTTTTGGGGTCTAGAGAGCAAAGCTATTCTCCCATTCAAAATAGTCGACTATTATCATAAAGTAGTCGACCTGTATTCTGATATATGGGTTTTAAGCTTTGAAAACTTCATGAAATCATTTTAGAATATTGTTAAAACATTTTAAATCATTTTATGGTAATCCTAAGTATGTGTGAGCTTCTAAACAAGGCTTTAACATGCTAGACAAAAATAAATAAAAATACATCACTAAAGTTATTACATGGAAGTCCAAAGTGATGCATTCTTCAATCTTCTTGCCCATGTCTAGCATTATTTTGGTCCATGGCGTTGTGTGCTCATCACCTAGTCCCTTGAGTACTATAATATGATTTCTTAAGCTCCTTCACCCAAAAGATATTAGATGCACTAATTGTTGTACATATCAAAACCACGTGGGGTGAGACTCAATATCTCAACAGATACATATGTTTAGTAAGGTGGATCATCTAATATCAACAATGAGAAGGAGGCGATGATGATACATGTGTGGTCATTTGCAATCAAAGAAAAAAGGAAATCTGAGTCGAGATGGAGTTTGTAATGGTCGCACATCAAATTTGTATTTTGAGGTGTTCAATGTTCTCGTGACAAAGTCATAAGCATAAATAGTCAATCAAGGAGGCCAACACACAAAATACCAACTTTATAGAGTTTTTGACATATGCACAAATAGAATCTAAAGATGTACATGTATGGTTAGAAAGTTCAATTTGTCATCTTTTCACTAAGTCTAAAATTATATGAATTGGATATCAAATGAAGAAGCTATATGCCGAAAAAGTCAGATGTGCCAAGCAATCCAAATCCAATTTGAACCCAAAGAGGATTCTAGTTTTAATAGAAGTCAGAGGTAGAATTAGATTTCTAATGTAAGTAGGATTCCCAATAAAATTTTTAAGAGAAATAAAGTTATAATATAATTAGAATTATTTAGACTTTAAAAAACCTACAGCTATATTAAAAGGCATGTTATTGTTGCAAAGTGAAGAAGGCACTGAAAAGAATGAGAGAGTTCTTGATTTCTTATGGGCTAGTTGTCAAGCAGAAGTTTGCTCTAAGTTTTGAGAGATTGTCACAGTATTTATGGGAATTGGGTGGTGAGAAATTGGAGAAGTGTCTCATTTATGTACTTATTATCAATATAATGCAATTTTTATTAGATTAGCAAAGCTATTAGTTTTTTTTTTTTTGGGGGGGGGGGGGGGGGGGGGGGTTGTGTGTGTGTTTTTTTTTTGTTTTTACCCAATGATAATATGAGGGAATCTAAAAGGGTTCATTTTCCTTAACAAGGTTATCATTTTATGAAATTCTCATTATAGCTAGATACATGATTAAACAATGGCTACATGCTAAAACTGGCTACATGCTAACGGATTACACTTGGAAACAGCAAATGTAAAAGAAAATGAATTATTGTATGTAACGTCTCAAGAAAATGGAGTTAAAACCATACTTGAACGTTTTGAGAGCCTCTCATCAGGCCTCTACCATACAAAAATTCGGAGAGAGGAAGCAAACCTGACGGAGCACCTGAAGTGCCCGACATCAGCCAAATTCTTACTTTGGCACGATGGACTTGGCCACTCCGGATCCGTGATGATGCACCGCATTATATCACAATCCCACGGGCATAACCTGAAGAACCAGAAGATTCTTCAGAAGGGAGAATTCCCTTGCGTACCCTGTTTTAAGGGAAAATTAATAACAAGGCCATCACCACTTAAAGGGGATATCGAGTCTCCTAGCTTCCTTGAAAGAATACACAGAGACATATGTGGACCTATCCACCCCCTAGTGGGCCCTTTCGGTACTTTATGGTACTGATTGATGCATCTTCGAAATACTCGTATGTGTGTCTACTTTCAACCCGCAACTTAGCCTTTCCAAAGCTTTTGGCACAAATAATAAAGTTGCGGGCGCATTTTCCAGACAACCAAATTAAGAAAATACGTCTGGACAATGCGGGGGAATTTACCTCTCAGTCATTTCAAGAATATTGCCAGGCAACGGAAATTGAAATTGAACATCCAGTGCCGCATGTTCACACCCAGAATGGGTTAGCTGAGTCGCTAATTAAAAGACTCCAATGGATTGTACGTCCATTGCTGATGAAATCCCAGTTGCCGGTGGATGCATGGGGACATGCAATCTTGCATGCTGCATCACTAATAAAAATAAGACCCGCGGGAGGTCAGAGTCTATCTCCAATGCAACTTGCATATGGAACGCCGCCGAACATCTCTCACTTGAGAATCTTCGGCTGCGTAGTTTATATCCCCATTGCACCACCCCAGAGGACCAAGATGGGCCCTCAACGTCGCCTAGGTATTTATGTAGGGTTTGACTCGCCCTCCATTATAAGATACTTAGAACCCCAAACGGGGGACGCTTTTAAGGCACGCCTTGAAGACTGCGACTTTGATGAGACGTATTTCCCCAAAATGGGCCTAGACATTGAAAAGTCTAGCGCAAAGCAAATGTTAACGTGGGATACAAAAAGTCTGACCCACTACGATCCGGTAACAAAACAATGTGATGATGAGATCCGGAAGATCTTACACATCCAGGACACAGTCCATAGATTACCGGATTCGTTTACTGACAACCAGAAGATTGTCAGATCACACATCCCTGCTGCAAATACTCCAGCTAGGACATCCCAAAAGATGGATGCAATCCACCAGCAGCAGAAGTGGCTGCACCTCAACAGAAAAGAGGCAGACCACCAGGCTCCAAGGATAAAAATCCAAGAAAAATAAATATATCCGGAGACCTTGGGACGATACTGATTTGGGTTCAATATTGCGTATTTAACCCCCCATTTAGCCCTATTTTGTGCTCATGTGATGCTATATTGGTCTCTAGTACGTACGTATTTTCTACACATTTATTTATTAGAGAAAACACACTATTTGAGCACAAAACAGCATTTAACGATGCAATTCTGCACATTTTATATTTTTCTTAGCATCGTCTCGATCTCACGATTCCAACGACTATTTATTTGTATTTTTCTGAGATCTGTGCTAATTTCTATGATTTATTGAATGCAGAATACCAATTAAATGAAGAAATACACTCAAAATACGCAAAATACGGTCGACAGCCAATAAACGATCGACACGTGGCGCGATCTCCACCATCCAGCCTTCATCCTACGGCCGCAGCAAGGTATAAATGGTATTAAATATCGACCGTTCGATCGAGATCGAACGGTCGATATCTCGCCCATCAGCAGCTGCGGAGAAGTTTAGAAGCGGGTGACGTGGCACATTGTGAGCGGTCGATCGGAGATCGGACGGCGTTCGGCAGCTCAAAACGAAGCGGAGCGGGAGGACACGCGGCATATCATGGTCCGTTCGATGAAGATCCTGCGGCGGAGAACGATCCCGCTCGAACGCAGCAGCGATCGTTACACATGGTGACGTGGCGATGTCTCGACCACATGATTCGAATCGGACGGTCGCAAATCACCCCGCGAGTCGAAAGCTGCAGCGCGAATCTTGAAGCGGGATGAGCGGGCGAGATCTTATGAAGTTTAGATCGGACGGTCGAGACGTCGAAGCGGAGTCGGATGCGGGTTGCGCGCGAATTTTGGCGAACACGTGGCGAGCTCTGGCGCGATCCCGCTACGATCGACGGCTAAAATTTGCCCCGCTTTAGATCTGCGGCCCAGATCTGTTCGGGTGCGGTTTTAGAGCGGGTTTGAACCCGTTAAGCCCAATAAACCCGCAATCTTATTATTTAAGCGTATTCTAGGGTTTTTGGGCGTATAATTGGCGTATTAGAGCACTTAGAAGCCGTATTTTCTTCTACAAAAATTCTGTAAAATTCCAGAGCGTAGTTTCTAATTTCCAGAGAGTTTTGAAGACTTTTTAGAGAGATTTGGTGATATTCTCTTCAACTTTAGCTTGTATTTTGCCTCTAAACTTCCGTATTTTGCTATGAAACTTATGAATTTGAATCTGAAAATTGTGTATTTCTGCACCATGAGTAGCTAAATATTTTATGTGCATGGTATGGATTAATTAGGTGATGTGAATCGTATTCTTTGGTTGTGTTATTGCGCTTAATCGTTGTATTTGCTAAAGTTTTAATCGTCGCTCTTAAATCTACTATTTCGTATTCCAAAAGAATTGTTCTAGTAGATGATCACCCCACAAGGGTGAGATTTGATCTCTCCAAAAGAGAGCTTCATACTTCGTATATACGTTTACAACTTTAGCGATATTCTATTAGAATTGATGCGTTAACTCCCAAAAGGATATCTTCCGACGATTCGCTCCCAAAAGGAGGTTTCGTTGTGTTATACTTGATCAACCAAAGCTTACGATTCGCTGATCCTAATGAACCCATGCCATGTACATGCTTTTTATATCTATTTTTCACGAATTAGAGTTCGTTGTTTGCATTGATCGCACGTAACAATTCCATCACCACACTTTTCATACCACCTTCACCATCACTATTAAAGTGTTTAGATTTTATTCGTAGTTACTCTATTTGATTTGGACTTGTGGTTTCAACAGATTCTCCCGAGGATTCGACATCTGGACTCCCAGATTTTACTACTTGAACTGACTCTTGCGCTTGAGAGAAGCACCTTTCGGAGCCCACCAAGTTTTTGGCGCCGTTGCCGGGGAGAACGGTTTGTTACTACGGTTTATTTCATTCAGAGGACCTTCGGTGAGATCTTTCCACTTTATTGTATATAATTTTGTTTTTATAAAAAAAATATTTGTGCTAGTTTATGTGGCATAGGACTCCTAGGACACAAAGGTTGACTCGACGTTTTGATATGGCTAATAATAATATGGATGAAAACTTTAGCAACAATAACGAGAATAATGTGCAACCTGGGATGCCTAGGACTTTAAAAGATTTACTTCGACCCACTAGGACTAGCACTGCTTCATGATTTGTTTTACCTGCCGATGCAAATTCTTTCAATTTTAAACCTGGGGTGATCCAACTCTTACCCACCTTTCATGGGTTAGACAAAGAAAATCCATACCTTCATATTAAAGGATTTGAGGAGGTTTGCTTGACATGCTTTGATGGGAAAACTAGCGAGGATACGATATATCTTAAACTGTTCCCATTTTCATTAAAAGACAAAGCTAAGAATTGGTTGAATGCATTGCCATCACGCTCTATTACTACATGGATTGATTTGCAGGCTGAATTTCTAAAGAAGTTTTTTCCTATTCACAGGACACGGGGACTGAAGCGGCAGATTATGAACTTTGCCCAGAAAAGCGAGGAAACATTCTACCAGGCATTTGAAAGGTTTAATGAGTTGCTGCTCGCATGTCCGCACAATGGCTTCGACAAAAGCAGGATTATTGGCTTCTTCTACGATGGACTGCAGCCGCAAATGAAGCAATTTGTAGAGATGATGTGCAATGGAGGATTCTTTGATAAAGAGCCAGACGAAGCTTGGACGTACCTGGAGGAGATAGCAGAGAATGCGCAGACATGGGACACTACTTCAGACTACGAGAGAGGAGGCCATTCTACACCATCCCAGCCTACGCGAGGAGTGGCTTATAATTTGAAGCAAGAGGATGCGTTGGAGGCAAAGATGGAGGCCATGATCTCAAACAAGCTTCACGCCATGAATCTGAAAGAGGCCAAGGCAGTCGAGATAGAGCAGATTTGCGCACTTTGCGACGTTGGTGGCCACGACACTAGTGCCTGTCCTACACTTCCAGCCTTAAAGAGCATGTTAGGAAATCCTACTGGGGTGAATCAAGTTTCTTCGAACTATCAGAACTTCAATTCCAACAAGGGGTGGCGCAACAATCCAAACTTGAACTGGGGCCCCAATCAGCAGACTCAGCAGCAGCAGGCTCCCCCTCCGTTCCGACAACCTCAATACAACAACAACAACTATCAAGGTGGGAACCAGAGGAGGGACCCTGAGCCAGTGCAACAACAGCAGATGCAACCATTTGGCGATGCGCTTCAGCAGCTTATCCAATTGCAACAAGCCCAGATGCAGCAGCAGCAGGCTCAATTTCAGGCTCAGCAGACTCAGAATCAGCAGATGAGCGAGAGCTTGGCGAGGCTTACAGCGACATTAGAAAAAGGTAAGCTTCCATCTCAGTCAATTCCAAATCCTAATATGGGCTCATCTTCTTCTGCAGGAAATAATATGAAGCCTTGCCAAGCGGTGTCCACTTTGAGGAGTGGAAAAGAGATTCAGAAGCCTGATCCACCGAGCAGACAAGCTGAGCAGGAAGAGGAAATTCAGATCCAAGAAGAGGGAATTAAAGAACAAGAGGAGGTGCAGGAAGAGAGCACGGATGTGGGTGTGAGCAAAAGCGTCATTAAAGAGAAGGAACCCGCAGCATATGTACCTGCAACACCCTACCCTCATCGGCTACTTCAGAAAAGCAAAGATAAGTATCAAACTGAGATTCGTGAAATTTTTCAGAAGTGCCAGATCAATATTCCATTGCTTGATGCTATTAATCAAATACCTGCGTATGCTAAATTTCTGAAAGATTTGTGCACTGTTAAAAGAAAGTTAAATGTGAAAAAGAAAGCATTCTTGACTGAACAGGTTAGCTCTATTGTGCAACAAAATACACCACCTAAATTTAGAGACCCTGGATCACCCACCATCACTTGCACCATTGGCACTAAGAAAATTGGAAATGCTTTATTGGATTTAGGATCTAGTGTCAATATTTTGCCATATCCTATTTTTGTGCAGCTTGGGTTAGGACAGCTAAAGCCTAAATCTGTTATATTACAACTAGCTGATAGATCTATTAAAGTTCCTAAGGGATGCATTGAGGATGTCCTCGTTCAGGTGGACAAATTTTACTACCCTGCGGACTTTATAGTTCTAGACATCCAGGGACCCCAAACTGCCAATGCTACTCCTATCATCCTAGGTAGACCATTCCTAGCTACATGCAATGCTTTAATAAATTGTAGAGATGGTCAACTGAAACTAACTTTTGGCAACATGAATTTGGACTTGAATATTTTTAATACTTGCAAGTTGCCACATGTGGATGATGAGATTGAGAGGGTGCATATGATTGATTCGTTGGTGGATGATTATATTTGTTCTGAATTTTGTGATGATGCTTCTATTGTTGAGACTTTTATTGGTGATTCTGATGACATATCTTTTGTGCAGGAGAACGTGAAGGAGCTCAATGCGGTATGGGAGCCTAGGTTCGAGGCTTTGCCACCTAATGCATCAATTCAAATTTCGTCTGAGGTGGAGGATCCAAAGCCAGAGTTGAAGCCACTTCCTGACTATCTTAAGTATGCTTTTCTTGGCGATGAAAACAGCTTCCCTGTGGTAATATCTTCTAAACTTTCTTTAGAGCAGGAAAGCTCATTACTTGATGTGCTGAGGAAACATAGAGGTGCTATTGGTTGGTCCATTGCTGACATTAAAGGTATAAGCCCTATTGTATGCATGCATCACATTTATTTAGAGGATGACGCCAAACCCACTAGAGAAATGCAACGTAGGTTAAATCCAACATTAAAAGAAGTGGTGAAAGGCGAGGTTTTAAAATTATTGGATGCAGGCATTATTTATCCTATTTCTGACAGCAAGTGGGTTAGCCCTACACAGGTTGTTCCTAAAAAGTCTGGCCTCACCGTGGTTAAAAATGAGAATAATGAGCTTATCCCAGTTAGAGCCACCACAGGTTGGAGGATGTGCATAGACTATAGGAAGTTGAATTCTAGAACTAGAAAAGATCATTTCCCTCTTCCATTTCTTGACCAAATTTTAGAGAGGGTAGCTGGACATGAATATTATTGCTTTCTAGACGGTTATTCAGGTTATTATCAGATTGAGATTGCACCTGAGGATCAGGAAAAGACCACTTTTACCTGTCCCTTTGGTACTTTTGCATTTAAAAGAATGCCGTTTGGTTTATGTAATGCTCCAGCTACTTTTCAGCGATGCATGCTCAGTATTTTTGATGATATGGTTGAGAAAATCGTTGAGGTATTTATGGATGATTTTTCAGTATATGGTAGCTCTTTTCATGATTGTTTGGCTAACTTGGCTCTTGTTCTTGACAGGTGCATTGAAAAGAACCTCCTATTGAATTGGGAGAAGTGTCATTTTATGACCACAGAGGGACTTGTCCTAGGTCACCTGGTTTCAAAAGATGGTATACAGGTAGACAGAGCCAAGGTAGCAGTAATTGAGAAGCTACCAAGTCCTAAATGTGTGAAGGACATCAGATCATTTTTGGGACATGCAGGATTTTATAGGCGGTTCATCAAAGATTTTAGCGCTATATCTCGCCCTCTTTGCAACTTACTTACTTTAAATGTGGACTTTATTTGGACACCTGAGTGTCAACTTTCTTTTGAAACTTTAAAGAAGTTGCTGATTTCTGCTCCTATTTTGCAGGTGCCAGACTGGTCCCTACCATTTGAAATAATGTGTGACGCAAGCAATTACGCAGTTGGTGCAGTCCTAGGCCAAAGAAAAGACAAAGTTCCAGTAGTGATTTACTACGCTAGCAAGACATTAAATGACGCTCAAAGGAATTATACAACAACAGAGAAGGAGTTGCTGGCAGTAGTCTTTGCGTTGGAAAAATTCAGGAGCTATATTTTGGGATCACCAATTTTGATATATACTGATCACTCTGCTTTAAAATATTTATTGTCTAAAAAAGATGCCAAGCCTCGATTGATACGATGGATTTTATTGCTGCAGGAGTTCAATGTCACAATCAAAGACAAGAAAGGCGTGGAGAATCTAGTAGCTGACCATTTATCACGTTTGACAGTAGGCCTTGATTCAGCGGATGTGCCTTTGAAGGACTCCTTTCCCGACGAGCATCTTTTTAGCGTCTCCACCTCTCCATGGTATGCTGATATCGTTAATTATCTGGTAACTGGTAAGACCCCTGACACTTGGTCTCTTCAAGATTTTAAACGGTTCAAGTACGAGGTAAAATATTTCTTCTTTGATGATCCGTACTTATATAAATATTGTAGTGACCAAATTGTTAGGAGATGCATTCCTGATCATGAAATAACCAGTGTGATACAATTTTGCCATGATGGAGTATGTGGTGGACACTTTTCAGCGAACAAAACTGTGGCAAAAATCTCGCAATGTGGCTTTTATTGGCCATCTATGTTTAAAGACACATTTCATTATTGCAAGACTTGTGCTGCATGCCAACAATTAGGGGGTATTACTAAACGTAACATGATGCCTCTGAACCCCATTTTAGAGATTGAAATATTTGATTGTTGGGGCATAGACTTCATGGGACCTTTCCCACCTTCATTTGGATATGCTTATATTTTGGTTTGTATTGATTATGTTTCTAAATGGGTGGAAGCTATTCCTTGCAGGTCGAACGACACTTCCGTTGTGCTTAAGTTCCTCAAAGAGAACATTTTCTCTAGGTTTGGAGTGCCCAAGGCCTTGATCAGTGATGGAGGGTCTCATTTTTGCAACCGCATGTTCGCTACTTTAATGAAGAGGTTTGGGGTCACACATAAAGTTTCTACTCCGTATCACCCCCAAACCAATGGTCAAGCAGAGTTGGCAAATAGAGATATCAAAGGAATTCTACAGAAAACGGTGAATCCATCAAGAAAAGATTGGAGTTTGCGCTTACCTGAAGCGTTGTGGGCCTACAGGACGGCATACAAAACAATTTTGGGGATGTCACCTTACCGTCTAGTATTTGGGAAGTCTTGTCACTTACCTGTTGAGATAGAGCATAGATCTTATTGGGCTATAAAGAAAATAAATTTTGATACTGATGTCTCTTTTTCTTCTCGCAGGTTGCAATTGTTGGAGCTGGAGGAGTTGAGGAGAAATGCGTACGACAACGCTAAAATTTCAAAAGAGAGGATGAAATCCGTCCACGACATGATGATCTTGAGGAGGGAGTTCACCACAGGCCAAAAAGTACTCCTATACAATTCCAGGCTGCACATCTTTCCTGGGAAGCTTCGCTCTAGGTGGTATGGACCTTTCGTCGTCAAAGAAGTTTTCCCACATGGCGCTGTGCTCTTACTAAATGAAAAAGATGGAAGCGAGTTCAAGGTGAATGGCCAGAGATTGAAACATTTTCACGAGCCTTGGACCAAGGAAGCGAGCACCATGGATCTCACAGACCCACCTTCGGGTGGGAACTAATCAGGTGTGTTCTTTCCATGATACCCTCTTCCTAACATTGAGGACAATGTCTATTTTAAGTTGGGGGGAGGGAAATAACTTTTAGGATTTTTATTTGCTTTTTCTTTTTCTTTTAGGACTTTTATTTTCTTTTTCTTTTTCTTTTAGGATTTTATTTTATTTTTATTTTTTTTAGTTCCCTTTTTGCATTGAAAAAAAAAAAATTTTGAGTTAAGAAATATCACCAAAGTCTATCTTTGCCTAGAAATGACCCTCATGTGATGAAATCTCTCGATATTTATTCACCACCGTACACTCGTGATTTATTTTCTCCACCACTATTATTCAACATTTCAATCTCATTTTACATGAATTTGAGTGCTTGTGGTGAATTTCTTTTTTATACATCTCAATGGCAAGATTAATTGATGACTTAATGAATCTAGAAATTACGGATTAGCAAGTGGTATGCTCTCATTGGAACACACCAAAGTTCATGCACCAATAATTCATAAATTAACTGGAGCATTGTTCTTTATCTCGTATTTATTTCCATTTGCATGCTTGGTGTGATTTTGGGTAGAAAAACGTACCACGTCATTTGAAATGATTAGGATACCCATTCTTGTGAAAAATTAAAGAATAGGAAGTTATCTTGCCAAGTTGTTTATGCACACACAAAAGAAGAAAAAATGAGATGAATGAGGAAAAATAAATGAATAAATGCACTATTAAAGAAATAACTTGGTTGGCTTGAGTAGTACAGTCCGAGGGGCCCTTCTTGGCCTAATGCCCTATTATCGTCTGATTTGGGAGCCATTGACCGGAACCTCAATTATTTGATGAAGCGATCCAAGTTATATACTTTTCCGCGAATGTTGCTTGATGCGCGTTACGCGGAACTATGGAGAAAAGTGAAAGAACATAGAGAATAAGTGTGCATGATTAGCGAGGCAAGAAAACTTCCAAAGCTTAAAGAAAACGCAAGATGTGGTGTGAGTTCCTATGAATAGAGATTGACGTGTGTATGTCTTGATACCATCCTACTTTTGATGCTTGCTCCAAGTTAAAATATTTGATTGAACGGTGTGGGTCATTGATTTTGTGTACTATGAGCTATGAAGTAATTGATAGTGAATTTGAGTCTATTTTATAACCATTTGAGATGCTTGACATTCATGTTTGAAAACCCACAAGTACCATTACTTGATGAGCTTGAAATATTGATATTAGTGTTTGGATATCTCTTTTGTCGTTGTAGTATGGTGATGAATGATTTGAGATCTGATAAGGTGATCTAGGCGTATTTTTAATCGCTCTTTTTGCTAGAGACTAGCAAAACGCTAGTTGGGGGTGTGATTTGGGTTCAATATTGCGTATTTAACCCCCCATTTAGCCCTATTTTGTGCTCATGTGATGCTATATTGGTCTCTAGTACGTACGTATTTTCTACACATTTATTTATTAGAGAAAACACACTATTTAAGCACAAAACAGCATTTAACGATGCAATTCTGCACATTTTATATTTTTCTTAGCATCGTCTCGATCTCACGATTCCAACGACTATTTATTTGTATTTTTCTGAGATCTGTGCTAATTTCTATGATTTATTGAATGCAGAATACCAATTAAATGAAGAAATACACTCAAAATACGCAAAATACGGTCGACAGCCAATAAACGATCGACACGTGGCGCGATCTCCACCATCCAGCCTTCATCCTACGGCCGCAGCAAGGTATAAATGGTATTAAATATCGACCGTTCGATCGAGATCGAACGGTCGATATCTCGCCCATCAGCAGCTGCGGAGAAGTTTAGAAGCGGGTGACGTGGCACATTGTGAGCGGTCGATCGGAGATCGGACGGCGTTCGGCAGCTCAAAACGAAGCGGAGCGGGAGGACACGCGGCATATCATGGTCCGTTCGATGAAGAACCTGCGGCGGAGAACGATCCCGCTCGAACGCAGCAGCGATCGTTACACATGGTGACGTGGCGACGTCTCGACCACACGATTCGAATCGGACGGTCGCAAATCACCCCGCGAGTCGAAAGCTGCAGCGCGAATCTTGAAGCGGGATGAGCGGGCGAGATCTTATGAAGTTTAGATCGGACGGTCGAGACGTCGAAGCGGAGTCGGATGCGGGTTGCGCGCGAATTTTGGCGAACACGTGGCGAGCTCTGGCGCGATCCCGCTACGATCGACGGCTAAAATTTGCCCCGCTTTAGATCTGCGGCCCAGATCTGTTCGGGTGCGGTTTTAGAGCGGGTTTGAACCCGTTAAGCCCAATAAACCCGCAATCTTATTATTTAAGCGTATTCTAGGGTTTTTGGGCGTATAATTGGCGTATTGGAGCACTTAGAAGCCGTATTTTCTTCTGCAAAAATTCTGTAAAATTCCAGAGCGTAGTTTCTAATTTCCAGAGAGTTTTGAAGACTTTTCAGAGAGATTTGGTGATATTCTCTTCAACTTTAGCTTGTATTTGGGTGTTTTAGCTTGTTTTTTGCCTCTAAACTTCCGTATTTTGCTATGAAACTTATGAATTTGAATCTGAAAATTGTGTATTTCTGCACCATGAGTAGCTAAATATTTTATGTGCATGGTATGGATTAATTAGGTGATGTGAATCGTATTCTTTGGTTGTGTTATTGCGCTTAATCGTTGTATTTGCTAAAGTTTTAATCGTCGCTCTTAAATCTACTATTTCGTATTCCAAAAGAATTGTTCTAGTAGATGATCACCCCACAAGGGTGAGATTTGATCTCTCCAAAAGAGAGCTTCATACTTCGTATATACGTTTACAACTTTAGCGATATTCTATTAGAATTGATGCGTTAACTCCCAAAAGGATATCTTCCGACGATTCGCTCCCAAAAGGAGGTTTCGTTGTGTTATACTTGATCAACCAAAGCTTACGATTCGCTGATCCTAATGAACCCATGCCATGTACATGCTTTTTATATCTATTTTTCACGAATTAGAGTTCGTTGTTTGCATTGATCGCACGTAACAATTCCATCACCACACTTTTCATACCACCTTCACCATCACTATTAAAGTGTTTAGATTTTATTCGTAGTTACTCTATTTGATTTGGACTTGTGGTTTCAACAGATTCTCCCGAGGATTCGACATCTGGACTCCCAGATTTTACTACTTGAACTGACTCTTGCGCTTGAGAGAAGCACCTTTCGGAGCCCACCAGATACCCACACAGAGAAACGAGCTCGTGTCCATTCCCTCTCCCCTCCTGGAATCCACTGCAGAGGAACTACCGGGAGAAACTGAAATATCATTGAATTATGTACGTACATGGGAGGTATTGGACAGAAAGAATACATTCGTCGACGATGACTTCGCGTTTCACATTGCCATTCATGTCGCCGGAAGCGACGATGATTATGAACCACATTCCGTTGCTGAATGCAAATGTAGAAATGACTGGCCAAAGTGGAATCAGGCAATAGAAGCTGAGCTGGACTCGCTTCAGAAACGAAAAGTCTTTGGGCAAATAGTCCAGACACCTACCGGTGTCAAACCTGTGGGATATAAATGGGTATTCGTCAGAAAAAGAAACGAAAATAATGAGATCGCACGCTACAAAGCTAAACTTGTAGCACAGGGATTTTCCCAAAGACCAGGAATAGACTATGACGAAACATACTCCCCGGTCATGGATGCGATCACTTTCAGATTCCTGATAAGCTTAACAGCAAAGGAAGGCCTAGATATGCAGCTAATGGATGTTGTGACTGCATATCTATACGGCAATCTCAACAAGGAGATATACATGAAACTTCCTGATGGCTTTTCTATGCCTACTGAACTGAAAGATAGACCTCGGGACGTTTATGCTGTTAAGCTACAAAGATCATTGTATGGTCTCAAACAATCAGGAAGAATGTGGTATAACAGACTCAGTGAGTTCCTTGTTCAACAAGGATTCACAAACAATGAATTCTGCCCTTGTATCTTCATAAGAACAAAGGGAAAAGGATTCGTAATAATTGCTGTCTACGTAGACGATCTGAATCTCATAGGATCTCCTGAAGAGATCACTGAGATATCTGTAAGCCTAACAAAAGAATTTGAAATGAAAGACCTATGCAAAACAAAATTCTGCCTGTGCTTACAGATTGAACACCTAAAAGAAGGAATCCTACTACATCAAACCACATATACGAAGAAAATGTTGCAAAGATTCCATATGGATCAATATCATCCACTAAGTACACCTATGGTGGTACGATCCCTGGATGCACATCAAGACCCCTTCCGGCCGCTGGAAGAGGGAGAGGATATACTTGGTCCAGAAGTTCCTTATCTGAGTGCCATCGGAGCACTACTATATCTGGCAAACTACACGCGTCCCGACATAGCGTTCGCAGTAAATTTGCTAGCCAGACACAGTGCAGCACCCACACAGCGCCACTGGACCGGGGTTAAACACATTCTGTGCTACCTCCAAGGGTCTACAGATTTGGGACTCTTCTACAAAAATAGAATATCCTCTACACTTGCAGGTTATGCTGATGCAGGCTACTTGTCTGATCCCCACAAAGCAAAGTCACAGACTGGGTACGTGTTTACCTACGGAGGGACAACCATTTCCTGGAGATCCATCACGCAAACCTTGACGGCAACCTCATCCAATCACTCTGAGATCATTTCCATCCATGAAGCAAGCAGAGAATGCGTTTGGCTACGCTCAGTTGTCCACCACATCCTGTCTACCACCGGACTTAAGACTGGAGATCTCGAACCTACTACAATGTTCGAGGACAATGGTGCTTGCATAGCTCAGTTACGAGGTGGCTTCATCAAAGGTGACAGAACGAAGCACATTTCACCAAAGTTCTTCTGAACGCACGAGCTACAAAGAGATGGCAAGATCGACATCAGACAAGTGCAATCATGTGACAATTTGGCAGATTTGTTCACTAACGCCCTTCCTACTGGCACATTAGGAAACTTGTACATATGATTGGAATGAGACGCCTAAGAGATCTGCAAGCTTGAGGGCTTGTACAGATCAGGGGGAGTTTGGCAGAGTTTGTACTCTTTTTCCTTAACTATGGTTTTTCCCACTGGGTTTTCTATAGCTAAAGGTTTTAATGAGGCAAATCTCACCAACTCAGGATCATGAAGTATCCACCCCATGTGAGACTCTCCTACTTTCGGAATCCTGAAGTATTCACGAGCAGAGTCCACACCTATGGCTGGATAAGGGGGAGTGTTGTGAACGGTTATTTAACCGGGTCAGTTGAGATTCTGGGCTATCCTAGAGATATGCCCATATCATTGTAAACCCATCTTGTATTCTCCCCATTGCCATAAATAAAAAGTTGGGGGCTCCTCCCCAAAGAGTTGATTCATAACAATCTATGTTTAAAAATATGATTTTTTATACAGATGTAGGTTAAAAAAGTAGATCTAATAGAAAAACAATACAGATCACTCATCATGCGCATGAAAAATTAGATCTAGGGAATATAGATGATTACCTCTAGATCCTACACGTCGGATCTAGCGAAGTTTGGAGAAGGAAGCCCAATCAGCGTCCTCGCGATTCGTCCTTATGCAGAGGTTCGGCTCAGCTGACGAGCGTGCTGATAACGTGTTATGAAGGTGACGGCTACTGAACCCGTAGCCCTGTATTTATAGGAAAACGATTACATAATGGATGGATACCCTAAACACAAGGGTGCTCCATATGAGCCTACAAAGCCTATTCATAACAAATACTATTTTAAGAAACAAGATATATCTTCCAATCATTATTTAATGAGAAAATTGGGTAAATAACACTAGTCAACGATGAGTTTTAATATCTACCACCCAATTTAAAAAGTTTGCTAGAATACCATCCCCTTAAAAAAGAGACTAAAATACCATCTTCTTCCCAAACACTAAAACCCAACAAAATCAAATCCCTTTGCGAAAACAAGTGCAGCGAACGACGTTCTCCCTCCGGCGAGCGAAGCCCAGCACCTCACACCGCCTCAAACTCCCCTCGACAGCCTCGACACCGCTCATCGCCGCCATCCCACAACCCAACGCCGACAACACCGCCCATAAACGTCTACGTCGACGCCGAACTCCGACCACCCCGCTTCGCCGTACTCCGACCACCCTGAATCTACGGCAACGCCTCACCGTACTCCGACAAAGCCATATGAGGCAATTTGCGCCAATTTGCGCCAATATGCGCCAATATACGCCAATATACGTCACGAAACGTGACGTATATTAGCGTATATTGGCGTATATTAGCGCAAATTGGTGCAAATTGGCGCAAATTGACTCGTAGGGCTTTGTCGGAGTACGGCGAGGCGTTGCCGTAGATGCGGGGTGGTCGGAGTACGAAGAAGCGAGGTGGTCGGAGTTCGGCGTCAACGTAGAGGTATTGTCGGCGTTGGGTTCCGACCACCCCGCTTCGCCGTACTCCGACCACCCCACATCTACGGCAACGCCTCGGCGTACTCCGACAAAGCCATATGAGGCAATTTGCGCCAATTTGCGCTAATATACGCCAATATACGCTAATATACGTCACGTTTCGTGACGTATATTGGCGTATATTGGCGTATATTGGCGCAAATTGGCGCAAATTGGCGCAAATTGACTCGTAGGGCTTTGTCGGAGTACGGCGAGGCGTTGCCGTAGTTGCGGGGTGGTCGGAGTACGGCAAATGGATATTGGTCCATATGCGGGCTTGTATTCTTGGATTGAGTTTCTCGTGAATTTTAATCACGAGCACAAGCAACTTAAAAAAAGATATGCTGCAGTATGATCCAAATCTAAGAAAATAAAATTACCACGGATTTGTAGGCCACAGAAATTCTGGACTTGAAGAGATTCTGATAGGTTGACTACACTCTTGCGAACATTAGTTTATAATATTGTTGTAGATGAATGAACATTGCCATGCTGAGATTAACTTCAACTCTAGTTCCACCTCTAATAATCTTCAATTCTAGTTCAATAATGTTTGTAAATCCGTCTAAAGGTTGGCACTTAAGTTCCAGTCGCTGTCGAAAAATCAATGGAATCAATGGATTTTTTCGAAGAGTGCTACATTATTTGCTACATTATTTTTTAGCTATCCCTGTTATAAACTTTCCTTAATATGAAGCATTCACGTTCTCGAATTTGACTTTCACACTTGACACAGATTTTGATCACATGCACACGCAATTTACAAGAGAATTCTGCAGTATATATGTGCGCCAAAGCTAAGAGTGAAAAACTAGAAAGCAACTAAGGAAGCACTCAATAGGTTATGCCTTGCATTCACACAGTTTCACAGATTTCAACTGGCATCCACACACTTGTAAAATTCACACAAGCTTCAACATAAGCCCGCATATGGACCAATATCCATTTGCCGTACTCCGACCACCCCGCAACTACGGCAACGCCTCGCCGTACTCCGACAAAGCCCTACGAGTCAATTTGCGCCAATTTGCGCCAATATACGCCAATATACGCTAATATACGTCACGTTTCGTGACGTATATTGGCGTATATTGGCGCAAATTGGCGCAAATTGGCGCAAATTGACTCGTAGGGCTTTGTCGGAGTACGGCGAGGCGTTGCCGTAGATGCGGGGTGGTCGGAGTACGGCGAAGCGAGGTGGTCGGAACCCAACGCCGACAATACCTCTACGTTGACGCCGAACTCCGACCACCTCGCTTCGCCGTACTCCGACCACCCCGCATCTACGGCAACGCCTCGCCGTACTCCGACAAAGCCCTACGAGTCAATTTGCGCCAATTTGCACCAATTTGCGCCAATATACGCCAATATACGCTAATATACGTCACGTTTCGTGACGTATATTGGCGTATATTGGCGCATATTGGCGCAAATTGGCGCAAATTGCCTCGTAGGGCTTTGTCGGAGTACGGTGAGGCGTTGCCGTAGATTCGGGGTGGTCGGAGTACGGCGAAGCGGGGTGGTCGGAGTTCGGCGTCGACGTAGACGTTTATGGGGGGTGTTGTCGGCGTTGGGTTGTGGGATGGCGGCGATGAGCGGTGTCGAGGCTGTCGAGGGGAGTTTGAGACGGTGCGAGGTGCTGGGCTTCGCTCGTCGGAGGGAGAACGTCGTTCGCTGCACTTGTTTTCGCAAAGGGATTTGATTTTGTTGGGTTTTAGTGTTTGGGAAGAAGAGGGTATTTTAGTCTCTTTTTTAAAGGGATGGTATTTTAGCAAACTTTTTAAATTTGGTGGTAGATATTAAAGCTCATCGTTGACTAGTGTTATTTACCCAATTTTCTCTTATTTAATGCTATGATTGCTATCATTGAAAGCTAGAAACTTAAATTAAAAAGAAGAGGATGGGTAAATGTTGCATGCGAGTAAAAACTATGGCACCACTAGGGAGTAAACAAGCATGGACCCTTTTCCTATCAGAACCCTCTCTTTTGGGTCTCTTTCTCTCCCCTCTCTCTCGCAGCCACATGAGAGAGGAGGAAGAAGAAGACCCTTTTCATCTTCTTCCTTTTTATTGGTAAATTATACATAGTTTCTTTCGAATATCAAGCACTAATAGAAGAGAAAGTGATCAAGGGGGAGATATGGATGATAGATACTCACCTGCTACTCCCTACCACTGCTCTCCTTCTGGCATCCATTCCCCTCTTCATCCCTTTCGCTCTCCTGCTCCTCTAGACAGAGAAAGGTACTGCCTTTTTTGTTGCCTTTTCACTCTAATTCTGAAATTACCCATATGGGTTTCAATTCTCCTTCAAATTAAACGTATGCTTAGATGTTCATTTGTATAAAGCATGGATCTTTTATGCCAAATCTGATCTTTTGTGCTTAATTGTTAAGCTTCCTTGATTTACATCTGTCCAGTGCTTTACGTTATTTCATTGAATACAGCGAGGCCAATATCTGTCATATTTTTTTAATAGCGAAGAGCTTTGCTATCTGTTTCGCCACTATTTTGTTGTATCTAGGCAAGCATATGATTAGAATCCAGTTTGATCCATTGCAATTCAGGGGTTTAGTTGGATTGGAGCATCATCTGGCAATAGTTATCTGAGATTTGTCTTGCGAGAACTATATGTTTATCCAACCTTAGTGACACTGATTTGTAAGAGAGAAGTTATATTACTGACAGGTATTAAGCCCTCTTAATGTAAAGCGCAGATATTTGACTAACCGCCATTGTTCAATGACTCAGTTTCCCTAAGCCGATTGTGTAGTAGGGGCACGTAGAGCATCCTTCAACATTAACATGAGAAGCATTTAAATGGATAGGACTAGGCATTTTAGATATAATATGCATAGATCTAGAGCACCGAGAGCTAAAAAAGGAATATATAGCATATGGAGGAAGAATTGATATTGTAACATATACATTTCATTTTGGATATTGTTATAATTATAAGTCCCACTGTTCATTCCTTTTTCCTCTCTTTCCTTCTTCCATCTCATCGCTGCTTCCTTTCTCCTTGGCTGAGAGTAATGATAAAGAGTAACTGTGGCTCGGTCTCAGCGAATCAAAATGAGAATGAAATCTGAAGCTTGATAGGAAGACACCAATTCAGGATCGCGGTTTCAATCTGAAATTACAGAGAAGGGTTAAGGTGCTGGGGGTGGATGTGGAGATGGCTCTCTGACAATCAAGTGAGAGCTGAGAGATGCATACATCAATTGAGAGGTTTCAATCCCCCTGTTTATATAGAACAGTGTACATTATACTGTATCAGCAAATGTGGTGTTACAAGTCACGTATCTGTCATGCAACCTAAAAAGTGATTCCCAACCATTCTGTTCTGTTGCAATAAATGTAGCATAATGGCCATTCAAAGTCTGACCATGCGGGAAATTATCTTTTGGGTATCCATGCTTGAACTAGCACCCTACACCTTAGTATATTACTTCATATTATCAAGTGAAATGTTTCTGTAATGGGTTTAAGCTGCATCAGTATGCGTTTAGGTAGGGTTATTTGTTTGGCTGGACATCCCCCATCAGCTATTGGACAAACGTGTGATCAAATTTCAATTGGTTCATATTCATACAAATGGGAGAAGTATTCCATTCAGTAATGTGGTTAGCCTCAAGGAGTGATGGATAGTATGCTGGTCGGAGTATATTGATTTGAAGATTATGAAGATCAATAACGGGGACAGATTATGAAAATTGTAAATGGTAAACACCATCCTAGTTCATTATTAATGACGTATTGTTTTTCTTGTATTGCTATCACTTCAGTATGCTTAATATCTCCGAAATCCTTATGAAGAAATTTGGTGCCAACTACATACATGTAACTTAAAATTCATTCTGGAGTTGAGCTACTAGATCGATAATTTTCAAGGTCTCACATGCCATACACAAGCAACCCTTCAAAGAATTAGCAACCACCACAATGATTTATTTGGGAGTCGACATATCAGACATATATGAGCGTCATATTAGCTTTTATCAAATCCAACCTTGATTGTCCAAAATGTGCCTCCTTATATTCACAAAGGGACTTGATGTTGTTCTTTTTGCCTCCTTGAGCTCTTGCCACTTATTATTGAGTTTATCTTAACAGTTCCCATGAACACATTTTTTGTTCACTCACCTATCCATGCACACATCTTTGCAGCTTTATGGAAACATTAGTTTCAAGATTGCAATCTCTTAACATTGAGCAGAAATCTTAACCTTGACCCACGGAGGACTTGCATTATTGCTTGGTTGGGTTTGAATATGTTGTGCGACGGAGCCTAGCTCTACCAACACAGTACATCGGAATACACATGATCGTGGAGACCAAGGACGAAAGATCAGTAACACCAAGAAAGGACAGTTAAGATTGTTTTTAGGCCGTAGACGGCCAAAGGAGGACACCGGTGAACTTTATTACAAAAGGAGTGAACAAATACAAATCTTCAACCTTCGTCCAATGAAGAAGAAGCACACAATGATCTCTCCAAAAGCTCACAACACAATCTCGCAAAGTTGGCTCTCACAATGGCGGCTCTATCAAAGGATACAATATGTTCCACATGAAACCTAACCTAAAGCTATATATATATGGGATTAATGTGTATCGTACGTCATATGAGGCCTTGTCTCATATTCCCTCTCACATAAAGCAATCAAGTACAAGCCCACATGAGCTTGTACTTGGTTGTACTTAATTGCTTTATGTGAGAGGAAATATGAGACAATGCCTCATATGGCGTATGATAGCCATTATTCTATATATATATAACCCTGGGTTACAATAGGCGTCATCATTGGCTAGGAATTCCCAGGATTCGGATCCCGACAATTACGACATCCAATCCAATCACTGCTCTACGCAATTAATGCTGCCGCGTCCTAGTGGGCCTCCTCCGTATCCTAGTAGGCCGCATCCCAATGGGCTCTCTTTGACCAATCGACCTTCCTTCTGGGTCGAACGACCCAAGTGCCGAGCGTCGTGTACGAGCCTTCATTATTCGAGCGACCGAACACGGACTTTAACCGCAGTACGACTGACCGACCCAATGCCAAGCGTTCGACCCTCAGACTCAAACTGATGACCGAATGACCCAACTGTGCTGACAAAGCCACTTGCCCAATATCCTCGTATCTGACTTGTGCAGATTCAAATATGTCAAATCCGAGCGCAGTCGAGTTAACTCTGCGCAAGATAACTTGTCTGTCATACAACTTCTTCTTCTGCGCCAAATCGAACCAACTTCTTCACAAATCTCCACCTTGACGAGATTCGATCCTTCCGTCTAACGGACGACCTTCACTGACCTTGGTAGAGCATCGAATGGTATTTTCCCCTTTATTTTGTTCCGAAGAACCAAATGCTTTGCCAGAGCTACGACTGTCTCCTCCTGAGACTGGCTGACTCTCTCGATTCCAAATGGCTCCACCGAGCCTCAATGCCCCCTCCTGGGGCCGACGTCAACTTCTTTGAGGAATCACATTGAGCAAGCCTAAACACTGCTTGAAATTGATTCCCGATACAACCTTCGTCAGCATGTCCACCGGGTGGTCATTTGTTTCGATCTTTAACAAGTTGATATCGTCGTGATTTTTAGCCAAGTGCACTGCACTCTGGCTATCACAATGGACATCGTACCTCTCTTGGTAGACTCCCAGATCATCCATCGGACCCATCAGCCATATCGTCTCCTTCACCGCTTCAATCAATGCCATATACACTGTCTCCGTAGTAGACATGTCCATTGTAGCCTGAAGGATACTCCACCTATATATTGGAGCGCCAGACAGGGTGAAGACGTATCCTGTCATCGATCGCCTCCCATCCAAGTCGCCTGCATTGTCGGAGTCGACATACCCGACAGTGTGCGGACCATGAACACTATGTCAGTCCGACGTCGACTATGCCATTGATGTAACGAAGGATCCACTACACTGCTTGCCAGTCCTCTCTTCCTGGATTGTGCATGTATCTACTCACCATGTTGACTGCATGTGATAGATCGGGTCGAGTACATACCATTGCATACATTAATGCCCTTACCGTATTGGCATACTGTACGCTCGTCATGAGCTTCTTCTCCTCTTCGTTCTTCGGACACTGCTCGGCACTAAGCTTGAAGTGAGGTGCAAGCGAAGTAACTACGGTCTTCATCTTCTCACAGCCAAACGTCTGTATAACAGCTTCAGATAGCGACTCTGTGAAAGATAAACAGTACATCCACTTTGATATCTTGTGATCTCCATCCCAAGAATACTCCGTGTCTCGTTCAGATCCTTTCTCTCAAATGCAAAACTCAATTGAGACTTCAATCTCTGAATATCTCTTTCTTCGATGAAGCAATGAGCATATCATCGACATAAAGTAGAAAATAGATGAAGGACCTGTCAACCAATTTCCGATAGAACACACAATGATCATAGGGACTGCGAAAATACCCTTGATCAGCCGTCATAAAGCATTCAAAACGCTTATACCACTGTCGTGGTGATTGCTTCAACCCGTAGCGTGACTTCTTCAGTTGACATGCACGACCATCATCACTCCCATAGCCATGTGGTTGAGCCATATAGATCTCCTTTTCGAGCTCTCCGTGCAAGAATGCCTTCTTGACATCCAGCTGCACCAGTTCAAGGTCGAACTGAGCAACCAACGCCAATAGGATCTAAATCGAGCAATGCTTCACCACAGGAGAGAAGACCTCATTGTAATCGATACATTCTCTCTGTGCAAAGCCCTTCGATACGAGGCAAGCTTTGTAGCGAATATCTCCTGATTCGACCCCTTGCTTCTTGGTGTAGAGCCACTTACACCCAATTGCCTTCTTGCCCTTCAGAAGCTCCACGAGATCCCATGTGTCATTCTTCGCCAATGATTCCATCTCTTCGTCCTTCGCACTTCTCCACCGCTTCGGGTCTTCAGATTGCTCCATCTCATCAAATGAGTTTGAAACATCGATACATACTGCGGGAAATGTAAATGAAACCAACTCTGAGTACCTCGCATGTTTTCTTATCTCACGACTCGGCCTCGACGCTGCTATGGAATCTTTCGACTGAACGACCCTTGAAAACGAGCTATCTCCACCAACTGAGCTTGAGCCACCAACTATACTATCAACGGCCTGGAGCCCGACGTCTGCTACATCTGGTGTGGGTCGATCTGAGTCGTCGATCGATCGTTGTGGAGTATCAGAAACGTTGTCAAAAACCCGCTTCAATTGTGTCTGTTCAACCTCCACCTTTAGCTCATTCTCCTTCTTCAGTAATGCTGACTCATTAAACGTAACGTCTCAGCTCAGGATCACCTTCCTCTGTGTCGGACACCATAGTCGATGTGCATTGACACCACTGCTGAAGCCCAAGAAGATGACTTTCTTGGCTCGATGATCAAGTTTGTCTTCCTTCACGGCATAATAACTTGGACAGCCCCAAACTCGAAGTGATTCATAGTCAAAAACTGGCCTTTTCAACCTTACCTCCAAAGGAGGTCTTCCTTCTAAGGCAGCATATGGTAGCCGATTGACCAAATAGGTCGCGTACGCCAGGGCCTCTGCCCAAATCTCATTCGATAGGTCAGCAGTTGACAACATGCATTGAACTTTCTCCAGCAAGGTTTAATTCATTCTCTCTGCTACCCCATTTTGCTGCGGCGTACCAGCAACGGTGTAGTGTATTTTGACGTGCGTTTATATTTTATATATTCACGCACGTCTTCTCCGTCGTTTTCCGTCGCTTTTCGTTGTCTCGTATCCGTCCATTTGTATTTTTAGTTCCTTTTTGCTTTCGTTGTGTTTGTGTGCATTTGTAGGACATTACTAGCGCAGGGGACATATACTGCCAACATCATGAGTCCCCGGAGCAACGGGAGGTGTCGCACGAGATCTCGAGAGCCATTCGTCAAGAAAAACCATGTATCAGCTCTCAACCGATCGGGTGGAATAGCCACCCGATCGGGTCATGCGGCTGTATCAGTCCTGAGGAAGAGACAGATCCACCCGATCGGTTCAGTGATCGGGTGGATGAATAACAGAGGGCAGTTTTGAAGGCCAAATCTCACCCGGTCGGTTGACTTGTCAACCGATCGGGTCATCTGCAGCTGCTGCTTCCCATGCTCGAGAAGTCGAAGACTTATCCGATCTGTTCAGTGATCGGGTGGGATTTATCAGAAGCTGAAGACACAATTTTCCGTCGTTTCACTCGATCGGTTGAAGTCTCATCAGATCGGGTGAATGTCTATTTTTGTCTTTTTGTGGGAATATTCCCTGGCATCTTGCCCACTTGTATAAATAGGGCATGTTTTCCCAGAAACGGGATCCCCATTTTAGCTGTTTTTAGGGATGTTTGGCTGCTCTGAATTAAACTCTAATTGTAAGTCCTTTGATCGTTCTTATATTTTGATATTGGGTTTATACTTCTATTTGCTAGGGTAAACTATCACATGATTTCTATTCTTATGGCTATATCCTGTTTTATTGCATTTCATACCATGTATAGTGAGTAGTTCTTCAATCTGGGACATTGGTGGAAGCCCCTTCGTGGGTTCTTCCTAGAACGGCCATATGACTAGGGATCCAATTGGATCTAGAGATTTTGATGGTTACGCGGGGGCGTTTCATTGTCATCGGCGGGAAAAAGACCGTCTTTGACCGTTGGGTCAAGAGGAAATAAAACGGGAGTTTGATTCTCTAGCCATTGCTCACCCCCTAGCGTAGACATTGAGTCCTTGCACGTGGGAACGACTTGGACGAAATGTTGGGAGCAATCGTTGCGAGCTTAGTGCTTTCGGAGTCGGGTGGTGTTGGACATGGAAATGTCCACCGTCCAAACCCGGGTAGACCTAGCGTATCATCCTGGGCATCGACCGGAATATCGGGCCCATGTGATGTTAGGTATCACTTTTAGAGGCAACGTCTCACCGCCAAAACCTAGCATTCGGTCATCTTCCTATCCTTCGGCCGTAATAGTGAGAGTGAGAACCCATGATTAGGGCGGAAGCCAAAGTCCTAGATTACCTTTTTACCTCTTACACCTTTTTCATTAGTTACAATCGTGACAACCAACCAGAGAATAGGCTAGCTCATCCACCGGGTGACCCGGTTCCTGATTGTTTCAAAGTACAACACATGCCTCCCCGTGATCGATCCCCAAGCCACACTTCGACACCGTGCGCTTGCGGTTTATAAATTCTAATTCTAGTATCTCCGTCCCAATTTGTGTGTCAAACGGACGGGCGGTCATATTTGTATCCCTTCCGATCTGCAGAACTTCTCGAAGAGATTTGCCCTATACTTACCACTATTGTCACTTCGCAGACACTTGATACGCCAACCGGTCTGAGTATTGACCAGCTTCTTCCACTTGATGAAAGTGCTAAGAATTTGATCCTTCGAATTCAGTGTAAACACCCATACCATGCGTGAGAAATCGTCGATGAACGACACAAAGTAGTGTTTCCCTCCCCATAAGACCGTCCTAGACGGGCCCCAAACGTCGTGTGTATATAGTCAAGCGCTGCATTTGTACTGTGGATGGCCCTTCCCTAATGAAGCACATGTCTGTTTTTCAAACACACAATGCTTGCAGAACTCGATCTTTCCGGTCTTGGCTCCTTTCAGACGACCTCTAACGATAAGATTCTGCAGCGCTTTCTCGCCCGCATGACCTAGTCGCATATGCCATAGCATTGAGTCGTCCTCCTCAGCCTCACGAGTTAAAGCCGCTGTGTCAGCTACGACCGAACTATCCAAATAATAGATGTTGCCTTGGCGCTCCCCTTCATCACGATCATTGCTCCTCTGGTCACCCTCAGAGCTCCATTCTCTATGGTCACTCGACAACCCTTGGATTCGAGTGAGCCGAGCGATATGAGATTACACCTTAAGTTGGGAACAAAGCGCACCTCCTCGATGTCTCGTGTAACACCGTCGATCATCCTCATCCGCACTGTCCCGACGCCTGCCGTGCTACAGGCTCGGTCATCGCCCAACAAGACTGTACACTTACCACCTTCACTGAAGGTCGTAAAGTGTCTCTATGTGGCGTCATATGGAACGAGCACCCAGAGTCGAGTATCCAACCATCTGACGTCACGCCCCTCGAAGCACCGACCAATACATACTTCTCGACCTCAATGCCCTTCGCGACGTTGGCAGTTGCGTCGTGCTTCTTCTTCGCCTTTGGGCAGTCTCTGATCCAATGTCATCTTTCTTTACAGAAAGTACATTGGTTCTTTGCCACCGTGCGCTGGGGGCCTCTTGTCTTGTCTCTGGACTTGGATTTGAAATACCCCCTCATATCTCCATCCTTCTCGCTACTACAACCCCTTACTACTATAAGAGCGTCGCTCGAAGCTCGGCATCATATGTCCCCATCGTTCTTCCTGAACTCATTGCTCGTCAGAGCGTTGGACACCTCTTCAAATGTGATCGATTCCTTATCATAGGTAAGAACCGACACCAAGTACTCATACTCGATGGGTTGAGAGTTGAGGAGAATCATTGCCTTGTTTTCATCGTCAACCTTCACGTCGACGTTTCTCAGGTCAGTAAGAAGCTTGTTGTAGTAGTCGAGGTGTTCCTCCATATAAACCCCTTCGGCTAACTTCAAACCGAAAAGCTTCTTCTTCAAGTGTAGCCGGTTCTGGATGTTTTTCTTCAAGTACTTGTCGCCGAGTTCCTTCCAGAACTTACTTGCACTTGTCTCCTCCATGTATGGGTTTTTCTTCTCCTTTAATAGATACAGGCAGATGGTACCACATGCACTCCGATTCAGAGTTCTTCACTCCTAATCGAACATGCTCGTCGGCTTCTCGTCCAATGCAATATCTTGACCAAGTTGGTTCAAGATATCCATGACTTTGCATCTCCACAGACTGAAGTTGATCTTTCCATCAAACTTCTCAATTTCGAACTTTGTGTTAGACACAATAATCCGAGAAGATGAAGAGTACCTAGAAGTCGACGCCTTTGGAGAACCTTCATCGCCATCGCTACTGATCTTCGTCTTCTAGTTGATCTCCAACACCGTACAGCTCTGACACCAATTTGTTGAGCGGTAGAGCCTAGCTCTACCAACACAGCACAACGGAATACACATGATCGTGGAGACCGAAGACGAAAGATCAGCAACACCAACAGAGCATAGTTAAGATTGTTTTTAGGCCGAGGGCGGCCAGGGGGAACACCGATGAACTTTATTCCAAAAGGAGAGAACAATTACATATCTTCAACCTTCGTCCAACGAAGAAGCACACAATGATCTCTGCAAAAGCTCACAACACAATCTCACAAAGTTGGCTTTCACAATGGCGGCTCTATCAAAGGATACAATATGTTTCATATGAAACCCTAACCTAAAACTCCATATATGTAACCCTAGGTTACAATATGCGTCATCATTGGCTAGGAATTCCTAGGATTCGGATTCCGACAATCACGGCATCCAATCCAATCACTGCTCTACGCAATTAATGCTACCGCGCCCTCATGGGCCTTCGTTGCATCCTAGTGGGCCGCATCCCAATGGACTCCCTTCGACCGATCGACCTTCCTTCTGTGTTGAATGACCCAAGTGCCGAGCCTCGCGTACGAATCTTCATCCTTCAAGCCTTCATACGACCGATCGACTGAACGCGGATTTTAACCGCATTACGACCGACCGATCCAATGCCAAGCGTTCAAGCCTCAGACTCGAAGTGATGACCGAACGACCCAACTGCGCCGACGAAGCCACTTGCCCAGTGTACCCGTATCTGATTTGTGCAGAGTCAGATAGGTCGAATCCGAGCGCAGTCGAGTTAACTCTGCACAAGATAACTCGTCTGCCATACAACTGCTTCTCCTGCGCCGAATTGAGCTAACTTCTTCACAGAATAGAGAACATAAAATGAGCATGTGTAGACCATAATTTTTCTTCAGTATAGTGGGACCATATCAATCAGTGCATCATCACTGGATTTTCTTGTTGTGGCTGCAGATCAAGATGAATGAGCGTGTGAAGAAAAAAATAATATAGAACATCTATTTGAACATCTTAAAAAAATAAACATGGAAAACTAACGTAATTTTATGGGCCGAGAGATGATAAGAACACGAGATATATTACATGTAGCTTGTTGCTGTATTAGTAAGAATATATACATACCTAAAGTAGATGATACTTTTTTTACATGCCTCTTTTTTCTTTATGAGCTTCATTTCTTATAAATTTAATTTTAAACCAGAGGATATAAAGCCACAAACAGTTTTTGTTCACAGTACCAAGTCTTATAATTTAAAAAGTTCTTTATATGAATCAAACGGGTAGTTGGTGGGATCACATTTATAAACTAATGCTCATGGGTAGCAATTAAGAGGTCATGCCATGCGATATGCATCCATGCTACCTGAGTGTTTACATTTCACAGTTTTACTACATCATATAACAAAATGAGATAATTAATTAAGAATTGTGGTAAACATGAGATTGTTTTCTTTTAAACATAGGTCCAACTAATTAGAGCAGGCAAAGATCATGGGTTTATGGGAATCTGTACATTCTCTATCAGACAAGTGGGGTTGGGGCTGTTTCTTTTTTGGTGGAATGTTTTCTCTGTTGTATTTATACATTTATACATTTTATTTTATTTTATTTTTTAAGGAGGAGGAAGGGTTGGAGGGCCTCTAAATGTTAGTTTTGGAAACTGTATAGTACCCAAAGAAAGTCTAGTATCTGAAACATCGGTTTATGTCCCAAACATCACCAAAAAGTACCTTCTAAAACTAAACCATGTTGCCAAATGAGGCCGTAGGGAATTGGTTTAAGAATGTTTTGCAGAAGAAAACTAGTCAAATAATATTAAAAAAGATAGTTTTGGGTTGAATTTCCTATCAGATTAAAAAGCAATGAAATATGTTCATTTGGGTTTCAAATGTATTTTGATTTATGAATTTTTTACTGGTTAGGGGTTTTCTAAAAAACAAAAGAAAAATAAGGAAAGCGACCAAAAAAAGAAGGGTTTGCACCTTTTTTGGGTAAGGGATTCATATCTTGATTTGACATTGCATCTTGATCGACATTTCATTAAATAGCACGAGATGTTACATAAACAAAGGAGAAAAGCGTACGCAACATCCATTCATTAAACAAAAGTTACATTTTAGGTATTTAGCCAAAAACCCTAATAATATTAATATATATGGGGCAAGATTGCAGATTACAAAAACACCATTGGTTGCTCTGAACAGATACAAAATACAAGATACAAATGCTAAAAGATACACATATTTAAAAAATTTTAAACCAGTTAACTAACTAATGACTCAAATATTAACAATTGAACACTAAAGTCTAATAAAGAAATTAACTTTCAAAATAATTCTTTTATCCCTATCATTCCTTCTCTTGATAATCCTTCTACTTCTTATTGCTAAAAGCCTATTGATGGCATATTCTTCTCCACAGGAAAACCACACATCTTTAGTCTAATAAAACATGCTTTTTAACATGGTAATTAGTAAAAAAGATTTATCTGAGGTAATTTACATTCGTGCTCTGGCATATTTCTTGTCTTTTTAACATATAAACTTCAAAATAGGAAACATGGAGTGCTTATTGTGTACGCAACTAGAGACATGCAAAATAGACTATCAATCCACATCTGTCCACATGGGTCGGTGCTAGGTGCCACTTGTCAGCCACTTCATACGTTTATTTTTCCCTTCCTCCAATTTCATGTTTCCATCCATCCCTCTCTCTCTTCTCCATTGCCTCCCCCCCCAATCTGTGTGTTTTGTACCTTTTTCTCTGTGATCTTCCCTAATAGCCATGGATGAGAGAATTGCATCAACTACCCATTTGCAGAGCTCTCCTAGGATCCCTTGCTCTCATCACTCCATCTGCTCTTTTTTCGCATCATTATCTTCGCAGAGGGAAAGATATAGGTTATTCAGTTTTTATGTTATACCTGCTGCAATTTCTTTTTGGACAGTGGGTTTTACACTTAGTTTATTGTTTTCATATGGTGAATTTTTTACAATAAGATGTGTGTTGATAGTCTAAACCATGTAATAGATTATATATGTTAGATCGCTCATGTGCTTTTAGTGTCTCTGTACTCCTTTTAATTTGTTATGAAATCAATATGACGCTGGTGCAGCTCGAATTACTTGTGTCGCGCATCTTACCATCTTTCTAAATTAATTCTAAAATGATGATTCATCCTAATGAAAATTGAAGTTTTATACTTCCAGTATTAGATCTAATCATCATCATTTTGTGCATTTGAAAAGTCTGTTTGTGCCCATGATCACTCAATGAGCTTTGCTGCTTTTTTTCATATTTATTGATGTTAATTCCATAATAGAGTTTTCAGCTGGTTCGGACCCATTTTTGACAAGATCTGGAATGAAATTAGGCTCGAAAACTGGGTTTGGCCCAAAAAAGGAAATAAAATAGAGGGCAAGAGGGATGGAGACATGCGCCAGATAAGGCTTCTTGCAGCTGCCGCTTTGATTAGTTTCCCAATCTGATCAGGAGGATGAGAAAGGGATAGGGTTGTGATTGGGTCGGGTTTTAGTTTGTGCACGTTTCGGTTCTAGATTTAAACCCAAACCCATACTTTATTGACTTAACTAACTATTTCAGTTAAATTTGATGGGTTTTGAGTATTCAAACTTGAACCCATTTTGAACCATGTTCCTTTTAAGATTAAATGTTTTATTTGTCCCGTGGAGCTTTCTAACATGTTAGTTTTAACTTTAAGTTATTTGTGTTTAATCACCCCCTTAAATTATCAGAATTGTTTAGAATATAATTAAAAAAAACCTCATAAATCAAAATTTGCATTGCAAGTAGGTTCTTAAAGAAAAAAAAAACAGGGATACCTGTTGACATGAATTAAAAATGATACTTGTATATCACTGCCTTTACATGTTGACATGAATTAAAAAACAGGGATACTACAAAAATGGCCAAATGATAGCTGCAATCAAACTGTAACATTCATAGCGCATGAATTTATGAATACATAAACAAAACCGGAATTGAGACAAGACTTAATGAAACCACTGAATTGATGCAAAATCGCTATTTTTAGAAGTGAGCAAAGCTGAAACTGAAACCAAGTACTCAAACCTCGGTTAATTCATGAGCACAAAAAATTTATATTTGTTTTCCTCCAAAGTCATGCTTATTTTGTTTCCATGTCTGTACATGTCCACTTAGATTGCATTAGCAAAGTAGACTTGTTTACATTCATAAATTTGGCTGCCATGCTTTGAAGTACATCATGCGGTATGCTGCTGAAATATTTTGGTCTTATTTGAAGACTTCCCAGCTCCTTGTCATTTTACAACTAGTCTTGTTCCTGCAGGTATCTAGCCGAATTATTGGCTGAGAGGCAGAAGTTGGGGCCATTTTTGCAGGTTCTGCCATTTTGCAGCAGGCTTCTGAATCAAGGTGTGTGCCTGTTCTGTAAACATTGTATGACAGTCCAATTTTTATGGTTATTGTTTTGTGGAACACAAGTTAAATGTTTTTCTGTTGGGTTATAACTGGCAGTATCTAGCGTATTATTTAACAATACATGATTTTGTAATATAACTGGTCTTTCATACTAACCTTAAAAAGCCATTGTATTTGGATAAAAGTTACATAGAGAAGTAGCTTGGAGATATAAGTGAATTCATATTATTAAATTTTTTTGGTTTATAATATCTACAAAAGAAACAATAATTTATTATCGAATGTACCGAAATTGTTGGTGACACATACACTGAAAACACATTAGAAATTTATTGGGTATGAGGCACTTTTACATTTATATGGTGACCGTGCCTAGGCTTTTTTCATTTGTTTTGGGAACACTCTTCTTTAGTTCATTGGCATCAATATGGTCGGTTTAATAAGATAGCTATCCATGAATGTTGCATGGACATGGACACCCTAGTGTGTACATAACATGCTGATACACAACAAATGCTTAAAAATGCATAGCAGATGCATGTCTGACACACGTGTCCGACAATGGTTGGCTTCACAAAGAAGTGTGTGCTACATAATTTTTCTATGTAATTTCCAACATGAGAGGTTGGTAACACATCTGGAATTGGTGCTTAGCATTAACCAATTTTGAATTTTGAGACATTTTGCGAATAAGCGGAGACATGTATTTTCTTTACCATTGTCGATCAGTTCCATTGGTCTTTTGGCCTCTTTAAACTGTACTATGGAGAAAGAACTGAAGGGACACATGTAAAGAAATAGGCACTTACTGGTACTGAAGGGACACATTTAAGGAAATAGGCACTTATTAGTGCTGAAGGGTACATCATAATGGGATGGCAATCTGAGGGCCTCATGACCCATGACAGAAATCAGCTCGAGTATTTACTGCACATGAAGTATGTACAGAATCCACCAAAATAAGCAATGTGCAAATTGGAAAACAACAAAGCAATTCCTCGAAAAACTAAAGGAAGTAAATTGAAATAACACCAAATTTAAATGCTGAACTAAACTTGTGACAAAATAAAGATGGTTGTGAAATCAATAATTTGCATCACACAAGCAATTTTGTTGGCTCTCTTCCTTTGATTTAAATAAATAAATTATATCTTGCAAACTAATTATATAGACACTGACTTGACAACTTCTGAAAAGCTAATCTAACTTGAGAAATACAGTATCAAATAAATCATGACAAGTCTTGAGGTATTGACAGCTACCAATACATAGTAGTTGTACTGCAGCAGATTTGAAGCATGCCAGTTTGATCCCAACCAAAAACTGCAAATACCATCGATACGGGCTAATAGCAGTGTTATAAAAGGCGGTTTAATTATGCGCGCGGTTTAGAAGCGCATAGCGCATAAGCGGATTATGCGGTTTACGCGGTTTATACAAAAAATGAATAATTTAGTATATAGATAAGCAATAAGATTATGTATATGTGTTTGTGTATATTAAATTAAAAAAAATAAGAACAAAAAAAATCATATCAAGTTTTAAACGTATGTATTAATCGATACTAAAACATCAGCGCCATTATGACGATTAATACATAAAATAACTAATGTCTAACATTTAAAGTAATTTACACACAAAACATAAATATTTAGTTTTACGTCCAAATCAAACGCATGTCAAACATAAGTACTTCAAATTAAAAAACTGATATTTATGTTTAACTGGTCGTGTTTCTTAATGGATTGTGATTTTTTAGTTGCCGATTATGCGCCCGCATATGCGAATATGCGGTCGCATAACATGTATGCGACCGAGTATGCGGCCGACCGCATAATTCGACCGCATATCTTAATTTTCATGCGGTCAAAGGCCGCATCCTTGTATGCGGCCGCATATAACTTGTTTTAGAACACTGGCTAATAGCATCTGGCATGTAAGGATACATGGTGTTTGAAGTATTAAAAGTTGACTTAATGGTGTTTGTTTGGGGGAAATTGAAAAAATAAAAACAAATCAATGAATTAAAAACTTCTGATAAACTTTGATTAATTCATTCCACGTAAAGTCAAAAGAAGCATCATTGACAATGAAAAATGTATTAATATAATCATCAGACAACATGTTGATTATCTCGTATTCACTGCACTAATGGTTTCTTGTAAGCTAAAAATTTAAATGTTGTTTCTATTTAGGATTTACTGTTTAATCAAATTTTGGATTATACTTATAGCAATCAACACTAGATCTAATATTCACTAATTATTCAAAAAACGTGCCAAATATGGTCATTCACCTTCACAAGTTTTATGTGTTTTAAATTATGAAGGTTTAGTTTTTAAGCAGCGGCTGCCCAACAACCTACAGGATGTTGGGAATTAAACGATCAAATTGAGATCCCCACAGAAACAACCAATCCAATAAGTTGATCAGGAATCTAGGACTAGCAAAAATCGGATACTTAAATAACCCAACAAAATCCCTACGATCTTATAAAGCAGCAAACGAAATAGCAACAAATAAATCAAATCGCAGACACAAAGGTTTACCCTGGTTCGGTTGCACACAACCTACATCCAGCAACTTCCGAGATGATTCCACTATCAGAGAGATCTTCAAAGTGACTACAATCTTCCTTCCGCTCACGTGAGTAATAACTTGGCTAGATGCACAAGCCCTCACAAACTCACTCAAGGAAGAAGATGCACAAGTCCTCACAAACTCACTCAAGGAAGAAGAAAACAAAGGAGACAAGGAGAGAATCACTCAACTCCAATCACAAACTCCTAGCCCTAATCTCTCGACATGAAACTTCAATGTCGACGGCTCTGTTGGATATGGACGACATGAATACACCCATAAGGGGATGTATGAGGGTATACGGACCTCAGATGTCGCGTGCACGAAAGCGTGCACGGAGGGAACCTTTTCTCGTGTGAAAAGGACCACTCGATAAGTGGAAAAAGCCACTTTATAAGTGCATAAAGGCACTTGATAAGTGAATGAAGAAGAAGATAAATGAATGTGCTAATATAGGCTAATAAGCTTATATTTAGTTATTTCCTACAATAACTACCCCTAAAGCCTATAAATAGGACCCAAGGGTAAGGCATTCATACTACACTTTCCATGCCATAAGTTTGCAAAAGGCATCTTATGTTCTTCTCCATTCCATTAAAATCCTCTTCTAAATAGAGATTTAGACGGTGAAACTCTGCTTCGATCCTCCGTGACGAAGTATCGACCGTTGTGGCGAATCCGAGGGCAAAATTCAGAGATTACGGTGTCGCGTACGCAAACGTAAGTCTCTACTTTATTCGATCCTAACGTCGTTGTTTTGACAGGATCCAACAGTGGTATCAGAGCCATACGGGTTCGCCCCGGTCAAACCGTCGTCCCGTCGAACCGATGAACGAGGCGTTGTCTTTTTCACGAATGGGTATCCTACCATATGGATATGGTAGGAACGCTTCGTGACGGAGAGAACGCAGCGGTTGTTCTTTTCACGTTAGGCTCTTCTGTCATTACGGATATGGCAGGAACTCTCCGTGACGGGAAGAACCGACCGTTCATATCGCCAAGCTCGCACTCTTCATGGATGCTGAGTCTCCATTCAATTGAGAATGTGTGCTCTTTTCATGTGGAGCGTGTAGTTTGCGAACTTTAGAGTATGTTATTTTTCATTTTGGCACACGGCCATTAGAGAATAACTACTTTCTCGACGAACGGGTGTCTCATCGGAGAAGAAGATGGTGGTTATTCTCAACGGAGAAGATGCCAATTTTGGTGCATGGAGGCAATGCATCCCCCCTCCCCATGCGGAGGGGGTTGGCTACGGCCAAAAACCACCACGGCTACCCCTCCGGGGGGTGTGCGGCCAACCCCATGCAATGGGGTGGCCGGCCATGGCCATATGGGCCATGGCCGGCCAAGGCCAAAGGGCCATGCCCGGCCACGGCCAGGGGGGCCAGGGCCCTGCAGGCCCTGGCCGAGGCCAGGGCCACGGCCGGCCCTGGCAGTGGCCAGGGCCAGGCCAAGGCCTGCCGGCACTGGCCGAGGCCAGTGTCCGGCCACTGCCGGCCCCGGTCTCGGCCAGTGCTGAGCCCCGGTTGACCCTGTATTTGCGGGGGGGGGAGCTTGCATGAATGTGACATGCATGACCGGTCCATACGGGGCCGCCGGCAGTTATCTGCGGCAAATTCCCTTACAGAAGGGGAGCACATGGATCCATATGGGAGCCGGCGACGATGGCTTGCAGAAAAATCCCCAAAGGGGGATCCGGCCTTGGTACGGCTACGGCTCATCCCGGCAAATGGTCAGGGATTACCGTATATTTCGCTAGTATCATAAGGGTACTAAGTTGAAATATCGTTTTTGCTTTTGAAAAATACGTTTTCAAAAACGTTTTTCCGCTACGAAGTACTATAAGAGTACTATCGTTTGATAAGTGAGGGAGAAATATTGAAAGTTACTTTAGATGGTGATTGGAAACGTAGTGACCTTTCCGATTCTAGAGTAACATCTTCAATATTTTTCGAAAGTAACTTATCAAATTGTAAATATCATTACAAGTGGGAGTTGAAATTAGAACTATCCAAATAGAATATTCTATTATCATTTCAAGTGGGAATTATATTTTAAGAATTTTTAATGCAATGTTTTGATCAAACCTTTGGTTTTGTGTCTTTTGCAGCATTTTAAAAGTAAAATGTCTTCCGCTTCAAAGAATATCGTCGCTGAGTTAAACAGAGGTGAAAAACTCAACGGCGATAATTACAAACTATAGTCCATTAAGATACAATACGTTCTAGAGGAGCAAGAAGTGTTCGAAACTCTGAAGAACGTAATGATTGAACCCGAGTTGGGCACTACGGCCCAACACAGACGAGACAAGGAAGCTTTTGATGCTTGGTCTCGGAAGAACAAGATAGCCCGCATTACGTTATTGTCCAGTATGGCAGATGACATAATGCGCATCTTCCGAGAGCATGACTTAGCCATGGACATATGGTCCAAGCTAGAAGAGAAGTTTGGTGGCACATCGGTGTCTAAACTTCGCGCCTTTACTATAAGATTTGATTCATACAAGAAACGTCCAGATCATTCCATGGGGAAACATCTGCGACATATGGCGAATCTTATCTCAGAGTTAAAGGATGCAGGTCATGTGCTCACTGATGAGCAACAAATCCAAGCAGTCATACGTTCCCTACCAAATGGGTGTGACCAAATGAAGATGCATCTCACTCACAATGAGAGCATCAAGAACTTCAGCGACGTTTCTAAGCACCTCGAGTTAGAGGAAGAGCGGCTTGCGGCCGCCAAGCCAAGTGCAGAAGTGCACTTGGTTGCTAGTTCCTCACACGGGGAAAAGAAACGGAAAGATCGTTCGAAGTTTACTAATGAACGTAATAAGCAACCTGAGTCTACCAAGAAACCCAAACATAAGGGTGGGCACAAGAAATGACACAAGAAGAAAGACTTGAAGAAAATCAAGTGCTTCAAGTGCAACAAGCTCGGTCACTATGCTCGTTCGTGTACGGGTGGAGGCGACGAGGTAACTTGTAATGCTAGTCACATATGTGTTTCTAGTTCAATATTTCTTGTAGAATCTAATCCATTTTGGATAATTGATTCAGGTGCCACCGACCACATAGCAAGGGACAGCCGGTACTTCGTGGAGTATCACCGGATACCCCAAGGAACGAAGTGGATCTATGTAGGAAACAACACACGTGTTGAAGTGAAAGGCGTTGGGACTTGCAAGCTAGTCTTGGACAACGGCCGCACTCTCCTACTTCATGATGTCCTCTTCGCTCCAGATATTCGAAGGAATATTATATCTGTGGTCATGTTAATGGGTCTTGGTTACAGCTGGTTTTTTCATGATTGTAAAGTGGACTTGTTTTGTAATAATTCCTTAATTGGTACTGGGTATGTATTCAAAGGATTTATTGTATTAAATACAATGTATGACTCTTCATTTTGTAATGAAAATTTCCTTGTTACAAATTCTTCGACTTATGAGTCTGATATAATTTGTTGGCACGCAAGGCTTTGGTCACATTGGACCAACACGAATGGATAGACTTGCCAAAAGTGGCCTTCTATCCAATGTTTCAAAGGTCGAAATGTCGACTTGCGAACATTGCCTTGTAGGGAAATCTTGTCGCAAGTCGTTGGAACCGGCACAAGGGCCGAGGTTCCATTACAGCTCATCCATTCGGACATATGTGGTCCGATGAATGTCAAGACAAGGCGCGGGAAGTCCTATTTCATCACTTTTATTGATGATTTCACCCGATTCGGACATATCTATTTGATATCCCACAAAAGTGAAGCATTAACCTGCTTTAAAAACTATATGAGTTTAGTAGAGAATCAATTAGATCACAAGATTAAGGTCTTGCGAACCGATAGTGGCGGTGAATATCAATCAACAAGTTTTAAGGAACTTTGTGATGAAAAGGGCATAGTACATCAGGTAACTATGCCTTATACTCCTCAACAAAATGGTGTTGCAGAAAGGAGAAATAGGACTTTAATGGAAATGGTTCGTTCAATGATGGCGCAAGCTAACTTGCCAATCACCTTTTGGGGTGATGCATTATTGACGGCCGCTTTCATCTTAAACCGCGTACCCTCGAAATCAGTTAGCTCCACTCCTTATGAGTTGTGGAACCAAAGGTCTCCTGACTTAAACATTTTAAAACCTTGGGGATGTGCATCCTACGCACATATTTCCTCCCATAAGTATGGCAAACTTGGGCCACGGGGAAAGAAATGTATCTTTAAACGATACGCAGAAAACTCCAAAGGTTATGTTTTCATTGGTCAGGAAGACAATGTAGGTCTAATTGAATTTGAGTCGAGGGATGTCACTTTCTTGGAAAACGAGTTTCCAAGACAGGGCGAGATAAGTCAGGACTTATCTCTATTTGAGATTAATGATCAAGAAGGATTACCTCATTCGAGTGGGAGAATTCTTGGTGAAGACGAAAATACGTTTCAAACTTGACCAATGGATGATACGAATGACGCAAATCCTATTCCATACGGGAATAATGATCCAAGTGGGAGCATTTCTAACGACATTCCAAGTGGGAGTGATATTAGAATTGATCTAAATTCGAGTCAACAAGGACTTGAAGAATATCAAATACGACGTAGTAGTCGTACAAGGTTGGCTCCTCTAAGATTTGAGGATGAATTTCCGCAAACCTTTATGACTTTACTACAAGATGATGACGAGCCTGCTACTTTCAAACAGGCCGTATCATGCCCCGCGAAAGACAAATGGATGGAAGCGATGAAGGAAGAGTTGGAATCCATGAAAGTTAACCAAGTCTGGGACTTAGTTGACTTACCCAGAGGACGTAGAGCTATTGGGAACAAATGGGTTCTCAAGATCAAGCATAAGGCTGATGGCTCTATAGACAGATATAAAGCTCGCCTTGTCGCGAAAGGTTTTACGCAACAGGAAGGGATAGACTACGAAGAGACCTTCTCACCTGTTGTTCGTTTTACCTCGATTCGCCTGATTCTGGCTATGGTAGCTTGCTTAAACCTCGAATTACATCGGATGGATGTAAAGACTGCCTTTCTCAATGGAGAATTAGACGAGGAGATCTATATGGAACAACCAACAGAGTTTGTAAAAGAAGGAAACGAACATAAGGTTTGTAAACTTCGTAAGTCCATATATGGTCTTAAACAATCCTCGAGGCAATGGTATATACGATTTCAAGAGGTTGTCTTATCAAATGGGTTTTCCATACTTGATGAAGATAACTGTGTATATATCAAGAGGATTAAGAGCAAGTACGTTATTATGTCTCTATATGTAGATGACATTTTAATAGCCGGAAATGACAAAGGCTTTGTGATGGATATCAAGGCTTGGCTTTCATCAGTTTTTGAGATGAAAGACATGGGAGAAGCCGCATATATCCTTGGAGTTAAGATTTCAAGGAATCGTTCGAAGAAACTTCTTTCTCTTTCACAAGAGACTTATATAAAGAAGGTTCTAGAACGTTTTAATATGCAGGACTGCAAGTCCATTGATACTCCTATACGCAAATGCGACAATTTATGTCTGAAATCATGTCCAAAGAACCAAAAGGAAAAGGAAATTATGGAAAAAGTTTCATATTCCAGTGCAGTTGGTAGTCTTATGTACGCTATGATGTGTACAAGACCGGACATCTGTTTTGCCGTTGGAATGGTAAGTCGTTACCAATCCAACCCAGGGCAAGTACACTGGAAAGCGGTTAAGAGGATAATGCAGTATCTTAAAGGAACTGCAGACTATGCTTTATGCTATCAAGGAGATGCCTTGAGGCTCGAAGGCTACACTGATGCTGATTGGGCGGGTGATCTCGATGAGCGACGATCGACCTCAGGATATGTTTTTCTACTCGGATCTGGTGCAATATCCTGGAGTAGCAAGAAACAATCTTGCATCGCACTTTCAACTATGGAAGCCGAGTTTGTAGCATTTAGCATGGCAGTCCAAGAGGCTGTTTGGCTTAGGAAATTCTTAGACAGGCTAATTGATGCCAATGACTAAGGTGCTGTACCAATACACAGTGACAGTCAAGCATCTATAGCCTATGTCAAAGATCCAAAATTCCATTGTAAGACCAAACACATTGATATCCGCTACAAATTTGCAAAAGACTATGACAAGACCAAGAAGGTAGACATAAGGTACATATCTACGCATGCGATGATAGCGGATCCGCTTACGAAGGCGATCCCCAGAGATGTATTTTACAAACACTTATCATCTCAAGGATTGCGTAAGAGCTGAGTTGTACCAATGTAAATTCCAATGTCTGTAAATGATCAAATTTAATAAAAGAATAAGTTCTTTTTCAACATTGCATATGAATTTTTTAAGAAATGTTTGTGTACATTTTTGAAATCTCAGCTATACTTTCTAGTATGTCGGACAGATTAAGGTTGGCTCTCTCACATGAGCAACCGCCTTTATTCTATCAGACGGATAACATAAAGATGAGACCTGTTTAAAGTCAAAATCGTCAGACGGACGATTTAGAGTCATGACTTAAACAAAATGGTCATATGAAAGATCTGCATCATATGGATGCTTTCAAAAGATCTAAGAGAATTTTTGAAATCCTATCTGTCTTATGCGGGATGTGGGTCCAGAAGAGTATTTGAGTAGTAAAAGGGACTCAAAGTCAGACATTGTGGTGTCTGGTTATCATCCTTACAACATCATTAAGACATACGCTCCCTGGGAAAAGAGTGATGTTATAATACGTATTCATACTACGTATGCATTTTGACCATTGGGTTAGAATAGTAATTGTGTTTACTATTATGTGAGACCCAAAGACCACATGGGTCTTAACTCATTACCCTTATGGACTCTAATTGGTTCCTTTAGATTTGACTGGGTGATTGCTATCTTAGCATGTTGCTTATGGACTATGATCAATTCGGTCCGGCGGGGCATGTTAGAAAAGCAAGTCAAGTTAAGATCAAAAGGATCACAAGAAGAGGAAGATTAATTTCATATTCACATTTGGACTTTAGAGATTCAAAGCTGGCCAGCCAATTGTAATCCAGATGGGATTCAATTGTTGAATATAAAGTATAAGAAATGTGAAGAAATAATCTAGGATAAAGCATGCGTTGATCTACTCAACTTTGCACCTCGAGGAGTGTTGTGTATCTCTAACAAGTGCACACCAGCGGACTCTATGCGCATGACGGTCACACGGTCTATTTCTCGGTATGATAAACAGAAGAGTTAAAGGAAAAGATGTTTCCTTACAATCCCCTCAAGTGTGAGTGGGAGATGTTGGATATGGACGACATGGATACACCCATGAGGGGATGTATGAGGGTATACGGATCTCAGATGTCGCGTGCACGAAAGCGTGCGCGGAGGGAACCTTTTCTCGTGTGAAAAGGACCACTCGATAAGTGGAAAAAGCCACTCGATAAGTGGAAAAAGTCACTTTATAAGTGCATAAAGGCACTTGATAAGTGAATGAAGAAGAAGATAAATGAATGTGCTAATATATGCTAATAAGCTTATATTTAGTTATTTCCTACAATAACTACCCCTAAAGCCTATAAATAGGACCCAAGGGTAAGGCATTCATACTACACTTTCCATGCCATAAGTTTGCAAAAGGCATCTTATGTTCTTCTTCTCCCTTCCATTAAAATCCTCTTCTAAATAGAGATTTAGACGGTGAAACTTTGCTTCGATCCTCCGTGACGTAGTATCGACCGTTGTGGCGAATCCGAGGGCAAAGTTCAGAGATTACGGTGCCGCGTACGTAAACGTAAGTCTCTACTTTATTCGATCCTAACGTCGTTGTTTTGACAGGATCAAACAGGCTCAAGCTCCTCTCTTGCTCCAGATCCGAAATCAGCCTTAACCCTAATCTAATCAACCATTGGATTAAAAATCTGGGCCTCACACCGCTTGGCCGAGCGAGGTCATCGCTCGGCCGAGCGGCAACTTCCCTGCAGCAGCTCCTGGGTGGATGAACGGGAGCTCGGTCGAGCGTCTACTTTGCTCGGTCGAGCGTCTGACCGAGCGCTTTACTCTGCAGAGCTCAAACTTCCTGTTTATATAACTCGGTCGAGCGCTCAAACTGTTCGACCGAGCGGACATTGCTCGGCTGAGCGGTAGAGTGATCGACCGAGTGTATCCCAAAACTGCAAGGCCTTTGTTCTGTGCCTCTAGCTCGGTCGAGCGTCTAGAACAGCTCGACCGAGCGACCTGGGTGTGTGAGTGATAGACTTGAATCACCAAAATTTAACACTATACCTTACCTTGACTCAAATCTCCTTACACATACTTCTGCACATCCACGTTGCTCGCCATGACCATTTCTCTGGGTTTCATCATCACCTCGGAGTTCGCGCCTTCTGGGGCCACCTAAGCCAATAAAGAGATCAACTCCAGGCACACCTGGAGCTTGACGACGGAAACTGGCTTAGTAAACATGTCTGCAGGGTTCTTCTCAGTCGGGATCTTGTGAAGCTCCACTTCCTTTTTCTCGAACTCTAGGAAGGAATCTCGCACCTCAATTTGCTTCGTTCTCGAACTGTATGCCTGGTGCTTTGCTAGATGAATGGCACTCTGGCTGTCACTGTACACTCGTGACGAACTCTGTGGCACCCCAAATCTCTAAGTAGACTCCTCAAATATTTGGTCTCCTTCACAGCTTCCACCGCTGTGATCAATTTGGCCTCTGTGGTTGACAAGGCTACCACAGACTGTAGGACCGACCTTTACGATACCGCGACAGTGCCCAAGATGAACACGTACCCCGTGGTAGATCGTCGCTTGTCCCTATCTCCTGCGTAGTCAATGTCACAATACACTGTCAGCACCTTTTTGTCTCCTTTCCCGTAGAGGATCCTGACACTAGCTGTGCCTCGCAGATACCTCAGAATCCACTTGACGGCTTGTCAATGCTCATTACCTGGGTTGGCCATATACATGCTAACCACTCCCACTGCCTGTGCAATATCTGGACGCGTGCATACCATTGCGTACATCAAACTCCCTACTGCACTTGCATATGGCACCTAAGACATATACTTCTTTTCATCCTCAGTGCTCGGTGACTGCGTTGCAGACATCTGAAAATGAGCTCCTAGTGGTGTTGTCACGGGCTTCGCGCTTTTCATCCCAAAACGGATCAGCACCTTCTGAATGTACCCCTACTCTGACAATCTTAGCTCATGTCGCTTCTTATCTCGGAAGATATCCATTCCAAGAATCTTCTTTGCGGCCCTAAGCCCTTCATGTCGAACTCTTGCCCCAGCTTCGCCTTCAGCTTCTTCACCTCAGACATGCTATTAGAAGCAATAAGCATGTCGTCCACGTAAAACAACAAATAAATCTTCATGCCATTCTCCAGTGCGCGCACATACACACACTGGTTCTTGATGCTCCTCTCAAAGCCTACTCCCATCATGAAGCTGTCAAATCGACTGCATGGGTGACTGCTTCAACCCGTACAACGATTTCTTCAATTTGCAGACCAAATTTTCTTTCCCCTCAACTTTGAACCCCTCTGGCTGTTGCATGTATATATTTTCATCAAAATCTCCATGCGGAAAGGCGGTCTTCACATCGAGTTGCTCCAACTCCATGTCCATGCTTGCCACTAGTGCCAACACCACACGAATGGACGTGTGTCGCACAACAGGTGAGAATATCTCATTGTACTCATCTCCTTTTCTTTGTGCGAATCCCTTGGCCACCAGTTTCGCCTTGTACCTGACATTATTACCATCTTAGGTTGAGCTTCTTTAACTTTATATATCCAACGGCATCCAATGGCACGCTTCTCGCTAGGTAACGGCACCAACTCCCAAGTGTCATTGTGGTGAAGATACTCCATCTCCTCCTCCATAGCTTCTTGCCACTGAGCGGCATCTCTTGAGTCTATGGCTCGACCATATGTCGCTGGCTCCTAATGCTCCAAGTTGAGTGCATATGACGCCAAGTCATCGAAAGAAAATCCCGCATAGTCCTATGCTCCAAATCTCACGGGCGCCTTCACCTTTTTAGATTTCTGCGTTCCTTCATCATCTGCATAAGTGTCAACACGCACCTGAGAAGGACCGGGTGTTTGCTTATGGTCCTCAACACTGACCTTATCACGTCCTTCAACTGGGACGTTGATCGTCTCCCAAAGGACGATGCTAATAAAACTGCAGCACACGGGTCGTGTGTAGTCGCAAATGGGTCGAACACGAGGAGGCGGTCAGTGAGTATTGGTTTATGAATATTCGAATGAGAACTACGCAATAAAATCAGTGATTGGTCGGTGAAAATAGGAAAAATGTGGATCAAGGGATAAAAGCTCTAGGGCGTGGGGAATCCCCACCATTAAACTAAGCTTAGGATTAGACTAGTAATCAATTGGTTGCAGCGTTCATTGAGACTCGGAAGAGGTCGTGTGACTTAAGGGCATTCGCCTATCCCTTACTGTCGTGATGCATGATAGGTTATTCGCTTATGTCATGTCCTACCCCCGCTGGCGCAATGCGATGATAAGCCAACCCAACCTACACCGATGTCAGTGGTCTCTGATGCATCGATGTACGTTGGGCGCATTACGCTCGACGAACATTCTCAATCTTCCTCCTGCCCACAGCGTCGTTCGGGGATTAGACCTACATTGGAAGAGCTCTAATCGGTGCCCGACTCTCGTCAGCCACACCAATAGTATGGGTCGTTGTAGGGATTGGATCACAGGATTGGTCACGACTCTCACCGACGGCCAATCCGATCACCCCAAAGGGAGGGGGTCGAATCTACGACGACAATATTCGTCCCAATGTATCCCTAATCTCAATTAGCCTAGCAATTAGGTTAATCAATTAGTTCAACCCATAGCTTTAATCCAATGGGGTTCATCCCATTGCACTAGAAGAAAACTACTCACTACCCATTGCAATAGAAGGGATTTCTAGCAATGGGTAAGCATCTAAAGCCATAGATTCAGATTTAATAAGCAATAAATGATGAAATACAGCAGTAGCTGGGGTCTGAGCAGTCTGAGGGGGCTGGGATGGATGGGGTATGATACAGACAGGTAGGAGATGCGGTGCAGCAGCAGGATAATGTCACTGACTATAATTATACTGATAGACCTGGTTAATCTGGGACTGGAGAGTCACGACAGCAAGAGCGAGGCCATCAAATAAAGTCCTGAAATCAGAGAGTATCTCTGACCTCAGTCAGGGTGCTGATGGTGGATCTAAAAGTCCTAAACTCCTCCAAGCGATCTAGGTGCTCGGTATGGGAATGTGGTGGGGGAGGAGCGCTGTTGGTCCCCTCGACCTGGTGTCGAGATCTCCTATATTGACGGAGGGCCGGGTGACTACATGGCCCGTTGATGTGGAAGCACCAGAAGGATCAACATGGTCCTGGTGCTGGGGCTGATGTGGGTCAAGCTGCTGGACTGGTGCTTGGACACCTGAAGCTAGGTCGGTGTCGGGTGAGAAAAACCATCTTAAAGTGGTGCCGGGTCCAAAAAGTTCGGGGTTTGACAGCCCGGTGTAAGGAGTGGAGGCATGGCCATATAGCTAAAAATATCTCTCTCGGTCAATGGCTCGGATCATGCGCATGTTGGTGAGCACCGAGAGATCGAGAGAAGTAGTGCTAGGAACTGGGGTCATGGAGTCCAGGATCTTAAAGGAGACAGGAGGAAGGGAGGCGACGACAGTGATATGTCCCACACAACAGATAGTGGATCTGGGGTCGGCTATGATATGAAGAAATCTCTGTATGAGTCATGACCCGGCATGGAGGATACAGTGGGGGACAGTGCTACTACCCTCACGAAGGACACGACTCAGTGAGGCACACCACAAGAAGAATAGCTCGTCCTGAGAGACCTGGCTTGTCTCATATCAGCAGAATAAAGTATTCGCAATGATGCGATGGACAATGCGAAGGCCAGGGTGAATGATGTTGGATGCCTTCGCTCGAGTCTTTGCGAAGACATCGAGCTTGGTGATCTCGTACCAAAAATTATTTGCATCAAACTTAGGGGTAAAGATGGTTGTTGTGGATTGCTATTGGCTTTAGAGCTCTGGGCCACGTGAAGAGCGGGTTCAAGGAGTCTTTGGATAGACCGTACTCCTTGTTCATGATATGGATTGAAATACCCACGGGATAAACTCTAAAAGTGGAGAGAAACTCTAGGATGAGCCTCTTGTAGGTCCTAGTCTCACATTCTAGGAATTCCTCCCATCCGAGGTTTCGGAGGAGGGTGCTGACAATGTCGAGGAGGCCTAGTGCCGAAAGAGAGGTGACGCTCGGGAATTTGTAGGCACTATCGCACATGAGTTAAGTGATATGAATTTCGTGTGCTCGTCCTCACTCATGAAGTTGATGCCTAGCGTGTCCAACTGAGTGGTAGGAAGTGGTTCACCCCCTCTCACTAATGTCATGTACTTGGGCAAGTTCGGCTTGAAAAGCCTTCGTCTTTCGACGTTTGCCCTTGCCTTGAAAGGGGCCAGTGGTGGTAGCTTTTTTCTTGTGCTCTCTAGGTGGCATCGTGTGAAGAAGTGAGTAATGCAAGGTGTGTGCAATAAGGTGTGTGCAGACTCATGTGAAGATATAGCGAATTCGACAATAAATAATTGAAAATTAACGAGAAAAGGAGCGAAGTTACCCAAAATAGAGCTCCTTGCTGAGATTGATGTCTCCGAAGCTTGTAGATGACTCCCCAAGCTGTTCCAAGCTAAGCACACGAACCCTTGCTGGTCGCATCAATTGGGTTGCCCAAAACCCTAAAAATCGCACGTTCTAGGGTTTGCTCGAAGCGGCTGAGGAGTGGAGAAGGGTGATGGAGAGGGGAGCCTTGGAAGGTGATTGGAGTGGTTGGAGGGGGTTCGGGATGAGTTTGGGAGGGGAGATCGAGTCGGAGACAGATCCTTGAATACGAACCGTTTTGAGCGAAATGAGTGAGTCGGGCCGTTTGAGGGTTGAGGGGCTATATATAGGCACGGGACGCGGGCCGCGTGGAAAATCGAAACGGCCGCGTGGAATGGTTCTGAAAGTGGGGTTGACGCGGTCGCGTCGACTTAACGACATGGCCGCAAAAACTTTATTGCGTTTTGAAAAAGTTTGACCTTAGAATACAGAAAGTTCCGCGGCCGCGTGGGTTAAGTTAACACGGCCGTGTCGATTCGTCCATAAAGGGAGATCGACACGGCCGCGTCATGTAACGCGACGCGGTCGCGAAAATCCTCTAAGAATTTGGAATTTAGGCTCAAATTTTTAGTAAGTTACGCGGCCCGTTTGTGAATGGTTTAAATGACCACGTCGATTGGGTTAAAAATGAGAATTTTTGCGGTCGCGGCGAATGAAACGACGCGGTCAAGAAAACCTTATGAGAAAGTGTGTTTTGGGTTGATTTACAGTATGTTACGCGGCCGCATCGACTTAACGACGCGGCCGTGTGGAATGTAAAATTTAGGGTCAAGGATTACCCACACACGACGCGGCCGGCTGTGATATCTTCACGCGGGCGCATTGATTGCCTCTTCTTTTGTCTTCCACGCGGCCGTTTGCGGTAGCTCGACGCAGCCGTGTTGATGCTTCTCCTCCTTGCTCCTTCATCCTACAATCAAACACTTGGTTAAATTCTTGGGTTTTGGGGGTTTATTCAAGAATAAAAATCTAGACTAACTTAGTCTAAAATGAAGATGTGAATTTAAATGAAAAATCTAAATCAAAACACTTGAGTTGCCTTCCAAGAAGCGCTTGTTTTAAGTCGTAGGCTCGACTCCCTCTATTGGTGTCGTCATTTGGGTTTGAGGGTGGAGAAGTCACGGAATTGCTCGTTTAGCTCATGTTGGTTCTTTCCTCGCTTCTTCTCCTCGGGGTCAAATGGGCGTGATCGCGGTTAACCGCTTCACCTTAAGATTCCCCTTGGAGGCTTTCTCGTGCTCCTCTTTTGTCGTAATCTGTTTCAGCTTGGCCTCTCGCCCAATGGGAGGCTCCACATTGTCGCTAAAGAAGAGCTCCTCCAAGTTAGTCTACTTGATGGCTTCTTCAATTAGATCCACTTGATCCATGCGATCGACTTCCACGAAGCTCCACATCGACTTTTTGAGGTCGAACTCGACCTTGTCTTTTCCGACATTGAGAGAGAGTCTCTCTCCCTTCACGTCGATGAGGACTCCCGCCGTGGCTAGGAATGGTCACCCGAAGATGATCGGGATACGTGCGTCTTCGAGCATATCAATGATGACGAAGTCACATGGAACTACTATCCTTCCAATTTGTACCAGCACGTTTTCGACCACTCCGAGAGGATACTTCACCGAGCAATCTGCCAGTTGGAGCGACATGTTCGTAGGCTGGAGCTCTCCTAGATTGAGTTTCTCACAAATCCCTATAGGCATCAAGCTGACGCTTGCCCCTAAGTCGCATAGTGCGCTTGTGATATTCAAATCTCCTATGGCACATGGGATCGAGAAGCTCACCAGATCCTCCAACTTTTCCACCACCTTCCTTTGAATAATGACGTTGCACTCTGCGGATAGCACCACTTTCTCCCGCCTACCACCTCTAGTGATTATCTCCTTCAGAAACTTGGCGTAGGTGGGTATTTCTGAAATTGCATCGAGGAAGGGGATGTAAATGTTAAGCTGCTTCAGGAGCTCAAATAACTTCCCGTACTTCTTGTCCAATTTGGCTTTTGCTAGTCTTGACGGGAACGAGATATTTGGCATATAAGTCCTGGGAGGCTCGTCAGCGTGCTTTCCCATGCTCCTTTTCTACTTCCTTCTCCTTGGAGGGTTCGGGATGCAGATGCTCTACCTCCCGCTCATCTTCCTTGTCATTTCCAGATCTAAGCTCAATGTGAGCTTCTCCTTCTGCCTCAGATTCTTTCTCCGCAATGGGCATGGCGGGGCCATTGAATTTCCTCCCACTCCTTTGTGTGATGGCGTTGATGTGCCCGCGGGGTTCTCTTCAGCCTGCCCTGGCAGCTTCCCTTGTGCCTTAGAGAGTTGGGAGAGCTGCTGCTCCATTTGCGCCATTTGCGCCATGGTGGTTTTCATAGATTTCTGGTCCGACGCCAGCTGCTATGTGGTGGACGTGAGTTGCTGCGTCGTTGTCATCAACTGCTGGATCGAGCTCTGGAAGTAGTCGTTCCGTTGGCTCTGGGTCCGGATATGGCACTCGATTAGCATTTCTAAACTGGATTTCTGGACGGGGGGCGCATTCATAGGGGCCTCTGGTTGAAATTTTGAAACTGTCCCTGAGGAGGCGGAGTTTGGAACTCTTGGGGCTGCTGATGGTACACCGGATGATCTTGCAAACCCAGAGTCCGGTAGAAAAAGTTTGGGTGGTTCCTCCACCACTAATTGTAGGTCCCTGAGTACGGATTGTTCGGTGGGCTCAGATTGCTTCCATATAGGGCGTTTGCTTGCTCAATGGTCATATCCGGAGGCGCCACCATGTGTGACAAGAATTCAGTGCTCGGGTGCCCCTGCACACCACAAACTTCACAAACTGTCGCCGTAGGCGGTTTAGCAGCACCGAGTTCAATGAGAGAAACCTGTTTAGTCAAGGCATCAAATTTTGCTGAAAGTAGTGATACCTCATCAACATCATACTTACCTTCCCTCGCGGAGGTGCTTCTCTCATTGCTCCAGGAGTCATTGTTTTCTGCCATGGCTTCCAGCAGTCTCTTTGCTTCAGCTGGGGTCTTGCTCATTATAGTGCCATTAGCGGCGGCATCGATAGACATCCTCGCCGGCGGCGTTAACCCGTTGTAGAAGGCTTGAATAAGCAACCAGTTTGGCACGCCGTGGTGGGGGCATGTTCTTTGGAGGTCCTTAAACCTCTCCCAGGCTTCCTATAGAGATTCTCGCTCCGACTGCTTGAAATTAGTAATCTCGTTGCGCAACTTAGCAGTTTTTCCTGGAGGAAAATATTTCATTAGAAAAGCAAGGGATACGCTGTCCCATGTAGTGAACGTGTTGGGACTGTGACTCCTAAGCCAATCTTTGGCTTTATCCCTAAGTGAGAAAGGGAATATTCTTAGACTGATGGCGTCATTGGGGACGCCATTTATCTTCAGCTTGTCCATCTTCTCCAAAAAGGTATTGAGATGGTTGTTCGGATTCTCCATCGGGACCCCTGAAAATTGGTCCCTTTGCATGAAGTCAACCAAAGATGGTTTGAGCTCGAAGTTGTTTGGCTCCACCGCCGGCCTTTGGACACTAGATGTTGATCTATTGTCGGGCATGGATTAATCCAGGAGCGACCTAGCAGGTGGTGGTTGCGGTGGGGGTGGGGGACCATTCTCGGGGTTGAGTATTTCCTCCATCGTCTCGAGGGCTTGTCTCCTCCTTTCGGCGTTAAGCCTTCTTGCGGTGGCTTCGCTCTCTAGGTCTAACAGATGCAAATCCGCAATGCCCTGAGATCTCCTGTGTATGCAAAAATGGCTACACTAAAAAGGGACGTTAAAAGCACCAAGAAGTGATGAAAAAGGAAATATGTACAAACACAAAGAAAAAGGAACACATGGTCTCTCGACAAAAGACTAAAACCAATATCAAATCGTGCCTTCCGGCAACGGCACCAAAAAGATGATTGTCTCCCAAGGGACGATGCTAATAAAACCGCAGCGCACGGGTCGTGTGTAGTCGCTAACGGGTCGAACACGAAGAGGCGGTCAGTGAGTATTGGTTTATGAATCTTCGAGTGAGAGCTACACAATAAAATCAGTGATTGGTCGGTGAAAATAGGAAAAATGTGGATCAAGGGATAAAAGCTCTAGTGCGTGGGAAATCCCCACCATTAGACTAAGGTTAGGGTTAGACTAATAATCAATCGATTGCAGGGTTCATCCGGACTCGGAAGAGGTCGTGTGACCTAAGGGCATTCGCTTATCCCCCACTGTCGTGATGCATGCTAGATTATTCGCTTATGTCATATCATATCATCCGCTTGCGCAATGCAATGATAGGCCAACCCAACCTACACCGATGTCAGTCGTCTCCGATGCATCGATGTACGTTGGGCGCATTATGCTTGACGAACATCCTCAATCTTCCTCCCACCCACAGTGTCATTCGGGGATTAGACCTACATCGGGAGAGCTCTAATCGGTGCCCGATTCTCGTCGGCCACACCGATAGTATGGGTCGTCGAGGGATTGGATCTCTGGATTGGTCACGACTCTCGCCGGCGGCCAATCCGATCGCCCAGAAGGGAGGGGGTCGAATCTACGACAACAATAATCGTTCCAATGTATCCCTAATCTCAATTAGCCTAGCAATTAGGTTAATCAATTAGTTCAACCCATAGCTCTAATCCAACGGGGTTCATCCCATTGCACTTGAAGGAAACTACTCACTACCTATTGCAATAGAAGGGATTTCTAGCAATGAGTAAGCATCTAAAGCCATAGATTCAGATTTAATGAGCAATAAATGATGAAATACAGCAGTAGCAACAAAAAGAGAGAATTTCTATTTAGAAAAACTAAGCTATTACGCTAATAAGCAATAAGAACAATAAAAATAACATAACACGAGTTTAGAATCCTTACAAACTTCCTCAAACCATAACGGGTTAAGATTTGACTTATACACTACTGCTCCCTTTTCGATATCCAGCTATTTATTAAGAGCCACCAACAATTTATTAAGTGTTGCATAAGTTCCAGTAGCTCGTCGCTTAAACCGCACTGATGACAGCAAGGAAGTATAATTAATGTTACCATTTTATTAACAAAAGTAATAAAATTAACAAAAAAGTTGTATGTAAAGGGAATTGAATCCAAGACATCTTAAAGAAGAGGACAACAATTCAAATCGTATAAGCACAACTCACATTGCAACTGTGTATTGAGGTTATCATATAAATTTTTATATAGAGAGAGATTAAACCGGGTCGAATTCGGGTCATCCGGGTTGACATGCCAAGCCCATACCCGATCCGGATTTTATCCGGGTCGGGTCGGGTCAACCCGTTTCCTACTTGACCCGGATTGGCCCCTACCCATACCCGGTTAAAGATGCCGGGTTCGGGTCGGGTCGGGTCGGGCTCATTTTTCCACCCCTAGTCCGATTCATCCAACTCCACCACACCATTCGACTGCGGATCTCTGGGGGTGCTAAAGTGACGACAGATTCCATGGAATTTGCAGAAATTCCTAAATTTCCTCGAGGTGTACTCACCTTCATTATCGGACCTCAGCACCTTCACGTGCCTTCTGGTTTGCTTCTTTACCATGGTCTTCCACTCCCTGAAAATTTCAAATGTCTGGTCTTTCGTCTTCATCAAGTACATCCAAACTTTGCAGGAGTAGTCATCTATGAAAAGAACAAAGTATCTAGCTCCTCCTCTTGACGGCTCCGGACACGGTCCCCACACATCCGTGTGTACATAGTCAAGCGGTTCCATGCTAGTGTGCTTTTTCGTGTTAAACTGCACCTTTGTCTTTTTCCCGCACACACAGGACTCGCAGAACTCAACGCTCTCATTCGTAGCATTAATCAACTTTCTTCTCCGAAGTATGTTAAGGGTCTTGTCACACGGATGACCCAATTGATAGTGCTACAGCTTGGCTGAATCTTCAGTACTTGAGCTAGTAGTGCTAACGTCTACATCTTCTTTCACTGTGGTACCTTGAAGGGCATATAAGTTTGCCACTTTCCTTCCCTTCATCACTACCATGACTCCTTTCGACACTCTCAATTGGTCTTTCTCAAAGACTGACTTGCATCCGGCATTGTCCAAAACGCCTATGGAGATTAGGCTCTTCTGCAGATCTGGGACATGCCTCACATCGGCCAGTGTGCGCACTATGCCATCATGCATTTTGATCTGGACGGTTCCATTACCTGCAGTCTTGCACACTACATTGTTCCCCATGAGGATTGAGCCTCCATCTTCCTTGGAACGGTATGTCGTGAACCAACTCCTGTGTGGAGTCATATGGTATGAGCATCCGCTATCCATAAGCCAAGCAATGTTTGCTTCACCTGCAATCCCTGCTGCAAACATCTCCGGATCTCTACCTTCATCATGTATATGCATACCATCTATTCCCAATGATGCTGAACCAAACTCTTTATCAGCATCATTGCCTTTCTTTCTATTCTTATTAGGACACCGGTTAGCAAAATGACCCTTCTGCTGACAGTTGTAACATGTGATCTTCGCGAATTTATCCCGCGAATGTCTCGACTTGGAGCGATCATTGTTCTTCCTTTAACATTCTCTCCTTTCCTGTCGACCTCTCACATGTATGACATTCTCACGGTTACTCACATGATCTCTACATTGAACCTTGCCACATAGCTACTCAGTGTGAAGCGCCGCCTTCACCTGTTCCACAGTGAGAGTCGTTCGGTTATAAATCATAGACCAAACAAACTGATTATACTCCTCAGGCAATGAACACAACATGATGACTGCCTATTGTTCATCTTCAATCTTCACATCCATACCCCGCATCTCTAGCACTATCCGGTTCAATTCATCCATGTGATCCTTCATCGCAGATCCAGACTTCATCTTGAGCGTATACAGTTGCTGAAGCAAATAGAGATGACTTGTGAAATACTTCTTCATGTACAGTCCCTTAAGCTTCTTCCAGATATCAGATATTGTTGCTTTATCCAAGACATCTCTCAGGACATTATCTGCCAACGACAACTGAATCGCACTGTATGCCTTTCTCTCCATCTCAGCTCTAGCGGATTCCTTCACATCCTTATCGTTATTCGACTCTTCGAATACGATTTGGTAACAACCCGTCTGCATCAGAACGTTTTTCACATTAGTCTGCCAGATTCGAAAATCATTCCGGCCAGTGAACTTCTCAATGTTCAAAGTTGCTAACGACACCATCTTTGCCACTAACTTCCTTCACAAACGAACACAAGCTCTGATACCACTTGTTGGGAATTAAACAACCAAATTGAGATCCCCGCGGAAACAACCAATCCTAAAAACTGATCAGAAATCTAGGACTAGCAAAAATCGGATACTCAAATAACCCAACAAAATTCCTACGATCTTGTAAAGTAAAGCAACAAACGAAATAGCAACAAAAAAATCAAATCGCAGAAACAAAGGTTTACCCTGGTTCGGTTGCGCACAACCTACATCCAGCAACTTCCGAGATGATTCCACTATCAGAGAGATCTTTAAAGGGACTACAATCTTTCTTCCGCTCACGTGAGTAATAAATTGGCTAGATGCACAAGCCCTCACAAACTCACTCAAGGAAGAAGAAAACAAAGGAGGCAAGGAGAGAATCACTCAGCTCCAATCACAAACTCCTAGCCATAATCTTTCGATAAGAAACTCCAATGGCGGCGGCTCAAGCTCCTCTCTTGCTCCAGATCCGAAATCAGCCTTAACCCTAATCTAATCAACCATTGGATTAAATAGGGCATCAAATCGGGCTGGAAAACATCATCACAGTCGTCGACTTAAAAATCTGGGCCCCGTACCGCTCGATCGAGCGAGGTCATTGCTCGGCCGAGCAGCAACTTTTCTGCAGCAGCTCCTGGGTGGATGAACGGGATGCTCGGTCGAGCGTCTACTTCGCTCGCTCGAGCATATTCTTTGCTCGGTCGAGTGTCTGACCGAGCGCTTTGCTTTGTAGAGCTCAAACTCCTTATTTATATAGCTCGGTCGAGCGCTCAAATCGCTCGATCAAGTGGACATTGCTCGGTCGAGCGGTAGAGTGCTCGGTCGAGTGTATCCCAAAACTGCAAGGCCTTCGTTCTGTGCCTCTAGCTCAGTCAAGCGTCTGGAACAGCTCGACGGAGCGACCTGTGTGTGGGAGTGAAAGACTTGAATCACCAAAATTTAACACTGGATTCCGATAAAACTGCTGAAATTTGACAGTCCCGTTATCGATACCGACGAGGGTATATTGAGACGGCTAGTGATATTTCAAACCTTGGTCCTAACTACTTTACTTGCTAAATCATATCCAATCCTAATTAATTTATTTCTGGCTCCCAACTACTAAACAAATAAGAACTTAAATGAAATTCTTACCAGTTTATTTCTCACATTTAATCAGATACCAAGGAATCAATTCCAAACCTATATAGGTTTTGCATGCTACGTGAGATCATTTTTTGCAGGTTCAGAAAATTGAATTTGTCATGCATGACATTTGTTTCATTCAAATGTCCATAGCATCTCCATAGTACACCATCCTGTTGGCAATGGGAGTAAGAATTAGTCTGAGGAAGGATGGAGAAGACTTCATCAATTTTATCGCCCGGAGGAAACAATAGATTTGATGGGTGAATTCGGTAGAACTAACTTGGTGCGGGACACGTCAGGAGTTTGGATGGTGGAACAATATTGTTGCCCTTCTTTTTGTAACTGGCACAGTCAGAGCCGAGCCAAGGTGTAGAATATGATATATCTCTTATCAGACGAAGATAGTGTTAATGATCACAGACATGTATCAGATCAGGTTAGCTCTCTATACTGGTTAGATCATGTGGCTGTTTGTTTGCAGAAAAGAAACCCTGAAGAGCTTGAAGTGAATCCTTTTCTAGATTCCCAGTTCTTTATCTCACTTGGAAGGGGTTGAAGGGATCTTTGGAATTATAAGTAGATCATATGCGGTGTTTTCCCCTTAGGACCAGTTCCGCATTATTTTCATACAGAAAAGAACATGAAGATGCACAAATAATGGATATGGGCATTATTTTCATACAGAAAAGAACATGAAGATGCACAAATAATGGATATGGGCATTATTTTCATTCAGAAAAGAACATGAAGATGCACGAATTATGGATATGGGGCCAACCTTTTATACTTTTTATTTGCAAATATTATTCCAGATGCTGGAAGATATTACTTCATAAGGTGGAAAATAAATGAAGTTGTTGAAGTACTGCAGTCCTTTAACATTTGGGTGTAAACAGATGAATCAAGTGTTTGTAGAAGTAACTGAAGACTATTTAAATACTTTGATTTTTTTGGAAAGGATTTCTGAGACTTCAGACTTTGGTATCTTCCAGACCAAAATGATATTGCATTAGGACCAATCTGATGTTTGAAGAGTCTTGGAGTTCTGTTAGGAACTAACAAAGATGGAATTTTTATTAGAAAACAAATAGCAAAATAGAAAGATAATTGAGCACAAAAGAGGTGTGCTCTCCTCCCAAGACGCCTAGAGGACGTCCGCACTCGTCTACCTATGGAATCACCAAATAACAATCATCAAATTAGCATAGGCATACAAGAGAGACTCCCCCCTATTTATAATAGAAACTAGGGCAATCCTAGGACTAGGGGGATTAGGCAATCCTAGGACTAAGGGGATTAGGCAATCCTAGGACTAGGGGGATTAGGCAATCCTAGGACTAGGGGGACTTGGAGCCAAGAGGGGTTGCGGCCTGGGCCTGCGGGTGTAAACCCGCAGGGGTGGCTGCGGTTGGGCCAGAGGCCCATCAATACTCCCCCCCAAAGAGCCACCTTGTCCTCAAGGTGGAAGTCTGTAAAGCGCGCCACCATATCATCCATGTCTTCCCACGTGCTGTCGTGCTCTGGTAAGCCCCTCCACTGCAGTAGTACCTACCTCTCGCCTGTGTCACTCTGTCGAACCCCTTTTAGCAACTCGGGCTCCATCCTCACCTCCATATCCGCAGTAAGGGTCTCTGGTAATGTAGGGGAAGAGGTGTGGTTGCCAATGGCCTGGCGCAACTGTGAGACATGGAAGACTGGGTGAATGGTAGATCCTGGGGGTAGGCGCAATCTGTAGGCCACCGGTCCTATAATCGCTGCGACCTCGAAAGGTCCAAAATACCTCGGCGCCAACTTTTCATTCCTCCTATGAGCCACCGACCTCTGCCTGTAGGGCCTTAGCTTCAAATAGACCATATCACCGACCTCAAAGTGTACGTCTCGACGGTGTAAGTCTGCCCGAGCCTTCATCACCTGCTGAGCCCTCGCCAAGTGGAGCTTCAGCTCCTCTAGAATCAAGTCCATCTCTGCCAGGTACTGCTCGACATCCGATACTGGAGTAGTCTCATGACCGTAATGAAGTAAGTGCGGAAGATCCATACCATACAAAATCCTGAAAGGTGTAGTCTGCGTCGCTGTGTGATATGAAGTATTGTACCAGTATTCCGCCCACGGCAGCCAAGGTGCCCACACCTTAGGATTCTCCGAGATGAAGCATCATAGGTAAGTCTCCACACTCCTATTGACCACCTCCGTTTGACCGTCAGTCTGGGGATGATAAGCTGTGCTCCGCTTTAAGGCCGTCCCCTGTAGTCTAAAAAGCTCTTGCCAAAACTTGCTCTGGAATACCTTGTCTCTATCCGAGACTATGGACTTCGGCGGGCCATGCAAACGAATGACCTCTCTCACAAAAATCTCTGCCACTGAAACGGCGCTGTAAGGATGCTTAAGCGGGATAAAATGTGCATATTTGCTGAGGCGGTCTACCACAACAAAAATGACGCTGTAACCGCCCGACTTAGGCAATCCATCGATGAAGTCCATTGAGAGGTCCTCCCAAACTCTGTCTGGTAAAGATAGCGGCTGTAGTAGTCCTCCTGGGGACATGGCCTGATATTTGTGACGCTGGCACACGTCACACTCTGCCATCATCCTTGCCACATCCTTGCCACATCCTTCTTCTGTCCCTTCCAGTAGACCTCCCGTGATAGCCGCTGGTAGGTCTTGAGGACTCCAAAATGTCCTCCTATAGCACTGCCGTGGAACTGCCTGAAGATGGTCGGTATAAAAGTAGAAGTCCTCGGTATCACCAGCAGCCCCCAGTAAAGTAGCCGCCCATCCTACAAAGAATATCCCGAGTACTCAGTCGACCCCTGTAAAAGGGCCTCTCGTATAACCTCCAACTCCGGGTCCTGCTCCACCTCCTGTTGCAGTGGGCCCCAGTCCTCTAGGATCGACACTGTAAGGGCCGCTAACTCTGTCTCTTCCTCCCGTCGAGATAACGCATCTGCTGCCGTGTTCTCCAATCCCGGGCGGTACTCGATCTCGAACCTGTAGCCCATCAGCTTTCGCAGCCACTTCTGATGTTCCTCTGCTACCATCCGCTGCTCTAACAGGTATTTTAAGCTCCGCTGTTCCGTGCGCACTATGAAGCTCCGTCCCAATAAATATGGTCTCCACTTCTGTATGGACAACACTATCGTCATCAGCTCCCTCTAATAGACCGATCGCAATCGGGCCCTCGTGGTCAGCACCTGGCTGTAGTAAGCTATGGGACGCTGCTCCTGCATCAGTACTGCTCCCAGCCCGTGTCTTGATGCGTCCGCCTCTACTACGAATGCTCTGGTGAAGTCGGGCAACGTCAATACTGGCACAGTGGTCATTGCCCTTTTCAGGGCCTCAAAAGCTGTCGTCGCCTCCTCCCCCCAGTGGAACTGATCCTTCTTCAATAACTCCGTCAATAGCCAGGCGATCATCCCATAACCCTCTACGAATCTGCGGTAGTAACATGTAAGGCCCAAGAAGCCCCGTAGCCCTCTGAGAGTAGTAGGGCGCGGCCAGTCCAGCATGGCCGCTATCTTCGCTCTATCGGCGGCTACCCCTCCTGCTGAGACCACGTGTCCCAGATACTCCACCCGCGGTTGCCCGAATAGACACTTCTTCCTGTTCAAATATAGATGGTGGTACTGCAGCTCCTGAAAAACCACCTGCAGGTGGTCCAAATGCTCCTCCAGAGTACGACTGTACACCAAAATATCGTCGAAAAAGACTAGTACGAATCGTCTGAGAAAGGGACGGAATACCTTATTCATGAGAGCCTGAAAGGTGGCCGGGGCGTTGGTCAACCCAAAGGGCATGACCAGGAACTCGTAGTGGCCCTCATGCATCCTGAACGTCGTCTTGGGCACATCCTCCCGTGGCATCCGTATCTGGTGATAGCCTGACTTAAGATCTAGCTTGCTGAACCAGGCTGCTCCGTGTAGCTCGTCCAGGAGCTCATCAATCACAGGTATCGGGAATTTATCAGGGACCGTCTCTTTGTTCAGCGCCCTGTAGTTCACGCAAAACCGCCAACTACCATCCTTCTTCTTCACTAGCAACACTGGGCTGGAGAACGGGCTTACGCTCGGCTGGATCACCCCTGCCTGCACCATCTCGGAAACCATCCTCTCTATCTCGTTCTTCTGATGCAGAGGGTATCGGTAGGGCCGCATGCTAATGGGGGAAACACCCTCTCGTAGAACAATGGCGTGCTCGTGGTCCCGTGGTGGTGGAAGACCCCGAGGCTCCTGGAAGATCTCCTCGAACTGGTCCATCAGCTGCTGAACCTCTCCTGGAATGGGTTGCTCTGTACTGGCCTCTGCGCCTCCCTCACCTGTCAAAGCGTGCAGCTCTACTAGGTATCCTCCTCCCTCTGTCCGGATGGTCCTAAACATGGTCTTCAGAGAGACCAAAACTCTGCAGAGGCTAGGGTCTCCCTGGAGTATCACCACTCTCCCCGCCTCCTGAAACCCATCCGTAGCAGCTTCCAATTTATGGTCATCTCTCCTAATGTCTGTAGTCAGGTCATGCCCAAGATGACGTCGGTGCTCCCGAGGTCGAGAGGTAAAAAATCTGCAATAAGCTGTATTCCCTGCATGGTCAGCACCAGTCCCCTGCAAACTCCTCGGCTGCTCTCCTTCTTCCCTGTCCCCATCATCACGCTAAAGCTGCCGCAATCTGTCAGCTGAAGCCCCAGCTGTGTCTCCACCCTCCTGGAAATGAAATTGTGGGTGGCCCCACTATCAATCAGCACAGTCACCTCCTGGTCTCCGACCTCCCCCCTCAGCTTCATGGTATGGTTCGGTGTGAACCCTACCATGGAGTTGAGGGACACCTCCGCCACGTTCAGCTGCTGGCCCTCCAGATCCTCCTTTACCTCAGCGGCCTCCTCCTCGACATCAGACTCGCCGTCGTCGTCCTCCAATAGGATCACCTGGAGCTTGCGCCGCGCGCATCGGTGGCCCGGCGAAAATCGCTCATCGCATCGGAAACACAAGTCCTTCTGCCGCTTTTCCCTCATCTCCGCGTCCGTCATGCGTCTGAACTGTCCTCCAGTCACTGGCGCATTACTCTTCTCTCCAGTCTTCTCCCGGCTCGTCTGGATCCCCCCTACGGGGGTACCTGCTCCTCCAGCCCCAGATGGGGTGCCCCTCGATGTCTGACTGCTGTAGCTGCCCTGGACCCGCCTATCCTCGGTCTGTGCATCCTCCACCATCTGGGCCATCTCTATGACCTCTGAAAGCCCCCTGGGCTTGTAAGGTCTCACCGCTGCTCGCAGGCTGGGGCGCAACCCCTTCAGAAAGGTGCCCTCTAGTGACTCGTCCGACACGCCATGTACTTGTCCCGCCAGTGTCTCGAACCTCTCGATGTAATCCCGCACCGGCCCCTCCTGCCTGAGGGCGTACAACTGCTCGTGTAAGTTCCCCAGGCGGGGGTCTCTAAACTTCCCCAGCACCATGTCCTTCAGCTCCTCCTAGCTCCTTATCTGCTGCCGCCTCTCCTTCCACTGGAACCATCCCAAGGCACGCCCCTCCATGCAGATCGCCGCCGCCGCTAGCTTCTGGGCCTCGGTCATGTGGTGTGCCGTGAAATATCTCTCTGCAGTAAACAACCAGGCGTGTGGGTCCTCCCCGAAAAATAGCGACATCTTCAGCTTCCGGACGCGGTAATCTCCTCTAAAACGCCCCTGCTCAGGCCTCCCCTCCTCTCTGTGCGGCGGCCGGTAATGCTGTCTCCGCTCGTCCAGGGTCTCGAAGCGCCTAGGTGGTCCCCCTCCGCGTCCCCCGTAGTCTCCACGGTAATCTCCTCGCCGGCCCTCAAAATCGTCCCATCCCGCATCATCGTCGAACTCCACCTCGTAGCCACCCCTGCCGTCAGAATAGTAGTCTTTCCCTCGTCCGTCGCCGTGGAAAGGATCATCAGCTACTGGTCGACGCTCCGGAGGGTCGCAAAAACCTCCCGAAAACCGCCTGTAACCCTCCTCGCTCGCTGTCCGCCGTCCCGGGGGCTCAAAAACTCCGTCGGGTGGCTGTCGGCGCGCTCCCCCTCCTTCGGGGTGCTGCCAGGGGGGTCCCCGCCCCCCGCCGGCCCTGCCGTGATGCTCCTCCCCCTGGCGGCTGCCAGGGGGGCTCCGGCCCCCTCTGCTGCTCTGTCGGGCCCGTCCGGGGCTGCCGGAGGGGCGGCAGGCCCTGCCGGGCCTCTGGCAGGGCCGGCGGGCCCTGCCGGAGGTCGACAGGGTCGCCGGACCCGGCCGAGCCCCGGCGGGGCCTGGCCCTCCCTGTCGGGGCCCGACGCAGGCGGGGGAAGGCCCCCCCCGCCCCTCTCCTGTGCCGTCCGCATCTCCCGATGGCTAAGGGGGTTCGGCCGGATCTCCCCTTGGCCGTGTCGCTCCCAATTTGGGCGGCTAGGGCCACCGCTTCCCCTTTGGCTTTCCACCGCCTTCCGACGTACCTCCTCGCGGTAGTCCACCCTCCACGGCTCGCCGTCGTCTTCATCATCCAATTCCTCCACGTAGTAGGGTTGATTTTGGGGAAGAATCTCCTCTTTTTCCTTCTTCAAAGGTGCCATCTTTTGCGTCGGATTAGGGCTCCCGTCGCCTTTGGAGTTCGTCGCCAATTGATCTAGGGCTCCCATCAATTGCGCGAATTGATCGTCGTGCTTTGCTTGATTTGACGCCAATTGAGAGATGGATGTAGTTAATTTCGCCATGGATTCGTCGTTTCCCGCCAAGGAATTTTTGATTGCCTCAATTTCGCCCGTGAATTTCGCCTCCAACGCCTCAAATTTGTCTTGCGATCATGTTGAAGCCGCCATGGATCGTCACGTGCTCTGATACCAAATTGTTAGGAACTAACAAAGATGGAATTTTTATTAGAAAACAAATAGCAAAATAGAAAGATAATTAAGCACAAAAGAGGTGTGCTCTCCTCCCAAGACGCCTAAAGGACGTCCGCACTCGTCTACCTATGGAATCACCAAATAACAATCATCAAATTAGCATAGGCATACAAGAGAGACTCCCCCTATTTATAATAGAAACTAGGGCAATCCTAGGACTAGGGGGATTAGGCAATCCTAGGACTAGGGGGATTAGGCAATCCTAGGACTAGGGGGACTCGGAGCCAAGAGGGGTTGCGGCCTGGGCCTGCGGGTGTAAACCCGCAGGGGTGGCTGCGGCTGGGCCAGAGGCCCATCAAGTTCACCACAAACGGATCTTGCATGCCTGGCCGTGAACGTGGGTTCTTCCATGTTGTCAAACAACCCTTGTGTTCTTGATGGAGGATTTTTTTGCGCACGCGCGCGCGTGTGCGTGGTGAGTGAGTGAGAGTGAGAGTGAGAGTGTGAGAGTGAGTGAGTGAGTGAGTGAGTGTGTGTGAGTGAGTGTAAGTGTGAGTGAGTGAGTGAGTGTGTGTGTGTGTGAGAGAGTGAGTGAGTGAGAGAGTGAGTGAGTGTGTGCCTTGGACCTATAGTCCTACAAACCTGCAAAACTTCAGAAGCTTTATAGAAATTTAAATTTGATTAATTATTTTGTGACTAATTTGCATGATAAACCGGTTAGGATTTATTGTGTGTTATTGTGTGTGTGTAAAGAAAAGAGAGGGTTGATATAAATAAGAAGGGATAGCCGTCATTTGGGGCTAATCACCATTTTCACCCAAATCTAATATGGTATCAGAGCCAAACCTAAACCCTACCCCAAAAAAACCCTAAAACACCAAAACCCTAGCCTCCCCGCCGCGCCGCCCTCCCACGTGCCGCCGCGTCGCCCTCCACACGCCGCCGCCTGCGCGCGCCGTCGCCAGCCGCTGCAGCCGCCAGCCGCTGCCGCCGCCTGCGCGCGCCGCCGCCAGCCGCTGCCGCTGATCCTTCTCCGCAGCCGCTGTCGCTGATCCTTCTCCCTTTCCACGTCCTCTTCTAGCCGCCACAAAGCCCGAACTAACTACAAAAGAGAACCCCAAAAAACCTTAACGCTAGATCTATGGTAGAGTCATGAAAAGGACTCCATAGATTTACGGTTAGGGTATGACCTAGAAGAGGAAGAAGAGAAGTAGATCTGCGGATCTAAGGAGGGAGAAAGGAGAGATCTGCGGATCTGGAGAGATGTGAGACAATCTTACCTCAGCTGACATGAAGGCCTTCATTGGGGAGATAACGAAGCTGCTTGCTTCGAAGGAGTTGGGATCCTCGAGTGGATCGACGCCTTCACGACCAGTGCAGAAGCTGGAGTTGATGCCCAATGATGTGAAATTGGAAGGGACGAAGAATTACCTCAGTTGGTCCAGGAGGGTGCTTCTCATCCTGAAGTCGAAGGGGTTAGAAGGCCATGTTCTGGGTTCATGTAATGAACCGGTGGATAAGACTGGGGATGATTGGAAAGTGTGGAGCACCACCAACTCACTGGTGGCTGCTTGGTTGATGACATCGATGGTTCCACCCATTGCTGGGATGGTGGAGGCCATAGAGAGTGCTGCAGGGATATGAAGTATGGTGGAGAAAATGTATTCTGGAGCAGGGAATGTGATGCTTATGATGGAGGTTCAGGGCAAGGTCGACACCTTGAAGCAGGGGGAGATGTCTATTCTAGCCTACTTTGCGGAGTTGAAAAGGATGTGGTCAGAGTTAGACCACTATGACCCTATTGATCTGCCTGATCCTAGGAGTGCTGCGATACACATGAAGTGGGTGGAGCGTAGGCGTGTGACTCATTTTCTGAGGAACCTGAATGGAGATTTTGAGGCCAGGAGGGCGAGTATGTGTCACTTATCCTCTATCCCATCTCTGGAGGATGACATAGCTGCAATGGCACAGGAGGAGACAAGACTGAGAGTTATGAAGGATGAGAGTACTCAGGTCACTCGGGCTGCACTGGCTGTGCCGGCAGTGGCAGCAGTGAACGAGGATCGAGAGTGCTACACCTGTGGGGTGAAGGGGCACCTGAGCTTTAACTACCCACAGAAGGGTAGTGGACGAGGACGTGGCACAGGAGGCAGAGGAGGAGGTCGTTGGGGCCGTGGAGGCCGTGGACGAGGTCGTGGCGGCCCACGGGCCAACTTTGCTACTGCTGATGGACGACAGGAGACAGTGATGATTGAGGCTACGCCAGCTGAGGCGTCAGATCTAGAGCAGCGGAGACAGTCCAGGTCTACTACTGAGAGTTCAGAGAGTCATGCAGACAAGACTAGAGATGTTGCTTTGCCATTCGGTAATTTTGACAACTTCGCTCACACAGGATCAGGTAACCAATCAGCTCTTTCATGTAGAGATCATATAGAGTGGATTATTGACTCAGGTGTATCTAGTCATGTGTCAGGTGCATATAGACAATTTTCCACATATAAACCACATACCTTTCATGAAACTGTTCAGACAGCTGATGGCACATCCCAACCAATTAAAGGGATTGGCACTATTCAGTGCACTCCCTCCATATGCATCTCTTCAGTCTTTCACGTCCCATCTTTTCCAGTCAACCTTTTATCTGTTGGCTCCATTGTTGATGATCTTGACTGTAGCATTACTTTTGACTCTACTCATTGTGTGTTGCAGGAAAGGAAGACTGGGAGGAGGCTTGGGACTGGCGTCAGGCGTGATGGACTGTGGTATCTTGACAGAGCTAGTGTGGATGCTGCATTGACCGTCGTTGGTGAAGAGAAGGAAAGGGAGGTACTCTTATTACATTGTCAGTTGGGACACTTGCCTTTTGATATGTTGAATAAAATGTATCCTGAAATTTTGAATAGAGTGAATAAAATGAATTTGAAGTGTGATGCGTGTGAATTTGGGAAACACACTAGGACATCATATCCTAGTGTAGGGATAAGGAGTGTAGAGAGATTTCATCTTATTCACTCAGATGTTTGGGGGCCCTGCCTAGTGACTTCAGTAAGTGGGTTCAGGTGGTTCATCACTTTCATAGATTGTCATTCTCGGATGACATGGCTTTACATAATGAAAAACAAAAGCGAAGCGTTGAAGTGTTTCCAGGACTTCCATAGAAGTGTCAGAAATGTGTATGAGGCCAAGATCCGCATCTTGAGAACGGATAATGGGACAGAGTATGTAAACAAGGAGTTTGCATCTTATCTATCTGAGAGTGGGATAACTCACCAAACCACTTGTCCCAACACGTCTCAACAGAACGGAGTTGCTGAAAGGAAAAATAGACACTTGTTGGAGGTAACTAGGTCACTCATGTTCACCATGAATGTACCTAAGATATTGTGGAGTGAAGCAGTGATGACAGCCACCTATCTCATCAACAGGATGCCTTCGCGGATGCTTGGTATGAAGTCCCCATGTGAGATTCTTATGTGAAAGAACACTTTTGTAGTTCCACCAAAAGTGTTTGGATGCACATGGTTTGTGAGGGATCATAGACCTTCTGTGGGGAAGCTGGATGCTCAGGCAATTAAATGCATATTTGTTGGGTATCCTTCAAATCAGAAAGGCTATAGGTGTTGGAGTCCCTCAGAAAGAAGGCTGTTTGTGAGTATGGATGTGACATTCAGGGAGACTGAGCCTTTTTATGGAGGACTGACAGATTCTATACCAGTATTTGATACTGGTGCCTCTCCAAACACAGGAGGAGTTGGTCGAGAGGGGGAGACTGATGACAGGAGGGTAGTGGTTGGACTTATACCGTGTCCTGTCAGCAGGGAGGAGGAAAGGCCCTTGGTGGAAGACAGGTTGTACGGCAAGAAATATAGCAGGAGACAGAAGGGTAGTCATGGCGATGGAGAACAACAAGAAGACATCTCCCCCACTGAAGAACCACTAGCTCCACAGCCACATGTCGAGATTGATCAGTCTATCACGCCGGCTCCAGTCCTGACCTCCTTACTGCCTTCCTCTCCTAACACAGATGGTAATCTTTCTTTGCCTTCCTCTAGTTTAAATCTTCCACTTGCATCTCGTATGGAGCCTCGTATCAATGCCGGCAGGCCTCCTGTACGGTATGGATACGAGACAGATATTGCTAATCATGTATCCTATGCTTCTCTTACACCTGCATATAGGGCTATCATTGCATCCTTACAGTCTATCTCTATACCGAGTGATTGGCGAGTGGCAAAGCAACATCCCCAGTGGAAGAAAGCAATGCTCGAAGAACTCGAAGCACTGGAGAAGAACAAGACATGGAGACTTGTCTCACTTCCAACAGGGAAGAAAGCTGTGAGCTGCAAGTGGGTATTCACGATAAAGCAAACTCCAGAAGGGAAGGTGGACAGGTACAAAGCGAGGCTGGTTGCCAAGGGCTACAGTCAAACTTATGTGATTGATTATGATGAGACATTTGCCCCAGTGGCAAAGATGAGTACTGTGAGAGTACTGATATCCTGTGCAGCGAATTTTGGATGGAAATTGCATCAGTTGGATGTAAAAAATGCTTTCTTGCATGGAGACTTACAGGAGGAGGTATACATGGAGGTTCCACCTGGCTTTAGCACACAACAGACGATGTGAAAGGTGTGTAGGCTGGACAAGTCTTTATATGGGCTGAAGCAATCTCCAAGGGCATGGTTTGACAGATTCAGGCGTGCAGTCATCACTATGGGCTACAAGCAGAGTAATGTTGATCATACTGTATTCTATAGGCATTCAGGACAGCGGATTACCCTTCTGGCTGTGTATGTTGATGATATTATTATCACTGGAGATGATGAAGATGGAATCTCTCACTTGAAGGCTAGATTGGCGAGAGAATTTGAGGTCAAGGACCTTGGACAGTTGGGGTATTTCCTTGGACTGGAGATTGCTAGGTCCAGGAAGGGTATAGTTCTCTCACAGAGGAAGTATGCCCTGGATTTACTGGCTGAGACTGGTATGTTGGGGTGTCGTCCAGCAGTTACTCCTATTGATCAGAATCATAGGTTGCATTCACAATCAGGGGAGCCAGTAGACAAAGAAAGGTACCAGAGACTTGTTGGACGCCTTATCTACTTATGCCATACCAGACCTGACATTGCCTATGCTATCAGTGTGGTAAGTAGATACATGCATGATCTTAGGACTGGACATAAGTAGGCAGTCTTCAGGATACTGAGGTATCTGAAGAATAGTCCAGGAAAAGGCATATTATTTGGTAGTCATGGTCACATGAATGTGACATGCTACTGTGATGCGGATTGGGTCAGTTGCCTGGATGATAGGAGATCGACCTCGGGCTACTGTGTGTTTGTTGGGGGCAACTTAGTCTCTTGGCGTAGCAAGAAGCAGGATTTGGTGGCTCGTTCCACTGCAGAGTCAGAGTATCGTGCTATGGTGCTTAGTACCTGTGAGATGATCTGGTTGAGATCACTTCTACAAGAGCTACGTCTGCTGAGAGAAGGACCATTGCGGTTGTTGTGTGATAATAAGTCAGCAATTAACATTGCCAACAACCCAGTGCAACATGATAGAACAAAGCACATAAGATTGACAGGTTCTTCATTAAAGAAAGATTGGACAAGAAACAGTTGGAGATCTCCTACATTACTTCTGGACAACAACTAGCTGATTGTCTTACAAAGGGGTTGAACTCTAAAGGAGTAGAGGATACTTGTAACAAGATGTGCATGATAAATATCTTTTGCTCATCTTGAGGGGGAGTATTGTGTGTTATTGTGTGTGTGTGTAAAGAAAAGAGAGGGTTGATATAAATAAGAAGCGATAGCCGTCATTTGGGGCTAATCACCATTTTCACCCAAATCTAATAGGATTTTATTGGTCTAATCTAGTTGGGATTTGTATTAGCTTGATCCTATGAGACCTGGAAACTTTTGAAAAATAAATTAGATTTAGATTTATTAGATGCGATATTTGTTTAGTCGTTACGATCAGTTATTCAGATTCATTAGAAGATAGGTTAATGTCCATTAAGGCTAGTTTTTCATGAAGAGTTTAGTTGTCGGGGTGGTTGGCTAGATGGAAGTGAGAAAGAAATTGATAAAGCGAAGAACTTTCTACAATTTTAGTAGTTGTTTTTGAATAAAATGGGGTCTGGAAGTTAGGGAGTCACTTTTGCCTCGTAGAATAATTTTTTTTTTCAACTTGTAAAATTCATGTAGTTGCTGATGGAGCTTAAGACTTTTAGATATTATTTCCACATCAGATTATTTTATGAACTCCATCTATTTCATTTTAATAGAAACAAACATGTTTTAGGGAAAAAGTCACATCTACACTTTCCCTTTACTTCGAGATCGCCAAAACGCCTCCTAAATGAAGTTTAAGAGCAGAATGGAAGATGAATTTGTTTATGTTTTGCAGTTTGTTTAGTACATAGTTGTCTTTATTTTGATTAACAATCTTAATTCAGCCTTCAATTTGGTGCCTCCCTTTTCAATTCATTCAGTTTACTCTCTTTTGTGAGATTTCTTCGTGTTCTGTATCTTCTTCTTGCTTCCATATTGGTTGGTGTCATTACTCATCCGCGATCCATAAACAATTGTTACTGGATGTCGTCCAGAACCTTTCAGTTCATGATAGATTACATCACTCCAAGCAGACGATTTGATTTGAATGTGTTTTCTAACTGGTGGAAACCATCCTCTGTTTGTTGAAATATTCAATATTCATTCCCTGTTTTGTAGCTTGATTTGATGCCATGAAGCAGAATGACGAGGAAATACATTTGCTCGTCATAGCCATTGCTCATAGAGTTTTTCCATATCAGGTGTTGGTCCGAGTTGTCATGCATCGAGTATAAATGATACACATGGTAAATAATTGTTGCATAGTAAATAACTGTAACAACGGGACCCTTTTGCATCCAGTTCCGCCTCGTTTTGTGTTGTAAATAGTGAGTTTGAATTAGGTCAGGTGTCCACTGTCAGATGTCTCTTTTCCATCGTTACTTAATTTTCTACCAAATCTTATTACTGTTGCCATTTAATAATTTACGTGAACTTATTCTCAACGTAATTTACCTAAACTTTGTAGGATTTATTTGTCTTGTGACACTGATAATTTTGCCATGTACAGGAATGTACCTTTTAATCATATCACACATCTCCTATCTAGCCATCTATTTTGTGAGCCTACCTATATTGCAGGGACACGGACACATCTACATGGGAATGACACGACATGACATGGCAACGCCAGCAAATTCTAAATCCCCAAAATAGAAGTATCATCTTTGATTCATGTGTTTGAAATTTGTGTCCAACACGTCACAACACCGTAGTTGAAATGTCCGTGCTACCTATGAGCCTACTCATCTAATAGTTCTGAGTTCCCAGCTGTTATGAAAGTTTCTAGGTATGCAATATATGAGGAGCGTATTTTATTGTCCCCCTTGGATGTGGACTACAAACTTTCTACTAGATCTACACACATTCTATTTCCCATTGCGATAGCGGTCTCTTTAAAATTTCAAATGAAGATAATATCTAGCGAATAAAACAGTGGTGAGCCATTGGTGACCGTATGATGGGAAAAGGGTTAGTTATACTTCTTAAATGTAGCAAAAATTGCGCAGTCCAATTTTGTTCTTTATATTTCAGTGCTTTTTGTATTAACCACAAAGGAATAATGACGGCCATTTACGGTGGATATAAAACAATATGATTCAGAAACGGTGATTTTATACAACGATGCATAGATATTTTTTGTGTGGACACTCTTATCATGGGTTTATGTTCCAAATAGATACACTGCAATATCATTGTTTTTCGATAGAACCTCTTCTTGGAATTGTGTTACTGGAAGTTGTGATATGGTTGCTGCCAGTGATTTCTATCAGAAATCATTACACATTTGTTTTCTGGACATCTCATTGACAGTATATAGAAAATTTTGATATGTTTACCTCAATTCAGAAATTGTACGAGCTTCTAGTTTGGGAGCCAATCAAAGTTTTGTTGATCATGAGAGAATTGAGCAAAACAGTCCCTTGAGGTTAGCCGGCCATCATCCCAGCGGTGGACCAATGGATTTGAAGGGTTGGTCAGGGATGCTGACAGAGGTACTGATTCACTGCCGTAGCTTATAATCATTAAATTTTCTCTTTTAAAGGATTTAATCATGTGGATATTTGTCAGTTCCATTGTGAGGATGTGGTTGATGCTTGACTTGAAGTCTCGGTTAGCTTTTACTTTATTTTAAATTTATTGCACTGCTAATTTCTGCTTGAAACTTTTCTGCCTGTTTCTTGCTTATCTCATGCAAAGATTAAAATAAATCTTGTTAGATAGAATTTCTTTAGTCATCACTTTAAAGCACGAGTACGGATCTGGCCAGTTTTGTGCAGCCAAGTGCCTCAAATTATTATGCGAGTGCCTCAAATGGTTATGTGCCCACATAATTAGGGCATAAGATGCTTTAGACGACTTGGATAACAGTCACTGTTAAGTGCCAATTTATGTTTTTCTACTAAGGAATTGAAAGCGATAAGGCAAAACCCTTTTTAATCTAGAAGGCTATAAATAATGCAGTGTTTGTATTACCCGTAAACTCTTAAATAAACTCATTGACAGTATCTCTAATGGATATTTATCATTAGGAAAATGGATGTCTCCAAAGAATGGGGGTCTTTCAAACATCAGCAGCAGGTTGGAGTGTAACTCCCACAATCAGTGCCAACCCGGTGATGAGGAAAGTTTTAAGAATGGATGTTCCTGTCGACAAGTTTCCCAATGTATGTAAGATTTTAATTCAGTGTAAAATTTGATTTCAAAAATTTGACCACATTTTGGCTCATCTTTCTGTTTTTTTCGATGTGGTTCAGTTCAACTTTGTTGGGCGTTTGTTAGGACCGCGGGGGAACTCGTTAAGAAGAGTCGAAGCTACTACCCAATGCAGAGTTTTCATACGAGGTCGTGGTTCAGTAAAAGACTCTGTACAGGTAAAATGCAGCATAATTTATGGTTTAATTGAGTACTGGTTAGCTATTTTACATAGTTTCATGAGCTTGTGAGATCCTTTTGCCTTCACACTCAAGTATTTTTTTTGCTAATCAAGGAACTTGTCTAGCTTGAATCATATATAATCCATGATGTTAAAGGAAATGTATGTTGCAAGGGCACAAACACCAGTAAGATTTTTCCTTGGGTGTTTCCTTTTCTCCAAATAGTTCACATGTGCCCCTGATTATTATTAATTAGGTTCCTATTGGTTCGAAGAACATAATCTTTTAAGAAGCGCCGAATATTGAAATTAAGTTATTGAGCAAATTTCCACTTTGTTGACCGTCTCGTGTCAGCTTGTTATGCTTTAATATTCTAGCCAAATTCATGTGTACATAACTTAGGGACCATGCTATACGTACTGTGTCTTTGCGAATATCAAAGTTTTATACTTAGATATCCTCGATCATACCTCTTCCTAAAGCGTCCTTATGCTTAGGAACAAATATTTCATTAACATGAAGGGTTCATTGTGCAAGTATTATGAGATTTTCTCGGGTAAAAGTGGCACATATAAAATGTCTATGTCCTGATGTGTGTTTTTCTGCAGGAAGAAAAACTAAGAGGCAAACCTGGATATGAACATCTAAACGAACCCTTGCATGTCCTTTTGGAGGCCGAGTTTCCAGCAGACACCATCGATGCCAGGTTAAAACAAGCCGTGAATATCTTGGAAGATCTCTTGAAGCCTGTGGTACATAACGGAACCCCAACCCCTTTTCTCTAGTCAGCGCACGTGCACACACAATCATGCTCACACACGCGTGCGCATGTGCCCACACGAATAACCTAAACACGTGCGCAGATAATTTACTCGCATATCTGTTTTTTTCAAAAGGACGAGCCTATGGACTACTACAAGAAGAGCCAGCTCCGAGAACTTGCAATTCTGAATGGCAATCTGCGAGAAGAAAGCCCCCAGATGAGCCCTGCAAGTTCCCCTTTTAACTGCATGGGGATGAAGCGAGCGAAAACAGGAGGGTAATGGAGCATGATTCAAGATTCTCAAGGTATCATCCGAAGTTGAATTCCTATAAGCCCAAGTATTCCTCAATGACCGACAGCATACAAGTATCACAAGGGAAAGGTGAGAAGAACCCCAATAGGGGAGTGCGATGGAGAACTGAGATCCGATGCAAACAATCAGAGACCTTACTACTTAAAATATTGCAGTTTCTGTAGGTGCATGCATGTTTGAGGTTGATATATTTTTGCCTGATATTGGATATCTGTATGTTATGGACTCTATATAGTTGTTGAATCTTAACTTTTAAAACATTTTGTTGTTTGTCTTTTATTTCAGCATCTTGAGCAATTTTTCACCATGATGTTTTCAGTATTCGGTTGCTTCTATTTCAGGCATCTGGTATGTTTTAAGCTCGGAGAAATTTATCAAACATTTGCTCAGTTTCAGTTGTGTGTAAATTGTCATGAATACGAATGCAAAAAAAAAAAAAAAAGCAACATTCTCAACAAAATGGCATGAATACAAATAATCTGACATCAGTTGAAGGCCGAGCAGTCTCCTCTGATCTCTCCTTGTTCCCCAGTCTTCACACCGGTCCTACCAAGCCTGACCATGGCGACCGTGAACGCATCCGCGAAGCCCTGCGGGTCTGCGGCGAACGCGCTCACGACAGGCCGTGATATCGGGTTGGCGAACAGAGCCTGATCGGACGAGAGCAGGCCCCTTCCGCTCACCAGGTCCCTGAAATACGCGTTGTCGAACCTGTTGGGCGTGCTCGGGTCCATGCCGACGGCGATACTGGGGTCCGCGTTCCACGGGCAAGCCCTAATCAGCTGCAGGGCGTACGCCGGGTTCAGCGTTGGGTCGACCTGGGAGGGCGAGCTGAAGGAGTAGAGGCGGTTGGAGAAGTGCTTGCAGTGGGAGAAGCCGATGGTGTGGGCGCCGGAGAGCGCAATCATGTCGATCATCGTGAGGTTGTTCCTCCTGAAGATTACCCTGAGGAGGCTGAGGTTGAAGCTTGGATGTGGGAGGCTGCCGGGGACTCGGTACTTGGACGAAACTCGGCCATCGCGCCGGCCGAGCTCTACGTCGAACCCCGGACCTCCAGACTGCAATCAGCATGAGACAACAGTTTAAAACCATGCTGTTGAATTGAGTAGGAGAATTTGCTACAGGTCTCAGGTGTGGGTGTTGCCTACTAGTACTACGACGTCTCTGGCGGCCAGTGCCAAGATGTCAGCACAGGAGACCACACCAGGACATGCAGCTTCAACCGCTTGCTTTGCCTTGATCACGGCGTCGAAGCCATCGCCAGAGACCGAGAGGTTCTCAGCCGCATCCCTCTCAGCGTCGCCGCCTGGGGATGAGATCAGGACCGATGCGTCGCATCCCTGCAATTAGCCGGGCATCAACGGCGGCAAGATTTCTGCCTAAGATCCTTTTATTCTGCGCTGCGCTGGAGAATAGCTGAATATGCGCGAGAGAAGCTCGGAATATGAAAGTACTAAAAATAACCCGTACGCATGGTGCACAGTACACAGAAAACACCTTCACCGAGCGCAGGTCGCACACAGGTGGAAATGAGAGAGAAGAGTGTGAGTGAGTGTGGATATCGTACGTGGTTTTTGGGCATTGAACAGCTCAATGACAAACCTATGAATTATGACAAACCTGTAAATAGGTGGGCTGAGGTGTTTTGGGGTTTTGGGTGATTGGACATTATCACACACAGCCATGAGAGATGTTCCTCAATTGGAATATGGATAACCCTCAGCACTAATCATAACTTTAGCGTTGTAACTGTACGACTTCAGTGTTACTTTATGATCTCACCTCGACGAAGCAATCGTGGAAGAAGAGCCTTAATATGGAAGGGACCGGGGTGAGGGTCTCCTGCATCTTGCCGATCACCGCCTGCCTCACGATCCGCTCCACGTCCGGGCACGTCTGTCGATAGAAGTCCTGCCGGAGCTGCGCCTCGCCTCCGCCCGCCACCGTCAACGCCACCACACAAACAAGCATGCCTCCCAAAAGCCCCTCCATCCCTAGTTGATCCTGGCCAGTGCTGATGGGGGGGATGCCTTAGAGAGTCCCCTTCCTAGATCCCAACCACTTGATGTACATTTCACTTGCATGTTCTTGTTAGTTTACGCTTGAAACACATTGGTAGGCCAAGATCAAAAAGCATGCCTTCTCTTAAATGGAGAAATTAGAACCAAAGATTATTTTAAACCTTTTGTTTAGATGAAGTGAGATCAACTGTTTTGTTTCTTGTACAAATTAAATTAACTCATCATGTGGCCTGCATGTTTGTTGGAGCAACAATAATAATCCTTGGCATGCAAACCCTTGAATCAAAATCATAAGATAGAATGTAGACAGTGGTCTTAGTCTAAATATGTGGAAGTTGTTGGTGCATATTTTCAACTCTCCCCTCTAAACTTGTGAAATAGTCCTGTGCACATTCCTCACATCACTGATACACTCGTACATACACACGCATACATACACACGTATGCATATGCATACACTTAGACACATGCACATATAGCGGGTGCACTCTCACTATCTTGTGCTTGTGCACGCACACTTACCCTGAAACTGACACGTGCACACACACGCACTTATACTCCCGCTTTCTATCACACATATCCACAAACTCACACGCACCCACATGCACTCCTACATGTGCACACACGCTCACACGCACACGCACACGCACACACACTCGTGCACTATCATCATAAATGCACACACACACACACCCACTTCACACGCACACATGCACACGTCTACGTCCAACTAGACACTCAGACATAGTCACATGAGCTTGCGTACACACACTCTCAAATACATACACCCAATCCACACCCACATGCATGTTCGTATACACCCACCCCCACGGTCACACACAAAACGACATATACCCAAAAACACACTCTCTCTAGTACACACAGAAACACACATGCATGCATATGTGCCTGCACACTTCATCCATTGACTCTCAGCTAGTGGGGTTTACTAGGGTATATACCTAAAGTTATATTTAGAAAAAATCTAAAATTTTATAGTAGGGATCAAAATTAGTATATTTATCTAAATTCATATGTTAGTGCTACTATTTAAGTTATATATACTTGGGAATATTCTAAACTGACCAGGGTATTTGTCAAGGGTTATATTTTAGAACTGTTGATGCAAGGATCTCGCACCAACTGTTGTTGTCGGAATTTTCGCAACAGAAGACTCATGACGGATTTCGCAGGGCTGAGGAACTCCTTCACCATCGCTTGAAACAAATAGGAATAATGTCAGTGGAATCAGGAGGGGTGGCCCTTCGATTCAACTCTAATGCGTAAGTCAATTCGAAACAAGAGGAAGGAGGAGATTGCAAGTGTGTAATAGATGAGTGAGTTGATTCAGAGATACCTCATGACAAAGATGATCATTGCCTTTGTAGAATTGGGGGGTTGGTTACGCCACGTCAGGAGAGTTACGAGGATTCCCCCTTTTCGACGTAGTTGGTTCTACCAGATACACCCGACAGTTACGCACACATTGAATGTGCATAAATGCTATTCCGTAAGAGAGGGTGATCCGTCTGCCTGAGATGATGCCGCTTTGATTGTATGGGCTGAACCTGCCAGGAAGACAAGCACTTGGGTCATGAAACTGAAGGTGTCGACCTCAAGCGTCGAGGTTATCCTTATAGGAGTCTGTAAGTAAGGAGCTGACTTTAGGTCCCAACGTCGTCCTTGTCGAGTGCCACAATTAAGTAGCTGACCTTGTGGAGTACGTTCTAGTAGAGCTATGTTGCTGAAGGAACTGACCAAGTGGATTTTGTCCTTGTAGAGTGTTGTCGCCGAGGGAGACGACCTCGTGGAGGCCACCCTGGTATACCTCTCAAGCTAATGTTAGGTGGCCTCTTGGGGTGTGAGTGATTTACAGCGGGTCACATCTGTTGAGCTTAGCCGGGTGGGCCCTATCGAAGCATCATCCACAATGGCCTATCATCTTCTGGCTTGAAAATGTTGTTGATTCTGGTGCTAAGACGCCCCACAAGCTTCGCAAGCCCACATCCATGGTAGGATAGAAGTTGTCTCACCGTCGCCAAGTCCAGGCTCGTGGATCGCCTCCTTAACCTGTATGGTGACCTCGCCCCCTGGCCAGGTGCCTACTACGGTTGGGCCGTTGGAGCCCACATCGTATCAAGATCTAGATGTGATATGCTTCTATTTTTCATGAATTATCGCATATTTTCATGACGTATTTCACCCTACAAATCCCCATTTTATACGCTTTTACGCTATTATTTTGGAACAATATGACGTTCGGAGCGTTTATGCTCATTTCAGGGATTTGGAGCGATATTGGAGCAATTTGGAGTCAATGAGACGATTGGCGATGTGAGAGCACTTAGAAGACTCATGATGATATGCCTAAGGTGCCAAAGAAGAAAACAAGAGGAGGAGAAGAGAGCGAAAGATGAGAAGCTCAGGTCACTTTAGTTTCCCAAGCGACTCGACCGAGTAGCAACAGCTACTCTGTCGAGCTGACACGTAGATTAGCACGAAAATGGCCACGACCTACTCGATCGAGCAGACAGCTAGCTCGACCTGAGCTGCATCAAACATAGCGACGATTTTGAGCTATTCTCCAAGGCAATGTAGCTCGATCGAGCAGCAAAGCAACTCGACCGAGCAGTTCACTTACTCGACCCGAGTCGGCATCAAACAGAGCAGCATTTTGGAGGAAGTTCTGATCTACTGTAGCTCGATCGAGTAGGGGAGCTACTCGGTCGAGTAAGGCTATCGCCCAGATTTTCAGACAACCTCTCACTCTTTTGATATCTGCTATCATTCCAGTTGGCAAAGTATTTTTCTCATATTATTTATGAATATTAGACTTCAAAACTGTTCCAACGTCACCAAGAACATACCAATCGGAGGTCGGATGAAATCTGGGAAATTTCTGCAAGTTGACGCTGCAGTGCTGAAATCTACACTCGACAGAGTGCTGTGTTCTACTCAACCAAGCTGGCTGAGGCCCAGAACTTAAGTTGTGGCCAGAGTTGATTTTGGACACGAATTTCAGATGGTTTCTTAGGTTATTTGCTAGGGTTTGAGGGGACTATATATATGTATTGTAGCCGCCATTGAGAGGACCAACCCCCCTTTGGGAAGAGTTAGATCTTATTTTCTTAGGAGTTCTTGGAGACTTGATCTCGTGGAGTTAGGCCATGCTATAGGCCCCTCCCTTGTATCAAGCTAAGTATCTCTATTCCTTTGAATTATATTTTAGTTCTTCTTAGTGTTTTTTATGATGCTAGCAATGATCTCTATTGTTTTCATAATGTTTGCTATGCTTGAGTAGTCTTGTCTAGGCTAATAGATTAGACCTAGGATCTTAGGATTTAGATGTAAAGTTAAGATTTTTAGGTTGCTTTGGTATAAAAGGGACATATTTTGGTCGATCTAGCAAAGTTTGTAGGAGATCTCGTACTGAGATCGTGCCCACGGTCGGTGGAATCGATTGGCCTAAGGAGTATCCTATAAACTTAATTAGGGAGTTAGTGGATTCAATTAGGGCTCGTGACTGATCGCTCCGGGACGTAACCCAAAAGAACGGTTGTAGTTTTACCGCAAGTGCACGGTGTAGCAGCGAGCGGGTTATCGAACACAGGGAGGACGAATGACCGTGCTTGTTCCGATCAACCTGGCTATTTAAGAAGCGAGAAATTTGCCTTTGGCGATCCTGTCACAATCGTCAGACAAAGTACGGAAATATCAAATCAAATAAAGAACGTCTAGGGAATGGGGAATTCCCACTACTCACCGTATTTCGTAAAAGCGTTTCATCAGTATCAAAGTTGCTAGAATAAGATTTTGGATGAACTAGTTGCAACTGAGTGTAGAACCAAGCTCACGCTCTCGCGCTGTTGCCGGTCTATAGCTATCCTAGGTTCGGGTCCAATCTCTTGCAAACCCTAGCCTAGGGAAGCTAGCATTAAGATCAACATCATCGTTCAATCGCGCACCGAGCCCAATCTCTTGCAAACTCGGTCCACGACCTAGTTTGGGATAGTTCCTACCCGTCCAATCTCTTGCAAACGGGTATTGGCACGGAATTAGAACCGGAAACCCTAGTATCGGTCCAATCTCTTGCAAACCGATACTACGGAAATTCGATTCCAACCCAACTCGGATTGCTAGGGTTTCCTATCGAATTGGGATCCAATCTCTTGCAAATCCCAATCGATGTGAATTCCTAGCCATCCGTAGTAAATTGATCCCAATCTAATCCCTAATAGCAATTCTAACGAAATTCCTACCAATTCATCACAATTATGAAATAGGGCTTGTAGGGTTCATCCCCACACCCCAAGACGTGGCGACTACTCACAATTCATAGCAAGATCACAAAAATAATCAATGAAATAAGCAATAGAATTCATCACAATATTGAGATATGCAATAAAAATAGAATTTTTAGAGAAGAGAAAAGCAAACCAATGGAGTTCTTCAATTAATCCAACAAAAATCTAATTTTGTCTCCTCTTCAATCACAAGAATAAAACTAAAAAGCTAATCTAAAAAGCTGCAAAAATCTAAGAGAGAGGCTCTCCTAAAACTAGGGTAAAAATAGGGGTTAAATAGCCCCCAAAATCGTCCAAAAACTGTGACCAAAATACCCCTGCGCTGCCTGTTTTCCGCAATTTTCGCTACAGGCAACGCGTCGCACTCGGCCCGCACTCGGCCGAGTGACAAATGTCGCTCGGCCGAGTGAAAACCCTGTAATTTTCCAGTAAGTCTCGATCTTCAGGGGTCTTCACTTCGGGGGCGGCTCGGCCGAGTGAGTTGTCGTCACTCGGTCGATGGCTTCATGGTACTCGGGCGGACGGGATTATCCACTCGGCCGAGTGGGTCTTCTGAAGCTCAGGCAGCCGAAAAACAGTAACATGGCGATTTTTGAAGGGCTTCGTCTGGGCGCCACTCGGGCGGACGGGGTCTCGTCACTCGGCCGATGTGGTATCCGTCGCTCGGTCGAGTGCACATATAAATCGTGTCTGCTCTGGTCGGCCGAGCGGTGTCTCGCTGGTCGGCCGAGTGACTCCTTCACTCGGCCGAGTGGGACACTAAAAATGCCCAGATTGCTTATTTTGGCCTCCTCGTCGCTCCTGCGACGTCCGTTCTTCTTCCGCTCCTCTCCAACAGCAAAATACCCCTCGGGGAGGTCGCCGGTGACCGTCTGGAGTAAGCGCATCTCGAGATCACTCCAAATCGCGCCAAATCACCTGAAATGCGACAAAAACAACAAATCGTGAAAAGCATCGCAATATCGTCGATATATCGTGAAAAACATGATTTGGGCGATCTAAATGGCATGCAAACATGCGGTAAAAAGGTGTAAAATAAGGAGTGATCAGTGACCATGTCTGGCTCGTGTCTTGATGGGATCAACCGACGAACTATATTACTAATTGACGGATACCGTCACTGCGTCAATGAGAGGCACCAAAATACATCGAAACTCTATCCCACGAGAGTGGTGTGAGTTGAGATCATTCTGACCACGAGAGTGGCATGAATATTGTCGATTCTTAATGCACGGATCGTGTGCGCCTGTCGCGAGAGCGGGGTTAATGCGATACATTAGACAAATTGTGCTAATGTTAGCTGGCCATTGTTCTACATCTTAGATGCGACAATTCCTAATAAAGCCAATGCAACGTAAGAGTCTTAACCTAGCATCGACATCCGATGATCCTAGTGGTGAGTCCTAAATCCCATGTCTTTTATTCCTATTTTTGTGGAGTTCATTGTTTGCGACGTTGAGTGACACGACTTTTGCATCTATCACCATCACGACACTCCATAATACATATTAATACTACCGCTTCCCCGTGTTCGATACCCGCTTGTCGCTATACCGTATGCTTGCGGTAAAATGGCATCGTTTCGAAGTTAATTCCGTGCCGATCAAGTTTTTGGCGCCGTTGCCGGGGAGGTGTTCTGTTATATTATCTATTTAGCACAATTAGGTTGATTAGACTGTGTTAAAAAAATAAGAAAGAGAGAAATTTTTCCCAGCCACCTGCTTTATCATTATTTCCATCTTCTTGTACCACTGATATCTTTTCCAGGTTGTTTGTTTTTGACTATTCAGATACACTGGATCAATCTTGGCATTATTCAGGCAATGATTATTTGACATAGTATGAGGCTCCAATGGAAGAATATGGAGATTATCCACAGGACCCATACTATCAGATTGAAGGATATGATTACTATTCAGAGTGCTATGCCGACTGTGAGTCTTGTGACAAGGAGGGACACTTGCCCTACGAAAGCCGCGTCTGTTTCTTGAGTCCTGAACATCCTCTCAATTTGGCACTCAATGCGTTTCTGGCAAAGGCAGAGGAGGGCACGGCTGTCAGCGCGATACTGAATGAGTCATATGATCGATGGCAGAAAGATAAGGAAGAAATCAACAAGTATCTTTCATCTCTTGAGCTCGAGGGAGAGACTGAGGACATTGATACTTCCATCTCTGAGGAGACAACGATACCAGGCACTGATGAGAGAACTACGATGAGACACTCGAGAGGTGTTGCCACAGTGCTAGGTTGCACCATCGATACTCCCCTACCCACCGATACAGCTAGTTCATATGATGAGTAGATGGACGATTCAGATGGAGAAGACATTGATGTTATCTACCTCACGGATCCAGAGCATGCTTTTGAGGAGGCCTTACATACAGAGCCAGAGCTTATCACCGAGGAAGCCGTGCATTGGGACGAGTACACAGCCATTCATGAGGATCCCGAGCATTACCCTCCTCCTTTAGAGTTACTGCAGCCACCTCATCCTTCCAATGATGCCGATGACTATCCTACAGAGCTTATGGCTCACCTTCAGAAAGATCTCTTTACTCCGTCGCCCTTTACATTTGATTCCCCTCCAGTGTATGATGTTTATTATGATTCAAATTTAAATAACTCATTTTTCCTTTTGTAGGATACCCATACAAATAATGAAGAGGTACGATGGGACGTATACGAGGAGGAGAGCGAGGAGTTAGCACCCATGTATGCTACTGAATATGATCAGGAGGTGCGCTGTGACGAGTCTGACGATGATGAGGAGTTACTTGATGAGACCCGAGCTTATATGCCAAAGCTACCTGAAGAACCCGAGGCGAACAACGAGGAGTTAGTCAACGTGGTGCACGAGAGTAGATTTATTTCCAGGGAAGTGTTGTCAACCATCCTTAATTTTAAATACTTATGTTGATGACCCTCTTTGGAATACATTTATTTTGGGGAAGAATTATCCACATCAGATTGATGCGGCTTATCTCTTGCATGGTATATGTGGAGTCCTTGTAGAGATGTTGGGAGCCGCATTGCTGGAATCTGATGGAGGCTGTGGACAAACGCACCTGGCAGAGCCACAGAAGGATCAGTTAGAGCAGTTGCCTGCACCGGCAAAGATACTGGATCCGCCTTTTGCTATAGGTGATATTACTCCAGTAGTGTAGTATTTTATGCTTTCAATAAACACGAATCCTCTCGACAGCGAGAGGACAGTATAGATTTGCTTGATTTGTTAGTTTAGAATAAATATCACCCCATATGACGGCAACAATAATCTTTTACACCCTACACTTTATATGCTATATTGATTGCTATCCTCTGTATATTTTGATGTGTCACATCCTTTTGCTCACCACCATCGAGCATTTATTTCAAGTAAAACCTTACTTTCTTATTCGTTTGACTTGATCTCGCTTAGTGAAGCCGTGACATTTTTGATCAAGTCATTTGAATAAGATTGTTTGGTATAAACTTGGGGGAAGGCGCTCTCATGTATCATTGCATGTGCATGTAGTTGCATTAGGATTTCATGTCATTCATATCATCAATTTTCATTCACCCCCTCATATTTATCGTTGTTCCTCATAATTACCTTTATGATCACATTGAGGACAATGTGAAGTTTAAACTTGGGGGAGTGCATTTCCATGCCATTTATTTGCATATTTACTTTATATTTAGGGTTTTAAGAATTTTTTAAATTTTTTGCATCATCTTTTTGAATTTTCCATTTTATTTTCTTTGTATATGTTTTCATGCATCATATTGTGTGCTTGTTTTTATTTTCTTTATTTTCTTTTATTTTTATTTCCCGCTTTTCTTTTCCTCTTTATGCTAGATATATTTTGTATGCTGACATCTCTTATAACTTTAGCAGCTTTCACGATGCTTATTATTCTTGCCATGCTACTAGAAGTATTTCAGTATCTCGATATCCACACATGCTTGCATATATATTTCTTTCAATTATTTCTCTATCTGAATGCATGATACTAATTGAAGCTAAATGTATACAATAGTATTTAGTATGCTTTTGTTGGAAATGCACCAAGATTCACACATCATTTGTATATCTGAAGCATCCGTATTATTGTCTTATTCACCTTCTGTTGCATACCTGATATAATTGTACGCTTTACCACTTGACTTCACTATTTGTTGAAATAATTAAGAATATCCATGCTTACATATGAGTTTTAGTTGAAGTATTATCTTATTGAACTGTTTGTGCACATCTTATGAGTGAACCGAGTGTTACATCATTTCCTTCTCCACATATATCTTTTTATTCTCTACATGTCACTTGAGTTCGCCCCTTGCAGCTCTCATACCGCATCTATTCCCAAAAATCCATTGCAAAAGAAAAGTTAGCTCCAAAAGTACAAAAAGCCAAAAAGGAGCTAAAAACAAAAAATACATATCATATAGCTCCACAAAAATCCAGAAAGAAAAATGAGAACAAAAAAGAAAAAGAAAAATATTTCTCTATCTCATTATTGGAGCCACAAAAATACTTGGGAAAACCAAGGCAAAAATTCCATTTTCCCATATCCTTTTCCTTTAGATGCGATGCCTCACGCTGAGCTTGGGTGGGTAAATTCATTTGACCATAAGAGTGAGTACGCTATTAAAGTGGAGAGGTGCATGAATGGGAAAGGTTGATAATGCTGAAACTTAGCAAAATACTTTAGTTATGGAGATTTCTTATGATTCAATATAATATGTGAATGCCATGATTTATTCCATTCTCCATTGCATGCTTGGTGTGATTCTTATATGCTTTTGTTATAACTCTTGATTGAAAGGTGCATCGCCAATGATCTGCATATTAAATTCTATGAATTGCGTGAAGTAGATATGAGTTGATTGTATGAATTTAGAGAGTCCCTTTTGTTCTTCTTGAAAGCTTGTAAGTACCATGTTTAAGTAAGATATGAAATATTTATAGCATGTGGTTTGTATTTTCCAACTTATCGTGATGTGTAGCTTATGGCTTGAGATCTGAGAGAATAATCTAGCGACCCCGTCCACTTCGTATTCTTTTTCGTTTTCTTATTTTTACCTCCAGGTGAGCTTCGTATTTTTCTTCCTCGAGGACGAGTAAGAGGTAAACTTGGGGGATTTTGATATGCTCCTATTTTGCATGAATTATCCCATATTTTCATGACGCATTTCACCCTCCAAACCTCCGTTTTATACGCTTTTACGCTATTATTTAGAACAATATGACTTTCGGAGCATTTATGCCCATTTCAGGGATTTGGAGTGATATTGGAGCAATTTGGAGTCAATGAGACGGTCGGCGACGTGACAGCACCTAGAAGACTCATGATGACATGCCTGAGGTGCCAAAGAAGAAGACGAGAGGAGGAGGAGAGAGCGAAAGATGAGAAGCTCATGCCATCTTTAGTTTCCCAGGCGACTCGACCGAGTAGCAACAGCTACTCTGCCGAGCTGACACACAAAGTTAGCACGGAAATGGCCACGACTACTCGACCGAGCAGACAGCCAGCTCGACCCGAGCTGCATCAAATAGAGCGACGATTTTGAGCTGTTCTCCAAGGCACTGTAGCTCGACCGAGCAGGAAAGCAACTCGACCGAGCAGTTCACATACTCGACCCGAGTTGTCATCAAACAGAGCAACATTTTGGAGGAAGTTCTGATCTACTGAAGCTCGACCGAGTAGGCGGGGCTACTCGGTCGAGTAAGGCAATCGCCCAGATTTTCAGACAGCCTCTCACTCTTTTGATATATTCTATCTTTCCAGTTGGCAAATTATATGTCTCATATTTTTTATGGATAGTAGACTTCAAGATAGTTCCAACGCCGCCAAGAACTCACCAATTGGAGGTCGGATGAAATCTAGAGAATTTCTGCAAGTTGACGGTGCAATGCTAAAATCTGCACTCGACCGAGTGTTGTGTTCTACTCGACCGAGCTGGCTGGGGCCCAGAACTTAAGTAGCGGCCAGAGTTGATTTTGGGCACGAATTTCAGAGGGGTTCTTAGGTTATTTTCTAGTGTTTAAAGGGACTATATATATGTATTATATCTGTCATTAAGAGGACCAACCCCCCTTGGGGAGAGTTAGATCTTATTTTCTTAGGAGTTCTTAGAGACTTTCTCTTGGAGTTAGGCCATGCCATAGGCCCCTCCCTTGTATCAAGCTAAGTATCTCTATTCCTTTGAATTATATTTTAGTTCTTCTTAGTGTTTCTCTATGATGCTAGCAATGATCTCTATTGTTTTCATAATGTTTGCTATGCTTGAGTAGTCTTATCTAGGGCTAATGGATTAGCCCTAGGATCTTAGGATTTAGATATAAAGTTCGGATTTTTAGGTTGCGTTGGTATAAAAGGGACGTAATTTGGTCGATCTAGCTAAGTTTGTAGGAGATCTCGTACTGAGATTGTGCCCACGGTCGGTGGAATCGGTTGGCTTAAGGAGTATCCTATGAACTTAATTAGGGAGTTAGTGGATTCAATTAGGGCTCGTGACCATGTCCGGCTCGTGTCTTGATGGGATCCACCGACGAACTATATTAATAATTGGCGGCTACCGTCATTGCGTCAATGAGAGCCACCAAAATACATCGAAACTCTAACCCACGAGAGTGGCATGAGTTGAGATCATTCTGACAATGAGAGTGGCATGAATATTGTCGATTCTTAATGCATGGATCGTGTGCGCCTGTCGCAAGAGTGGGGTTAATGCGATACGTTAGACAAATGGTGCTAATGTTAGCTGGCCATTGTTCTACATCTTAGATGCGACAATCCCTATTAAAGCCAATGCAACGTTAGAGTCTTAACCTTGCATTGACATCCGACGATCTTAGTGGTGAGTCCTAAATCCCTAGTCTTTTATTTCTCTTTCTTTGTGGAGTTCCTTGTTTGCGACGTTGAGTGACACGAATTTTGCATCCATCACCATCACGACATTCCATAATACACATCCACAAATAAACCCGCAAGTCTAACTAAACATAGGAGTAGATAGGTAGTATAACACCGCTTCCCCGTGTTCGATATCCACTTGCCGCTATACCGTGCGCTTGCGGTAAAACGACATCGTTTCGGAGTTAATTCCGAGCCGACCAAGATGATCTCGATGCAGTCAGGATTGCTAACCTCCGTTGCTCGACAGGGCCGTCACACCTTGAAGCACAAGAGTTCTTTCCTAAGACGCGTGTGGCAGATCTGCTACAGATTTTGGGGGAGGTATGTAACCCCCCCTTTGGTGCACCTGAACTTCCCTAATGAATTGTCGGAGACCCCTGAATGAACTCCTCAGGGGGTTATTGCACTGTGTTCTGCACACTTAGAGGCAAGGCTATGCTATATGTTCAATCATCTCATTCAGTTCTTCCTCTACCTCTCTAATGTGGCAAAGTGCCAGCTGGTCCCTTACAGCTTGAGCATAGTCGCCTTGGCTATAATGTTCGCCTCCCAAGGAAAGGGGTGGCTATCGGCTGAGCTGGTGCATAGAGTGTCTGAGCAAAGGAAGATGTCTGATACACAGTTCTAACTCAATAGCTAAGCTAGGGCTCTGAGGTTTTTTTGAAGAGAAGCCTCGATGAACAAGTATTGGAAGGAGAAGTGGTTTTGGGTCACCGGGAGTTGGGGAGTTCCAATGAGGGTCATGTCATTGCCGAAGAGCCGGTGCCATGCCGATTTGGGTAGCCCTACAAATAAGAACATAATGTCATCTTGAAGATGGCCAGAGGAATGAGCTGAGCTGGTGGGCATGGATGGCTGCGTAACTTACCGTCATCTGGTCCTATAATGCGTTATTGTTAGAGTAAGCAATCCATGAACTGTAGGTCATGCTTACTGAGAAGGGCATATAGCTCGGTGAGTATCATGCCTCGCTCTCCAGAATACCTGGGAAGTAAGAATCCATCCCAGGTGTTCCCAGAGAGATGTATGTGATAAAGAGAGAGAGACAACTAGAGAGATGCAGGTCCACTGTGCACTGCTGGGGTAGTACATGTAATGTTCCCAAAACTAAACAACAACATCACAGAGGCATCAGACATCCACAGAGACAACAAATGAAACACAATGTATGTATGTATGTGTGTATGTATGCATGTATCATGTCCAACATATATCATCTTCCTCTCAGACATCATATACTTCAAAATCCCCAAGTACAATGCATCTCACTCTCATCTCACAACCCCATCTCACCCCCTCATAAAAACCTAAGACTCCACCTTAAGATCCAGACCTTCAGCTGCCACTAACACCTCAGAAGCTACCTGGAAAATCACAGGTGGGGCATGTCAATGCGTGACCCAGTAGAAAATCCAACTCCACTTAAAATGTCACTTCTTACTATGCCACTAGAGGCATGTACGCAGTGATGATGATGCATGCAACATAATGGCATGTCATAGTAGAAGCATGTGGACTCAAAGTAAAAGAGACTACAACAGCAACATCACAACAATAGCAAAAGGTATAAGAGGGGAGGGATTACAATAATTACATGAACAACAACTAGAACGAGCTAAAGGAAATAAACAACAAGTGCAACACAGAGGCAAAGTTACAAAGGACTACAACATTAAATAATTTATTTATTTAAATGTCATTTGGAAACATGGGTATGTCGTTGAATATGAGGAACTGGACTCCACTCCAAGGTGGGGTGGTAAGAAGCACCCGCCAGTGATACACGAGCACTGTTTCCTTAACGGGGTCTCTCACTCCACCCATTCCACCGCATCAGAGTGAGAGTGAGAAAAACTCCACAACATCACAAACATCGTACCCGAAATTGAGCAAGGTACAGTAATAACCACAAAGTACCTAAAACTGAGTAAGGTACTTAAACACAGCCATAACACAGTCCAGTCCTCATACCCTACTAGCACCCGCCAGTGATACACGAGCACTGTTTTCTTAACGGGGTCTCTCACTCCACCCATTCCACCGCATCGGAGTGCGAGTGAGAAAAACTCCACAACATCACAAACATCGTACCCGAAACTGAGCAAGGTACAGTAATAACCACAAAGTACCTAAAACTGAGTAAGGTACTTAAACACAGCCATAACACAGTCCAGTCCTCATACCCTACTAGTACCCAGTTTCCCCAACCCAAGTGTGGCTCACCCTTTTTTAAGAGGACTGAGTCATTCAACATTTCATTTATCCTTAACACTGGTTCATACAATTACATTAATACAAAGTATGTGACAAGTTGCATGGAAGTGAACTAAGAGAGGAAGTAATCATGCATTTCACAATATTTCCATACTTCATTATTAAAAGGCTAATCTCCAAATGGAAACCTTTCCATTATATTCTCATTGCATTCTCCTTTCCATCATATCTTTCTTCCTTACATCCCAACACCACAATGCACATAAGAGGCCCATGGCCGACAATAATAGGAGTGTTTTGTCATTTGTTTTACCGCTTTAAAGAAGATAATTTAACAACATTTCTACATATGTTCCACTTAAAATGAAGATTACACTTTAGCACATTAGCACAACAATGTCATAAAGCTAACATCTTTACACATGAATCCTTAAATAAAAGCCAAGTAAAGCAAGCATATTGCATGAAAATAGTAGCTTGTGCATGGAAAAGAGGACATTTGCAAGGAATTCAATAAAGGTCACAACTTTCTCAAGGAGCATCACAAGTTAACAACTTTTGTATGATTACCTAAGAATGGTAATAACTTGCTTAAGGATTCATAACAACCACTAAAGGAGTGGACTTAAACATCACAACAACCTAAAGGGACTAACTTTAGTATGCAATTTAAAGAAAGATTACAACTTGTTAAAAAAATGAGCAACTAAACCTATAAAATAGTAAAGGTACAATCTTTTTCATATTCCCATAAGAAAGATGATAACTTGCATGTGATTTCATAATAATTTTCAAGGAGTTAACTTGAAAGTAAAAGCATGCATATCTTTTAAGAAACAAAATGAAACCTTTTGCTTGGAAAACATGGCATGTAAATAATATGCTAGGGGAGCAGGATTTCTACCTCTTGTAGCTTGATTGTACTCCTCCAAAACTTTCTCTTAAGATTCATTTATTCTTCCTTCAATCAAGGCCTCCTTCATTGCTCCTCTTTTCATCTTCTTCTCTTTCCTTTAATGGTTTCTCCTTAATTCTCTCCCTCCATCACTCTTCCTTCTCTTCTCTCATTTGTTTCTTTCCCTTTTCCTTTTCTTTCTTTTTTTATTTTCCTTTTTTTGAATGTAGCGTTCGGCCCTCCCACAAGGAGAAAAAGTGATATCAATGAAAAAATGGAAAGAAAAGAAAAAGAAAGAAAATAGAAGAATTTAGAAAGAAAGAGTAGAATGAAAGAATTAATTAAAGAGAGATATTTCTCCCATGGGTCCCTTTATTTACAAGTTTGCCGTTCCTTTACACATACTTACACACACACCTGCACTTAATTACAAGTGTACCATTACTGTACACAAACTTCTACTATACACACACTCTCCACTAATTACAAAAATACCACTAACCCCAAACCTTTTCACACTAAGCCCCCCTACACTAACCCATTTCCTAATACACACCCTCTTCTAATTACTAAGGAGCCATCACTCTACACACACCACCCCTTGTATACCGACACAACCAACCCACATGCAACCATACCATCATGCATAAACACCAAATTAATAGTACTATTAATAACAATAGTAATACTACTAAGAATATCAAATAATAACCATAATAATAATAATAGCACACACACATACATCCAATTAAATACATTAATGCCACACATCAATCATACATTTATATATACATATACACTACATCATAATACACAAATACACCCACATTAATAAGGTACTACTATATACACTACACCATTTTTAATTACTAAATACCCACCGACCATGCTACACACACCCATCTACTATACACACAAAATACAACTTAAATACAATAATGCCATTAGCACTAATCACCCACTTAATAACAAGGTTGTAAAAAACGCTAGGCGCTAGGCGTTCGGATTGCGAGCGCCTAGCGCCCAGAGCATTAATCGGGGATTAATCGGGGATTAATCGGCCTAGGCGGATTTGCAGTTTTTAATTATTTTATTTATTTTTATATAATATATTTATGTTTATATATAAATATATATATATATTATTTAAAATACATCAAATATTTAATACATACTAAATCAAATCCACTTTACCTACTTTAGAGTATTTGTGTGCAATAAAATAAAATTTAAAAGATACTCTTGTGCAATTAAGCCATTTACCAAAAACGCCCAGAAACCGCCCAGGAACCGCCCAGGAACCGCCCAGAGCGCCCAGACACCGCCCAGAACGCTTAGGCGGTCGATTAATCCCAAAAACGCCCAGATTGACCGCCCAGGCCATAATCGGGGCGTTTACTGGCCGCCTAGCGCCTAGGCGCCGCCTAGGCGACCGCCCAGGCCGATTTTTAGAACACTGCTTAATAATAACAACATTAATAATTAGAATGCGAACAACAATAATAATAATACGAACACTACTCCTAATAACATATTATTACTAATACACAATGCACTACCATATGTATACAATCATAATCCATAATTATATAGTACTACATGTCGTATAGACCCACTAACTCAATACTAATACATAAGCACAATCATATTCAGTCAAACAACACTCCAATAGTACAATCACTTTACACACTACGTAATACACTATATACACCACATAATACATATCACTATACAGGTATACGCACACAATACACTACATAATACACAACAGTAGACATGCCCTACGTATCTGACACTAGGGCCATTACAATCTATCCACCTTAAAATCAAGTCCGTCCTCAGACTTTCTTGAAGAAGGGCCAACTTATGGATGGGCAGACCTAGACATTAAGGTCATTCAACCCCAAACATACATACACTATAACAAAAGCAATGTAATGCATCGCTTCCCAAAAAGCACGGAAGCGAGAACGTTACGAAGGTCCGCATTGACTGGAGTGGTAAAGCTAGAGTTCACTAAGCGTCTGTGATAACAACATATTAGGTTCTTGCATGCAATCAGAACAATAGAATATTATATCATTCATTAGCCACATCCAGAAGTTCGTACATGAAATAAACTAATAGGGCCTCAGCATGGCTAACGAAACTACATCAATGTACAATCTCCTACTACAAAATACTAAAACAACTAAAAGGAAAAGCAGCAACAGCACTAGCCTCTAGTCCTCCACAGGGAGTGACTCAGCATCAACAACGAGCTCCTAGCTCTCTAGATTAGATGTCTCAAATAGGCTCTCCTGATACTCTAGCTCGTAGTCTGACATACATTCCAAAACACGAATGTATGTCAGCAAGGGTCTGCAAGTAAAAGTAAGAAGACCAAAGGCAAGGTGTATGGAATTTAAAGACAGTTATAAAATGTTGTTTATCTGGCAAATTGTGAGATGCGACATCATGACAGTTTATGTAAACATGGCAGGAAAGTAAAAGACAGTGCAAGAAAGTAAACGTGGCATGGCAATGGCTGTAGCGTATGCTACCGGTTACAAGACAAGACAAGACAATATAAGACAAGACAAGACAATGTGTGTGTCTCTAGGGTTCACGCCTTAAGGTTAGAGTGCGGCCAAACCCTCTAAACCTTGCGACCGCTCAACCTAACCCAACCCCAAGTGCACAAGACAATTCCGTACAAAGGATCACTCTCTCTACGAGGAGAGTGCCTTATTCCCCGCAGGTTATCCATACAAAGGATCACTCTCTCTGCTAGGAGAGTGCCTTATTCTCCGCAGATTATCCATACAAAGGATCACTCTCTCTGCTAGGAGAGTGCCTTATTCTCCACAGGTTCAATACACTTCATGAACAAAGTTACATGGCAAGGCAAAACTGATGCATGTCCGTTTTAAGATGTTTATCAACATGACAGTTATAGTATATTGGGCCTAGACTTCATCATCAAGTCTAGACTGTCGTGAGTGTATCCTAGACGCTATCATTTCACGTCAGATCTCTTGTTCATATTTTACAAATAAAGGAAAGTAATGGCCTAAACGTGGCCGTTTTAACGCAAGTGAGCACACTTGCCAACCTAATCTAGAGTACAAAAGGATGTGAAGCATATGTCCATGTCGTCTTAACATTTCCATGAATTACAACATTCTAAAACAGGTTAAACGATGAAATTAATCGGTTGTTTATTAAACATACTACAATTGGGTATTTTTCGTTATTTATTCCAGAATCATAAACATACGATATTTTATGTCAATGTGTCACAAATTAAGTATGGGTCGTCATGGTATTTTTAGTGAGCGTAATTTCACGGGTCAAATTCTTGTTATTCAGCTTTAAGTGAAAAAGACAATTTAACATTTAAACTTCAAAAATTCAAAACAATTCGCACACTTGCCTGATTTTGATGAACTTGGTGTCGTTGGTATCGTCTCGACGAGCACTATGTTACCGATAGTCTGCTTCTCTGGTTTGATTAAACATATAACATAATTAGGTTCTTCCCGACATGTTACATTATCAAAATAACTCGTACGACGTCTAATGATTCGATTTTATTACGTTCACTAACCTAGAATGTGGGTTATAGTTTATTAAGGTGGATCACTAACCGTGGGTGCAGGGAATGGAGTCGAGTCACAATGACGGGCATCAGCGATGGTGGCGATGGTGCGACGAGCTGTTTGCAACGAAACTATTCACCGGAGGGCTGAGGTGTGTCGGGATGGCGCCGTTGGGAGGCAACGGCTCGTTGGAATCAGATCGTTAGTAAGAGATGCAGCCAATGGGAGGTGGCCGCTTTACATGGCGGCTGGTCGGAGCTGACTGGGGGTGGCACGTCGGACTGAGGGGTTCTGGACGGCGGTAGGGGTTCTCCGGCGGTCTTCTATATGGCGGGAGGAAGTATGGAGAGGGGAAGAGGGGTTGCGCACGAGTTATGAGGGATGCCGGTGTTCAGGTGGGGGGGAGGAAGAGCAGGCAGGCAGGTGAACTGGGGGCTGGGCGGCCTGGGCACGGTGTTGGGAGGTGGCTGAAGCTGCGACGTCGGGAAGAGAAGAACTCGCAGGGGGTTTGTTGGACATGGGGTTACCGCCGTACTGGGCTGTGGTCGAGGCGAGGGGAAGGGAGGTAGGGCAGTCGGCAGGATTTGCTGCGGTTGAGGGCTACTGACGTGGGGAGAACAACAGGGGCTATGCGCATGGGGAATGGTGCCAGGTTTAGGGTTCGGGGAGTGTTGGAGAGGGAGAGGGAGATGGGGAAGGAAACTAGGGTTACGGGGTTGTTTTGAAGAGGAGAGCCGTCCTTTCTTTTTGTTTGGGTTTTGTGAAGGCTGGGGCACACAAAAGGTGTCCTGGGGTTGTACTTAGGTTTACAGGCTGCCCCTTGTAGGCTTAGGGAAGGAGTAGAGTAGGTTTGCAAAATAATTGGGGGTTTCTTTCTATTTTGATGGGAGAAAGAGAGGGTTTCGGCCTGGGTTTTGTTGGGAGATAGAGAGTTTACGTGGGGAGAGAAGTGGGGGAGAGAGAACATGGGGGAATGATTGAGGGGGGTTGTACCCACATTACTAGAAACCACATTAGCCACGGAACGATTCCCTGGAAAATATTTCTTCATTATCCACCAACATGTCCGTGGATAATATTTACTGGTTATTACAATAACAGCCACAGATTTTCCGTGGAAAATACATTTTTGCCATGGATTTGTCATCATATCAACTTTTCGACGAAGAAATATAATTTCCACGAACATTTCCGTTGCACATAACTTGAAACGGCGAGGGACAGTCGATGGTAAATGGCAAAATCCAATGCGCCAACAATTGGCGGGTGATCGAAAAAAACAATGTGCCAACCATTGGCGGGCGAGTGAAATCGCGGAAATTTTTTTATCGAAACCCTATCTCGAACATCCTCCCGTAAAGTGAAACAGGGCGATTAAATTTTTTCCTCTATTGCGAACATCCTCTAATTATCTCTATCTCTAGCGACGAAACCCTGACTCTCGACGATCGACGCGCCTCCCTCTCCAAGCTCATGGTCGTCCCCGGCCTCAGTCCCTCTCCTCTAACCTTGCGAACCCATAAAACCCCTAGATCGGGCTTCCTCTGACTCGCGACAACTCCCATCCCCCTTGCGATCACCTCCCCCCTCCTCTCAAACTTTCCGATCACCTCCCCCTCCTCTCAAACTTTCTGATCAAGTCCCTCGATCGTGACAAACTTTCCGATCACCCTCCCCCCTCGTAATGCGCTCTCGCTGCCATCCGAAACCCTGGTACAAAGTGACCACGACGAGCGACGCATGACTATCCGATGATCAGATCGGTTCTCTGACGAAATGATCGAAAATTTTAGTGTTTTACTGCGATCTGTTCTCTTACGGTGCTCGCAGGCGACGATGTTCTCAGGCAGGTAGCTATCCCTATCTCTCTATCTCTCTTGATCAAAATTTTCTAACAAATTAGGGATTTTGATTTCCTCAGACGTACCTACCGAACGAAATAGGGTTTTGATCCCTCCGGTGAACTTGTTCTCTAGCGACAACAAGGTTCTTCTTTCCCTTTTGTATTGAAATTGGGACATTTTTGTTATATTTGTATTCTTAATGCCTATGTTCAACGGCGGTCATGCTTTGTAGTTATTGGTGTATTTTTTATCGTCTCAATTGGCATATTGTTTATCATCTCCATTGGAAATTGCATACGCTTAATATGCTACAAAAAAATATGAAATAAGTTCAATTAGATTGTCAGAACTCTTATAAGGGATTTATATGTTTCTTGTTCTTGACATGCTTATGTGGTTATTGCTCTTTCTCTGTAAGTAAATTCCGTCATTTGGGAATATTTATAGCAACATTTTCTCTGAATATAATATTTATCTTATTGTTCACATTTAAGACACGAGTTCTTTGAATATACAAAATTAGGTTAGAAAATTGATAAAAATTGAAAATTTTAACATACTCAGTCGGATTTGTGCAATTTTTAAAAGGAAAATTCAAAATCGAAAATAGAATTGGATACATTCGAGTCAATATCTCATTGTAGAAATTAAGGGTTGTTAAAGAGAATGATAATGGTCCAAGTTGGAATGTTGATAACAAAAATTAAATGATTTGTGAAAAAGAATAAAATGAAGTATCATAAGCTTAGTTCATTTTAAACTCCTGCTAGCCCAAAGCGCACGACAGTAGGGCAAGTGCCTGGAAAATGTCTGGATGACCACAACCTGATGAAATGAATGAAGAGAACTCGAGTCAGTCATAGATGTTGATATGTGACTTTAGATAAGTCAGTCATCGGTGTTTGTCTCTCCATAGCAGAAAAAACGTATTTCAGATGAACAATAATATATGTACATAATTTTAAGGGTTAATGACTGGAAAATACCCTAACGTTTCAGTGTTTCTTACAAATATACATTATCGTTCATTTTGGGACACATTGGTACCCAGAACGAAAATTGGCTAACAGGGGCTAACTTATTTACAAACTGCCCGTTTTTCCCCTTACTTAAAAAAGGGTTAAAGAGATAACTTACCTCTTGCCGTGTCCCCAAACAGAATTCGTGGGAGAGGAAAAGCTAGGGCAAACAAATTGGGGGAAAGAAAGGAAATTGCAGAGATTAGAGGGCAACACATGAAATGGGGGAGAAAGAGGGGATGCTGGAGGTCGAAGATTGAATCAAGTGGAAGAACTGCAGCATCAAAGAGCAAGATGGTAAGTAAATTTATAAAATTTTAAATTTTTTTGCCCAAAATAAGTTAAATTACAGTGGTAATTGGTAGAAATGGTTGAATTAGGATACAAAGCTGAGAGATTTTAGATGATGACTTTGTGTTGCGTGAGGTAGTAGAATTTGAAAGTCAATTAAGCAGTATGCTAAGTATGGTCTGTTGTAGAAACTGTATGGTGCATGTTACTATGTCTTTTAATCCAAGTAATGTTGTGAATTTGTCGATGCTAATTATAGTTTTCTGCTAAGTCTTTATTATACAACATAATGAATATGTTATGTTGCATATGATGAATGGTTTATTGTGCATAAGTTATGGTGAGAAATGTCTAAAATGTTGTTGACAGAGTCAGAAAGTTAACTTGAAGATCCATTATGGGGGAGTATTAAGACTTGGATCTAAAGGAAGTTATGAACATGGACAGCAGGAAGTTTTCCTTGTCTGTCTTGCTGGGTTGTTGACAGTGGAAACTTTGAAAATGCTGATTAAAGATTTAGGACATAAAGGCATGTTCTACATATACTTCAAGCCCTGGAGAAAGGATTTCAGTTGGTGTAGTAGAATTGATGATGATGTATAGGCCTCTGAAATATTGAACATGAAGGGCAGTAGGACTGTGGACTTATATGTGTCACATGAATGTGTAGGGCATCAACTTGAAGGTAATTCTACTACTCAGAAAGCAATTGTCAACCTGAGTGAGTTAGAAGGGGAAGTTGATCTTAGCATTCCAAATTCAATGCCAATAGAGGAGGGAAGCATGCCAACAGAGGAGGGAAGCACAGAGGTCAATTTGAAAGAAAAGGATGCTGAAACAGTGGCAAGTCTGATTCAACCAACATATACATATACAAGTAGGAGGGAACTGTATGAGGAAATAGATGTGAAACTAAGCTGTCCATCATTACTACCCCATGAATATGCTAATGCCTTGGATAATGAAGATGAAAGGGCAAAATTGCAGGAGGCTATGGCTGCTATTCATGAGGCTAGGGATGATATGGCCGATTTTCAGGAGGCATTGGAAATGGCAGATTGGCAAGCAGAGGTGCAGAAGGATATGGCAGATGTTCAGGAGGCAATGGGAATGGCAGAGTGTCAAGCAGAGTTGCAGGAGGCTAGGGCAGATTTTCAGGAGGCAAGGGCTGAGTGTATTGCAGAGTTGCAGGAGGAAAGTGCTTAGTGTCTTGCGGAGTTGCAATCATATTTTTAGGATGACATTGTTGAAGATGATACAACAGATGCTATGCATGATGAGGAAGCAATGGATGATACCGCAGAGACTGGGCATGATGAGGAAGAAATAGATGATACAACAGAGGCTATGCATTATGCAAGTGAACAACCAAGTGAGTCAGATGTAGATAATGAGTAAGAACCAAACATATGATGATGATGTTGACTGTGGAAGCAGTGAGGATGATGTTGAATTGGAGGATGAAGGTGATGTAAATTTGAAGGAAGAAGATGGTGTGGAGTTGGGTAGAATGTTGGGTGAAGACACTGTGCACTCAAAAAAGAAGAGGACTGATGGCATCCATGTGTATGGAGGCCTAGAATGTGAGTCACATAATGAATGGGCCACATACACAGATAATTCAGATGGGATTAGGAGCATGGGAGGCAGTGGTGATGAAAGGACATGCAGAGGGCGAAAATTTGTGCAGAATGTTGATATGGATAACCCAAAACTGGAGGTTGGAATCAAGTTTGCAACTCCAAGAGAATTCAAGGATTTGTTAAGAGAGCATGCAATACGAAATGGATATGATTTTAAATTCAAGAAGGACGAAGGAAGCAGAATTTCTATGGAGTGCACTAACAGGTGTGGATGGGTGTGTTCAGGCTTTTGGGATAGCAGCAGAGAATTCTGGGTAGTGAAGAAACTGACAACACATTCAGGGTGCCATGTCGTGAGGACCAATTCTCAAGTGACATTCCAATGGATTGGCAAAATATATGTTGAACACATAAGAGACCAACCCATCTGTCCATCAAAGTGTTGATGAAGAATCTGAGCAGGGACTATGGCCTAGATATTAGGCAAGTAAAAAGTTATAGAGGGCTAGGAGCTTTGCCAATGCTTACATAGAAGGCTCCTACAAGTTGCAGTTTAAGAAACTATCGAACTACTCCCATGCCCTATTACAGAAAAACCCTGGCACTTTTTGCACGGTTAGGTCAAGGCCTAGTGATGTGGATACTGCACCAATATTTAGTGGAATTTTTATCACCTACCCTTGTCAGGTTAAGGGTTTCAAAGATGGATGCAGGCCATTCATTGGACTTGATGGAACTTTTCTGAAGTCAGAGATTGGGGGATTGTTGCTTAGTGCTACAAGCAGAGATGGGAACAATGCAATGTTCCCATTGGCCATAGCTATTGTCCCTAATGAATCAAAAGACACTTGGACGTGGTTCATGACCTGCTTGCTTGAGGCACTTGATGTGAACAATGAAGGGTAATTCACCTTCATATCAAACAGACAGAAGGGACTGCTGGAGACATAAGGATGTCTTACATAGAGGACACCACAGGTTTTGCTTGCGGCATATGTATGATAACTTCAGAAAGGAGTTCATGCCAATATTATATAGGCAGCTGATATGGAAGATTGCTGGAGCTTTTGTGGAGGGGGACTGCCTAACTGTAATTGAGGAATTCTACCAGATCTCATTAGAAGCTGTTAAATGGCTTTGTGATGTGAGGGTGGATGCTTGGTGTAGGTGCTACTTCACAGATGATAGTTGTTGTGATTTAGTTGTAAATAATATCTCTGAATCATTCAACAAATTCATTTTAGAGGCTAGGGATAAACCAATCATAACTTGCCTTGAAATGATTAGGAGGCAACTGATGATTAGGTTTCAAAAGAAGAAAACCAGTGCAGCCAAGTGGATTGGAGAGACATGCCCCAGGATTCTGGAGAAGGTGATGAAGTTGAAGAGTAAATGTACATGTCTTTTTGTGGTCTATGCTGGAGAGGGGCAGTATGAGGTTAGACAAGACAATGGGGTGTATACTTTGAATTTGTTGGCAAGAACTTGTGACTGCAGGTTTTGGGAGAGGACATGAATTCCTTGCATCCATGCATGTGCAGCTCTGATGGCTGAGAGTAAAAATCTAGAGGATCATGTGCACAGATATTACACAAAGATTGCCTATATGCAAGCATATGCAAGGATGATCCACCCAATTCCTGATTTAAGATCTTGGCCAAAGACCACTTATTCTGAGTTGGTGCCACCACCATTTACCAAGCAGCCTGGAAGGCCTGCTAAGAAGAGGAGGAGGGGTGAATTTGAACCTGGGTCAAAATCAAGATCAAGGACTAGCTCAACAGCTAGCTCATGCCAACTGTCTAGACATGGACAGACACAAACCTGCCAAAACTGTCATGAAGTTGGGCATAATAAGAGGAGTTGTAAAAATCCATCAGCCCCATAGCCATCTTCAAGATCTGCACTTCCTAGAGGGAGGCCAAAATCTCAACAGAAGGAGCTCAGCAAAGAGATTTAACCAGAGTTTTTAGCTTTGTTAAGGAGGGCTGGTATCAATGTTGATGGTAGAAGCTAGAGCTCAGATGCCCAGAATACCCATGTTGTAAGTTCATTATTGAACTGCCATTTCAGAACACCCCTGCTATATCGTTATTGTGATTTCATCAGAACTTTTTACAGAGTACCCCTGCCCAATAACAAGCCCAGAGTCATAGAGGAGGCAGAAGATTGGGATCAAGAAAACATTCTTCTGGCAGGGGTGGTCAAGTACCTCCAGTTGTAAGTGCTATATGACTTATAATTTCAACATGCTTGCTTACATTTGTCATTTCATGCTGTAATTGTTATTGTGATATATGAATTTTGATTTCCTCATAACTGTTTATAGAGTACCCCTACCCAACAGCAAGCCCATAGTCAAAGAGGAGGCAGAAGATTGAGAGGAGGCAGAAGATTGAGAGCAAGACAAATTTCTTCTGGCTGGGGTGGTGAGGTACCTCCAGTTGTCAGTGCTATATGACTTGTGATTTCATCATACCTGATTACTTTTGTCATTTCATGCAGTAATTGTTATTGTGATATATGACTTGTGATTACCTCATAATGATAACTATTTACAGAATACCCCTACCCAACAACAAGACCATAGTCATATAGGAGGAAGAAGATTGAGAGCAAGACAAATTTCTTCTGCCAGTGGTGGTCAAGTCCATCCTGTTGTAAGTGATATATGTCTGACATATACTAGTGATAAACTTCTGATATATGTCTTATTTATTCTTGTTATATATGTTTGATATATGTCTGATACATGTCTTATATTTGTGTGTTTCCAGACTTCTCAACAGCACCAAGGCCACAGGCAAAGTGAATGTGGGATCACTCAACCAAATCTTCAAGGTGGGGCTGGCATTGGTGTGCCCCAACAACAACATCATCCTGTTGTAAGTGCTATATGTCTGACATGTGCTAGTGATATGCTTCTGATATATGTCTGATTTATTCTTTCTGGTTATATATGTCTGATACATGTCTTATACATACTAGTGATATATCTCTGATACCTGTCTGATATTTGTGTGTTTCCAGACTTCTCAACAACCCCATGGCCCTAATCATAACAGTGGATATGGGATCACTCAACCAAATCTTCCAGGTGGAGCTGGCATTGGTGTGACCCAACAACATCATCATCCACATCAAGGACATTTCCACAAGGGAGGGCTGAAGAAGGCAAAGGCAATACATCATAGAGTGATGACTAGGAGTACTCAGCTTGGAAACAACAGTGCAGCCTCAAGCATTTGAGTCTGTTTGGTGTAGCATGATGACTGCATAGTTCATGTTTATAAGCAATATCTGTGTGTGTCAATTTCTATTAACAATGTTGGTGGTAGAGACAGCAGTATCTATGAACAATGTATTTTGGCAATGTTGGTGGTAGAGACATCAGTACAACCATCTGTTAGTGTTAGTGTATTCTAAAAATATCTAGCTTGGACAATGTTGATGTTTTGTTTGTGTGTTAGTGTATAGTTTGTATTTGAGCAATATATATGAACAATGTATTCTGTTTCTACTTGAGCAATATCTATGGGCAATATCTATGACTAATTTCTAGTTTGGAGATAGCAGTACATCTGTGCTTATGCCTATATCCAGCTGTTAGTGGTTGGTTGTGTTACTATTTCTGTGTTTGCTGCTTCTACTGTTTGGATATGTGTTATGTCATGATTTGTTTGGAAATGTGGTATGTCAGTATTTCATGATTTTGTTTGCTTCTTCAAATAAAAAATGGTTTCAGTTTGCATAGCTCATCACATCAGGCACATATTGATACAAAGTGCAAGCCACATATTACACAATCTTATACACATGTTTCATAATGGGTACAATGTTTCATTGACCTACCAACATGACATACATGTTCAACCAGATACATTCCTAACATCACATACATTCCTCTCTCATCACTACTCTGATACATCACAAATCTAAAACATTCCTAACAGCTACATTCCTCCTCCTTACCCTCTCTGACTCATCACCACTCTGGCTTGTTATTCATCACCACAAACAACAACATAATTATAAGCCCCACATTTGCAACCAAACACAGCTTCATTAGACTGAACTCCTTCATGATGCTCTGCAGCTTATCATTGTTTTCCATCAGCTTCAAATTGTTATCATCACAAACACCTATAGCATTATCCAATTTAATCTCTGCCTCTACCATCCTTGCCTCTGTCACCATAAGAATCACATCATTTTCTTCATTTCTCACCTCGAGCACCCTCCTCTCAGGTTCATCCATTAGGTGACGTATCACCTTCTTTGAGAATTCCGAGTGGGGTGTATCCTTCCACTTGAACATTTTGCATCTCTTGGAGTTCTAATATTTAGGACACGACCAAAACCTTCTCCCTGGGTTATCTTCCGACCATGATGTTCTCCTTGGCGTCCTCAATCCACAGTCACATAGCTTGAAATCATCATAATCGGTTTCAAAATCTGGATCTTTCCGGCGATCTCTGCTGCTACTGCAGCTGTCCCCATAGCTCATTTCTTCCTTTACAAAAAAAATAATCACATATAATTAGAACAGAAATTACACATTAAATCTACAAAATAATTCTCATACTTACCCGTCCTCTTTCTTTCTTGCAGGAGCTCCTCCACCTTCCCGTCGTTGCATTTGCCTTAGCTCCGCCGTTGCGTTTGCCCTAGCTCAGATGAAGCCACCTCGTTCGCCGGGATAATTTTAGTCCATCCCCGATTTAAAAGCTATGGGGCATAATTGTCAATTTCGGATCACGTGATATCACGTTAACAGCTTTTCTGACGGAAAACTCAAAAAGGGTACAACGTTGTCAATTTTGCCAAACGTTTGGGACCAATTTGTCCCAAAATGAACGATAAGGTATATTTGTGAGAAACGCTGAAACGTTAGGATATTTTCCAGTCATTTACCCTAATTTTAAAACGTATTTCAAATGATATTTATTTCTTTGCATATGTGTTAGTTGGCTAGTAAAAGTACACATGTATTATACATCGAAGAACATACTGATTATGGGCATATAATGGTGCTAAAATTTCCATCTTCTCTCCTTAGAAAGGGTGTAAATAGAGGTAACACTGATGCTTCAAACATGAAGCATGTTTGTGTCGGACTTGGACACGTATCGGGCACGGTCCTTCACATTATGTATTTATATCAGAAATTACCCGTCACATAATGCATAGGGACCCGGAAAAAAGCGGAGAAAAGCAGGCGTCAAAGTGAAAAAAAGTGTGGGTGTGTATAGGTAGCGTCCAGGGGTAAAAGTGTGAAAAGCAGGGGCATAGGAGCAAACAATTAGGGGGAAAACTGCAAAAAGGGTGGTGTCAACCATGTAAATAGGAGAGAAAGAAAAAGGGATGGCAAGGATGCAATTAAGTGAGAAGGGGGGCTTTGTTTGGGCACCACCAAAATAACCTCACCCCAAAGTGCACACACACCCTCACCTCCCATGTGGTTGACAATATCACACCCGTAAATCTCTCTTTTATAGAATATATATGCATCCGATGCTTCAAACAGAGTATCAGCCACGGAATATTAGCCACAGAATGATGCCGTGTCTACTACTTCTTCATTAGCCACAGACGGTGTGTTTAATGCTTCATTTTTGTTATGTTTCTTTGATGATATCTGAAGAAATATATTGTTATATTGTCATTGATGTTTTATTTTCAATGCATATCATTTAGTTATCTGTTTGCTTGCTTTCTTCGATTTTAACGAGATATTCATTTGCAGTCACATATTGATGATTTGAACTCAATTTTATCAATTTGCTCTTCATTGATCATTTCTGATTCTTTTTTCCCTTGCATATAATTGATCGATCATCTGTGTTAGGGTTTGTCTACCCAATTTTTATTGCCATCTTGTTCATTTTCTTTTTATAGGTGTAGATATAATTAAAATATCTGAAAGTTAAGTCACTTCCCCTTTGGGTCTTCACTAATTTTGAGATTTCCTTATTTCTTTCAACATAAATTTGGTACATATACAGTTAATTATTGTTTTTCATGGTTATTATAAATTGTTGGAAATATTTTCTTTTTGCAAAAATTAATATCAAATTGAAAAGAAGTGCTTGGGATTAGGTGATCATGGCGTCCGGACCCTGTTTGGATTGAGGTTCATGCCTGCATACTGTAACAGTGTGTGCACCTCTGCTAGCTTTTTGTTCCATTCCTTTTCTATTTCTGGTAAAACAAACATACACAAATGCTCAAGATAGGAACTCTGAATGTGTTCCATGTATTATTATCATGTTATGCACTTTTTTGAATGTATATACGATGGGTAATGTATACATGGGTCATGCAGACGTATCTAAAATTTGTTCGAGAATGCCCAACATCAACATATGAAATGGTCTTATATGTTGGCGTGAACTGTTTTAGAACTAGAGGCATTTTGTTTGATATCTGGGGAAATTCCTCACATGATAGATGTATCTAAAATTTGCTCCATTCAGAGATTTCTTAGAAACAGTGGTGCTAATAAACTGACATCATTCTGAGGTTAAAAAGCATGGACGACGACAATGATGACAGTAATATTTTTTTAACAATCTATAGATAGATTATTTTTTTTCATTTTGAGTGCATGGAAACTATTGTCATGTAAATAAATGTCTAGCCCACAAAAAATAATAGTTAATGACAGATGCATGAAAAGTGTCTCATTGCTAGGATCATATATAATATTATTGCCAGAAATCTCTGGATACTTGACAAATTTTTTGAATATTGCATTACTTAAAGAAAACAATACTGCTAATTGATCGCTCCGTATTTTACACCCTTTTTCTGCATGTTTGCATGCCACTTTGATCGCTTATATAGTGTTTTTCACGATTATTCGAAAATATTGCGATGCTTTTCACGATTTCTTGTTTGTGTCGTATTTCAGGAGATATGGAGCGATTCGGAGTGATTTTGAGATCAAGAGGATTTGCACCCACTCTGGAGTGTCACCCAAGGCTCTTTTGGGGGTTATTCGGCGATGGAAGATAAGTGGGAGAAGAAGGAACGTCGTAGGAGCGACGAGGAAGCGAAAAGACGAAGATTGGGCATTTGCAACATCTCACTCGGCCGAGTGAACCACCCACTCGGCCGAGCAAGAAGATCACTCTGCCGACCAGACCGGACACGCATCAACAGAAGAAAATAGGCGTGCACTCGGTCGAGTGACGATAGTCCACTCGGCCGAGCATGTAAATCCCCTCGCCCGAGTGGCATGGGAAAATCCACTTCAAAAACGGCCGACTTACTGTTATTTTTCAGGCTTTTTGACGACTCCGACTCGGCCGAGCAAGAATTGCCCCTCGGTCGAGTGAGTAAAGTCACTCGGCCGAGTCACTCCCGAAGACAGACCCACGAAAAGTCCCGACTTACTGGAATTTTACAGGGTTTGTCACTCGGCCGAGTGACATTTGTCACTCGGTCAAGTGAGCCGCCCCGCCTGCTGCGTAAACTGCGATTTCTGGGCTGCACAGGGGCATTTTTGTCACGAATTTCTGGGCGATTTTGAGAGGTATTAAACCCAGTTTTTGCCCTAGTTAAAGAGAATTTTTTGATACTTTTTGCAGCCTTTTAGAGAGCTTTTTAGTTAATTAGATTTAGGCTTTTTGAGAGATTAGAAAGGGGACTTTTGTTGGATGCTATTGGATTCTCATTGGTTTGTCTCCTTTCTTGTCAAAACTCTATTTTTATTGATAATTTCTCTATTGCAATGAATTGTGTTGATTTTTCTATTGAATTTCTCATGAATTGCATGATGATTAGTGAGTAGTTTTATTGTCCTAGGGCATGGGGATGAACCCTATGAACCCTATTTTTGAATTGTGATGAATTGGTGAAATTCTTGCTAGAATTAATTAGGGTTAGGTTGGGATTGATAAATTACGGATGGCTAGGGATTCATATCGATTGGGATTTACAAGAGATTGGGTCCCAATTGATAGGAAGCCCTAGAAATTTGATTTAGATTTATGATTGGAATTTTCTAGAATTGGTTTGCAAGAGATTGGACCAAGGTTAGGATTTTTAATCGTATTTCTATACAAATACCCGTTTGCAAGAGATTGGACGGGTAGGAACTATCTCAACCTAGGTCGTAGCTCGAGTTTGCACGAGAGTGGGCTCGAGATACGATTGAACGATGATGTCGATCCTAATGCTAGCGGCTTAGACTAGGGTTTGCAAGAGATTGGGCCTTAGCCTAGGTTCGCTATAGACCGGCAATAGCGCGAGAGTGTGAGCTTGGTTCTACATTTAGTTGCGATTAGTTCACCTAAAATTCAAGTCTAGCAATGATGTAACCTACGAATCACAACGATGAGATACGGTCTGTAGCGGGGATTCCCTATCCCTAGGCGCTTTATTCCATTGATATTTCTATAGATATACGAACGATTGTGACAATTTTACCCCGTATTATTCTTGACCATTTTGATAGCTAGGTGATTAGAACGAGACACTGTCATTGTTCCTCCCTGAGTTCGATAACCGCTCGCCACTACGCCGTGCGCTTGCGGTAAAACTACAATCGTTCTCCGGGTGTATATCCGGGGTCGACCAAGTTTTTGGCACCGTTGCTGGGGAGGCAACAGTGTTTTATTCTCTTTACATAGTGTCTTCTTTTTATTTTATTACTTTTATCTTTTTACTCCTTAATCGTGCTAACATTTCCTTTGAAACTCTGTTTTCCCTTGCATGTACACGTGATCTACGGCGAACCCTGAGGAAATATTATTTGATCCGGAAATCGAGCGTACCGTGAGGAGGATCAGAGCCGAGAGAAGGCACGCTACGGAGGACGGTTGTATGAACCGTGTGGAGACACCGGAGGAGCTAGCCGCACGAATGGCGAGGATCATATCCATTAGAGATAGGCTTCGGCCTAAGACTTCTTCCACCACATCATCCATCGCCATGCCGGAACTAGCGGCGGACAAGAATTTTGAGCTAAAAATGGGATTGGTAGTATTGATGCAACAAGACCCGTTTCATGGGAATGCCCATGAAAATCCGCATTACTACATCCAACTTTTCTTGTCCAAGTGCGCCACTTTCCAAATGCCGGGCGTTTCCGTTGATGCAATCCGACTGCGACTCTTCCCCTTCACACTCAAGGATAAAGCTTTATATTGGTTGTGGATGCAAGCGGAAGGGTCATTCACCACTTGGGATGAATTGGCAAGCGCCTTCGTTGACAAGTTTTACCCTCCTTCCAAGACGGTGAAGATACGGAGTGCTCTCATGTCCTTTAAGCAAGGACCGCAAGAGACCCTTTATGAAGCATGTGAGCGCTTCAAGGACTTACAACATCAATGCCCCCATCATAGTATAGAAGATTGGGAGATTGTTCACAGTTTCTACAATGGACTCCAACCGGGGGGTACGAAGCAAAATATTGACGCAACCGCCAATGGAGCCATACTATCAAAGACCCCGGATGAAGCTACGGCCTTGTTAGAGGAGATGACCTCAAATAACCAACAATGGGGGGACGAGCGAGGACATTCTTCGTCCTCTTTGAAGCCCACTAGCATTTATGAGGCCAAGGCCGTGGCGGAGCTTTCAACCAAATTTGACTCTCTCCACAAGGTGGTGGAGAGATTGGAGAAATATATCACCGAGCCCCATGGAGCACCATCTACATCTATGCCGATAAGCAATATGAGCGATTGGCAAGACCAATCCCAAGCCATGTATGTAGGAGGGGACAATGGAGAAGGAGCCTTGGAGCAAGTACAATATGTCGCGGGAACTCCAGATATTGGGCCAACCCGGCCGCTAGAAACCATCCGGGCTTTTCATATGCAAACAATGATGGTGCTTTGAACCCGCCGCCACAACAACTTCCTCAAGCTCGGCCTCCACCACCACAACCTCAATATCAACCGAGGGGGCCACCGCAACAAAACTACCTGACGAGGCAACAAACGGGACCATATAGACCCCCCGGGTACAACCAAGGTTGGAGAGCTCCCAACCCACCTCAAGCTCAACCACGGTCGGACCACGAAGCTAGGGTGGAAGAATTTATGGTGGAGCAGAGAAAGATTAATACTAAGTTGACGGCGGGGCAAGAGTCACTAAGTACCGTCGTCGCTCAACTTGCGGAGCAACTTGCGTTGCTCAACAAGAACGCCCAACAATTGCCGGCTCAACCCGAGCCCAATTCACGGAGCAACATCGGACACATCAACACGGTGGTTGCGGTTACAACAAGGGGCGGGAAGGATACCACTCCCGCTATGACCCAAAGCAAGCAACCCGAGGTGGAAATTTTGGAAGAAAAAGAGACGGCAATTGAAGAAGAGAGCCGAAAGGAGCCAATTGAAGGAGGGAATTCTAAAGTGATGGAGCCACTTGATGAGCGCCGCTACATGTCACCGGTGCCATTTCCACAACGGCTAGATAGAGCCAAGATGGAGAAAAGACTCGCCAAGTTCCTAGAGTAATTGAGGGGAGTAAGCCTCAATATTCCTTTCTTAGATGCAATTGTTGAGATCCCGTCTTACGCGAAGTTCTTGAAGGACTTGATTTCGGGAAAGAAAAGGAAGGAAAAAATCATACTTGCAGAGCAAGGAACTTGGTTTACCCGGAAGGAGAAGGAGCCGACGAAATTGAAGGATCCCGGGAGTTTCCGCATCCCTTGCACACTAGGAGGCGTCCCTTTGCAAAAAGCTCTAGTTAACTTGGGCGCTAGTGTGAGCCTTATGCCCCTTAGTATGTTCCGGAGATTGAACACGGGCACCGACTTGAAGCCGACCGACATGAGGATTCAACTTGCGGACGGTCGGATTACTAGGCCGGTAGGGATCACAGAGAATATTCCACTCCAAGTACCGGGAGGTATATGCTTGCCTTGTGATTTTGTCATAATGGACATCAAGGAAGAGGGCGACACTTTGTGTAATGCCCTACAAGCTACTGCACAAGTACTAGAGGGGGGGGGGGGTGAATAGTACTTTAAAAATAACAAGGAGTATAATTCCTAATTATAGTGCAAACAACTACCAAATCAATTTGCGGAAGCTTAAATTGAATGACAACAACAAAATAACAATGCTAACAAAAGATGTTACTGGGTTCGGATCCACCCAAGTCTCCCCGACTTGTTCCCGGTGATCCTACGTCCCAACCACCCGGATCCCCTCCGGATACTTAGGTTAGAAACCCTAACCCAAGAATTCCACTATGATATCTTGTGAAAAACCTTCACAAGATCAAATCATACATGCAATGGCAATAGTGAATCCCACAACCCGGGATCACAACCTTCTCTCACAACCGAGAGAATCAATAAGCAATATAAACAAGTTTATAATGAAATAAACAATCTTACCACAAAATCCTATACCTTGAGTTTTCTTACCAAATAGGTGCAAGGAGGGATTTGAGGAAGATGAAGTCACCAAGACCTAGCACCAAAGAAATGACCAGAAATGGGTGCCTAGGAGTGATTTGGAGACTTGAATCAAGCTAGAGCTTGAAGGGCTCACCAAGAACAAACTTCTCTCAAGATGGATTCTAGATCTAGAATGTGAGAGAATGGATTTCTTGTGAGGAAGAGAGCTTTAGAAATGAGTTAGAATGGCTATCTCTTTCAATCTCAATGAATCTCTTAATGGCAGCTCTAACCTAGAGAGAAATGACCTAGGTTCGTATTTATAGGGTCCCATAAAAACAAGTTAGGTCAAGTCCCAACGGATAGAAATCTGAGGCAACTAGTCGGTCAAAGAACAACCACTGACAGACTAGTTCATCAACTAGTCGGTCAGTCAAACAACATGGACCGACTAAGTGAAGAACTGAGAAGAGATAGAAATTCAGACCTAGAAATCTAGTCGGTCCAAGAAGACTTTCTGACCGACTAGTTTCACAACTAGTCGGTCAGTCAGTGAACGTAGACCGACTAAGAGACAAAAACAAATAGTCTGAATACAAATTGACTTAGTCGGTCCAAGAACAAAAGTTGACCGAATAGATTATCAACTAGTCGGTCACCAAACGTTCTTAGACCGACTAACGATAAACAGTAGCTTAGGAGAAATTTGGCTTGTACAGTAAATCACAACTAGTCGGTCAAAGAAGCATCACTGACCGACTAGTTCACAAACTAGTCGGTCGGTGAGTCAACGTAGACCGACTAACTGTAAACAGTACTGAACATGAAAAGATTAACTCAAACTAGTCGGTCCAAGAAGCTCTGCTGACTGACTAGATCATGATCTAGTCGGTCAGTACTTCTTCTTGTACCAACTAACATGCACAAACAAGTCCGAATCGAAGCGCGATGCCTCGAAGAAGTTAGAGTGGACTTGTACTAAGATCCTAGAGCTACGATATGAGCGTTATGAAGATAGAATCGTAAGATATACTCAAGGCTTAACATTCTATAGATCGAAGCTAAAAGACTATAAATAAAACCTTAAAGAACGGTCTTCGAGAGCTTCGATCAATTCTTCATGACTTCCAAGACGGTCCAAGAGCTTCAACAAAGCTTTAGGCAATGAATACGAGCTTTGAGAAGTCTTGAGATGTCGCTTTGATTGTTCTCGTGAATTTGGCGACGATCTCCAATACTGCGCTCACAAATTGTTAGTTTATGAATTATTTATGTTTGCTCATCATCCAAAACCAAATCCGGGGAGTCCAATATTCAACATTCTCCCCCTTTTTGGTGATGACAAACCAACATAAATAATAATAAAAAATAATGATTCAAATGTAAAATACTTACTCCCCCTGCATTGATGACACGTTAATTCCAAAATGAATATATATAAATTGCATCAATGAAACGAGTAAGATATATAACGAGAATCGATTTTTGAAATATCGGATTTTGAAAATCCTTATATATATCTTAACTCCCCCTGAATCTAACACATTAAATTAGATTCTTGGAAATTGAGTTAAATTTTCATTTGACCTATTTATTATCATTATCTCTCCCCCTTTGGCATTATCCCAAAAATGGGGGGCATACAACGACAACAACTAGGAAAAGGAAAATCCAACATTGGGAGTCGTAGACAATGACGATGGACCTAATTGACACCAAGGGAAAAATGATGAAATCAAATCAAGGTGTGCCAAATTGTCCATTATCAAAAAGCGATAATTAAATTCATCAAAAATACCAAAAATTTATTCATGTATTGAATAAAGAAACATACTTTCCAATATTCAATATTCGTGGTTAAATTTGTGCATGGAAAACAATTCTATACAATTATAGAAATATAATCTATTTAACCAACTTTTTAAGCGACGAGCGACGATTTCACATATCATAGACAATGAATGAAAATTAAATGTGCACGACGAAGTAAAACAAAGAGAACATCGATGTGTATATATATATGAATACCATGAGTACAACCAAAACACATCGAGTACATCATATCAAGTGCAACACACCATCAATATAAACATCAAAAAGATACATCATACACCATCGAATCATCATCAACATCCAAAGTACATCAAAATACAACACCGACTTCCATAAAACCAAAATACATCAAAACAACCCCAACACTCCATCCTAACCCAAAATACTCTCAATAAGATGCATCATCCAAAGATCATAGGAGAGGCCTCGAAACAGACGGTCACGAGGAAGTGGCTGGATCTGCAGTCTCCGTGGGTCCAGTCGAAGGAGTGGACTCAGGCTCTGCAGGGAGGAGAGGCGTGTCAACAGACGGGATCGTCGAGGCAGGGGTGGAGACATCGACGACTGGCTCAACGGCAGGGGTCTCAACAGGAACAACAGCAGGCAAATCAGGAGCAGGGTCGTCAGAAGGAGCAGCAGCAACATCAGAAGGCTGATCCACTGGTGCAGAAGTCTCAGGAGCACCGGAAGAGGTGCCAGCATCAGGAGCAGATGTGGTAGCAGCAGCAGCAGCAGTGGCCTCAACGCCACGAGCCAAGGAGGTGACAAGCTCATCAATATCCTCATCGTCCATCTCCTCATCCTCAGACACAGGAGGAGGAAGCTGAACGCCCATCAAACTAGCCATACGGCAGACGACCTCTTCGGTACGAGCCAAACGCGACTCGTGCCGACGAAGTAACCGAACGACATCATCAAGTGTGGCGGAGGGAGGAGGGACTGAAGCAGCTGAAGGGGTGGCCTGAGATGCAGAAGGTGTCGACCGCTGCACGTGACGGAGTGCCGCAAGAGATTTCTTGACGGCCGTCGCGTTCAGAGGAGGACCAAGGGGACGCTCATCATCAGGGGGCAAGGGGACACCGAATCGACGGAAAACCAAGGTCAGGAGACACGGATATGGAATATGCGCAGATTTAGTGGTCTTGCGAATACACTTGAAAGAATCCATCTTATCGAGTATAATGCGAGCCCAATTAATCTCGCTACCCATAAACAGAGCGTAAATCAATTTCAGAAACGGCTGAGATGGAAGTGAAGAAGATCCATACTTGGGAAGAAGGCAGGATTTCAAGATCAGGTTAATCACCCAAGCATTCGGCTTGAATGATTTCGAAGGGACTCTTATGAAGGCTGGGGGGATAACCTGGAAGATTTTGCCTAGGGTCCGCTGATCGAGGGAGGAGATATCGTCGACAGAGATGTCAGACGGGAGGAGGCCACACGACGAGCAACCTATCAACTCCCCCAAGATTTCTGCCGTGAGGACTATAGGAGTCCCCAAAACAGAAGTCTCGATGGAGTGAGACTCACCGTACTGGCCCCGGACACGATTGGCATAGAATAATTTGACCAGGCGAGGATAGGGTCTAGGGTTCGCCTTGGAGTCAAATCGAAGGTAGTCCAACAGGCCACTATAGGAGAGAAGATCCGTAAGGCCAAGAAAATCAGAAAACTGAACGTAATGCTCCAACAGCAGTGGGCAGTGCTCTATACGGTTGTACGCTGCGAGACACTAAGGGTCGTCGCGACACAACGATATATCTACACCGCCGACTGTCATAGGAGCTTTACCCTTAGCCTTACGGGGCTTAGGAGGAGGTGGAGGAGGGGGTGGAGTAGGTGCCTTCTCGGGATGTTCAGGAGTGTATTCTTCATCGGAATCATCCTCGGAATCACTACCTGAACGCTCACCGGGAGGAGTGGGTGCACGGAACTTCTTGGGTTTAGGTTTAGGCTTGGAAGATTGGCCGGTAGGTTTAGGCTTGGACGTCCTCTTCCTCTTCAACGGTGTTGAAGACGAAGAGGGGGGACAGGTGGTCTTGGCCCTACGCTTAGGAGGGGTCGAAGCGGTCGGAGCATCTACGGTCATGGGGGATGCCCCAGAAGATGTAATCGGGATTCTCGTTCGTGCCATGATCGCGGCACAACGAGTACAATCAAGCGACGAAGATCAAACACCCTAAGCTTAAACCCTAGAACCTAAGACAATCAAGCACAAAGCCCTAAGATAAATTTCGAAACCCTAGAGCCTAGAAGAGAAAACAAGATCTAGAACAAACCCTAGGGATGCAAAATGAGATCTAGGAAGGAGGGAGATACCTAGGGGAGTGGTCGACGGCGACGGACGGCGGAGATGGCCGGAAAGATGGCCGGAGAACGACGGGAAGACGAAGGGTCTCGATCGGGTTTAGGGGGTTTTTTGAGCTGGAGAGTGAAAACAAACCGACTAAATGAAGAAACGATCGGATAAAATTAGATTAAGTCGATCGGGAATGCGAAAAGACGCGACTGCCCTAGAGCACTTAGTCGGTCATAGTTCAAGCACTGACCGACTAGATTACGATCTAGTCGGTCGGTCAATGAGCTTAAACCGACTAAGTCGAAACAGAGGCAAACAGAAAAATCTAGGGCTAGAGTTAGTCGGTCACAGTATAATCACTGACCGACTAGTTTTCAATCTAGTCGGTCGGTAAGAAAACTGTGACCGACTAAAAGAAGTCAATGACAAGGGAAAGTTAAAGCTTGAACTAGTCGGTCTGAGTTCACTAGCTGACCGACTAGATGAGCATCAGTCGGTTGGCTGATGAACTGAAACCGACTAGAAGAGTCCAAAAGTTGATAAATGAGTTCTCTTCATAAAACACTTGGATGAAACATCTTAACCCTCTCATAAGTCATCTAAACTACCCCATTAAACGTCGAAATCTTAAATACGACATTCAAATAAGAATTCGAACATAAATTCAAACATATCACATAAAATCCCCAAAAATTCAATAAATCTAGCATGAACGAAATATCGCGAAATATAATAGCATGCAAGATAATTGAATGAGATATGAATCCTATATCTCGGATTCACCCATAATCCCCAATTCTCGACGCAACCGCACAAAGGAGTCCTCCTTCAGGGGTTTCGTGAAAATATCAGCGATTTGCTTTTGGGTTTCAACGTACACTAATATGATGTCCTTTTTAGCAACATGATCATCTAAGAAATGGTGTCGGACATCTATGTGTTTAGATCGGGAATGGTGCACCGGATTCTTTGAAAGACAAATAGCACTTTGGTTATCCACCATGATAGGGCTAGTATCACAATGAATACCAAAATCCTTCAGTGTGTGTCTTATCCAAAGAACCTGGGCACAAGCGGCACCGGCGGCAATGTATTCCGCCTCGGTGGTTGAAAGTGATACCGAATTTTGCTTCTTGGAAAACCAAGAGACAAGGGAATTTCCTAGAAAATGGCAAGTGCCACTAGTACTCTTCCTGTCGGATTTGCATCCCGCATAATCAACGTCACTATATGAGACTAACTCATATGTGCTAGACTTCGGATAAAGTAATCCAAAATCTAAAGTGTAACTTAGATAGCGAAAAATACGTTTAACCGCTACTAAGTGAGAATCCTTAGGTTGAGACTGATAACGAGCACAAATACAAACAGCAAACATAATATCGGGCCTACTTGCGGTAAGATAAAGTAAACTACATATCATACCTCGATATAGACGAATGTCTACATCTTTTCCGCCCGTATCTTTATCAAGATGCGTTGTAGTGCTCATAGGAGTCTTTTTCCCGGAGGCATTCTCCATTCCAAATCGCTTTAGTAACTCCACCGTGTACTTCGTTTGGTGGATGAAGATTGCATCGTTCAATTGGAGAATTTGGAGACCTAAGAAATATTTGAGTTCGCCCATGTGGCTCATCTCAAATTTTTCCTTCATAACATTAGAAAACTCTTCGCAAAGAGTGAAGTTAGTAGCACCGAAAATGATATCATCAACATAAATTTGAACTAATAAAATATCATTATTCGCATGCTTAACAAAAAGTGTAGAATCGGCTTCGCCCATTTTAAAATTCAAATCCAAAAGAAAATTCTTTAGGCGATCATACCAAGCTCGAGGAGCTTGTCTCAAACCATAAAGAGCTTTCTTTAGTTTAAAAACATGATTTGGAAATTTTTCATTTATGAAGCCCGGAGGTTGAGAAACGTAAACTTCCTCAACGACATCTCCGTTCAAAAATGCACTTTTAACATCCATTTGAAATAATTTAAAATTTTGATGGCATGCATACGACAATAATAGTCTAATTGATTCTAATCTAGCTACCGGAGCGAAGGATTCTTCGAAATCGATACCTTCCTCTTGGCGATAGCCTTGAGCTACTAACCGAGCTTTGTTCCGGACGACGACTTGATTTTCGTCGGTTTTGTTCTTGAAGATCCACTTTGTCCCTATGACGGTGTGGTTCTTTGATGGCAAAGGAACAAGCTCCCATACCTCATTCCTCTCGAATTGAATGAGTTCCTCCTCCATGGCAAGTATCCAAGCACTATCTTTGCACGCTTCAACTATATTCTTTGGCTCTATCGATGAGGCAAAGGCACAATTGGCGAAGTGGTGGACTTGCGATCTCGTCTTGACTCTATCATGAATATTGCCAATGACTTGCTCATGGGGATGGTCGCGAACGGTATGAAGCCGCTTGGGAATACCTTGATCACTAGGCACATTCTCAACAACTTCATTAGTCGGGTTAGTATCAATAGAATCAATTGAATCAATAGACTTAGAATTTTCAAACGAATCACATAAAACATCCATAGAGTCATCATCATTTGAAATTCTAGGAGTAGTAAAATTCTCATTAAAAGAGACATGAAGTGATTCCTCGATCGTAGAGGATCTTTTGTTGTATATTCGGTAGGCTTTGCTACATGAGGAATACCCAACAAATATCCCCTCATCCGATCTCGGATCAAACTTGTCCAAATTATCATATGTGTTTTTAATAAAACATTTTGCGCCGAAAACACGAAAATGTTTAACTTGAGGTAATCTACCAAACAACAATTCATAACAAGTTTGTTTGGTGCCGGGCCTCAAAAGTATTCTATTAAACACATAACAAGCGGTGTGTACCGCTTCCGCCCAAAATTGATAACCAAGTTGACTATCTTCGAGCATAGTGCGGGCACACTCCACAAGCGTTCTATTCTTCCTCTCAACAACACCATTTTGAGGAGGTGCGCGAGGGAAAGAGAACATGTGAGTAATTCCAAGATCATCACAAAAATTTGAGAAAGACTCATTCTCAAATTCACCCCCATGATCACTACGAATAGTGACAATGGTGGTTCCGATGAGATTTTGTACTTTCTTCACAAATATTGTGAAGTTTTCAAAAGCTTCATTTTTATTACATAAGAAAAATACCCATGTAAATCTAGAATAATCATCAACGATGACAAGTCCATATCTTGCATTTCCTAAGGAAGAAACTCTAGTTGGCCCAAATAAATCTAGATGTAATAGCTCTAGTGGCCGTTTAGTAGAAATGCTTTTCTTAGGTTTAAATGAAGATTTAGGAAGCTTGTCACGTTGACAAGAATCACAAAAACTTTTCTTTTCAAAAACGAGCTTCGGAAAACCTTTAATGGAATTTAATTTTGAAAGCTTATAAAGTGTTCCAAAGTTCACATGTCCAAAGAGTCGATGCCATAAGTGTTGTTCACTTGTGTTGGCAACGAGACATTGTTCATATGACTTAGGAAGATCCAAAATATAAATATCTTTATGGCGTGTGCCGAAAAATAATAACTTATTATTATCATTTGAAATATGACACAATCCTTTCGCAAAGCTAACTTTGCAACCTTTGTCACAAAGTTGGCTTATTGAAATAAGATTATGATTTAAACCATTAACTAGATAAACATCACTAATTAAGGGTTTAGACGGGTTACCCACTTTACCAACACCGACGATGGTTCCGCTCTCGTTGCCTCCAAATACGACGCGGTTTCCATTTGCAATGGGAACTACTCCGGAGAGCAATTGAGCGTCACCCGTCATGTGTTTTGAACACCTGCTATCGAGTATCCAATTCCCTTTGGAGCGAAATTTAAATTTGTTGCTCCTTTCCTTTTTCTTTTCCTTGAGTACCAAAAGATAGAAAATTTCATATCATGGTACCCAAGGTCATTGGGTCCTCAAAGGTTAGACCTTTGGAAGCCAAGTCCAATTGGACTTAGACTTCCCCACATAATTTCTACTATGCACAACATCCGAAAAATAAGCATTCATATATACTTATTTTTCATCCATGCTTGTGTCCTTTGGGCTCCAAATAGTGAAAATCTTGGGAGCCCTCATCCTATTGGGTGCATGCATGTGACGTTGATTTCTACGTGATGCATGTTATGGATAGGCATACGGAACATGATGGAATGGTGCATGACGAGAATTATTCACATGATGAGGTGGGTGAACATATGCATGTGTGGGAACACGTGCGTGAGGGAGTCTCACATGGTGTGCACGTGCCCGAGAATGTGTTGCATAAAAATCATCATATGTGTGAGACGGTGGAGTAGGACGTGTGTTCCTACGTGGCATGGTATTGATGTACATATAAGCATGCCCCTTCTTTGGAGGTCCACCCAAAGTGGGTTTCTTTCCGAAAGAGGGTGTGGACGAGGTGGAAGCACCATTGGTAGAAGAACTACCAATAGAGTGTTTGCTACCACTCGTAGAGTCACCGGAAGTTGGCCTAACAAAAGTAGTGGCCGCTTTGGATGGACATCCCATCGTATACCCCAAACCAATGTGGTGATTGGCCGGAAGTAAGTCACTTAGGATTTTATCCAAATGGTCCTTACCCTTATTGAATTTATTAATTTGGCCTAATGTGTTCTCATATTTCTCTTTGAGAGAACGCATAGAATTATCCAAGTTTGATACTTGCGATGTGAGCACATAAACACGAGATTTAAGATTCTCATTCTCAATACTCAAAGTCGAGTTTTGAGAAGTCAAATCCGCTATCCTATGTTCTTCCGGATCTTCAATGCTAACATGTTCAAGTTTAGATTTGAGATTGACAATCTCATTTCTTAACTCTTCAACAACGGTGTCGTTGTTGGTGATGATAGTCTTAGGCGAGGTTTGAATGCTAGCTAGGTCATCTTTTACTTTAGTATATCTATTTACTAATTTAGTGTATTTGGACCATAGTTGAGAGTTAGCATTCCTAAGATCATCCATAGTTACCTCATCGCCTTCGTTGTCGCTATCATCGGAGGAGGAAGATCCTTGATCATGCTCCTCTCTTGCCATGAAGCACATGTGCGCTTGCTCCACTTTCTCATCGTCCGACTCTCCGCTTGAGGAATCCTCGGAGTCGGTGAATGTTGCTCCGACAAGTCCCTTTTTATACCCCTTTTTGTACTTCTTGGACTTGTCGAACTTCGGCGCCTTCCACTTCTCCTTTTGCTTGTTTTGAGGACAATCCGCTTTGATGTGTCCTGGCTTATTACATTTAAAGCACAAAGGTGTAGAGGCGTTAGTAGAAGTAAATTTAGATTTTTGTTTGAAGTTACCCTTTCGGAAGAAGCGATTGAACTTCTTTGCCATGAGTGCAATGGATTCCATGTCCATTTCTTCTTCCGAGTCCTCATCATCGGTAGAGGTGGATGAAGCCGCCTTGAATGCAATCGCCTTTTTCTTAGGCACGTCTTGGTTCAAATAGGACTTCATGTTTTCTTGTAACTTCACCTTGCTATCTTTGCGTACCTCGTATGACATCAAAGTACCCATCAATTGAACTACGATATACTTATTCATGTCATTACCTTCCTCGATGGCGAAGGTACGTTTCTCCCAAGAAGAAGGAAGTCCTTCGATAAGCTTCGAACACTTCTCCTTTTGGGTGTAGGTTTTGCCGAGAGCTTCCAACTCGTTCATTATGTCGACGAAGCGAGCATAATACTCCTTCATCTTTTCTCCCTGTTCCATATGAAACAATTCGTAATTTCTATTGACTACCACGAGTTTAGAATCTCTTACCCGACTCGTTCCTTCATGCAAAATGAGGAGCGAATTCCAAATTTGATATGCACTCTTACATGTGCATATCTTATTAAAATCTTCGGGTTCCAATGCACATTGTAAAACATTCATTGCTTTGGCATTTGCAATCTCTGCGGCGACCTCCGTGGTAGTCCACTTGTCGAAATCTTCTTCGGTAGGCACATTGTACTCCGGCATGGTAATTCTCCACAAGGAGGCGCTCCGGAGGAACGTTTCCATCCGGCATTTCCAATATCCATAATTGACGCCGTTGAAGAATGGAGGCCTAGTCGAGGAATGTCCTTCCATGACCGAAGACGCTCCTTCACGGTTCCTGAAGGTGCCATAGTCGGAAGGTGGACGCACGGTTTTGTTGTCGTTGGCAGACATAGCTCAGTATCTGGCTATGATACCAAATGTAATGCCCTACAAGCTACTTCACAAGTACTAGAGGGGGGGGGGGGTGAATAGTACTTTAAAAATAACAAGGAGTATAATTCCTAATTATAGTGCAAACAACTACCAAATCAATTTGCGGAAGCTTAAATTGAATGAAAACAACAAAAATAACAATGCTAACAAAAGATGTTACTGGGTTCGGATCCACCCAAGTCTCCCCGACTTGTTCCCGGTGATCCTACGTCCCAACCACCCGGATCCCCTCCGGATACTTAGGTTAGAAACCCTAACCCAAGAATTCCACTATGATATCTTGTGAAAAACCTTCACAAGATCAAATCATACATGCAATGGCAATAGTGAATCCCACAACCCGGGATCACAACCTTCTCTCACAACCGAGAGAATCAATAAGCAATATAAACAAGTTTATAATGAAATAAACAATCTTACCACAAAATCCTATACCTTGAGTTTTCTTACCAAATAGGTGCAAGGAGGGATTTGAGGAAGATGAAGTCACTAAGACCTAGCACCAAAGAAATGACGAGAAATGGGTGCCTAGGAGTGATTTGGAGACTTGAATCAAGCTAGAGCTTGAAGGGCTCACCAAGAACAAACTTCTCTCAAGATGGATTCTAGATCTAGAATGTGAGAGAATGGATTTCTTGTGAGGAAGAGAGCTTTAGAAATGAGTGAGAATGGCTATCTCTTTCAATCTCAATGAATCTCTTAATGGCAGCTCTAACCTAGAGAGAAATGACCTAGGTTCGTATTTATAAGGTCCCATAAAAACAAGTTAGGTCAAGTCCCAACGGATAGAAATCTGAGGCAACTAGTCGGTCAAAGAACAACCACTGACCGACTAGTTCATCAACTAGTCGGTCAGTCAAACAACATGGACCGACTAAGTGAAGAACTGAGAAGAGATAGAAATTCAGACCTAGAAATCTAGTCGGTCCAAGAAGACTTTCTGACCGACTAGTTTCACAACTAGTCGGTCAGTCAGTGAACGTAGACCGACTAAGAGGCAAAAACAAATAGTCTGAATACAAATTGACTTAGTCGGTCCAAGAACAAAAGTTGACCGACTAGATTATCAACTAGTCGGTCACCAAACGTTCTTAGACCAACTAACGATAAACAGTAGCTTAGGAGAAATTTGGCATGTACAGTAAATCACAACTAGTTGGTCAAAGAAGCATCACTGACCGACTAGTTCACAAACTAGTCGGTCGGTGAGTCAACGTAGACCGACTAACTGTAAACAGTACTGAACAAGAAAATATTAACTCAAACTAGTCGGTCCAAGAAGCTCTGCTGACCGACTAGATCATGATCTAGTCGGTCAGTACTTCTTCTTGTACCAACTAACATGCACAAACAAGTCCGAATCGAAGCGCGATGCCTCGAAGAAGTTAGAGTGGACTTGTACTAAGATCCTAGAGCTACGATATGAGCGTTATGAAGATAGAATCGTAAGATATACTCAAGGCTTAACATTCTATAGATCGAAGCTAAAAGACTATAAATAAAACCTTAAAGAACGGTCTTCGAGAGCTTTGATCAATTCTTCATGACTTCCAAGACGGTCCAAGAGCTTCAACGAAGCTTTAGGCAATGAATACGAGCTTTGAGAAGTCTTGAGATGTCGCTTTGATTGTTCTCGTGAATTTGGCGATGATCTCCAATACTACGCTCACAAATTGTTAGTTTATGAATTATTTATGTTTGCTCATCATCCAAAACCAAATCCGGGGAGTCCAATATTCAACACTTCGCTCATACTTGGACGCCCGTTCCTCGCAACCGCCGGTGTTATCGTCGATGTGCGTGAAGGAACTCTATCCTTGAATGTCGAGAACATAAAATTCGAGCTTCACATACCCCGTGCCATGAAACATATGCCATATCACGAGGAGTTAGATTATGTGGATCTTCTCGATGAAGTGATTGAAGAAGCAATCCCCCACTCTATTGGTGCTCTCCATGATGATGGCTTCAAAGAAGGCCAAGCTTCGGGCGAAGAAGAGAAATTGGAGGACCCTCCAGATAGCTCCGCAGATGGTGATGAAGGCGATGCTGATGTCGCAAGAATACGAGAGCTTTGCAAGCTCTCAAAGGCCAAGAATCCGAAGAAAGCTCCACCGAATGGAAGATCGGTGTCACCGGCCAAGATGAAGATAGGAACAAGCTCTAGCTTGGGGGACTTATCCCCCAACATTGCCCATGATGAGGAGGCGTTGAGGAAGACCGATGAACATCATGACCCGAACCCAAGCGGCCTTCCCGACAAGTTTGACGGGTGCATCTCGTATGCACCCAATATCGCGAGCTAAACGAATATCTAAAGGGGTCGAGCTCATGACCTTAAACGAGCGCTTGTCGGGAGGCAACCCGACGGTTTTTGCGTTGTTTTTATTTGTTTCTCATTTTTGGTTTAGCCTTTTGTTAGTTTTTAGAATTTTTTGTCCATGAAAATCGTGACAACGGGTCCTATTTTTCATGACAGGAGAAGGAGAAAGGGAGATCAATCATATGGAGGATGATAGAGGCAAGGAAGAGCGCTCCAGGAACACGTTCAGGACTTAGGAGGAGGAAGAAACAGACTGGAGGAAGAAAAACAGAGACCAGAGCAAAAACGGAGAGCCGATGCAGAAAACAGCACGTCACTTAGCTGAGTGGCATATGCCACTCGGCCGAGCAAAGACTCCACTCGGCCGAGTGGAGCACCAAACATGGATGTTTCTACAGACCAACTCTCTGTCAATTTCTGTAAGTTTTAGTTTTAATTGCCACTTAGGCGAGTGACTTGTCACTCGACCGAGTGAAACAGATACCCTCATAGCTTAAAAATTACGGAATGGCAGAGCCACTCGGCCGAGTGGAGTTTCTCTCCTCGGCCGAGTGAAGTTTCTCCCTTCGGCCGAGTGGACCAAAGCCACTCGGCCGAGTCGTAAGTGGCAAGGTGATTTTCGAAATTTTTTTCCGTTTACGCACTCGACCGAGTGACATTGTCACTCGACCGAGTCGTAACATTTCCTATATATAATCGCTGCGGGTTGCACGAAAATCGAAACGAAAAAACCCCAAATCGAGCCCGAGCACGCCGCGACACTTGAGCTCCCTCGCCCGATTCGAGTCGTCCCTTGCCCGAATCGATCCCCTTCGCTGACGCCCGTGTTCCCCTCCCTTCGCCGACGATCGGCCGCCACTCCACCTCGCCGGCGCCGGCCTCCACCGCCCCCATCCCCTCTTTTGCCCCAAAAGCCCCTCTTCTCCTTGTTTTTCTTGATCCGTATGCCCTTTGAGCCCCTAACCCAAATTAAATTTTATATCTATCTATTATCCCCCATCTCCCCCATACATATTGAATATTATTAGCTGATTTGATCGTTTGATTTACAGGCTAGCTTGGGGGAGCTTTTGGACGCGCTTTGAGCTTCGCGGCGGAGGCGTCTCTTCGCACGCACCACTTATTGCTCTCGCGGTGTGTTCAGGTACATTCGTTCCATTATTTAGCACGTCGCTGTATTTATTAGGTTGGGACACATCTCGCGGCACACATGCCGTCGTGCACTAGGCCACGTACACGGGGATCCGTTCCCAAGTAGAGGCAGACCGATGATCCCGATCCCTCTCAAGCTAGGGAGGACTCCCCTCTACCTAGCCTGACACCGCCACCACCACCTACACAGCCGATCCCAGCCGATCCTGTCCCTCCACCCGCTCCCGCCGTCGGGCCGATGGGGATCACGTTTCAAAATGACGCACACCGCGCCAGGTTCGAGCGTATCTGCCATCGCTCGATAGTACCCTCTAGGTTTGCATACTTAGCTGACCTTGACTGCCTAGGGGTACTCGAGGGGCTTCTCATGTTGTACGACAACGTGGGATGGCATGATTTTCTCGGGGTGTCGGCGGATACTTTCATCCGTCCGACACTAGAGGTCCTGAGCTCTATTGACCGGACCCCTGGAGGATGCACATTCCGCTTGATGGATCGAGAGTGCGAGATCACTCTCGACATGCTTCGTGCATTCTTCCAGTGGCCCGTTGTCCCTGTCCCTGACCGTGCCTACGCTCCCACGCACATTCCACCCCCGTCGTTCGACACCTCCACCTTCTGGACACGGATCATGGGATCCCTACTTGGCTTTGAGCCTAGTAGGGCCAAGGCCTCAGCCATCCTGCACCCCTGCCTCCACATTGCACAGTGCCTCATGGCGACTACTTTCTTAGCGAGGTACGAGCCCGGGACCATGTCTACGCCAAAGCTCTACATGATCTACGCGATGACTCGCCCCAGGGTTCTGGATAGGGGTAGCGACGACCTGGTCCCTGCCGTCGAGATCGACATCGCTAGTTGGTTTCTGGACCGCATCATCATTTCGGTGAGCGCTCGCTCACCTATTTGTTGCGGCGGTCTGATCACACTTCTAGCCCTTATGACCGACGTGGACCTACCTGACGACTTGCGTCGAGCCTCGGGCCCCACTTCACTCTCGATAGATGTTATGGCCCGGATGAAGATGCTTCGTCCCCACGGTCACAGGCACTGGGTGTGGTTGCACGGTCCCTTTAGTGCTGACTACATGGTTCTTCCGATCCTTGCTCGGACACACATTGGACCGGCCCACGGGGATTGGATTCCAGCGATGGATCTCCTTATCCCCGCTGCCTACGTACTTGAGGCTGAGGATGCTGAGCAGGCACCCCCTGCACCACCTGTTGACCCCGTGATCCCTCAGCCTGCACATGCACTGTCTGCACCTCCTGACACTTCTGTCCACACTTCTGTCAGTGTCGGGAGCACCTTAGCTAAGTCCACCACCACCACCACCACCACCACCACCACCGAGCCTATGTCCGTCGAGTCTATCACTTCTCTTAGCCCTGAGCGTCCCACCACCATTTTAGAGACCGACGAGACCTCCTTTACCGCCGCAGTGGTGGTCCTGACCTCACTTTTGTCCACGGCCACCCCGGCCGTCGGCCCTTCTGACCCCACTGCCGCTGTCTTTACCGAGAGTGTCGTGACTTCTGTCCCCGCTTCTGCGTCACTGACCTCTCCTGCTGCCTCATCACCCATTTTGCCTTCCACTTCTGCTACTGCTACTGCTGCTGCTTCGACCCAGCCTACGTCCCAGCCTCACACCGAGGCTGGGCATCCCTTACCAAGCACAGCACCCCTTCCACACTTTCCTGCTGGCCCCATCCTATACACCGCCCGCCAGAGACAGCCCTGCACCTCACCTGTTCGACCTGTGCGTCCCTCCGCTCCACCACCCCCTGACACTCTAGTTCAGAGCATTCGTGCTCTAGAGGGAGCTGTTAGTGGACTCCGAGGAGACTTTAGGGCTCTCTCTGCCATGGTCAGTTTTGTGCAGTCCCGCGTCGCCCTGCTTCCCGATATTCAGGCTTGCCTGAATCAGATAATTGTGCGTCTGCCTCCACTACTCCCACCCACCCAGCAGATACCAGGACCTCCACCTCCGCCACCACCTCCGCCACAGGACGGTGATGGTGCAGCGCCACCACCAGCTTAGGCACACTCTTGATGCCTCTGATATTTTTTGTCGTTTTGCTGCCCGTTTGTTCCTGGGCCTGGTGTTTGATTTTTGCCCCCCCTCCTCCACGTATTATTATTTTGGTACCTTCCTGATCATATATTTTTATACCTTTTTGGGAGTGAGGGAGAGACTTTTTGGGGACACTCATATCTGCATCATCCTGATCTTTGCATGCATCACATTCATTCGCATTTTATTTTCTTTTTCTTTTTCTTTCTTTTTCATCATGCATGCATCCTCACCGACCCCACCCATCTCACATCTCTCAGTGTGCCACACTTTGCACATTGAGGACACTGTGCACTTCAGCTTGGGGGAGTGAGTTCTCACACTTTTTCATTTTTGCCACCCTTTATTTTTTATTTCTCACGCTTTCTTTCCACTTTTGCACTTATTTTCACCACTTTTTCTTTTTTTTCATGCATCACGTTTTCTTTTCCTCTTTTGAGTATGCTGCATTGTATATAGTTCTATTTTCTTTTATCTTTGTTTCTTCAATCTTTTGCTAGAGATGATTTTTTTGTGATGATGATGACGTGGTGTTAGCTTATCTACATATGCATGCTATTTTGTCACGTCATAGCTTTTGTTTCAGATATCATATGCTATGTCCTGCTTTGCATTTTGAAATAGTAACCCACTCTTTTCCTGTATGACTATGGATGAAATTCTGTTATTAGCTGATGTCTGATGATTCATTTGTATGCTTTTCATAGAAAACACACCAAGCTTCACGCATTGTCTGCTTATATTTGGAGTATTGCTTTCCTCTCTCATGTCACTTCTTATTGCATGAATTGTCACCTTCAGGTTGATTGAATGTTTGCTAGGATGATATATCTGGACTAGTTTACTTTTTGGGATTAAACTGAGTAGATTATATTACTCTGCTGATAGTTGTCATGCACGTCCTACAGAGTGAACTGAGTGATACATTGATTTCTTTCTCCACATATCTTGAGCATTATTTCTCTACTTGAAATTCATTGGTGAATCCCCTCTAGCAAGTCTATTATCGGCATTTCCCCTGCTATTTATTTTCATGCTCCAAATCCCCAAAATCAAAAAGAAAAAAATATAACTGTATATCCTTCTCTCTTTTGATTTGGGATCGCTTATGTATATATTTCTATTCTAAAAAAAGGGAGAAAAATTGAGAAAAAGAAACGAAAAGAGAAAATAAGTTCATAACGATCCCATCTCATACTCTTTCTCTCATTCTTCCCTCTTTTGTTTTATTTTTACTTTTTTGGAGCTTCAAAAGAAATGGGGAATGTACATATTGATTTGTTTATGCCACCACGCTTATGGATAAGCTTGGAGAGAGGATCCAATAATGTGTGAGAGAGTGACTACTTGACGGTGCATGACAACCTAGGCTAAGTAATCTTCTATACTCGGTGAGATTGCTAAAGTTTCACGAAATCCAGAAATCGACACTTAGCATTCATTTCATGAAAACCATACTTTTCTATTCTTACTATTCCATATCGTGTGATATCTCTTATACTCCTTATAGAAAGCATTCAATTGAAAAGTGAGTGATCTATGGTTATGCATACCGCTTTAGATGCTTCAGACGATGTTAATCCTAGAATGATTCCATATTTCATGCTATATTGATAATTTGGGGTTTTCTATTTCGAATGCATCAATTATACTATGATATCGAAATAAAAGACTTTGATGTGTGTTTTATATTCGATGTATGCTATATGAGTAAGCAAAACCCATGTCCTGAGAAAAATGATCTAGCACCCCCCTTCTTCGCTTTCTATTCTATTTTTATTTTTGTTTATATTTTTATTTCTTTTATTTTTCCCTATTTTCCATCATTTTGCCAGTCGGGCTCGCTTTTTACTCATCTTCCTCGAGGACGAGTAAGAGGTAAGCTTGGGGGATTTTGATCGCTCCGTATTTTACACCTTATTTCTGCATGTTTGCATGCCACTTTGATCGCTCATATCGCGGTTTTCACGATTATTTGACAATATTGCGATGCTTTTCACGATTTCTTGTTTTTGTCGTATTTCAGGAGATATGGAACGATTCGGAGTGATTTTGAGATCAAGAGGATTTGCACCCACTCCGGAGTGTCACCAAGGCTCTTTTGAGGGTTATTCGGTGATGGAAGACAAGTGGGAGAAGAAGGAACGTCGTAGGAGCGACGAGGAAGCGAAAAGAAGAAGATTAGGCATTTGCAGCATCTCACTCAGCCGAGTGAACCACCCACTCGGCCGAGCAAGAAGATCACTCTGCCGACCAGACCGGACACGCACCAACAGAAGAAAATAGGCGTGCACTCGGGCGAGTGACGATAGTCCACTCGGTCGAGCATGGAAATCCCCTCGCCCGAGTGGCATGGGAAAATCCACTTCAAAAATGGCCGACTTACTGTTATTTTACAGGCTTTTTAACGACACCGACTCGGCTGAGCAAGAATTGCCCCTCGGCCGAGTGAGTAAAGTCACTTGGCCGAGTCACTCCCGAAGACAGACCCACAAAAAGTCCCGACTTACTGGAATTTTACAGGGTTTGTCACTCGGCCGAGTGACATTTGTCACTCGGCCGAGTGAGCCGCCCCGCCTGCTGTGTAAACTGCGATTTCTGGGCTGCGCAGGGGCATTTTTGTCACGAATTTCTGGGCAATTTTGAGGGGTATTTAAAACCAGTTTTTGCCCTAGTTAGAGAGAACTTTTTGGTACTTTTTACAGCCTTTTTAGAGAGCTTTTTAGTTAATTAGATTTAGGCTTTTTGAGAGATTAGAAAGGGGACTTTTGTTGGATGCTATTGGATTCTCATTGGTTTGTCTCCTTTCTTGTCAAAAACTCTATTTTTATTGATAATTTCTCTATTGCAATGAATTGTGTTGATTTTTCTATTGAATTTCTCATGAATTGCTTGATGATTAGTGAGTAGTTTTATTGTCCTAGGGCATGTGGATGAACCCTATGAACCGTATTTTTGAATTGTGATGAATTGGTGAAATTCTTGCTAGAATTGATTAGGGTTAGGTTGGGATTGATAAATTACGGATGGCTAGGGATTCATATCGATTGGGATTTGCAAGAGATTGGGTCCCAATTGATAGGAAGCCCTAGAAATTCGATTTAGATTTACGATTGGAATTTTCTAGAATTGGTTTGCAAGAGATTGGACCAAGGTTAGGGTTTTTAATCGTATTTCTATACAAATACCCGTTTGCAAGAGATTGGACGGGTAGGAACTATCTCAACCTAGGTCGTAGCTCGAGTTTGCACGAGAGTGGGCTCGAGATATGATTGAATGATGATGTCGATCCTAATGCTAGCGGCTTAGGCTAGGGTTTGCAAGAGATTGGGCCTTAGCCTAGGTTCGCTATATACCGGCAATAGCGCGAGAGCGTGAGCTTGGTTCTACATTTAGTTGTGACTAGTTCACCTAAAATTCAAGTCTAACAATGATGTAACCTACGAATCACAACGATGAGATACGGTCTGTAGCGGGGATTCCCTATCCCTAGGCGCTTTATTCCATTAATATTTCTATAGATATACGAATGATTGTGACAATTTTACCCCGTATTATTCTTGACCATTTTGATAGCTAGGTGATTAGAACGAGACACTGTCATTGTTCCTCCCTGAGTTCGATACCCGCTCGCCACTACGCCGTGTGCTTGCGGTAAAACTACAATCGTTCTCCGGGTGTATATCCGGGGTCGACCACTAATCTCTTCCTCATCAGAGCACACACACACACATATTTATATGTCATCTAGCTTGCCTTTTGGAGTTAATTTATTAAATACAAACTTCATGTCAACGTCTCTGAGATGCATTCCCCAGCTACAATATAAAGATAATGCAAGAAAATTTTATTTTGCCGCTACTGTCAACCTCATTTGGCTGTCTTGCTTTTTTTCCTTTTTTCTTTTGGATGACATAAAGCCAGGGAGAGGTGTTGGATGTTGAGGCAAAGCTAAGCACCCAAAGATAGGACCTTCTAAGGGGAGGAGGAGAGAACCATGAAGAATCTGTGAAAAAACAAGTGTACAGAAAACTGCAACAACTGTGTTCAGTTTACACTATATCTGTGTACACCGTGCCCTTAACTGTGTTCACAATGAACTATAACTGTGTTCACAAAACTGTGAACTCAAATTTGAGAGAATGGAGAAGAATGATTTTTTCAGGGATTTTTCACGAATTTCAGGCAAAGCTGAAGTTCTTTTTTCTTCTTCTTCTTGGATATTTTTTGATGATTTTTTTCTTTTTCTTCTGAGATCAGAGATCAGATCTCTCTCTCTCTCTCCTCTCTCTCTCTCGTTTTAATTACATATACATCATTTTCACTTCTACATCCTTACAGTGCCCATACCTACAACCATGCCCTGTCAAGGGGTTACATCAACAAGTACAAGTATTTACTACATCAGACAAAATACAAATATCAACTTGTTATGCACACAACTGATCTCCTTTTTTTCTCAGCAGCTGAACACATATGTTCACATTTTGGACACACTTGGCTTTACGGTTGTACACACTTGTTCACAACCTGAACATACTTATCTTGCTTTGTATACAGCTGATCTCCTTTTCTTCAACAGCTGTACACACTTGTTCTCATCTTGAACATACTTATGTAACTGGCTGAACACACATATTAAACAGCCAAACATACTTCAGTCTGAATTAACACCAACATATCCTCGCTTTAATTCAAACTGGGTTTAAGCCCAAACTCATTTCTGCATTTGATGAATTATTTGATGTCCAAAGATTTTGCAAACCCATCAGGTAGTTGATCAAATGACTTGCAATGTTGAATCACAATTGCTTTTCAGAAACCAATTCTCTTATGAAGTGATACGTTGTATCCATATGCTTGGCTCTTCCTTGATTGATGAAATTCTTTGTAAGATGGATTGTAGACTTGTTATCACAAAAAAATAACAGTATCTTCACCTTGATCTTGCTTCAGATCTTTCAGAATCCTCTTCATACATACTACTTGACATGATGTATAGGACAAGGCCATATAGTCAGCTTCTGTTGTGGAGAGAGCAATTGAATTCTGTCTTTTGGTGCCCCATGTGATACATGATTTTCCCAGTAGTAATGTGTATCTTGTCAAACTCCTTCTATCCTCTTCACTGCTTCCCCAATCACTGTCTGAATATGCTATCAGCTTGCAATCTTCATCTCTGCCATAAAACAAACCAAGTTCTTTGGTTTTTGCAATATATCTTAGTACTCTTTTGGCTGCTGTCATGTGAATCTCATTAGGCTTATGCATAACTCTTGACAATTGATTTACAGCATATGACAGATCTGGTCTTGTGTGTGCCAAATACATCAAACCTCCCACTATACTTCTGAAATGCTTCTCATTTACTCCAGCAAAAGACTCATATACTACAAGCTTTTCTTTGGCATTGAAAGGGGTTTCCACAAATTTGCAATTTGCCATTTTCAGTCTGTTCAGCATAGATTGAGCATACTTCTGCTGAGACACATGTATTCCATGCTCTGTTTGTTTGATTTCTAGTCCCAAGAAGTAGTGCAGCTTTCCTAAATCACTCATTTCAAATTCATGCTCCATTTTTCTTTTAAATTTGTCAAGCCATGACTCTTCATTGCTGGTATAAATAATGTCATCCACATAGAGACATAAAGCTAGAAAATTACCATTTTCTGACTTGACATAGAGTGTAGCTTCAGAGTCACTCCTTGTATATCTTTGTTTGATCAGGAATTCATGTATTCTTTGGTACCATGCTCTAGGTGCTTGCTTCAATCCGTACAGGGCTTTGTGAAGTTTATAGACTTTTGAGCTCTGATTTTCTCTAACAAATCCTGGAGGCTGTTCCACATAAATTTCTTCATGTAATGCACCATTCAGAAATGCTGATTTCACATCCAGCTGTTTAACTTCCCATCCTTTGGAGGCTGAAATGCAAGTAAGATTCTTATAGTTTCATATCTGGCAACTGTTGCAAAAGTATCTTCATAATCTTCTCCATAGACTTGAGTGAATCCTCTAGCCACAAGCCTTGCTTTTAGCTTGTTTATGGAGCCATCAGTGTTGTATTTAGTCTTATACAACCACTTAACATCCACTGCCTTCTTTCCTTGTGGTAGCTCACACAAGCTCCATGTTTTGCTCTTCTCAATGGCATTAATCTCCTCTTGCATGGCTGTCCTCCATTCATCTTCAGCACAAGCTTCATTAAAATCTGCAGGTTCGAAGTAAAACAAGCAAATAGTTCATAAGTCTCATTATAGATATCTCCCAATAATCTTGTTCTCACATTCTGATTTTCACTTGGAGAATTTGAGGAACTGCTGCTGGAACTACTAGCATGTGAACTACTATTTGTAGCATCTGGACTGTCATTTGTTGAATGTGAGCTGTGATTTGTGGCACTTGGGCTATAATTTGTATCTGGCTGATCTGCTTCAGTCACTGCATCCACTTCCAATATGTTGTAGTCTACCACAGTTGGTTCCTTTCCATTCCATTCCCATGCTTTTGTTTCAATGAACTCCACATCTTTGCTAGTAATTACACTTCTTGTATTTGGATCATAAATTTTATAGGCTTTGGATTCAATGCTATAGCCTATAAAGATTCCCTTCCTGCTTTTATCATCAAGCTTTCCTCTTGCATTGGCAGGCTTCAACACATAAGCTTTGCAACCAAACACCTTCATATTGGTAACTTTGGGCTTGTCTCCATTCAGTGCTTCATAAGGAGTCTTATTCTTTAAAGCTGAAGTGGGACTTCTGTTTATGACAAATACAGCTGTTGCACATGCTTCTGCCCAAAACTCAAGAGGCATCTTCTTATCCTTCATAGCACTCCTTGCTAACTCCATAATCACTCTATTCTTCCTTTCAGCAACACCATTTTGATGGGGTGTGTAACTTGCTGTCAATTGTCTCCTTATGCCATTTTCTTCACAGAAAGCATTAAACTCTCTGCTGCAAAATTCTCCACCTCTATCTGATCTGAGAGTGCCAATTTTGCATGCCAACTTTCCTTTAGCTTCATATTTAAACTTCTTGAAGAAACTCAAGGCTTGAGACTTTTCTGCAAGGAAATAAATCCAGCAGTATCTACTGAAATCATCCACAACTATCATGAAGTATTTTGATCCACCAAGGGAATTAACAGACATTAGGCCACACAGGTCAGTATGAACCAATTCCAATGGTCTTGAAGCTCTCCAATTTGAATGTGAATGGGCTTTCTTCTTCTGTTGCTTGCCTAAAATACAAGCTTCACATTCATGCTTCCCTTTACCTTGCTTTAGTGATGAACCATACACTAGCTTCTTCTCAGATAATTCAACTAAGCCAGCCACATTGAAATGACTAAATATTTTATGCCAAAGTTCTAATTCATCTTCAATTATGGTGCTTAGAGAGTTGGTAATGTTAGGAGCAGCAAACATAACAGGAAACATCCTGTTATTTGTCATTTTACTCACACAAACAAGTTTCCTCTTTTTCTTATCATATATCCTGCATTGATCTTCATCAAATATAGCACAAAGGCCATTTTCACTAATTGACCAACACTTATCAAATTATGTTTTAGATCAGGCACATACATCACATCTTTAATTGATTTCCTCCCTTCATTAGCAAGCACAACAATGTCACCAATTCCTTCTACACTATCTTTCTTATCATTGCTAAGTCTTACATCTCTAGCATTGATAGGTTCAAAATTGATGAATAAATCTTGCTTACTTGTCATATGATTGCTGCAACCACTATCAAGATACCAAGTGAGGGAGTTGTGGACTGGAATATAATCAAATTTTGCCATGAACAAGTTATCAACTTCATGAGCTTCTTCTTCCACATAGTTGACTTGCTCCTTTCTCCTGTTTTCTCTGCTAGCTTGCTCCTTTCCTCTATTTTCTCTGCAATCCTTCTCATAATGTCCATACTTCTGGCATTTCCAACACTTTGGGGCTGTATTGTTTTTGAACCAACAGCTTTCAAATTTGTGGCCAGTTCTTCCACAATGAGAGCACCCTTTCATCCTGGGTTCTTTGGGCTTAAATCTGTTCTGAACTTCTGATCTAGGCTGATAAATTTGCTGTCTACCAGTTCTCCCACCTCTCCAATTACTTCTTCCTCTTCCTCCTCTGAAGTTATTTGAGCCATGATTTCTTGCATAACCACCAAAGGGTCTGTCATTGCTAACTGGTGTACTTATTGTTACTTTTGAGTGAAAATCTTGGTTTATTCCTTCATCATCCTTGCCTCTGTTGAGTCTATCCTCATGAGCAGAAAGTGAGGCTAGTAAATAACTTGATGTATAAACAGAGAGATCTTTTGATTCTTCAATTGCTGCTGCTACAAAAGCGAATTTTGGTGTCAAGCTTCTCAAAACTTTCTCAACTACCTTTTGCTCAGCAACATCTTCACCCAATGAACTCATTTGATTAACAGTAGCTGTGATCCTTGAAAAGAAGTCTTGTATAGATTCAGATGGCTTCATTTCATAATTTCGAAATCTTTTCTCAAGGTTTGAAGCTTTACATTGATTACCTTTGCTGATCCAAAGAACTCCTCAAGATATCCCAAACTTCTTTAGATCTTGCAGCATTCATGATTCTGGGAAAGATAGTTTCATCCACAGCTTGCTGAATCCAGTAGAGAGCTTTAGCATCCTTCTTGATCTTCTCTTTATGAGCATTCTTTTAAGCTGATATGACTCCATCTGCCAAATCAGTAACACCATCTTCTACATGTTCCCACACATCCTTGGAAATGAAGAAAGTTTTCATCTTGATGCTCCAATACTGATAGTTGATCTTATTCTCCTTATTGCTCAAACTTGAAAGATGAGAAATAGATGATTGATCAGAATCCATGGCTTAATATCAACTTGGAGAGCTCTGATACCACTGTGTTGGATGTTGAGGCAAAGCTCAGCACCCAAAGACAGGACCTTTTGACGGGAGGAGGAGAGAATAAGGAAGAATCTGTGAAAAAAAAGTGTACATGAAACTGCAACAACTGTGTTCAGTTTACACTATATCTGTGTACATCATGCCCTTAACTGTGTTCACAATGAACTATAACCGTGTTCACAAAACTGTAAACTCAAATTGGAGAGAATGGAGAAGAACGATTTTTTCAGGGATTTTCTCACGAATTTCAGGCAAAGTTGAAGTTCTTTTTTCTTCTTCTTCTTGGATATTTTTTGATGATTTTTTCTTCTTCTTCTGAGATCAGAGATCAGATCTCTCTCTCTCTCTCTCTCTCTCTCTCTCTCTCTCTCTCTCTCTCGTTTTAATTACATATACATCATTTTCACTTCTACATCCTTACAGTGCCCATACATACAACCATGCCCTGTCAAGGGGTTACATCAACAAGTACAAGTATTTACTACATCAGACAAAATACAAATCTCAAGGGACTTTTTATGCACACAACTAATCTCCTTTTTTCTCAGCAGCTGAACACACATGTTCACATCTTGGACACACTTGGCTTTACGACTGTACACACTTGTTCACAACCTGAACATACTTATCTTGCTTTGTATACAGATCTCCTTTTCTTCAACAGCTGTACACACTTGTTCTCATCTTGAACATACTTATGTAACTGGCTGAACACACATATTAAACAGCCAAATATACTTCAGTCTGAATTAACACCAACAAGAGGTGGTACATGTCAAAGCTTGCGTAAAGCATATCTCAATATTAAATTGCTGATTTAGTTATTTTAATTAATTTCTGAATTATAATTTTATTAAATTTAATTTGAAAACAAAAACACTAACAATATTAAGGGATATGAATTTATTGCTGATTTGCTTTCAGTTGCTTGATCCAAAAGATGTGTTTATTTTTGTTCTAATAATAATGTATCGTAAATGAAAACTTATGTGGATGAACTAGGAATCTTTGTTTTCTAGTTATCATGATACACTACAATCCATGTAGATGAAGTGTTTGTTAAATTGCTTGAATCAAAACTCTTTTCTATTAAATGAATATTAGGGACATCAACGACATTACACAAACCTAAATAAAGCTTACATAGAGGCTGTACATTTTTGTTTGAGATTTAGCTCGAGAAGCATAAATGATAAAGCTCGACAAAAATATTTTGAGTGGCATCCAAAAGGAATGCAATTTTGAGATTTAGCTCTGAGACTTATCATTATACTCACTCTTGAACGTTTGAAAGAATGCAATTTTTAATTGCTCTCGTTACTTGCATTTCAAAATTGAATCCATATCTTGACTTATGATTGATTTTTTTTCATTGGCATTAATGTTATGTCTTTAGTCACATAAGCCAATTGACATCAAACCCCAGTTCATAAATTTTTGTTAAAATCTTGTAAACATGCTTTATTGATTTGCTAATTGATTTATAACTTAAATTCAAATTACTTTGTTCCGAGCAAGTTCCAGCAAGTTTGACCTGACATCTCTTCTTATATCTCATTTTGTGATATCCATAATTGGATCCAACACAAACACGGTTGGGTACATGTGTGATATCAAATAAACTTATATCTCATTCTGAAATTTATTATAGATGCGGACAGTAGGGTACATGTGTGACAAAATGTTACAAGCCTCGGTAAGATATATCTATCATTAGTATTAGTCTATTCAAATTCTAATGGTTTGAAGTTAATCTATGGAATAAAAACGAAAAGATATATGCTTTTTCATCTACATTGCCCTTCTCCTAATATTTTAAAGCGCAGATGAAGAGATTTAGAGAGGCTAATAAAGATATGTGGCCATCTTCCACCTCTCAGCCCACAAGGATAGGTATGCATATATGTGTATTATATCATGTCTGCCGCTTAATTTACACTTTTTACTATAATGGATGATTAATTGCTATTTTCATGCATTTCAGGCCATCCCACAGACACATGTGGCTTAGAGGATATCCCACAGACTCAGTCCGTTGGCTCCTCCTCCCATACTGCCAGTCATGCCGCACATGCCCCTGTCGAGATGGTACAGTTTGAAACGTTCGATCCCAGTGTCGACGATACACCTTTACCACATGATGCAGATGATGAGATGGTGCCATGGTCCCAGATGGCCATTAGGGATGCACGCCAGTTGGCTTTAGATCTGTTGGATACCATGGCACATGCTAGGATGATTTCAGCTAGAGAGGGATGCTTCCAGCGAAAGGGTATAAAAACATATTTCAATTATGTTAAATAAGAACATGTTATATAACATTTTGTTTATATTGTAAGATAATATCAATTTTTTCGTAGGCGGTGAGAATCCACCAAAGAATGGACGAGGGTACATCATGCCCTCGCACCTTGTTTACGGGTGTTTTCTCACCACATGTTGATAGTCTGGAGGTCTGGATGTCACCGCTGTCACGTGAGACGGAGATGACCTTTGTGGTCAATCGACGACGAGTTCACTTGATCAGGAAGGCACAGATTCATGCTTTGGTGCACCGAGGGGTAGCCTCATGATCGCGCCGTGGATACACGTCCCGGGACGGCGACACTGTAGTCTTACCGTAAGCGCACGGGGTAGCGGCGAGCGGGTATCGAACACGAGGAGGACGTATGACAGTGTCTTCTTCAGTCAACCTGGCTATAGGAACAATAGAGAAATGTTCGCAGTAATGCGGTCACAGTCGTTCAATTATACGAAAGAAAATATCAAATTAATAAAGACGCCTAGGGATAGGGAATCCCCGCTACTTGCCGTATCTCATCATTGTGATTCGTATGTTTCACAATTGCTAGACTTGAAATTCGGGTGAACTAGTTGCAACTAAATGTAGAACCAAGCTCACGCTCTCGCGCTATTGCCGGTCTATAGCAAACCTAGGGTAGGGTCCAATCTCTTGCAAACCCTAACCTAGGCAAACTAGCGTGAAGAACAACATCATCGTTCAATCGTATCTCGAGCCCACTCTCATGCAAACTCGAGCTACGACCTAGGTTGGGATAGTTCCTACCCGTCCAATCTCTTGCAAACGGGTACCGGTATGGAATTGCAATCGAAAACCCTAGTATTGGGATCCAACTGCAACCCAATTCGAATTTCTAGGGCTTCCTATCGAATTGGGATCCAATCTCTTGTAAATCCCAATCGGTATGAATCCCTAGCTATTCGTATTAAATCAATCCCAAACTAACCCTAATCAATCCTAGCAAGAATTTTACCTATTCATCACAAATTTGAAATTGGGCTCGTAGGGTTCATCCCTATGCCCTAAGACGATAACACTACTCACAATTCATCATGCAAATCATTAGATATTCAATGGAAATAACAAGAGAATTAATTGCAATAATCAAGATATCAAGAAAAAATAGGGTTTTTAATAGAGAGAAAGAAAAACCAATGGAGTTCCAATAGCATCCAACAAAAAAGAACTTTTATCTCCTCTCCAATAATCCAAATCTAATCTCCTAAAAGTTAATCAAAAAGGCTGCCAAAAGTTCAGGAAAAAGCCCCCTAAACTAGGTTAAAAACTGGGGTTAAATACCCCCCAAAATCGCCCAAAAAACTGTGACGAAACTGTCCCTGCGCAGCCTCAAAATCGCAACTTACGCTACAGGCAGCGCGGCTCACTCGGCCGAGTGACAAATGTCACTCGGCCGAGTGAGATACCCTGACGGATTCCAGAGAGTTGGTGGTCTTGGGGGTCGTCTCCTTAGGAGTCGCTCAGCCGAGTGACTTTTCTTCACTCGGCCGATGGGCGTTCTTCACTCGGGCCGACGGCGTTCGTCACTCGGCCGAGTCGGTCTTTGGGGCTGACTGACAGATTCCAGAGAGTTCAACATTTTTTGTTGCCGTCGTCTTGGCTCCACTCGGGCGAGGGATGACTCGGTGCTCAGCTGAGTGGTCTGGCGATGCTCGGCCGAGTGCACGCTGATATTAGCTCTGTTGCGTGTCCGATCTGGCCGACCGAGCGGGCTGTCTATGCTCGGCCGAGTGACTCCTTCAGTCGGCCGAGTGGCATGCTGAAAATGCCCATTCTTCGTATTTTATCCTCCTCGTCGCTCCTACGACGTTCTTTCTTCTTCCACTCCTCTCCAATCGCAGAATACCCCTCAAGAGAGTCGTCGGTGACACTCCGGAGTGGGTGCATCTCAGAATCACTCCAAATCGCTCCAAATCTCCTGAAATATGACAAAAACAACAAATCGTGAAAAGCATTGCAATATTGTCGAATAAACATGAAAAACACGATTTGAGCGATCTAAATGGCATGCAAACATGCAGAAAAAAGGTGTAAAATACGGAGTGATCAAAATCCCCCAAGCTTACCTCTTAATCGTCCTCGAGGAAGATGAGTAAAAAGCGAACCCGGTGGATAAAGATAAAGAAAATGATGGAGAAATGGAAAATGAAAAATGAAAAACAAAGTAGAAAATGAAGAGGGAAGTCGCTAGATCATTTTTCTCAGGACGTGGGTTTTGCTTACTCATATAGCATGCATTGAATATAAAACACATATCAAAGACTTTTATTATGATATCATAGTATAATGGTGTATTTGAAATAGAAAACCCAAGAATATCAATATAACATGAAAAATGGAATAATTCTAAGATTAACATCGTCTGAAGCATCTAAAGCGGTATACAATATCGTAGATCACACACTTTTCAATTGAATGCTTTCTATAAGGAGTATAAGAGATATCACACGATATAGTAGTAAGAATAGAAAAAGTGTGGTTTTCATGAAATGAATGCTAAGCGTAGATTTCTGGATTTCGTGAAACTTTAGCAATCTCACCGAGTATAAAATATTACATAGCCTAGGTTGTCATGCACCGTCAGGTAGTCACTTTCTCACACATCATCGGATTCTCTCCCCCAAGCTTATCTATAAGCGTGGTGGCATATACAAAACAATATTTACATCCCCGTTTCCTTTTGTAGCTCCAAAAGTAAAAGAAAAAACAAAAACAAAAAGAGGGAAGAAAGATAGAAAGTGTATGAGATGAGATCGTTTTCGAACTTCTTTTCTCTTCTCTTTTCTTTTTTTCTCAATTCTTTTTCTTTTCTTTTTCTCTTTTTCTCTTTTTTTATAACATATATACACAAATGATCCCAAATCAAAACAGAAGGATATACAAGTATTTTTCTTTTTGGCTTTGGGGAATTTGGAGCATGGGATACAATAACCGGGGGGTGCCAATAATAGAATCGCTAAGGGGAGATTCACCAATGAATTAAAAATAGAGAAATAATGTTCAAGATATGTGGATAAAGAAATAAATGTATCTCTCAGTTCACTCTATAGGACGTGCATGACAACTTCAGCAGGGTAATATAATCTACTCAGTTTAATCTCAAAAAGTAAACTATTCCAGATTTATCATTGCTAGCAATAATTCAATCAACCCGAAGTGAAGCGTACCAAGCATGCAATAAGAAGTGATATGAGAAAAGAAAGCAGTACTCCAGATATAAGCAATCAATGTGTGAATCTTGGTGTGTTTTCTACGATAGCATACATATGAATCATCAGACATCAGCCAATGATAGAATTTCATCCATTTTCATACAGCAAAAGAGAGTGGGTTACTATTTCTAAATGCAAAGCAGAACATAGCATATGATATCAGAAATAAAAAGCTATGACACGATAAATATAGCATGCATATAGAGAAAAGCTAACACCACGTCATCATCATCACAGAAAAGTCATCTCTAGCAGAAGATGAAAGAAATAAAGACAAAAGAAAATAAAAACTATTTACAATGCAGCATACAAAGAAAATAAGAAAAACGTGATGCATAGTAAAAAAAAGAAAAAGTGATGAAAAATGGGTGCAAAAGTGGAAAAAATGTGGAAAAACTAAAAATAAAGGTGATAAAAGCGGAAAGCGTGAGAACTCACTCCCCCAAGCAAATGTGCACAGTGTCCTCAATGTGCGAAGTGTGGCACACCGAGAGACGTGTAATGGGGGGGGGTGCAAGCATGATAAAAAGAAATAAAAATAACAAAATGAAAATATGATGCGGATGTGATGCATGCAAGGATAAGAGTGATGCAGATATGTGTGTGTCACCAAAAATACTCTCCCTCACTCCCGAAAAAGGATATAGAATGATATGATCAAAACGGGGACAAAAATAGTGAGGGGAGGAGGGGTGGGCAAAAATCATCAGGACCAAGCAGAGAATGGGCAGCATAACGGCAAAAAATATCAATGGCATCAAGGGTGTGCCTAAGCTGGTGGTGCTGTGCCATCTCCGTCCTGAGGCGAAGGTGGAGGAGGAGGAGGTGGTGGCTGGGTAACAGTCTGCTGGGTGGGTGGTGATGGTCGTGGCAGTCGCTCGAGAATCTGGGTCAGGCAAAAGTGAATGTCGGGAAGTAGCTCGACGCGGTGCTGCATGGCGGTGACTGTGGCAGACAGAGTCCTAAGGTCGCCTCTGAGTCCACTCACCGCCCCCTCAAGAGCACGAATGCTCTAAAGTATAGTGTCGGGGGGAGGTGGGGCAGAGGGACGCACATGTCTAGGCTGTGAAGGACGGGGCTGTCGGACACGGGCGGTGTAAACAATCAGGCCAGCAGGCATGTGTGGAAAGGGGGCTGCGCTCACTAGTGGATGCCCAGCCTCAGTGCGAGGCTGGGACACAGGCTGGTGTGAGGTGGAAGCAGCAGCTGTGGAAGTGGAAGACAAAATCGGTGACGAGGCAGCAAGAGAGGTCAGTGACACAGACGTGGGAACAGACGCCACGACACTCTCGGATAGGACGGCTGCCGTGGAGACAGAAAGGTCGACAGCTGGGGAGGAAGTGTGGGGAACAAAAGGTGAGACCCCAGCGGAGATCAAAGTGGATAGGGTCTCCACGACGGAAGTGAAGGAAGACTCGCTGCTCTCAACAATAGAAGGTGGACACTCGGGTAGCGAAGAGGTGAGGGGCTCAACCGACAGGGGCACAGCAGTGGTGGGGGTGGTGGTAGACGTGGTGGAAGTGGAGGACGACTCAGCAAGTGTACTCCCGACACCGACAGAAGTGTGGACAGTGGTGTCGGGAGCGGCAGAAAGTGCAGGCTCAGGCTGAGGGATCACAGGGTCTACAGGTGCAGGGGGTGCCTGGTCAGCCTCCTTGGCCTCAAGCACGTAGGTGGCGGGGATTAGGAGATCCATCGCCGGAAGCTAGTCCTCGTGTGCTGGTCCTATGTGTGTCCAATCGGGGCTCGGGAGGATCATGTAGTCAGCACCGAAGGGACAGTGCAACCATACCCAGTGCCGCTGGCCGTGGGGACGAAGCATCTTCATCCGGGCCATGACGTCTATCGAAAGTGAAGTGGGTCCCGAAGGTCGACGCAGGTCGGTCGAAAGGTCCTCGCCGGTCATCAGGGCTAGCAGGGTGATCAGGCCGCCGCAATATATCGGGGAGCGAGCGCCCACCGATACTATGATGCGGTCCAAAAACCAGCTAGCGACGTCAATCTCAACGGCGGGGACCATCGCAACACCATCCCTATCCAGAACTCTGGGGCGAGTCATCGCGTAGAGCATATAGAGCTCAGGCGTAGACATCGTCCCAGGCTCGTACCTCGCTAGAAAGGTGGTCACCATAAGGCGCAGTGCTATGCGGAGGCAGGGGTGGACTATGGCTGAGGCCTTGGCCCTACTAGGGTCAAAGGCGCGTGGTAAACCCATGATCCTGGCCCAAAAGGCGTGGGAATCGAAAGATGGCGGAGGGATGTGTGTGGGGGCGTAGGCTCGGTCGGGCGCGGGGACTGCGGGCCACTGAATGAATGCTCTAAGCATATCGAGAGTGATCTGACACTCTCGATCCTTGAGTCTAAAGGAGCATCCCTCATTGGTCCGGGCAATCGAGCTAAGTACCTCGAGTGTCGGACGGACGTAGGTGTCCGCCGACACAGACAAAAAATCTCACCAACCCATGTTGTCGTACAACGTGAGGATCCCCTTAAGTACCCCCAGGCGGTCTAGGTCTACTAAATGAGTGAACCTGGAGGGTACTATCAGGCACTGGGTGATACGCTCAAATCGGACGCGCTGTGCGTCGTCTCTGAATGTGATGCCCAGCGGCCCGACGGCTGGAGCCGGTGGTGGCTGTGCGTGAATGGGATCGACTGGAAGTGGCTACGGATGGATGGGGTCGGCTGGAAATGGCTGTGTAGGGTGAGGTGGTGAAGGTGGAGGGGAGTCCTCCCTAGCGTGGGAGGGGCCGGGCTCATCCGACCGCTTCCGCTTGGCGGAAGCTCCCCGAGTGCGTGGCCGTGTACGGGGCGGCATGTATGCCCCGAGTGCTCACCCAACTAATGAAAAATGCGGCGTGCTAAAAAAATGGAACGAAGGTACCTGAACATGCCGCGAGGGCAAAACAGCAGAGAAGTGCGAAGACGCCGCCTCCACGAAGCCAATAGCGCGTCCGAAAGCTCTCCTAAGCTCCCCCAAGATAGCCTGCACATCAAACAATGATATCAGCGTATAAAATTCAAAATACATGGGGGAGATGGGGTATAACAGATAAGTAAAGAAGTCGATTTGAGTTAGGGGCTCAATGGGCGTACGGATCGTCAAAAATAGGGGAAAAAGGAGCAAAGGGGCGAAATTTGGGTTACCGGCCGTCGGTCGGCGGCGAGGGTGGTCGCCGGCGGTGGGGGGGTCGATGGTCGACGCTCGGCCGACGGCGGTCGGGCGAGCGGAGGCGGTGGTCGAAGCGATTTGGTCGAGTGGGCTCTGATCACAGCGGGCGGGAGCTGAAAGGTCACGTGGGCTCGGGCGAGAATGAGATTTGGGCGTTTCGAAAATCGCGCCGAGCCCGCAGCACCTTATATAGGAGTGGTTACGACTCGGCTGAGTGACTCTGTCATTCAGCCGAGTGACGTAACGGAAAAAAATTTTAAAAAAATCCTCGCCACTTACGACTCGGCCTAGTGTCTTTGCCACACTCGGCCGAGTGGAGAAAGTCCATTCGGCCGAGTGGCACAAGCTACTCGGCAGCACTTGCCCTAGGAGGGTATCAGTTTCACTCGGTCGAGTGAAGAAATATACTCGGCCGAGTGGCAGTTTATACTGAAATCACAAAAAAGACAGAGAGTTGGGTACAGCAGACTTCCCTCATTGGTGCGCCACTCGGGCGGATGGCTTTCTTTGCTCTGCCGAGTGACTATGGTACTCGGCCGAGTGAGGCTCTGTTTCTTGCTTCGGGGCTCCGTTTTGACTCTACTCTCTGTTTTTCTTCCTCTAGGTGGTTTCTTCCTCCTCCTAAGCCTCGAGCGCATTCCTGGAGCGCTCTTCTTCGCCTCGGTCATCCTCCATATGATAGATATCCTTTCCTCCTCCTCCTGTCAAAGAAAATAGGACACGTTGTCACAATTTTTCGGGCAAGCGACTCAAAAACAATAATAAAGTCTAAAACAAAAATAAAAACTAAAATAGAAATAATGCGATAACCGTCGGGTTGCCTCCCGACAAGCGCTCGTTTAAGGTCTTGAGCTCGACCCCTTTAAATTTTCAATTTAGCGCGGGATGTTGGGTGCATATGAGATGCACCGGTCGAATTTGCCGGGAAGACCGCTCGGATTTGGATCATGGTGGTGTGTGGTCTTCCTCAGTGCCCCTTCGTCACGGGCAATGTTGGGGGGTGGCTCCCCCAAGCTAGATCTTGTTCCGGTCTTCGACTTTTCCGGTGACACCGATCGTCGTATCGGTGGAGCTTTCTTCGGAGTCCTCAACTTCGAGAGCTTGCAGAGCTCCCGTATTCTTGCGACATCAGCGTCGCCATCATCAATCACCATGGAGATATCGGGGGAGTGCTCCATCTTCTCTTCCTCGGCCAAATCTAGGCCTTCTTCGAAGCTATCTTCGTGGGGTGCGCCGATGGAGTGGGGGATCGCCTCTTCGATGACCTCGTCGAGGAGGTATGAAAGATCATCCGGCCGTCCCTTGAGTAGATATATTCTACTTACTTCACCCGTAGGGACTCCTTCAGAATAATGCTTGAGCCTTTGTCCATTTACCTTGAATGTGGCTCCGTCCTTGCCTTCCAACTCAAAAGCTCCTCCCGGTTGTATGTGCTTGATGGTGAAAGGTCCGGACCACCGTGACCTCAACTTACCAGAAAATAGTTGAAGCCGGGAATTATATAGCAAGACTTTGTCTCCGACCTTAAAGTCCGTAATAGTTATGCATGCGTCGTGGAGAATCTTGGTCCTTTCTTTATAAATTCTTGAGCTCTCGTAGGCATCTCTTCGAATCTCGTCAAGCTCATTGATGTCCAAGAGTCGCCTCACCGCTGCACATTTATAATCATAGTTGAGGGTCTTGATGGCCCAATATGCTCGGTGTTCCAACTCTACCGGCAAGTGACAAGCCTTTCCATAAACAAGTCGGAACGGTGTGGTGCCAATGGGAGTGCGAAAGGCCATACGATATGCCCATAGAGCATCGTTTAACTTCATGGACCAATCCTTTCTAGATCGATCTACGGTCTTTTCAAGAATCTGCTTGATTTCTCTATTCGAGACCTCCACTTGGCCGCTCGTCTGAGGGTGATATGCCATGCCGATTCTATGGTTTACCCCGTACTTTTTCAACATGGCTTCAAACTTGTTTTCTATGAAATGGCTTCCCCCGTCACTTATCAAAGTACGAGGCACCCCGAAGCGTGGGAAAATACTTTGTTTGAAGAACTTGGAAACAACCCTCGCATCATTAGTAGGGGTAGCAATGGCTTCTACCCATCTGCAGACGTAATCTACCGCCAACAATATGTACTTGTTACCTTGGCTCGACGGAAATGGTCCCATAAAGTCCACTCCCCAACAATCGAATAACTCAACCTCGAGAATGGGCCTCATTGGCATCTCGTTTCGTTTGGAAATATTCCCGGTCCGTTTCCATCTATCGCACCCCTTGACGAAGTCGTGCGTATCCCTGAACATTGTTGGCCAAAAGAATCTGCTCTGCAAAATCTTAGCAGTAGTCTTAGAGGCGGCATGATGTCCCCCGCATGGCATACCATGGCAATGCAAAATGATAGACGTTGCCTCCTCCTTAGAAACACACCTCCGAATAACACCATCTTTTCATATCTTGAAGAGGTATGGGTCTTCCCAAAAATAACTTCGGACCTCATGCATAAACCTTCTCTTTTGTTGCATGGGCATCCCGCATGGTTTAATCCCACAAGCCAAGTAATTGACGAAGTCCGCATACCAAGGCACTTCTCCGGGCCTTATGGCGTATAGCCTCTCATCAACGAAGGTGTCATCGATAGGTAAGCTCTCATCCTCCTTGTCGCGAATAAGCCTAGATAGATGGTCCACCACAACGTTGTCCGTACCCTTCTTGTCTCTGATTTCCAAATCAAATTCTTGCAACAAGAGTATCCACCTAATCAACCTTGGTTTGGCCTCTTTCTTGTTTAGGAGATATTTCAATGCCGCATGTTCGGTGTGGACAATTACCTTGGAACCAAGGAGGTAGGAGCGAAAATTTTCAATGGAATAGACGACCGCTAGAAGCTCTTTCTCGGTAGTTGTATAGTTTTTCTGCGCGTCATCCAATGTCTTGCTTGCATAGAATATTGCATGAAGCTTCCTATCTTTCCTTTGTCCCAATACTGCTCCAATGGCTTGGTCACTTGCATCACACATGAGCTCAAAGGGAAGGCTCCAATCCAGTGGTTGTATGATGAGTGCAGAAATTACTGCTTCCTTCAATGTATTGAAGGCTTGCAAGCACTCACCTGAAAAAACAAACTGAGCATCTTTAGCAAGCAAGGAAGTAAGAGGTCGGGCAATCAAGGCGAAATCCTTGATAAAGCGGCGGTAAAACCCCGCATGACCAAGAAAGCCTCTAATGCCCTTGACATTAATAGGAGGAGGGAGTTTCTCGATTACCTAAATCTTTGCCTTATCTACCTCAATTCCTCTTGAGGAGACAAGGTGCCCAAGAACTATACCTTCCGTGACCATGAAGTGACACTTCTCCCAATTTAGAGTAAGATTATTTTGTTGGCATCTTTTAAGGACTTTAGTAAGGTTAGCCAAACAAGAATCAAACTCACTTCCATAAACCGAGAAGTCATCCATGAAGACCTCCATAATATTTTCCAATATAATCGGAGAAAATGGATGTCATGCATCTCTGAAAGGTGGCGGGAGCATTACACAGACCAAAGGGCATTCTACGGTAGGCATAGATACCATAGGGACAAGTAAAAGTAGTCTTCTCTTGGTCATCTTCATGCAAAGGGATTTGGAAAAACCCCGAATGCCCATCCAAATAACAAAAGTATTTATGTTTAGCAAGGCGTTCAAGCATTTGATCAATGAAGGGCAATGGGTAATGGTCTTTTCGGGTGGCTTTATTTAGTTTCCTATAATCAATGCACATCCACCATCCCGTGACAGTGCGTGTAGAAATGGGCTCTCCTTTATCGTTTTTATAACGGTCATCCCCCCTTTCTTGGGGACGACGTGAACGGGGCTAACCCACCTACTGTCAGAGATAGGGTAAATAATACCGGCCTCGAGTAATTTTAGGATTTCCTTTTTAACCACCTCTTTCATGTTCGGATTCAACCGCCTTTGAGGCTCTAAGGAGGTTGCGTCAGTATTTTCCAAATGGATTCTGTGTGTGCAAAGCCTAGGGCTTATCCCCTTTAGATCAGAGATGGTGTAGCCAAGGACATCTTTGTGGCTCCTAAGAACGTCTAGGAGTCTCTCAAGTTGATCATGAGTGAGGTGGGAGTTAACTATCACCGGAAAGGTTAATTTATTACCCAAGAAAGCATACCTTAGATTCGGTGGCAATTGTTTAAGCTCTACCTCAAGAGGTGCCATACCCTCTACTTCATCAGCTTGCATGAGTGTGGCTTCTCCTTCGACATCCGAGTTTAGCTCATGTTCAGACGGTGTGCTCTCGTGTGGAGACTCAGATTCACTTCTTAGTGAGGACGGTGCATCGGAATAGACGCTCTCCAATTCTACGATAGCATCGTCAGGACCTCCACTCTGCTCCGGTTCATTCCTGGGATCAAGAAATACGTCAGCAGATTCATAAATGCAAGAGTGAGGGTCGTAAAATGTAACTCCCTGAATATCGGTTTGCTCGAAGGATTCCTCGGGAGTGTAGTACTCTTCGACGCATGTTTTACCGTCTTCGAAATATAGCTTATCGTCCCTCACATCAACTCTGATATCGCCCCCAATAGTCCCATTCGGGGAGATTTGATCCATCACAAAGCTAGCAAACAATTGTTCGACGGGGTCCTTAATATTAATAGCAAAAGCTCCGGTAGCGTGGACCTCATCAACAAGTTCCATAAGGAGGTCTGCGAAGGAATCATCATCTCCCTGGCTAGACTCAGTCGTTGACATTGTATCCCCCATATTATCTACTAAGATCTCACGCAAAACACTGGGAGAGTATGCAAATAGGGCTGCAGACATAGTTAGGAAAGAATATAGAAGGAGGTAAAGGAAGGAAGAAAAATAACCGGGTGGTCGATATTGAACACCGTCAAAAACGCGTCCCCGGCAACGGCGCCAAGTACTTGATCGCGCCCCGGATACACGTCCCGGGACGGCGACACTGTAGTCTTACCGCAAGCGCACGGTGTAGCGGTGAGCGGGTATCGAACACGAGGAGGACGTATGACAGTGTCTTCTTCAGTCAACCTGGCTATAGGAACAGTAGAGAAATGTTCGCAGTAATGCGGTTACAGTCGTTCAATTATACGAAAGAAAATATCAAACTAATAAAGACACCTAGGGATAGGGAATCCCCGCTACTTGCAGTATCTCATCATTGTGATTCGTAGGTTTCACAATTGCTAGACTTGAAATTCGGGTGAACTAGTTGCAACTAAATGTAGAACCAAGCTCACACTCTCGCGCTATTGCCGGTCTATAGCAAACCTAGGGTATGGTCCAATCTCTTGCAAACCCTAACCTAGGCAAACTAGCGTGAAGAACAACATCATCGTTCAATCGTATCTCGAGCCCACTCTCGTGCAAACTCGAGCTACGACCTAGGTTGGGATAGTTCCTACCCGTCCAATCTCTTGCAAACGGGTACCGGTATGGAATTGCAATCGAAAACCCTAGTATTGGTCCAATCTCTTGCAAACCAATCCTAGGGGAATCCAACTGCAACCCAATTCGAATTTCTAGGGCTTCCTATCGAATTGGGATCCAATCTCTTGCAAATCCCAATCGGTATGAATCCCTAGCTATTCGTATTAAATCAATCCCAAACTAACCCTAATCAATCCTAGCAAGAATTTTACCTATTCATCACAAATTTGAAATTGGGCTCGTAGGGTTCATCCCTACGCCCTAAGACGATAACACTACTCATAATTCATCATGCAAATCATTAGATATTCAATGGAAATAACAAGAGAATTCATTGCAATAATCAAGATATCAAGAAAAAAATAGGGTTTTTAATAGAGAGAAAGACAAACCAATGGAGTTCCAATAGCATCCAACAAAAAAGAACTTTTATCTCCTCTCCAATAATCCAAATCTAATCTCCTAAAAGTTAATCAAAAAGGCTGCCAAAAGTTCAGGAAAAGCCCCCTAAACTAGGTTAAAAACTGGGGTTAAATACCACCCAAAATCGCCCAAAAAACTGTGACGAAACTGCCCCTGCGCAGCCTCAAAATCGCAACTTACGCTACAGGCAGCGCGGCTCACTCGGCCGAGTGACAAATGTCACTCGGCCGAGTGAGAGACCCTGACGGATTCCAGAGAGTTGGGGGTCTTGGGGGTCGTCTCCTCGGGAGTCGCTCGGCCGAGTGACTTTTCTTCACTCGGCCGATGGGCGTTCTTCACTCGGGCGGACGACGTTCGTCACTCGGCTGAGTCGGTCTTTGGGGCTGACTGACAGATTCCAGAGAGTTCAACATTTTTGGTTGCAGTTGTCTTGGCTCCACTCGGGCGAGGGATGACTCGGTGCTCGGCCGAGTGGTCTGGCGATGCTCGGCCGAGTGCACGCTGATATTAGCTCTGTTGCGTGTCCGATCTGGCCGGCCGAGCGGGCTGTCTATGCTCGGCCGAGTGATTCCTTCACTCGGCCGAGTGGCATGCTGAAAATGCCCATTCTTCGTATTTTTGCCTCCTCGTCGCTCCTACGACATTCTTTCTTCTTCCACTCCTCTCCAATCGCAGAATACCCCTCAAGAGAGTCGTCGGTGACACTCCGGAGTGGGTGCATCTCAGAATCACTCCAAATCGCTCCAAATCTCCTGAAGTATGACAAAAACAACAAATCGTGAAAAGCATTGCAATATTGTCGAATAAACGTGAAAACCACGATTTGATCGATCTAAATGGCATGCAAACATGCAGAAAAAAGGTGTAAAATACGGAGTGATCACCTCAGCAGGACGACAACCTCCGGGATCGGTCGGACAATCGTGCTCTGGCCCGAGGGTGTTCGGATCTGAGCGATGGTTCGCCGAAGGGAAGCTTCGGCGGTGGCGACGACTCCTCCGATCTGCACGACGAAGAACTCGTCAGGGGGTCGGACCTTGGTTCCGACCAATTTCCCTCTGATGCCAAATTCAGATCTGGTCTGAAGGATGCTGGACGGGATCGAGCTTGGGTCACGGAGAGACCGAGCACCGATCCTCGAGCCGAGTTATGGATGAGAAATATGTAAGGTGGAAGAAGGTGTGAGAGTTTGTATGTGATACCTCCGTTGAGATCTGCCCCTTGAGAAGACGCCTCTCCCCCTTCATATAGGCGAGTCATCCCTCCGGTGTAATGAGCCATGATTGCCATCATTGATGGGGGGTGTTAAGTGGAGAATGTTGACCCCAATAATTGCCATGCTTTATGGAGGGATGAATTCCATGAAGGTGGAGTGATGGCCATGAAGGTGGAGTGATGGCATTGAAGGTGGCTACCATAATTGGTGAGTGCTCCCCTGATTTGGGGAGAGATTTCATCCACTACGGAAAGTGGGCTGTCCTTTTGGCCTTCGTCTCAGGTGGAGAAGCGTGGCCCGCCCGTGAGGTCCTTGGGCCAAAGCCCAAGGCCGTAGCTAGTTGGTTGACTGGTCTTGGTTGACTTGGCTCTTCTGGGCCCGGTCAAAATGGTTGTATCAATTGTCCCCATCTTTCGAGCTCTACCATTGTTGAGGTTGAGGTCGGGAGATGTAGTATGCAGGGAAGAAGTGGCTCCTTTTGTAAAATTGGTCCGTCTTGCGGAGTCGGCTAGTGATGATAACTTGTCGGTCTGGGATTCGTTCGGTGGCAAGCGGAGTTGTCCCTCGACTTACGACCGTCGAATGAGTGGGTCGGCCAGCTGGGGGAGTGGCCCCAAGCCTTACGATCGATGTGTTCGGTCTGCTGGGCGAGTTGCCTCCAGCCTTACGATCGACGGGTCGATTGGCCTACTAGGGGAGCTACCCCCAGGCTTACAGTCGATCGAGTGATCGAGCAGCTGGGGGAGTTACCCCCAGCCTTACGATTGATCCATTCGTTCAGTTGTGAGGGGAGTTTCCCCTCGGCTTACGGTCGACGAATGAGTGGGCCGGCCAGCTGGGGGAGTTGCCCCCAGCCTTACGACCGATCTGTTCGTTCGGTCACGAGGGGAGTTTCCCCTCGGCTTACGGCCGACGAATGAGTGGGTCGGCCAGCTGGGGGAGTTGCCCCAGCCTTAGGGCCGATCCATTCTTTTGGTCACGAGGGGAGTTGCCCCTCAGCTTACGGCCGACGAATGAGTGGGTCAGCCAACTGGGGGTGTTGCCCCCAGCCTTACGGTCGATCCGTTTGTTCGCTCGTGAGGGGAGTTGCCCCTCGGCTTACGGCCGACGAATGAGTGGGTCGGCCAGCTGGGGGAGTTGCCCCCAGCCTTACGGTCGATCCGTATGTTCGGTCACGAGGGGAGTTTCCCCTCGGCTTACGGCCGACAAATGAGTGGGTCAGCCAGCTGGGGGAGTTGCCCCCAGCCTTACTGTCGATCATTCGTTCGGTTGCAAGGGGAGTTGCCCCTCGGCTTACGGTCGACGAATGAGTGGGTCGGTCAGCTAGGAGAGTTGCCCCCAGCCTTACGGCCGATCCGTTCATTCGGTCGCGAGGGAGTTGCCCATCGGCTTACGGCCGACGAATGAGTGGGTCGGCTAGTTGGGGGAGTTGCCCCAGCCTTACGACCGATCCGTTCGTTTGGTCGCGAGGGGAGTTTCCCCTCAGATTACGACCGACGAATGAGTGGGTCAGCCAGCTGGGGGAGTTTCCCCCAGCCTTACAGCCGATCCGTTCGTTCGGTCGCGAGGGGAGTTGCTCCTCGGCTTACGGCTGACGAATGAGTGGGTCGACCAGCTGGGGGAGTTGCCCCCAGCCTTACGGCCGATCCGTTCGTTCGGTAGTGAAGGGAATTGCCCCTCGACTTACGGTCGGCGAATGAGTGGATTAGCCAACTGGTAGAGTTTCCCCCAGCCTTACGGTCGATCCGTTCGTTCGGTCGCGAGGGGAGTTTTCCCTCAGCTTATAGCCGACGAATGAGTAAGTCGGCCAGTTGGGGGAGTTTCCCCCAGCCTTACGGCTAATCTGAGCTCCAGCTCCAGTTATCGTCTGGATCCCAGCTCTTGTTGATAGTCTGGAGCTCATACCTGGGTCATAGCTCCAGGTTGTCCAGATCCATTGCCGTCGGCCACGACTCCGATCATTGGCAGACAGAGCTAGGCGAGCTCGGTAAGATTACCCGATATGTGCAGCTTAACGAATTTCGAACAGATGTAAGTCTATAAGCTCGGCAGGATCGGCACCAATATGGCAGCGCGCTTCAGATGGTTTGCCAATGATGAGCTTCCGTCATACGTTCAGTGTCGATGATGTGGTCATCGATATGGCACTCTTGCTACTGTTGAGACAAACATCAAGCTTGAACAATGACAAGGGTCCTTCCGTGTATGTTATCCTTACCTCCTCCGCGGCTCGGGCTTGCCCTGAAAGGTGGAAAACTCGAGTCGTCGAAAATTTCACAATGTCGTGGTAGGTTTACAAGATTAGACTGAGGTGGGTCTGCAAGCTCATCTGGTTGGACATGGGCGAGTGTGGCGTGAAGTGGCATCGGCAGCTTGTCATGGTCGGAAGCTTGGCCTGGCCTCGTCCATCCCCTGGGTTGGTCTGCCTGGTCTTGTCGGTCCCCTCTTGGGTTGGCCTCCTCCTGGATGGGTCGGCCTCGTCAGGTCGGCCTCCTCCTGGGTTGGTTGGAAGATTACCCAAGGGGGTGGAGTGAGGAGAGCCTTGGCTGGTCGGCCACCTCTTAGAGGGGTCGACCTGGACTGGTCGGCCTCGTTTGGTCAGCATGCTCCCCTTGTCATTGATGTCGACTGGAAAGAGTGTGACTACCATATAACTTAGGTGTTGCCGTGTTCTGCACGGAGGTAGGAGAAGGATCCACCGGTAGAGGGGGTTTGGCGGTGAGCTCGGCATGGCAAAGGATGTTGAGGAGTGCAGAGATACCGACGGTGATGTAGGAGAGTAGCTTGGATTAACATATTGAGGGGTGATTCAGAATCACCTTTCGGGGCCGAAGTTTTCCCCTTTTCAGAAGTTGGCCTTTTAGGGCCCTGATTAGCTGAATGAATCGTTGTCGATGTGGTTGATGACATGAGTATTGACTCATTTCCATAGATGGCGCCAGATGTTTACAGGTGTTTTCTCACCACAGGTTGATAGTCTGGAGGTCTGGATGTTGTCGCTGTCACGTGAGACGGAGATAACCTTTGTGGTTGATCGGTAGGAGAAGGATCCACCGGTGACCACAAGTCGACTACCATATACCAACGACCCTGGTTCTTCCAACCTAAGGTCCCACTCAACCTGTTGACGAGGCTCCAACTCATCAAGAAGGGGTCCACGTCAGCATCATCATTGTTTCGGCCATTTTTGGCCTTAACAGTTGGCACCGTCTGTAGGAAAAAGAGTCAGCATCACAGTCAACAAAGCATTTTGACCATGTCGGCTCACCCATTAACATTCTCCAGAGATGTCTTGGAGACACCCAATATCAATACCTTCAACATGATAATAGGAGGCCCACCACATCCGGAGCTATCAACCCCCCTCCAATACTCTTACGACAGAAGGTTGATGACAATATCCGTGGGAAGAAAGTGTCCTAGAGACTCTACACCTCATATACCCTTCTCAGATGAAGATCTAGAGGGTGTAGAACTACCACATGATGATGCTGTCGTCATAGCTGCCACCATAAATAAGGTTACCATGAAGAGATTGCTCATCGACACGGGGAGTTCATGCGACGTGCTTTTCTTGTCACGCACCGCTTCCCATAATACGGGTGTGAGGACCAGACGAAGGTCTGTATGGGCCGGGCTGTGAAGCTCGGACCCAATAAGCGTCTGTAGATGTACACCAATCAATATACATGTTCTTGCATTATAGTTTAGAAAAATAAGAGTACTCAAAAGAAAAAAACATTCATTCATTAAGATATAATCCAGCAATACAAAAGACAGTCTAATAAAGGAAGCCTCAGCATGGCTACAACAAAAAGGAAACTACTGGTGCCATAACCTAGACTGGAAAGTAAAATGGTGCTACACCCCCAACCTAGAAAGCTGGAACTCCAAGACAGTAACAAGCAGAGAACTTTAGGACTGGTCCTTGTCCGGATCGTACTCCTGAGTAGCGTCCTCCTGGTCCAAGTCTGCAGGTACCGTCTGTAGGAATATGATGCCCTCGAGGCCATTTATTCCTGTGTGAATAGCACAAACATCTTGTTCGAAATAACAGTAAGCTGTTTGGTAATAAATTTATCTAAGTTATATTGTAATGTAGTTAACATTAGATATCAACTTAGGTAAAGTCCTGAGACTTTATGCAAGGTCAAACGAGTATCGAGATGAGTATCTCGATCATGGAGAAACGTTTGACCGTCTGTAGCATAAGTCTGAAATGGTTCGTGGTCGTAGATGTTTCGAGACAAGGATATCGAAACATCGGATAGACCATTGTGTCTTAGTCTTTACCGTTTAGCGGTGGCGATGATCTCATGATCGCTTGACTTGGCGAAGTCGAAGACAAGACACAGGTGCTCATTAGAATGAGTTCACTGAACGATCCACTAGAGTTATCATATGGTTATATTGACCAATCTGTCAGGGATAACTCTGAGTGATGATAGGATAGTTGGTCTTTTGACTTGAGGTCATTTTTGACAAACCTGTGCGTGAACGGTGCCACTTAGATCAACTGACCTAGCTTCGAGGCAAGGCCTGTCGAAAGGTCTTTTGATTGGGTGTCACTTGAAACGTACGAGGCGAGTAATGACCAAGAGAGGATTCGTCTCTCCCGGTCAATGGGAGTTAGTGTCGTAGAGTTAGTTCGGTCTTTAGTAAAAACTCTGCGCAGAGTATGTTGGAAGAAGTCCAACATTAGTTGACTAAAGATCGATAGAAACTAACCGGAGTCAAGTTATTGGGGTTGACAGTTTGACTGTACCCTAGACTTGATCTACGCGACATATTTAAGACGAAGAGACTATAACTACGGAATTCATCACGGAAACAGTCAGGTGGTCCCGACAATGAGTTAACCACATAATGATGATTCCTGAAGCAGGGACGGCAACCACTGCTCGTGGTCACTGCCGTATAGGGCTTTGAGCCCAACCTGTTGTAAGGGTCAGGCTGTAGGGTCTCACACAGAGTGCAACGCTTCGTCTAGTAATAGGTAGAAAATAGTTAGGGAAAATATTTGTATTTGATGCAAAAGAAGAGATAATTGCATTTGATGCAATATGGTAATTTAAGCTTAGATAGGGACTATTTTGCATTTGATGCAATAGCGATTAAATGTGTATTAAATTGTTTAATACAATATTTAATAAAATAAACGCAAAGAAAAGTTCACGGGTAAGACGGGAATGTCCCGGTCTAGACCCAGGTTCGAACGGCGTCCAAATCGGACGCCGGATGATCAAGTTAAAGCCAAAACAGCCCAAAATATCAGACCAGGCCAGACCCAGGCAGAACAGGCTGCCTGGGCTAAGCCCAGGCTCGGCCTGGGCCCAGGCTCGGCCTGGGCTAAGCCCAGGCTCGGCTAGCCCAGGCGCCTGGGCTATGCCCAGGCCTGCCTGGGCTCTGCCCAGGCACGGGCCTGGGCGAGCCCAGGCGCGGACCTGGGCTCGCCCAGGCGGCTGGGCGAGCCCAGGCGCGACCTGGGGTCTGCCCAGGCGTGACTCGGGCATTTTTGGCATGCGTGGGGCCCACCCATGGGCCCCACCTCTAGGGTTTTGAACCCTAAGTATGCTGAATCAAATGACGGCTGATTTTAGTCGAAAATCTAGCCTAGGGCTGATCTTTGGACACTCAATTGGAGGATCAAACGAACTCCGATTGACGAACGGTTTTTTCCTATGCGTTCACCGTTGAACGCTTGTCTTATTGATATGTTGTATCGATCTTGAAGCTCAACGGTGAGTGAGTTAAAATTCACGGAAGTTTGCACTTTGTGAAGTGCAAACTAACTTGATTTTAAATTAACTCATTGTTTAGTCCCACATCGGATTTTGAGAAAAGGGGAGAGTCCGCCGCCTATATAAATAGGGGTCTCCCCCCTTTCTCAAAACTCGTCCCAAGCTCTAGATCTGAGCGGCTCTCGTAAATGTTGGAGCACGCTCGTATCTAAGCTTAAATAAATATTTCTCTTTCTCCCTAAATTTCTGCCTTACTCCTGCGGGCTCTAGCAAAGCCTCAAAGGAGTTCGGATTCTGGATCCGAAATCTTGGCGGAGGTTTCACTCGCGTGAAAATTTCTTCGGCGGTTGGTTGGCTCGGCGGCACGGGGATTGATCGCCTCGGGATGCGGAGCGGTTCGAGGAGCGGTTCGGGGAGCGGTTCAAGGAGCGGCTCGGCGTGGGACGGGAGCAGCTCGGAAGACGGCGCGGAACATCTCGCCTGCCCCAGGGCTGAGATTCCGGGTATGTGGTTAAAGTATTTTTAGCATTAGTTTAGTTTAATCGCAGTAGGCTAGATCCTTCTTGGGATGGTCAGACCCATCCCAAGTCGGCATAGATCTTGGCATAGGGTCTTGGACCTTAGGGCCAAGTTAAAATTGTTTTAACTTGCATGTTAATTAGTTAACATAGTTTCTCTTCCGCTGCTATAATTTTTGTGTCTATGTTCCGTCCGACTTAGGACGGGACTAGATTTTTTGTGCCCTAAGGGAAACCAATTCCCAACACCGTCTCCTCATCTACGTACCCTGTCTCGATACCTAACATACAAACACCAAGAGAAAAGGAGTTGTACGTCAGGTAGAGTCTACAAGTAAAGGTAAGAAGACTTTACTGCAAGGTGTATGTAATTTAAAGACAGATATTTAAATGTTGTTTACATGACAAGTTATAAGATGCACATCATGACATTTTATAGCATAGCAGGAAAGTAAAGACGGTGCAAGAAGGTAAACATGACATGGCATTAGCCGTAGCGTGTGCTACAGCTACAAGACAAGACAAGGCAAGACAAGATGTGTGTGTCATGAAAGGGTTCACGTCTTACGGTTAGAGGGCGGCCAAACCCTCTAAACCGTGCGACCGCTCAACCCTACCCCAACCCAAGTGCACAAGACAAGTTAGTACAAGGGATCACTCTCTCTATCTTGGAGAGTGCCCTATTACCCACAGGTTATCCATACAAGGGATCACTATCTCTATCTTGGAGAGTGTCCTATTACCCACAGGTTGTGTATCCGTACAAGGGACCACTCTCTCTATCTTGAAGAGTACCCTATTACCCGCAGGTTGTGTATCCATACAAGGGATCACTCTCTCTATCTTGGAGAGTGCCCTATTACTTGCAGGTTGTGTACCCGTACAAGGGATCACCCTCTCTATCTTGGAGAGTGCCATATTACCCGCAGTTTATCAAAACAATTCGTGAATGACGTTACATGGCATGGCAAGAATATGTAATTTTAGCCTGTATGGATCAATACACTAGAGGGGGGGTGAATAGTGTATATAATAAAAATGTTGCAAATAAAATGTTAGTAATATTTGCAAAGATGGCACAGAAATAAAATGACAAGTACTGAAATTAAATCAATCGCAAACACAGAGATTTATCCTGGTTCGGATCCTTGTGATCCTACTCCAGTCCTCTACCCCGTAGAGATTTTCAATCCACTATAATCACTTGCCCCGCAAGCACAAACTTACAAAAATGGCGACACTCCCCGTGTCCCAAACTTTGTACAATCTATAAACAGAGATTCAAACCTGTTAAATAATGAAATAGAAAAACACCTATAGCATTGTTAAAAATTTCAGAGAATGAATTCAAGGATGGTGTTTAGAAGATGAACTTCAAGATGTAAAAGATATGTAATGAAGAGCAACACTTGAAGTTCTCTGGTTCACAAAAGAAGAGAGAGATCAATTGATTTCTTCTTGCAATTATGAACACAAACAACTTTCCAAAATGATGTTGAAAATCCAAGTTCTTCCGTTCTTAAACGAAGAAAGAAATCTAATGATTTCTTCTTACAAATAAGAAAAGAACAACTAATGGCCTAAAGCTTTAGAAAATGAAAGACTTGATTTCAACAATTAAGAGAGTAAAGAAGAGGAAAGTGAGTGAAAAGAAAGAGAGGGTTTACCCCTCTATTTATAGTGTTTAGGGACGGTTGGAGACTGTAGTTAACGTTGGAAAACGGGCAAGAACCGTCCCTGAAAATTTGGGATCAAAACGACTAGTTTTGAAATTGGTCAACCAAAATGACCACATTGGTCGACCAAAATTTAGAGAGAGAATTTCGACCGTTGGAAGACAGTTCTAGAATGTACACGGTTAGGGAAGTTTGCACATGCAATCCCATAACCAAATTCGAAGGTTTAAAATTGGTCGACCAAAATGAGGTTATTGGCTGCCAATTTTCAAAGTTGCGAATTTTCGAAATTGGGAAGTGTAGATCTCTGAGTAATGGAACCTAGATGACTAAGATATATTATCACAAGGCTTTATGACTCTAATAAAGTAAATTTGACAATGATTACATAAAGCCGTAGATAGGACTGCATCTGCAACTGAATCTGAGAAGCTTCTTTGCAGGAGATCCTTATCAAGTGATTATATATCCAAGTCGTGGATTAGGTGCCTTTGTCTTTCCAGCTTCATGAATGATATATCTGATTGAGTATGCATGAAGATATCTCATTTGTGTGGAACTCAGCATTGATTTGTATCTGCATATGCATAGAGTTAGTAGCACTGAATGTGTTTGTCATATCAAAACCCTATGGGAATAGAAATATGGAATTATGAAATTCCAACATTCTCCCCCTTTTTGATGATGACAAACATGAAAAATATATATCGATTAAAAATTTAACATATCAGATATACTCCCCCTGAATATGTGGAGTTTGTGAATACTCCCCCTGAGTAGATGAAATATATTCTCCCCCTTTGGAATCCTCAAAAAAGAGGCACAGTAAAGATTAGTTAATACGGGAATAAAATGCGGCCAAAGTAGGAGTAGAGAGCCTACTAAAAAATTGAACCTAATTTGGCCAGAGTTAGAAAATGAGTTATAGGCCAAAAAGTAGTATGGAGGCCGTAATATTTAAGTGAGGCCTAAGTGAAATAATGAACAAAATATTGTCATTGGTGGAAAATGCTTTAGAGCAGGAAATTAAAAAATAAGTAATGGGCTGGGCAATAAAATAAAAGAAAGGACAAGCCAAAGAAAAAAAAATTAAATATTCAGGCCAGTAAAAAAATTGAGTGCAGGCCAAAATGTGAAGGGGATAATATATAGAGCCATGTAGTGGATTTGAGTGGTGAAAACCAGTGCTCAAATAGTAGTGTCACAAAATAATTGTAAATGACGACACAAGAGACATGTCTTGTGGCAGGTAAATGTCCAAAGGAGATAATTAGAGTGGTGTATTAACAGAGCAAAAAATAGGGCCAGTTTGGTATTGGTAAAAATAATATAGAATATTGCAAAAGGGTTGAAACTGTTGGGTAGGATAAGAAAAGAGTGGTGTTTGTACAATGAAAGGACCAAGCTGCTATGTAAGAAGCATGGAAAATGCTAGTGTGATAGCATAGAAATATCCATCATCAGTTTGTTGCAAACAGATAGTATAATTGACAGATCCTTGTAATTGTTGAGCAGCATGGCCTAAAAAATGGAGGGTGTCCTGTTGAACAGTAGGGCTTGTTAAAAAAACAAGTAGAACCAGAGGACATATCCAAATGAACATATTAAACAAGTAAGAAGTTAGCACCAAACAATTAGCCAAATGAACAGAGAAAACAACAAGCTGAGAAAGTTACCACCACAAAACTATTTACAGAACATCAAAAGAACTACCCAGAGAATTGTCACAGAAGAGTATCCAAATAGGAACATACTAAGTAAAGGACAGAGGAAACACATACAACCCATAGTCTGAACCTATGATCAACACCAAAGAACAGTAAAACAAACCCAAAGTTCTGGAGAACAACACCAACTAACTGGGAATACCAAGAAACCAACATAAGACTATCACCAAACACCTATGAAACGAATACCCGAAGTACCCAAAACAACCATCCTATGCCAAGATAACCAACAGCATATGAAATCTAAGGCCTAGTGGATGGCTCAGGCCGCGAAGGAGAGACGTCGGAGTGAAGGGGGCCAAAAATCCGGGAGAAGCCATGATCAGCGAAGTCCACGTGGCGTTCCGGATGAAATGGCAAGGTCTCCAGGTTGCGACACTGTTGGGTGGCCGCCAGAGAACGGAAACGGGCCGGTGAGGCCGTCGAAATCGGTAGTCGGCGGCCGTGAAGAGTGGCGGAGGGTCGAGAAAAGGAGAGATCGGCGACGGGCTGGTGTTAGGAGGGAGGTGCTGGTGAGAAGGCAGGATATCGCCGGCGATTTTTGAGGAGGTCGGCGGCGATTTGGGAAGGGAGAAGGCCGGCGGGATTTTGGGAAGCTGGGCATGTTGGAAAACGAGAAGTGAAGGCCTTGGGAGATATTTTTGTGAATGAGAGTCCCTAGGCAGGATAAGAATTAAATAGAGAGAATAAAGTCAGTTAATGGAAGTTGTAGGAACTGACAGAAGTCCAATCGGTAGAGTAGTTTAAGAAACGTATCCCACCAAAATTTGAAAAATGAAAGAATGGGTTCAGTTTCTGAAACAGAAATGGAGGGAACGGATAACGAGAAGAAGCTGGAAGACGAAGTAGTTACCTAAAAATTAAAAAATAATAAAAAATTCGACAATTGGCGACCAATATTGGTGAATTGGTCGACCAAATTTAAAAAACAGCCAAAAAATGTGAAAGAATTTGAAAAAATTCTAAAAATAAGTATAAGAATGTGTCATAAGTCCGATTCGCTAATAATCCCTAAATTCCTACGAAGCTTAATAAAAGTCTCTTCTTTCAGCGGTTTAATCAAAATATCAGCAATCTGATGTTCAGTAGCTATAAATTTAAGAACTATATCTCCTTTCTGAACATGATCATCTAGAAAATGATGACGTACATCAATATGTTTTGTACGAGAATGATGCACAGGATTTTTAGAACGATTAATAGCACTAGTATTTTCACATATAATAGGGCAAGTAGAGCAATCAATACCATAGTCTAAAATAGTTTGTTTCATCCATAAGATTTGAGCACATGCTAAACCGGCGGCAATATATTCTGCCTCAGTTGTAGATAATGAAATATAGTTTTGCTTTTTGCTAAACCATAAAACTAAAGCATGACCTAAAAAGTGACATGTACCACTGGTTCTTTTACGATCTGATTTGCAACCAGCAAAGTCTGCATCACTATATGATAATAAATCAAATGTGCTTGACTTGGGATAAAATAAACCAAAATCAGAAGTGTGCTTAACATATCTAATAATCCTTTTTACGGCAGTTAATTGTGAAACTTTAGGATCTGCCTGAAAGCGTGCACATAAACATACTGAAAACATAATGTCTGGTCTACTAGCAGTTAGATAAAGTAGAGAGCCAATCATACCTCTGTAAAGACGTTGATCAACACTCTTACCATTTAAGTCTTTGTCGAGAGAAGTAGATGTACTAATTGGAGTACGTTTTTCTGCAGAACTTTCTAAACCAGAACACTTGATGAGTTCTTTTGAATACTTGCTTTGGTGAATGAAGATTCCTTCCTTCAATTGTTTGATTTGAAGACCAAGGAAGTAATTGAGTTCACCCATGTGACTCATCTCAAATTCTTTCTGCATAATCTTAGAAAAATCTTGACAAAGAGATTCATTAGTAGAACCAAAAATAATATCATCAACGTATATTTGAATAATAATTATGTCAAATTTAATATTCTTAATAAATAAAGTGAAATCTATTTTACCAATTGAATAACCAGAATTTAAAAGATAGCTTTTAAGTCTTTCATACCAAGCACGAGGTGCTTGTTTGAGACCATATAAAGCTTTCTTTAATTTGAAAACATGATTTTCTAAATTTTCATGAATAAAACCAGGAGGCTGTTCAACATAAACTTCCTCCTTAAGAAATCCATTTAAAAAAGCACTTTTGACATCCATTTGAAATAATTTAAAATTTTTAAAACATGCACATGATAACAACATGCGAATAGACTCAAGATGAGCAACGGGTGCATAGGTTTCATCATAATCAATACCTTCTTCTTGATTATAACCTTGTGCAACCAATCATGCCTTGTTTCTAATTACCTGACCAGATTCATCCAATTTATTTTTGAATACCCACTTGGTACCAATAATTGAATGATCTGTTGGTCAGGGAACTAATTCCCAAACATCATTTCGTTGAAATTGATTGAGTTCTTCCTGCATAGCAATAATCCATGAATTATCTTCACATGCATCTTTGATGTTCTTTGGTTCAATGGATGAAAGGAAAGCACAATGCGCCATTTGTTCAATTTGACGACGAGTTCTAACTCCATCTGTAATATCTCCAATGATTAATTCTGATGGATGGTTTGGAACTTGTGCAAATGCCTTGGGAAGATCTGTATTATCTGAAATAGACTCAACAGAAAGTTTAGTAGCATCAATTTCATCAAGTTTAGTATTATCTAAAGAATTAGATAAAGGTAATATATTCTCTTCATCATCAATAATGGGAGAATTAGATGAGGGATTCTCATCAAATGTGACATGCAGTGATTCTTCAACTATTGAAGTTATTTTGTTATATACTCTGTAGGCTTTGCTACGTGTTGAGTATCCAACAAAAATACCTTCATCAGATTTTGAATCAAATTTATCAAGTGCATCTTTAGTATTAAGAATGAAACATTTACATCCAAACACTTTAAAATATGAGACACGTGGAATGCGATTAAAAAATAATTCAAAACAAGTTTTATTAAGCAATGTCCTTATAAGAACTTTATTCATAACGTAACAAGCAGTTGCGACAACTTCAGCCCAAAAATATTTCGGTAATTTATTATCACAAAGCATTGTTCTTGCGCATTCTTGTAAAGTTCTATTTTTCCTTTCTACTACTCCATTCTGAGGAGGAGCACGAGGAAAAGAAAAATTGTGAGTAATGCCATTTCCATTACAAAAATTGGTAAAAGATTCATTTTCAAATTCTCCTCCATGATCACTACGAATAGTGATAATGGTAGAGGATTTGATTTTTTGTATCTTTTTACAAAATATTGAAAATTCTTCAAACGCATCATTCTTGTTTTGTAAGAATATAACCCAAGTATATCTTGAATAATCATCAACAATGACAAATGCATATCTACTTCTATTCAAAGAAGCTACTCTTGAAGGACCAAACAAATCTAAGTGTAAGAGTTCTAATGGTCCCTTTGTTGAGATAACATCCTTTGATTTAAAAGAAGATTTGTGCATTTTTCCTTGTTGACAAGCATCACAAAAACGTTTGTGTTTGAAAGAAATATTTGGCATTCCATTTACTAATTTGTGTTTTGAAATATGTGCTAGATTTTTGAAATTAGTGTGTCCAAAACGTTTATGCCATAAAAGTGTATCATCAGATGTAATCATTAAACGATGATTGTTTGTGGTAACAGACATGCATAAAATATAAATGTTATTCTTACGCTTACCACAGAACAAAACAGATGACATATCAGAATTATAAATAATGCAATCATTTTGTTCAAAAACTATTTTGTAATTTTTATCGCATAACTGACTAATGGAAAGTAAATTATGTTTCAAACCGTCAACCAGGTGAACATTCTCAATGATAGGCTGATTTGTATTGCAAACTGTTCCAGTGCCTATGATTTTGCCTTTCTTGTTGTCACCAAAGGTAACTGTGCCTCCATCTTTATATATAATGGTTGAAAGCAAGTTGACGTTTCCTGTCATATGTTTTGAACATCCACGGTCCAAAATCCATTTTTCCTTTTTAGGTACCTGAAAGATAAACATTAAGCATTGGTACCCTTTATTTGAGGGTCCTTGGGATTAGATTTTAGGAAGCCAAACCCAAGTGGAATTTGGCTTTTTAATGTAATCATAAGAATGAACAATAGAATGTAAATAATGAGAAATATAATAATTTCTATCTTCTAAGCATGAATTCTTAGGAACCCATATACTAATTGTAGTAGGTTTCCTAAGAGATGATTTTGAAATGTTAATAATATTTCTTTGTAAAGAAGAAGCAGGAATGTTTACTTTCTTCGTGTAAATAAATGCGTGATTCTTCTTTTGAGGTTTAACAAAAGTAGTTTTTCCACAAGAAGAAGATGTGCTACAAGGCTTGGGTGCATCCTTATGAGAATATCCCAGACCTTGTCTATGATTTGCTGGATATTGTATTTTTAGCAAATCATCGAGATTAGTCTTTCCTTTGTTAAATTTATTAATACTGGAAGACATCTCGTTGTATTTCATTTTTAGTGATGAAATATTTTTATCCATTTTGGATATTTGTGTATGAAGTTCTAGATTCTTAGTTTTGAGAATATCATTCTCTTTACTAAGATCCAAATTTTGAGAAGATGTATTTTCAATATGTATGGAATTTGATGTAGTGTTCTTAGAAGAAGATAATTCCTGATATTTAATAAGAAGATCGGCATTATTCTGTTTCTAAGATTTATGTTGACTATTTAAATTTTTGAAACGAAAATAGAGATCTTTTAATGCATCTAATAATTCTTCATTACTAAAAGTACTTACCTCATCTTCATTGTCTTGTGCCATAAAGCACATATTAGCACTTTCATCATGATCATCTTCATCATCTGAAGATTCATCCCAAGTTGCTACAAATGCTTTCTTCATCTTGTCAAACTTCCTTTCTCTCCTAGATTGATCGTTGTTGTTGGAAGTTTTGAACTTTGCTTTGAGAAGTGGACAATCTTTCTTCATATGTCTTGGCCTATTACAATTGAAGCAAAGAGAAGAATCAGCATTTTTAGATTTATTATTATACTTACCTTTTTGAAAGAACTTTCTGAAGTTCTTGGCAAAGAATGCCATGTCATCATCTGAATCTTCATTATCTGATGTTGTGTTGAAGGCGAGTACTTTCTTCTTTTGATCTGATTCCTCTTTTGCATCTTGTAATGTGACTTCATGTGCCATTAAGTTACCAATTAGATTTTCCATGGATAATGTGGAAAGATCATTGGCTTCCTCAATAGCAGTGATCTTTGGACGCCATTCTGGGGAGAGTACCTTAAGAATCTTGCGTACCTGATCAAGAGAAGAATAAAATTTTCCAAGAGCATTAAGAGAATTAATAATGTTAGTGAACCTGGTGTTCATTTCTCCAATCGTCTCTTTGTCTTGCATCTTGAACAACTCATATTTATGAACCAAAGAGGCAATCTTGGTTTCCTTCACTTTATTGGTTCCTTCATGAGTTACCTCGAGTATGTGCCAAATCTCCTTTGCACTTTTGGCCTGAGATACTCGATTAAACTCATGTTTATCTATGGCACAGAATAAAGCATTCATGGCCTTTGAGTTGTTTGTCTTTGCAGCTTTGTCGTTGGCAGTCCATTCAGCAACATGTGTTTCTGGCTTAGTGTATCATGTCTCTACGATGTCCCAAATCTCATAATGCATACTTTGGAGATGAATCTCCATTCGTATTTTCCAATATGAGTAATTAGAACCATCAATTAGAGGAGGATGAACTTGAGAGTGCCCTTTAGGATGCTGATTGTAGTTGTGTGGAACTGCGTTCATGTTTGAGGAACTTGCTGCCATCTTAACCTTGCTCTGATACCAAATGTAATTTTAGCCTGTATGGATCAATACACTAGAGGGGGGGTGAATAGTGTATATAATAAAAATGTTGCAAATAAAATGTTAGTAATATTTGCAAAGATGGCACAGAAATAAAATGACAAGTACTGAAATTAAATCAATCCCAAACACAGATTTATCCTGGTTCGGATCCTTATGATCCTACTCCAGTCCTCTACCACGTAGAGATTTTCAATCTACTATAATCACTTGCCCCGCAAGCACAAACTTACAAAAATGGCGACACTCCCCGTGTCCCAAACATTGTACAATCTCTAAACAGAGATTCAAACCTGTTAAATAATGAAAAAGAAAGACACCTATAGCCTTGTTATAAATTTCAGAGAATGAATTCAAGGATGGTGTTTAGAAGATGAACTTCAAGATGTAAAAGATATGTAATGAAGAGCAACACTTGAAGTTCTCTGGTTCATAAAAGAAGAGAGAGATCAATTGATTTCTTCTTGCAATTATGAACACAAACAACTTTCCAAAATGATGTTGAAAATCCAAGTTCTTCTGTTCTTAAACGAAGAAAGAAATCTAATGATTCCTTCTTACAAATAAGAAAAGAACAACTAATGGCCTAAAGCTTTAGAAAATGAAAGACTTGATTTCAACAATTAAGAGAGTAAAGAAGAGGAAAGTGAGTGAAAAGAAAGAGAGGGTCTACCCCTCTATTTATAGTGTTTAGGGACGGTTGGGGACTGTAGTTAACGTTGGAAAACGGGCAAGAACCGTCCCTGAAAATTTGGGATCAAAACGACTAGTTTTGAAATTAGTCGACCAAAATGACCACATTGGTCGACCAAAATTTAGAGAGAGAATTTCGACCGTTGGAAGACAGTTCTAGAATCTACACGGTTAGGAAAGTTTGCACATGCAATCCCATAACCAAATTCGAAGGTTTAAAATTGGTCGACCAAAATGAGGTTATTGGCTGCCAATTTTCAAAGTTGCGAATTTTCGAAATTGGGAAGTGTAGATCTCTGAGTAATGGAACCTAGATGACTAAGATATATTATCACAAGGCTTTGTGACTCTAATAAAGTAAATTTGACAATGATTACATAAAGCCGTAGATAGGACTGCATCTGCAACTGAATCTGAGAAGCTTCTTTGCAGGAGATCCTTATCAAGTGATTATATATCCAAGTCGTGGATTAGGTGCCTTTGTCTTTACAGCTTCATGAATGATATATCTGTTTGAGTATGCATGAAGATATCTCATTTGTGTGGAACTCAGCATTGATTTGTATCTGCATACATAGAGTTAGTAGCACTGAATGTGTTTGTCATATCAAAACCATATGTGAATAGAAATATGGAATTATGAAATTCCAACAGAATAATGCATGGCAGTTATAGTGGTTGTGCCAAGAATTTGTTGTCAAGTCTAGGCTGTCGTGAGTGTGTCCTAAACACTATCATTTCACGTCTAAGGTCTCTTGTTCACATTTTATAAACTAGGGAAGTAATGGCCTAAAACATGGCTGTAACAATGCAAGTGAGCACACTTGCCTAAAATGGCGAGAATTCCATCTGTAGGGAGCGTCTCGTCACGGGTAGTGTGTCGGTTACGGTTCGCTGTAATAAGTCAAAACGGGACGGTGTCAGGTCGCATTTTTAGAAGTCCTATTAAGGTATGTCTCTAGGTTAAGCGTGTCTATCCTAGCTTTCCAAATCACGTGTACACACGATCAGACCTATTCTACGGTTCTCTACGACGATTCTATCATATGTGCACTGTCAATATAGTCTAATCGTCGGCCTAAGTTGTCACAACTGTTTAAAGGAGCATGAAAGTAAATTTAATGATTAGTTGCCGATTTTTAATTAAGTTTCAATGGCGTAACGTATAGGTTACTACGAGTAGGGTCACCAACCTATTATGAAGATTACGCACAAGTCTGACGTTGGATTTGGGAGCAGCAACTGTTCGCGTCACGGCTCCGGTTCCTCGATTGGAGTAGCGTAGTAAGGAAGCTCATCGGGGTCGTCTCGGATGTGGGTAGTGCAGCGGAGCATCTTACGGCAACAGAGAGGGCAGTGACAACGGCGGCTTGCGGCAGTGAAAGAGGGCAGCAACAAGAGGACATCGGCAACGGCAACAACGAGGGTCTGCGGCCTGAGGTGGCCGGGGCTGCGACTGCAGTGGGGAGAGGGGAGGATTGCACACGAGAAGCTGCCGGACAGGGGAGGTTTGCGGTTGGCTGAGGTACGGCCTGGTGGTTGTCGGCATCGGGGGAAGGAAAGAAGATGGCCGGCGGAAAATCTGGGAGGGACTGGCGGTTTGCGTGAAGGTGGAGGGAGAGAGGAGAACGGCCGACGGTCTGTCTTGGCCGTGAGGAAGGTCGTCGGGCTGTTGTAGGGTGGTGCCAGTCGGACAGGGGAGGGAGAGGACTGCAGGTCGAGGGGAGAGGTTGAAGTTGGGTGGTCGGGCGTGTGGAGTGGGGGCTGTCGGTGTAGAGGCCAGCGGTCTGTGCGTGTGTTGTCGAAGGGAGAGGGTAGGTCGGAGGAAGAGAGAGGCTTGGCCCGTCGGTGGTGTGGGGAGGAGTGGCTGGAGGGGGAAGGGGGAGGCATGGTCTCTAGGGTAGAGTAGGGTGTGAGGCTGAAAAAGATAGAAAACCCTAGTTCCTCTAGGGTTCGGCCTATGCGTGGAAGATAGGGTAGGGTTTCTTTTTTTTGAAAGAGAAAAAAAAAAGCCTGGATCTTTTGTGCGGCTGAGATGCTTTTGTGTAGCCCTAGTTGATAGGTTGAATATATAAAGGAAAGAGTTGGTAGTGTTTCTTATAGTAGGCTGCTGTAGGGGAAAAAGAATTGGTTCAAATGTAATAATAGGGTCCTAGGCTTCATGTGAGCATAGGGAGAATGCCCTTACGTTTAGACTCTAACATTTTTGTTTGGGTTTTTATTTATTTAAGGAGATGTGTGTGTGTGTGTGTGTGCACGCGCGCGCGCGCGTGCGGTTTGCCTTGGGAAAATTAAGGTTTAGAGATTAGAAGGAAGTAATTCAAAATTAGGTTGATATGAAAAGAGACAAAGGAGATAATATCAATTAGAGGGGGATTTGGTGTTTAATGAGAATGAGCAAAAAGTCTCATCTCTATAATAGGAAACAAATTTGAATTTAAAATTAAGTTTGAAATGAAATATTATAGTAAGAAATAAATTACTAGTAGCTATCACGTATATGGATACATAATTAACACAAATACGTAAAAAAATACGTTAAGCTAAAAAGAAATACTAATACACATTAAAATAACGGGTACGCAAAGTGTATGACAGGAAGGGGGGTAAACGACTAACATGCAAACAAAAGATACTGGCCGTTACATTTCTTCACCACATTAGAGAGAATGAGGCTATCTTCATCGGAGTTGAGGCCTTGTCCAGGACCTCTCGAAGGGTTCATCGGGCATTTTGCACCAGTGGCAGGCATCATTACCCTGCCGGTGACCCTTGTGACGTATCCACGACAGGTCACGTGCCTGACTAACTTTATAGTGGTAAAGATCAACTCAGCGTACAACTGAATCATCGACAGACCGCTGCTCAACGCAATAGAAGCAGTTGTCTCAACCTTCCATCAAAAGATCAAATTCCAAACTCCTGAGGGGGTTGGGAAGGCGAGAGGGAATCAGAAGCAAGCTCAGTCATGTTACCTTCTGTCCACCACTTTGGGAAGGGTGGGCAGACACACCCAGTCGATCCCAAGGGCGAAAGGAAAGTGAAAGAGACGGAGAGCATACAGATATCTGAAGAAGAATGAAATATCGTCTCCATCGGATCGATGCTCCCATGCGACCTAAGGGAGCAATTGATCGCCCTCTTGAGAGAACTTGCTGACATTTTCGTCGAGGGACATGCCTGGCATCGACCCCCAGGTAATATCCCACAAACTAGAAGTCGATTCAACTCCCAAACCCATGAAACAGAAGAAGAGAAACATGGGGGTGAAAAGATGAAGGCCGCGGTCGAGGAAGTGGATCGACTTCTGGAGGCAGGCTTCGTTCGAGTGGTCAAATATCCCGAATAGCTATCGAATGTCGTGATGATAAAAAAGGCGAATGGCAAATGGCGGATGTGCATCGACTTCACCGATCTCAACAAAGCCTGTCTGAAAGATAGCTACCCCTTACCACAAATCGACCATCTGGTCGACAATGCCTCGTGCCATGAACTCTTAAGCTTCATGGACGCTTCTTAAGGCTACAACCATATCCAAATAGCCCTGGAAGATGAAGAAAGACTTCTTTCATCACGGATTGAGGTATTTTCTATTATACGAAGATGCCATTTGGTTTAAAGAATGCAGGAGCTACGTACCAGTGTATGATGAACGGGGTCTTCGAGGCTCAAATCGGGTGAAACTTGGAAGTCTACATTGATGACATGCTGGTCATGTCGAAGAAGCCGGCAGATCACATTGCAGATCTTCGAGAGACATTTGCATAAGTTCAACGCTACAACCTTCGGTTGAACCCTACAAGTGTACCTTTGGGGTTCGATCGGAAAAGTCCTCGGTTTCTTGATAAAAAACCGAGAAATTGAGGCTAACCCCGACAAAATTGCGGCGATCTTGGCGATGAAGGAGCCCTCAACCATCAGTGAACTTCAGAGACTGAATGGAAGAATATTTGCTTTAGACCGATTCTTGTCCAAGTCGGCCGAGAGATCTTTTCCATTCTTTAAAGTACTGAGAAAGCCGATAGCATCCACCGCAAGGGATGCAGACTGCAAGAAAGCTTTATCCGAACTGAAAGAGTACCTCTGCAGCCCATCGATCCTGATCAAGCTAGATAATGATGACCAACTCATCATTTATTTGGCCGCTACCATAAAAGCCGTAAGCTCGGCACTCGTCAAGGAAGATTCGAGAGTGTAACGACCTATCTACTACGTCAGCCAAGTCCTCTGGGGTACAGAAATAATTTGCTCGATAATATAAAAGATGACGTTTGCATTGATCAAATCCGTAAGGAGGCTACGACCATACTTCCAGGTGCACACCATCTTGGTCCTCACTGACACTCCCTTGGAGCAAACTCTGAAGTGGCTGGATCGGTTGGGGAGAATGACGAAGTGGGGAGTCGAGCTGAGTGAATTCGACATCTAGTATAAGCCAAGGACTGCCATCAAAGGGCAAGCCCTAGCCGACTTCATCGTCGAACTCACTTATGACGACAACCTGCTAGAAGAGTTACATGTTGCTAACATACGAACCAATGCTTCCCCTTCTCCCTCGACAGATCCCAATTCATCGATCGATATAATTGAGGACGAGGGAACGTGGATCGTGCAAGTGGACGGTTCTGCCACTCAAACCAGAAGCGAGGCCGGAATAATTGTCCAAACATCCGCGTGCAATATATTCTAGTATGCTCTTCGCTTCGATTTCCAAACCACGAATAATAGAGTGGAGTATGAATCTGCCATCAAGGGCTCTGGTTGGCTCGACCCCCAGAAGCAAGAGTGGTCCAACTGCACATCGATTCCAATCTAGTATTCCACCAATTGAATTGAAGTTTCGAGGCCTGCGAGGACATAATGCAAAGCTACATGCAGATTACTAAAGCGGAGATCGCCAAGTTCAGACGAGTGGAAATCCATCATGTACCAATGTCAAAGAATCACCGACCCGATGCCCTTTCGAAGCTCGCGCCATCCTCACCAGCAGGACTCAATCGAACAGTGTACATACAGCCATAGATCATACTAAGTTTAACAAAGTACGATTCATGCTCTCCAATACACCGATTATTGTGAGACTTGACCTGAGAGAAAAATCTTATTCTCTTTTAATTACGCAAGAATTACATAGCTAAGTATTCGATTCTTCGATCTAATCGAAGTAGTTCAAATACTCATTGTGTTATCTATTTTATAGACTTGTGTTTAATCAAGAACCCGTGTCGTAATAAAATAAGAACAACTTATCCTGGCTAACTTAGACTTGGATTCGAGTACATCCGTATGTACGAGACTACGCGTTCACCAACTCATTCTCCAACTATCTTACAAATGGAATTTCGGCCATCATACCTTTGAGACAAGATTCAAAAGTGTATATTGACTCAATACAAGAGGTCAGACCCCCTCTTTATGTGACTTGTGAAGCTTAGTTTCTTCGGTACAGCCTAGTCAGGTTTGCTATATAAGATTTGATACTAACTTGCGTATACATGTATTAACATTTAATACATCATCGTTATACAAAATCTTCACATCAAAACATTTCTTCTAAATCAATGTGACGACATTCGCCAAGTGTGATATACGTCCCATATGGCCTAAAGAAAACTTTTGTTCATTAGCCAATATGTGAGACAGTCTGTTGAATATTGGACTCCCCGAATTTGGTTTTGGATGATGAGCAAACATAAATAATTCATGAACTAACAATTTGTGAGCGCAGTATTGGAGATCGTCGCAAAAATCACGAGAACATTCAAAGCGACATCTCAAGACTTCTCAAAGCACGTATTCGTGCCTAAAGCTTCGTTGAAGCTCTTGCGCCGTTTTGGAAGTCATGAAGAATTAATCGAAGCTCTCGAAGACCATTCTTTAAGGTTTTATTTATAGTCTTTTAGCTTCGATATATAGAATGTTAAGCCTTGAGTATATCTTACGATTCTAACTTCATAACGCTCATATCGTAGCTCTAGGATCTTAGTACAAGTTCATTCTAACTTCCTCGAAGCGTCGCGCTTCGATTCGGACTTGTTTGTGCATGTTAGTTGGTACAAGAAGAAGTACTGACCGACTAGATGGTGATCTAGTCGGTCAGCAACTCTTCTTGGACCGACTAGTTTGATTCCTTAATTTCTTGGACTTTACTGTTTACAGTTAGTCGGTCTACGTTGACTCACCGACCGACTAGTTTGTGAACTAGTCGGTCAGTGATGCTTCTTTGACCGACTAGTTGTGACTTACTGTTCATACTAAATTTCTCCTAAGCTACTGTTTATCGTTAGTCGGTCTAAGAACGTTTGGTGACCGACTAGTTGACAATCTAGTCGGTCAACTTTTGTTCTTGGACCGACTAAGTCAATTTGTATTCAGACTATTTCATTATGCCTCTTAGTCGGTCTACGTTCACTGACTGACCGACTAGTTGTGAAACTAGTCGGTCAGAAAGTCTTCTTGGACCGACTAGATTTCTAGGTCTGAATTTCTCTTTCTTCTCAGTTCCTCACTTAGTCGGTCCATGCTGTTTGACTGACCGACTAGTTGATGAACTAGTCGGTCAGTGATTGTTCTTTGACCGACTAATTGCCCCAGATTTCTATCCGTTGGAAATTGACCTAACTTGTTTTTATGGGACCCTATAAATACGAACCTAGGTCATTTCTATCTAGGTTAGAGCTGCCATTAAGAGATCCATTGAGAAAGAAAGAGATAGCTATTCTCACTCATTTCTAAAGCTCTCTTCCTCACAAGAAACCCATTCTCTCACATTCTAGATCTAGAATCCATCTTGAGAGAAGCTTGTTCTTGGTGAGCCCTTCAAGCTCTAGCTTGAATCAAGTCTCCAAATCATCCCTAGGCACCTATTGCTGGTCATTTCCTTGGTGCTAGGTCTTGGTGACTTCATCTTCCTCAAATCCTTCCTTTCACCTATTTGGTAAGAAAAACTCAAGGTATAGGATTTTGTGGTAAGTTTGCTTATTTCAATATAAACTCATTTATATTGCTTGTTGATTCTCTCGGTTGTGAGAGAAGGTTGTGATCCCGGGTTGTGGGATTCACTATTGCCGTTGTTGTATGATTTGATCTTGTGAAGGTTTTTCACAAGATATTCATAGTGGAAATCTTGGGTTAGGGTTTCTAACCTAAGTATCCGGAGGGGATCCGGGTGGTTGGGACGTAGGATCACCGGGAACAAGTCGGGGAGACTTGGGTGGATCCGAACCCATTAACATCTTTTGTTAGCATTGTTAATTTTGTTGTTGTCATTCAATTTAAGCTTCCGCAAATTGATTTGGTAGTTGTTTGCACAATAATTTGGAATTATACTCCTTGTTATTTTTAAAGTACTATTCACCCCCCTCTAGTACTTGTGCAGTAGCTTGTAGGGCATTACATTTGGTATCGGAGCCAGATACTTAGCTATGTCTACCAACGACAACAAGACCGTGCGTCCACCTTCCAACTATGACACCTTCAGGAACCGAGAAGGAGCATCTTCGGTGATGTAAGGACATTCCTCTACGAGGCCTCCATTCTTCAACGGTACCAACTACGGGTACTGGAAATGCCGGATGGAAACCTTCCTCCGGAGTGCGTCTCTATGGAGGACTACAATGAAGGAACACATCGAGCCCGAAGAAGAAGACTTTGAGAAATGGACTACCGCAGAGATCGCCGCGGAGGTAAGCAATGCCAAGGCAATGAATGCCTTGCAATGCGCATTGGAGCCCGAGGACTTCAATAAGATATGCACATGTAAGAGTGCATATCAAATTTGGAACTCCCTCCTCATTCTTCATGAAGGGACGAGTAGGGTAAGAGACTCTAAACTCGTAGTCGTAAACAAAGATTACGAAATGTTTCATATGCAACAGGGCAAGAAGATGCAAGAATATTACGCTCGCTTCGTTGACATAATAAACGAGTTAGATGCCCTCGGCAAGTCCTACACTCAAAAGGAGAAGTGCTCAAAGCTTATCGAAGGACTTCCTTCTTCTTGGGAGAAACGTACCTTCGCCATCGAGGAAGGTAATGACATGAATAAATATACCGTAGTTCAATTGATGGGTACTTTGATGTCATACGAGGTACGCAAAGATAGCAAGGTGAAGTTACAAGAAAATATGAAGTCCTATTTGAACCAAGACGCGCCTAAGAAAAAGGCGATTGCATTCAAGGCGGCTTCATCCACCTCTACCGATGATGAGGACTTGGAAGAAGAAATGGACATGGAATCCATTGCACTCATGGCAAAGAAGTTCAATCGCTTCTTCCGAAAGGGTAACTTCAAACAAAAATCTAAATTTACTTCTACTAACACCTCTCCACCTCTGTGCTTTAAATGCAATAAGCCAGGACACATCAAAGCGGATTGTCCTCAAAACAAGCAAAAGGAGAAGTGGAAGGCGCCGAAGTTCGACAAGTCAAAGAAGTACAAAAAGGGGTACAAAAAGGGACTTGTCGGAGCAACATTCACCGACTCCGAGGATTCCTCAAGCGGAGAGTCGGATGATGAGAAAGTGGAGCAAGCGCACATGTGCTTCATGGCAAGAGAGGAGCATGATCAAGGATCTTCCTCCTCCGATGATAGCGACGACGAAGGCGATGAGGTAACTATGGATGATCTTAGGGATGCTAACTCTCATTTATGGTCTAAATACACTAAATTAGTAAATAGATATACTAAAGTAAAATATGACCTAGCTAGCATTCAAACCTCGCCTAAGACTATCATCACCAACAAAGACACCGTTGTTGAAGAGTTAAGAAATGAGATTGTTAATCTCAAATCTAAACTTGAACATGTTAGCATTGATGATCCGGAAGAACATAGGATAGAGGATTTGACTTCTCAAAACTCGACTTTGAGTATTGAGAATGAGAATCTTAAATCTCGTGTTTATGTGCTCACATCGCAAGTATCTACTTTGGATACTTCTATGCGTTCTCTCGAAGAGAAATATGAGAACACATTAGGCCGAATTAATAAATTCAATAAGGGTAAGGACCATTTGTATAAAATCCTAAGTGACTTACTTCCGGCCAATCACCACATTGGTTTGGGGTATACGATGGGATGTCCATCTAAAGCGGCCACTACTTTTGTTAGGCTAACTTCCGGTGACTCTACGAGTGGTAGCAAACACTCTATTGGTAGTTCATCTACCAATGGTGCTTCCACCTCGTCCACACCCTCTTTTGGAAAGAAACCCACTTTGGGTGGATCTCCAAAGAAGGGGCATGCTTATATGTACACCAATACCATGCCACGTAGGAACACACGTCCTACTCCACCGTCTCACACATATGATGATTTCTATGCTACACGTTCACGGGCACGTGCACACCATGTGAGACACCCTCACGCACGTGTTCCCACACATGCATATGTTTACCCACCTCATCATATGAATAATTCTCGTCGTGCACCATTCCATCATGTTCCTTATGCCTATCCACGACATGCATCACGTAGAAACCAACAACGCATGCATGCACCCAATAGGATGATGGCTCCCAAAATTTTCACTATTTGGAGCCCAAAGGACACAAGCATGGATGAAAAACAAGTATATATGAATGCTTATTTTTCGAATGTTGTGCATAGTAGAAATTATGTGGGGAAGTCAAAGTCCAATTGGACTTGGCTTCCAAATGTCTAACTTTTGAGGACCCAATGACCTTGGGTACCATGATATGAAAGTTTCTATCTTTATGTACTCAAGGAAAAGAAAAAGAAGAGGAGCAACAAATTTAAATTTAGCTCCAAAGGGAATTGGATACTCGATAGCGGGTGTTCAAAACACATGACGGGTGACGCTCAATTGCTGTCCGGAGTAGTTCCCATTGCAAATGGAAACCGCGTCGTATTTGGAGGCAATGAGAGCGGAACCATCGTCGGTGTTGGTAAAGTGGGTAACCCTTCTAAACCCTTAATTAGTGATGTCTATCTAGTTAATGGTTTAAATCATAATCTTATTTCAATAAGCCAACTTTGTGACAAAGGTTACAAAGTTAGCTTTGCGAAAGGATTGTGTCATATTTCAAATGATAATAGTAAATTATTATTTTCCGGCACACGCCATAAAGATATCTATATTTTGAATCTTCCTAAGTCATATGAACAATGTCTCGTTGCCAACACAAGTGAACAACACTTATGGCATCGACGCTTTGGACATGTGAACTTTGGAACACTTTATAAGCTTTCAAAATTAAATTCCATTAAAGGTTTTCCGAAACTCGTTTTTGAAAAGAAAAGTTTTTGTGATTCTTGTCAACGTGGCAAGCTTCCTAAATCTTCATTTAAACCTAAGAAAAGCATTTCTACGAAACGGCCACTAGAGCTATTACATCTAGATTTATTTGGGCCAACTAGAGTTGCTTCCTTAGGAAATGCAAGATATGGACTAGTCATCGTTGATGATTATTCAAGATTTACATGGGTATTTTTCTTATGTAATAAAAATGAAACTTTTGAAAACTTCACAATATTTGTGAAGAAAGTACAAAATCTCATCGGAACCACCATTGTCACTATTCGTAGTGATCATGGAGGTGAATTTGAGAATGAGTCTTTCTCAAATTTTTGTGATGATCTTGGAATTACTCACACGTTTTCTTTCCCTCGCGCACCTCCTCAAAATGGTGTTGTTGAGAGGAAGAATAGAACGCTTGTGGAGTGTGCTCGCACTATGCTCGAAGATAGTCAACTTGGTTATCAATTTTGGGCGGAAGCGGTACACACCGCTTGTTATGTGTTTAATAGAATACTTTTGAGGCCCGACACCAAACAAACTTGCTATGAATTGTTGTTTGGTAGATTGCCTCAAGTTAAACATTTTCGTGTTTTCGGCGCAAAATGTTTTATTAAAAACACATATGATAATTTGGACAAGTTTGATCCGAGATCGGATGAGGGGATATTTGTTGGGTATTCCTCACGTAGCAAAGCCTACCGGATATACAACAAAAGATCCTCTACGATCGAGGAATCACTTCATGTCTCTTTTAATGAGAATTTTACTAAATCTAGAATTTCAAATGATAATGATTCTATGGATGTTTTATGTGATTCGTTTGAAAATTCTAAGTCTATTGATTCAATTGATTCTATTGATACTAACCCGACTAATGAAGTTGTTGAGAATGTGACTAGTGATCAAGGTATTCCCAAGCGGCTTCATACCGTTCGCGACCATCCCCATGAGCAAGTCATTGGCAATATTCATGATAGTGTCAAGACGAGATCGTAAGTCCACCACTTCGCTAATTGTGCCTTTGCCTCATCGATAGAGCCAAAGAATATAGTTGAAGCTTGCGAAGATAGTGCTTGGATCCTTGCCATGGAGGAGGAACTCATTCAATTCGAGAGGAATGAGGTATGGGAGCTTGTTCCTTTGCCATCGAAGAACCACACCGTTATAGGGACAAAGTGGATCTTCAAGAACAAAACCGACGAAAACCAAGTCGTCGTCCGGAACAAAGCTCGGTTAGTTGCTCAAGGCTATCGCCAAGAGGAAGGTATCGATTTCGAAGAATCCTTCGCTCCGGTAGCTAGATTAGAATCAATTAGACTATTATTGTCTTATGCATGCCATAAAAATTTTAAGTTATTTCAAATGGATGTTAAAAGTGCATTTTTAAACGGAGATGTTGTTGAGGAAGTTTACATTTCTCAACCTCCGGGCTTCATAAATGAAAAATTTCCAAATCATGTTTTTAAGCTAAAGAAAGCTCTTTATGGTTTGAGACAAGCTCCTCGAGCTTGGTATGATCGCCTAAAGAATTTTCTTTTGGATTTGAATTTTAAAATGGGCGAAGCCGATTCTACACTTTTTGTTAAGCATGCGAATAATGATATTTTATTAGTTCAAATTTATGTTGATGATATCATTTTCGGTGCAACTAACTTCACTCTTTGCGAAGAGTTTTCTAATGTTATGAAGGAACAATTTGAGATGAGCCACATAGGCGAACTCAAATATTTCTTAGGTCTCCAAATTCACCAATTGAACGATGCAATCTTTAGCCACCAAACGAAGTATATGGTGGAGTTGCTTAAGCGATTTGGAATGGAGAGTGCTTCCGGGAAAAAGACTCCAATGAGCACGACTACGCATCTTGACAAGGATACGGGCGGTAAGGATGTAGACATTCGTCTATATCGAGGTATGATAGGTAGTTTACTTTATCTTACCGTAAGTAGGCCCGATATTATGTTTGCCGTATGCATATGTGCTCGTTATCAGTCTCAACCTAAGGAGTCTCACTTAGTAGCGGTAAAACGTATTTTCCGTTATCTAAGTTATACACTTGATTTTGGATTACTTTATCCAAAATCTAGCACGTATGAGTTAGTCTCATACAGTGATGCCGATTATGCGGGATGCAAATCCGACAGGAAAAGTACTAGTGGCACTTGCCATTTTCTAGGAAATTCTCTTGTCTCTTGGTTTTCCAAGAAGCAAAATTCCGTATCACTTTCAACCACCGAGGCGGAATATATTGCCGCCGGTGCCGCTTGTGCCCAGGTTCTTTGGATGAGACACACACTGAAGGATTTTGGTATTCACTATGATACTAGCCCTATCATGGTGGATAACCAAAGTGCTATCTGTCTTTCAAAGAATCCGGTGCACCATTCCCGATCAAAACACATAGATGTCCGACACCATTTCTTAGATGATCATGTTGCTAAAAAGGACATCATTTTAGTGTACGTTGAAACCCAAAAGCAAATCGCCGATATTTTCACGAAACCCCTAAAGGAGGACTCCTTTGTGCGGTTGCGTCGAGAATTGGGGATTATGGGTGAATCCGAGATATAGGATTCATGTTTCATTCAATTGTCTTGCATGCTATTCGATTTCGCGATATTTCGTTCATGCTAGCTTTATTGAATTTTTGGGAATTTTATGTGATTTGTTTGAATTTTTGCTCGAATTCTACTTTGAATGTCGTATTTAAGATTTCGACGTTTTATGGGGTAATTTAGATGACTAATGAGAGTGTTAAGATGTTTCATCCAAGTGGTTTGTGAAGAGAAATCAATTATCAATTTTTGGACTCTTCTAGTCGGTTTCAGTTCATTAGTCAACCGACTAGATGCTCATCTAGTCGGTCAGCTAGTGAACTCAGACCGACTAGATCAAGCTTTTATCTAACTCTTTTCATTTTCTTTCTTTAGTCGGTCACAGTACACTTACCGACCGACTAGATTGAAAACTAGTCGGTCAGTGTGTATACTACGACCGACTAATTCTAGCCCTAAAAATTCCTTTTTGCATCTGTTTCGACTTAGTCGGTTCAAGCTCATTGACCGACCGACTAGATCGTAATCTAGTCGGTCAGTGCTTGAACTGTGACCGACTAAGTGTGTTAGGGCAAACTTGTCTTTTCGCTGTCCCGACCGACTTAAGTCATTTTCATCCGACTAAAACTTGTTTTAGTCGGTCTTCATCTCAGCTCCAGCCCGCAAAAGCCCAAAACCCCTCCGAGACCCTTCGACTTCCGACGTCTCTCCCGTCGATTCCGGCCATCTTTCCGCCGTCCGCCGCCGTCGACCTCCTCCTCCTAGGTATAACCCCTCTCCTTGGTCTCGATTCCCATTCTAGGGTTTGCTCTAGCTTGATTTCTTCTCTTCTAGGGTTTCGAATTCAGTTCTAGGGCTTGATAGATTTCGAGTTTGTTGTAGGATTCTAGGGTTTGAGCTAGGGTATTTGATCTTACCGTCATCGTTTGATTGTTCTCGTCGTGCCACGATCATGGCAAAGACGAGGATCCCTATCACTTCATCTGGGGCTTCCCCAATGAGTGTAGAGCCTTCTGACCCTAGGAATCCGTCTAAGCCCAAGCGTCTTGCTAAATCTACCCAAGCTTCTCCGTCTTCGCCTCCTCTGAAGAAGCAGAGGACGGCGACGGTCAAACCCCGAAAATCTAAGTCTAAAAAGCCCATACTCCACTCTCCCTCGACTCCTCCTGATTCCGATACTGAGTTTATCCCTGAGGATGTGTCTGGTCATAGGGAACCTACTCCTCCACTTCGTCCTAGGACTCGCCAGCCTAAGGGAAAGGGCCCAATGCCAGCGGGTGGTGTTGACATATCGTTGTGTCGCGACGACCCTATGTGTCTCGCGGCCTACAACCGTATTGAACACTGCCCGATGCTATTGGAGCACTATGTTCAGTTTTCAGATTTCCTTGGCTTAGCTGACCTCCTCTCCTATAGTGGCCTATTGGATTATCTTCGATTTGACGCCAAGGCGAACCCTAGACCATATCCTCGCCTGGTAAAATTGTTCTATGCCAATCGTGTCCGAGGCCAGTACGATGCGAGTCACTCCATCGAGACTACTGTCTTGGGAACTCCTATAGTTCTCACGGCAGAAATCTTGGGGGAGATTCTTGGCTGTTCGTCGTCTGGTCTCCTTCCTTCTGACATTTCTGTCGATGATATCGCCTCCTTGGATCAGTCCGTTCTTTCTGACATCTTCCATGTGATCCCTCCTGCCTTTATTGGAGTTCCTTCGAAGTCGTTCAAACCAAATGCATGGGTACTGAATCTCATTCTTAAGTCGTGCTTGCTTCCCAAGTACGGCTCATCTTCACTTCCATCCCAGCCATTTTTGAAGCTGATTTACGCTCTTTTCTTGGGTTGTGAGATTAATTGGGCTCGCGTTATACTCGATAAGATGGACTCTTTCGAGTGTATACGCAAGACCAATAAATCTGCGCATATTCCTTATCCGTGTCTGTTGACCCTTGTTTTTCGTCATTTCCGAGTCCCTCTCCCTCCTGACGATGAGCGTCCCTTGGGTCCCCCTCTGAACGCGACGGACGTTAAGAAATCTCTAGCGGCACTTCGTCACGTGCAGAGGTCGACCGCATCTGATTCTCAGGCTACTCCCTCAGCTGCTGCAGCCTCCACTCCTCCTGCTACATTAGATGATGTCGTACGCCTTCTTCGTCGGCACGAGTCGCGTTTGGCTCGTACCGAGGAGGTCGTCTGCCGTATGGCTCAGATGATGGGGATTGATCTTCCTCCTTCCGTGTCTGAGGCCGAGGAGATGGACGATGAGGAGATGGACGAGCTTGTCACTTTCTTGGCTCGTGGCGATGATGCCACTGCTGCTGCTGCTGCTACCACTTCTGCTCCTGGAGTTGGCACCACTTCCGGTGCTCCAGAGCCTTCTGCTTCAGTAGTTCAGAATTCTGAGGCTGCTGCTGTTCCTATTGACGAGCCTGCTCCTGTCTCACCTCCTGCTGTTGAGACCCCTGCTGTTGAGCCCGTCGTTTCCACACCTGCCCCGACGATCCCGTCTGTTGAGACGCCTCTCCTCCCTACAGAGCCTGAGTCCACTCCGTCGACTGGACCCACGGAGACTGCAGATCCAGCCACTTCCTCGTGATCGTCTGTTCCGAGGACTCTCCACTACTCTTTGGATGATATATCTTATTGAGAGTATTTTGGGTTAGGATGGAGTTTGAAGGTTGTTTTGATGTATTTTTGAGTTTTCTGGATGTCGGTGTTGGATATTTTGATGTACTTTGGATGATGTTGATGTTGGTGTTATATTTTGATGTGGATGATGATGTTGTACTTTTTGATGTTTATATAGATGATGTGTCGCACTTGATATGATGTACTTTTTATATTCGATATCTTTTTGGATGTACTTATGATGTTATCATCTATATATATACATCGATGTTCATGTTGTGATATTTACTTCGTCGTGCACATTAATTCTCATTCAATGTCCATGCTATATACATCGTCGTTCTCTTTGTCTTAATTCGTCATGCACATTTAATATTCGTTCAACGCTTATGAAATATGATTTCGTCGCTCGACGATTGAAATGCTTGGTTAAATAGATTATATTTCTATATTTGTATAGAATTGTTTTCCATGCACAAATTTAACCAAGAATATTGAATATTGAAGAGTGTGTTTCTTTATTCAAGAAATGAATAATTATTTGGTATTTTTGATGATTTTGATTATCGCTTTTTGATAATGGACAATTTGGCACACCTTGATTTGATTTCATCAATTTTCCCTTGGTGTCAATTAGGTCCATCGTCATTGTCTACGACTCCCGATGTTGGATTTTCCATTTCCTAGATGTTGTCGTTGTATGCCCCCCATTTTTGGGATAATGCCAAAGGGGGAGAGATAATGATAATAAATAGGGCAAATGAAAATTTAACTCAATTTCCAAGAATCTAGTTTGATATGTTAGATTCAGGGGGAGTTAAGATATATATAAGGATTTTCAAAATCCGATATTTCAAAAATCGATTCTCTTTGTTTATATTACTCGTCTGATTGATGCAATTCATATATATTCATTTTGGAATTAACGTGTCATCAATGCAGGGGGAGTAAGTATTTTTCATTTGAATCATTATTTTTGATTATTATTTATGTTGGTTTGTCATCACCAAAAAGGGGGAGAATGTTGAATATTGGACTCCCCGGATTTGGTTTTGGATGATGAGCAAACATAAATAATTCATGAACTAACAATTTGTGAGCGCAGTATTGGAGATCGTCACAAAAATCACGAGAACATTCAAAGCGACATCTCAAGACTTCTCAAAGCACGTATTCATGCCTAAAGCTTCGTTGAAGCTCTTGCGCCGTTTTGGAAGTCATGAAGAATTAATCGAAGCTCTCGAAGACCATTCTTTAATGTTTTATTTATAGTCTTTTAGCTTCGATATATAGAATGTTAAGCCTTGAGTATATCTTACGATTCTAACTTCATAACGCTCATATCGTAGCTCTAGGATCTTAGTACAAGTTCATTCTAACTTCCTTGAAGCGTCGCGCTTCGATTCGGACTTGTTTGTGCGTGTTAGTTGGTATAAGAAGAAGTACTGACCGACTAGATGGTGATCTAGTCGGTCAGCAACTCTTCTTGGACCGACTAGTTTGATTCCTTAATTTCTTGGACTTTACTGTTTACAGTTAGTCGGTCTACGTTGACTCACCGACCGACTAGTTTGTGAACTAGTCGGTCAGTGATGCTTCTTTGACCGACTAGTTGTGACTTACTGTTCATACTAAATTTCTCCTAAGCTACTGTTTATCGTTAGTCGGTCTAAGAACGTTTGGTGACCGACTAGTTGACAATCTAGTCGGTCAACTTTTGTTCTTGGACCGACTAAGTCAATTTGTATTCAGACTATTTCATTATGCCTCTTAGTCGGTCTACGTTCACTGACTGACCGACTAGTTGTGAAACTAGTCGGTCAGAAAGTCTTCTTGGACCGACTAGATTTCTAGGTCTGAATTTCTCTTTCTTCTCAGTTCCTCACTTAGTCGGTCCATGCTGTTTGACTGACCGACTAGTTGATGAACTAGTCGGTCAGTGATTGTTCTTTGACCGACTAATTGCCCCAGATTTCTATCCGTTGGAAATTGACCTAACTTGTTTTTATGGGACCCTATAAATACGAACCTAGGTCATTTCTATCTAGGTTAGAGCTGCCATTAAGAGATCCATTGAGAAAGAAAGAGATAGCTATTCTCACTCATTTCTAAAGCTCTCTTCCTCACAAGAAACCCATTCTCTCACATTCTAGATCTAGAATCCATCTTGAGAGAAGCTTGTTCTTGGTGAGCCCTTCAAGCTCTAGCTTGAATCAAGTCTCCAAATCATCCCTAGGCACCTATTGCTGGTCATTTCCTTGGTGCTAGGTCTTGGTGACTTCATCTTCCTCAAATCCTTCCTTTCACCTATTTGGTAAGAAAAACTCAAGGTATAGGATTTTGTGGTAAGTTTGCTTATTTCAATATAAACTCATTTATATTGCTTGTTGATTCTCTCGGTTGTGAGAGAAGGTTGTGATCCCGGGTTGTGGGATTCACTATTGCCGTTGTTGTATGATTTGATCTTGTGAAGGTTTTTCACAAGATATTCATAGTGGAAATCTTGGGTTAGGGTTTCTAACCTAAGTATCCGGAGGGGATCCGGGTGGTTGGGACGTAGGATCACCGGGAACAAGTCGGGGAGACTTGGGTGGATCCGAACCCATTAACATCTTTTGTTAGCATTGTTAATTTTGTTGTTGTCATTCAATTTAAGCTTCCGCAAATTGATTTGGTAGTTGTTTGCACAATAATTTGGAATTATACTCCTTGTTATTTTTAAAGTACTATTCACCCCCCCTCTAGTACTTGTGCAGTAGCTTGTAGGGCATTACACAGTCTTTGTATAACAATTATTTTGAAATTTTAGACATCAAACATATCATATTTTCAGTTCATCCAACTATGACTTGTCTAATGATAAACCACATATTCTTTCTTAATGATTTTTTATTAATGCCATCTCCTTTGTAAATCATATTTAGACATTTTATGTCCTAACATAAATATTAGCTGTGCAAGCATCAAATGCATCCAAACACTTAAGCTTTACAACCTCGAGGAAACTCAATAAATTGCTCATCTCAAGGTCTAATTTGGATACATTGTCTTGTACCACTCTTACACTCATCTTCGAGTCAAACAGTTTGATCGAAGTTTCAAACCTTGCGAGTTGAAACTGTTTTCCAAACAACCTTGAGGAGACTCAACAAGTTATATGGAGAAACATGCTTTGAACATCAGTATCTTTAAGCTGCCAATGTTCATATGGGCGAGTGGTAAGTAGCGTGCTTTTATTGTGTTAGACTTTAGAGCTTAAGGAAATCATTGTCATTAACTCAATGCTAGGAAGGACACTTTTAATATCAGTGAGAATATAGTTTGGTATATCAAATATTCCTTAACTAATCATTTTGTCCAGTTGACTTATTTCTTTTAAGGATATACGATTTTGGATTCCACTTTGTAAAACATAGAATTACCCTAATTTAACATATGTTCATGATTTTTAAATATAGTTAAAATGGTTTTTATTCAACTATATCCTCCCACTATTTTTGGGATCATCTTTAGCCATATAGATGAACGAATTTTGTAATTTAATGGGATATGGACCCAACCACCTTGAGCTTCACAACCTTGAGGAGACTCAACAAGTTGATCGACTCTGCAGTTGGTAGATAAACTCATTATCAATCACATCACATGTGACTCCATATTGGTTTTTACCCCTAGTTACTTATGATCTTGAGGAGACTCAACAAACCATAATGACTAGTCTAGTCGAATCCTTGTTTTCATGTCTAATATTAACTTACACCGATACTCGAGGAGACCTGACGCAGCGGTTTGGGTTAATACCAGACTACATCACATGTATGATGGAGTCGGTTTCTAAAAGAGACAATGTCATAGCTTGAGGAGACTCAACAACCATGACAGGCGTATTTTAGTGCCCTAATCCATAAACAAGGAGGGCTACGGCTAGCCTTGAAGAATATTTTAATGTAATTGACTAGATGTAATCGACGGTGTCACATAATCATAATTTGCATTCTTGCGGTCCAGCAGAACACGGCCATGGATTTGGCTAGGCCAGATCACTATCCCCAGTCTAGCTAGGGTGATCCACAACACTAGTCAAAAAACACTAGGCTGGATCATGCTCCATTGAATGAAACTAATTATTCATATGTGTGCCATCGATTAGAAATGACTTCAATAAAACTAGTTAATCCTCTCAACAAGTTGAATCCTAAGATTCGAAATTATTAGGATTGGTAAATAACTTTATTAATGTCCTTTTCAACTATAAGGATTTTAAAGGTGTTATCCTAAGCATGTATTAGGCATTTAAAATTCAAGTTGCAACAATTTAAATCATAACCTTTTGTTCAAAATTATTATTAAAACAATTAACATAATAATTATGGGAGAGGGCTACCCTAATCATGTATTAGGAGTTTAATTTGTTGCAACATTTTAAATCATATCATGTCCTTCAAAATTATCATATAATTTTCTTAAATATTTTAATGGCTATCCTAAAAGTCTTTCTTGTATTATCACATTAGAAGAACAATTTAACCATAAAAAATATCAACTAAACAATTTAGCTAAGCATACAACTTAAAATTATCTCATAAATCTAAGTTACATCAATAATTAATTATCATCATATAATAATTAAAATCTATTTTTAAAATTATCAAATGATTTTAAATTAAATCTAATTTTCAAAAAAAATTTCGAAAATATAACGTTGCTTGGGAACGACTATTTTAATATTTTAAATCACAACCTCCATCTCATGGAGAAACCATGCTGTATCATATACATTTATAATTGCAAGACATAGATCATATAGACATGGCTCTGATACCACTGCAGGGTTTTCTTGGTCCTAGGGCTGTAAATTCGACGTCCGGCCTAAGTCGGACAGACGATGAGATCAAATTAGCAGCGAAAAAATTGCACTTAAAACAGTTTGAGGTTTAAGCCCTGAAGATATTAACCCTAGCCAAGATCTCTACTATCCCGGGGTTAGGTCTGGTCAACCCTTAAGGATAAATCTATTTAACATTTGCAATTGTAAATGCATGAATATTTAAACTACATATCTTTCACTTCGTTTCCATAACATACGAAGCATCGTTTTCAGCAACATTTCTTTGACCCCGTGCCGCTTCTCTTAAGCCAAACCGCTACCCAAACCGCACCGCGTCCCGAGGCGAGCAACACCCCTGTCGCCGATCCAACCACGAATCGAAGAAAGTTCCATCTTGACTGGATCATTCGTCAAGACTTCGAATCCGATCCGAACTCCTTCGTAGATTTGCTAAAGCCCGATCAGGAGCAAGGAAGAATTTAGTGAGAGAGGGAATAATTAATTTAAGTCTTAATCCGAGCGTGCTCCAAACTTTAGGGAGCTTTTCGGATTTGGAGACTTGGTGCGAGTTTCATGGAGGGGAATTGGCCCCTATTTATATAGGCGGCTGACCCCTCCCTTTCTATCATATCCGATGTGGGACTAAAGATATGGCGTGAAAAAATCAACTAGAGTTTGCCTTTCACAAAGGCAATCTTTAGGGAATTTTTCCTTACTCACCGTTGAGCTTCGTAATTGATACTACCTAGCAAATTGAAGAGCATTGAATGGTGAACGCATAGAAACAAACGGCGTGTCATTCCGAGTTCGTTTGACCCCTTAAACATCGTCTCCAAAATGGCCAAAAAACACAAACTGAACTTAATTCGCTGCCAACAACTTATGGGTTCAAAAACCTAAGCATGGGGCCTGTACAGGGCCCCACGTGCCCAGCTTGGGCGCCCGCAGGCCCGACGCCCGTGGGCTGGGCACCCGCCCGCATTAGCGGGCGGACACCAGCCCGCTCGGGCAGGCGCGGGTGCTTACCAGCCCAACAGGCACAGAAGCCCGCCCTTTAGGTGTGTGCGCCCATCTTCCTAGCAGTTCGTGCGCCCGCCTAGCGGGCGCCAGACCCGCAATGCCTAATATTTGGCAATTGGCACTGTTTTGGCTCTATTTTGTACGTTTAGAGTCCGTTTTCGATGCCGATCAAACCTACGTTTAGAACGGGATGATCCCATCATCCACGTAACCCTTTTCTCATGTTTATTGTGTTAAATATGGTCGTAAACATTTTAGGACACATTTAATTCTCTTTGCATCATATGCAAAATTCCCACATCTAATATTAAAATTCATTTGCATCAAATACAAATAAACTGAGGGCATACATCCCTCAACAAATTCAGCATTAAAACTCGACCGAACTCTGAGGGGATGGGGCCTACCAAAGGAGTAGGTGGGTCGATACCACCCCATGGCCATTAATCCAGAAGAGGAGTCATGGGGGTCTCAACCGTCCCCTGAGGATCGAGGGGCCCACCTCCCGACCTTTTGCCATGGGTGAAAGGGGAGGGTTTGTTTCGAAGACCCTCCTTTTTTTCGAGTCATCCCTTTCATAGGAGGGAGGACGCCGTTTCTTGCTGACAACCTCAGTAGGCTTGTGAACTGCAATAGCGTCAACGCCCTCCACCACAAGAGGCTCCAAAACAATGATGGAGGCAATGGGTAGGACAGAGCGAGCGATAGCTTGGCTCAGACCCTCCATCGAAGAGGCATGGGAGGATGACCTTAAGGTCCGCCTGACCTCACCTCCCTCGGAGGAGGAGCTCTGACTGAGGGGAAGGGGGGACTGAGCACTCGATCCCTAAGTGCTTTTCTTCTTCCTGCATTGTTCTCTCTAAATTTGACCCAATCCACTAGTCATATCTACAAACAACGAATATAATTATCGTAAGTGATTGCACTGAAGACACATCAACAATATGCCTTACCCGGACTCCACGAAACGGTTTTCAGTCGATGGCCATCCAACAAATCGAAGTCGACCTCTCCTGCCTCTGTCGGCTCAAAAGAAGTTTAGCCGCCTCGACCTCTCCTGGCATTAACCTGGCCTCAACCTCTTCTGGTGCTAACCTGGACTCTTAGTGAGGTCAGGGCTTGGAGAACTCCAACCATTAAGCATTGGTCCTAAGTCAGGAAAAACAACAAATATGGAAGTGTCGTTCAAACTAAGGTCAGAGAGCAGGAGATAGTATATGAGCCTCTTCGCCAGGCAAGCAACGATGTGATACCACACCTTGCGAGGGTCGACTATTATCCAGAATTACTTAAACAGCCAAATGGATGGTCAAACCCCACAAAGCTCACAAAGCATGATGAAACAGACCAGGGGAGGAATGGCTTGGAGTGCAAGTTGACAGAGAGAAAGCCTCGAAAAGCATATGATCTCTATGATGAAGGGGTGAAGAGGAAATCGAAGCCCAAGACGAAAGCTCTGGGGTACACTCCAACCTCGCTCCTTCGAGGAAAGCAAACTCTCTCGTCAAATCCTGGCAACCTAACCCTATTATAGGGACAGAGGCAATCCGACCAAACCCTAGCAACTAGATCATAGGAGAACTCTGGCACCTTCTCCAGAATCACTTGGGGGACCTCTGAGTTTGGATCCCTCCGATGAATGGGAGGTGATGCGAACCCCTTTCTCTTTACCAGGAACATAATCGCGCTGAGGAGGTTGAAGGCGCAACATGAGCTCTTCATAGGATGGCTGCTGTATACTTACCGGTGGAAACTTGCTTATATGGATTTAAAGAGGAATCAAGATCAGTTAGCGAAGATACCTTATCAAGATCAGGCAAACTCCAAAGGAAGCAATAAAGGAGTCGAGCTTTCAAATCATGGTGGAGGTGGAGCAAGAAAGTTTTTTTTTCTCACCCCCTTCTTTTATACAGAGGAGCACAAAAAACAGATGACCGATGAGTGACACGTGTCTGAGCCCAACCTCAAGAAACGACGAGGATTGATTTAAAAACGAAAGGTTTTGGCGACACAAATAAAATCAACCATTTCGAAGATCGTGCACATTTAAGGAGGATACACATCATGCAGTCTCAATCAGCGCTATTTCTTGAGACACGAATGATGGGGGCCATTGTTGGTGCACGGGTACGGCCCACGAAACGGTGTCAAGATACACGGCCCAGTTAGAGCCTACAACCCGCAATCCATCATTAAGGCTGAATAAACTCAGTCAAACGAATGGCACACTCTACCGTTGGACTCCCGCTGATACTCAGGGAGGAGTTAATGAGACTGAGTAAATGGGTGGCCATTATCATCAATCCCGGAGAAGATCCCGCCTAAATCAACGAGGGACGGTTATTCGCAATCGTCAGACCAACATCTATAAATACCTGAAAAGACAATGCTAAACGGGTTCCAACTCCCAAGGTACGAGAACTAATACTCGAACATCACTTATTCCAACTTATATTTCTTCCATAAAAGAACTTGTGACGCTAGACCTGAGACGAGCCTTTGTGGGTCGATCTCATCTGCTCCAAGCTCCCTCCCTCTCTTAAGTCCAATTCTAACTTAAGCATCAGATTTGATTTAGGTCGGGACCCAGATCCAAGCCCCCTGGCACTTCCCTATGGTGCAGATCATCGAGTCCCGATCCAGCGAGAAGGTCGTGCCTGAGCTTCTCAACATCGATCGACTGAGGCTCGACCCGTTTGAGGGTCGAACGAGCACCGCAAGTCGACTACCATCTACCAACGACACTGGTTCTTCCAACCTAGGGTCCCACTCAACCTGTTGAATAGGCTCCAACTCAGCAAAAAGGGGTCCACGTCAGCATTATCATTGTTTCGGTCATTTTGGCCTTAACAACTACCATATGTATACAATCATAATCCACAATCATATAGTACTGCATGTCGTATAAACACACTAACTCAATACTAATACATAAGCACAATCATATTCAGTCAAATAACAATCCATTAGTACAATCACTTTACACACTACGTAATACACTATACACACCACATAATACATATCACTATACAGGTATACGCACACAATACAATACACTAAACACAATAATATACATGCCATACGTATATGGCACTAGGGCCATTACAGTGAGGCCCCCTGCTGCTGGTGAGTACCTGCCTAGAGGTCGATGATTTGAACTACTCACCTTGCTGATCTCTCATTTTTTTTCTTTTTTCAGAGATGGGAGGGTTCAACTTGAACTGGAGGGAGATGGCCTACCAGTTTTTGATCGAACCATCACTGCTCGTGCTGAAGGAGCAGGAGGGGTCCGTAGCATAACAAATATAAGTCCATGCAGAAGAAGAAAAGAATCGTTAGAAACACCAGAAAATCAAAATATAAAATCATCCAAAAAAATGGAAACTAGAGTTTACAAAAAAATATAAAAAATGAGAAAACATTCTCTAAAAGAAAATTTATTAAAAATAAAAATTTCAAAAAGGGTTGTAAATGTTTCAAATGTATCAAAGAAGGACACTTTACTAATGAATGTCACACCAAAATAAATGAAGGCATAATTGAAGACATTAAGGAATATGGTATCAATATTGGCACAATTGAAGAATACCAAGTAATGCCACTTCTTCCATATATGAAGTTGGCAGTATATACTCGCAGTCTTCTCAAGACATCAAAGAATCTATAAAAGGCCTGCCTGAATCCTTTGATAAATATAACATAAATATGATTACTATAAATAAAACATTTAACCAAATTAAAGTAACCCCACTTACAATATATGTTATACTCCCAAAAAGAGAATCACTAAATTTTGCATGATACCTATTATATGCTAGTAGATGCCAAAGACTTAAAAGATATCGAACCACAGTACTATACTTTGACCTAATCGTACAAATCCCATTTGGATATTATGGCATTATTCATAATATACCCAAATGTACTAAAGAAAATATGTTCATAACATATGGTATCATAGAACCTATAACAACATCCAATGCTTATATGATAATGAAAAGCACAAGCTTAGAAGATAGAGACTATGAAATCGAGCAAGGAGATCCGTTAGGATTGCTTGTAATACATAGATATGAAGATATACCAATAATAAAAGATGACATATACGAGAAAAGTACTTATACCCAACAGGGTACGTATACAAAACTGTCAATGGTAGCTCTCAAGTGATGATATACAAGGTGGTCCTTTGACTTGAGGCCATTGTAAGAGCATGTGCATGAATGGTGTCACTTAGATCCCAACCTAGCTTCGAGATAGGGCCAGCTGAAAGGTCTTAGGTTCGGTGAAACTTGAAGCATACGAGTGGAGTAGTGGCTAAGAGAGGATTCGTCACTCCCGTATGTGGGAAGTTAGTGTCACAGAATTAGTTCGGTCCTTAGTGAAATCCTTGGCCATGATGTTTTAGATATGATCCAATAAAGACATGCTAATACCGAACGATGATGATCGATCGCGAAGCTATTAGGGGTTGACAGTCAACCGTGTAGAGACATAATGTTGACAAAGGGATTAAAACTGCGGAATTCATCACTAACATAGCCAAGGGTAGTCCAGACAATGTTTATGTCAAGGGGCAGACCAAGTAATGATGATATCGAACCAGAGACGACATCTGCTGCTCGTGATCACTATCGTCAGGGGCTATGAGTATCACTTGTAGTAGGGTCAGGCATTAGGGTCTCGCATAGGCTGAGATTCCGGCTCAAGTAATAAGAGGAACATGCATGCGAATTAATTTGGTCACAATTAGTGGTGAAGATGATTTTGATCGCATATGATGTGACGCGAAGATCGAGCCTTGAAAACCATAGAAGAAGCTCAAACCGGGAGTCCAGGAATGTCCCGGACCAAGCTTAATTCAGGTGAAGCAAAAAACAGATCAAATTATAAAGGGGAGCTGGGCAAAGACCAGCGCCGGGCGCTGGTCTCGTGCCCAGCGGGGCCCTTGTACATTGCTGGGCCACTGACCCAAGCCAGCGCCCAGCGGGTCGGGTACCCGACCGACTAAAGAGAGTGCCTAACCTGGGACCTGAGTAGTGGGCACGCCACTTGTCGTGCCCAATCTGGTACGGTGGGGCCCACTGCGGGCCCCACCAAATGAACAGTCCGTGTACTGTTCGTAAAGGCTGTTTTAAGACTTTGGAGCATCGTTTGAGAGGTCAAATGAATTTGGAATTGAGCAACGTTTATTTCTATGCAATCTATGTTTAGTGCTCTTCAAAATAATATTTTATTTTGATGCTTAGGCTTAACAGATATGAAGAATTATTTACTCAAAGTTTAGTCCTCACAAGGGGAAAAATTTGAGTCAAATTGAATTCTATTTATTTGTATCACATCGGATATGATACTCCTTTGAAGACACAGCTCTCTCTATAATAGGGAGCACCTCTTCCTCCTAAACTTACACCAAGACTAGATCAAGGGAGCTCATCCCAAATTAAAGTGAGCAAAACTAGATTTAAAGGAGACCAAATTTTTTCTCTTTTCCTCTTAACTTCCTTTTCTGGTTCTAGCAAAACTTGAAGGAAGTTCAGATCTGATTTGGAGCTTGAGGTGGGGTGTCACGACCCGCTTCCCTGAAATGGAGGCGAGACGTGAAAAGGTCCGCACGGGAGTGGAGCATGAAGCCCCAAACCCGATAAGCGTCCACAATACATAAACAGGTCCATGTAACCACAACAGAATAACAATAATAACACAAGGCGAGACTGAAATAAAATTCCCTGTCTCACAAATTGTCCAACATCAACAAAAGTCCAACATCCAGAAAAGCCACCGGGCTAAAAGAAAAGAGTCCAAGGCCCAGAACAAGGCCAACAAAAGCGACGACATAACAAGGTATAGGTGCTACGCACCACATAACAAAACAACTGTCTAACAAAAGTAAAACACAACGAAGACACTAGGACTGGTCCCCAGTGTCCACGTACTCCCCGTCAAACACAAGCTCGGGCTCGGCGTCAGCAAACACCTCGTCCTCAACGAGGTACTCAGGCTCAGGATCTAACATGTGTCACCCAAAAGAGTAAAGGGGCACATGTCAGCAAGTCTAAAAGACTTGGGCAAGGAAACTGAAAGTAAGGCAACTAGCAACCTAGCAGTTTAGTATGCATGACATGGCAGTTATAACATGAGTGCACAATTTAAGACATGGCAAGACAATTTGTACAAGAGAACAATTATCGGGACAAGACAAGACAAGAGTAGCCACGCTACTATCAATCTCAATCAATTCACATTTTGTAGGTGTTTATGCCCTTCGCTGAATGGTATAACATTCAGACCGATCGGCACTAAACACATTTCACGTTTCACGATGTTTTGTAGATGTTTACGCCCTTCACTGAATGGCATAGCATTTCAGACCGATCGGCACTAAACACTACCCCACCCTAAAGAGTTTACGCCTTACAACTGCAGTTGTTGATTAAACAGACTCCCAGTTGAATGGCCGCTTAACCCTCACCCCCTATACCCACACGTAATGGAGCCTGGGGTCCCCGCACATTGAACTCAGCTAGTGAGCCTGGGGTTGCCCCGTACATTGAGCTCGCATTCTTAGTTCACAATTCAATATATCGAGCGTTGGGGTTAGCAACTTATTATGCTCGCTTCTGGTCACGAGCCAGGAAACACACAATTCGGGCATTGGCTATCAACCAACACATGGCCCGCTTCTGGAACACGAGCCAGGAACACAAGCAATGTAGCAAAGCTACGCAATCACTGAAATGCATGAAGGATGCAATGACATGACAATTAATTTGCGTACCGATAATGGAAAGTAAACGTGACATGATAGTTGTGCAACATGCTAAATGTCGGAACTAGCTTCGTTGTCAAGCTAATTCCCAAATTTGCGCCTAGGCGAGTATCATTTCGTCGCCTAGCCTCTTTTACGCCTACAACAAGAAAATGGCCTAAAACATGGCCTAAACCCTAAGTGGCAAGTTTCACTTGCCTAGCACCGGGGATTGATGACCACTTCGTCACACGGATGCCAATCTACGGGGAAATCGCTGTTTGGGGGGAACAATCATCAAACAACATGAAATTATATCAGGGTTTCATAAAAATATAAATAGGTTAAGAAAACAACGGTAGATCGATTTCTTACCAAGAGGAGACGGAAGAAACACTCCAGGGAACCCTAGGATCAGATCTGGAAAAGATTGGAGAAGTTTGGGGAAACTAGGGTTTTGGGGGATTTGGGGATTTTGATGGGTTTTGGTGAGATTTTGGGGAAGATGAGAGGTAGATGGAGTGAATGGATGGTTTGGATGATGGATTTGAGGCTTGGAATGAAGAAATGAAGCTTGGAGGAAGATGGGGGCTGAAGGGGGAATATTTTAGGGTTTTAGGTCGTGTTGGAGAAGATGAAATCGTTTGGGTTGGGTTTAAATAGGATGGGTTGGCGGCTGCCCAGAAATTAGGGTTTTAACACTGGTTAGTCGGTCAAAGAGCAACCACTGACCGACTAGTTTGGCAACTAGTCGGTCGGTCGACCAACGCAGACCGACTAAGTGCAAACAGTAACTCCTGAACGAAAATAGGATTCTAGAGTTAGTCGGTCCATGAACAAATACTAACCGACTAGTTTGGCATCTAGTCGGTCGATGAACGTTCTTAGACCGACTAAGAGTAAACAGTAGCTGATACAAAAATAAGATGATGTGTTAGTCGGTTAAAGAAGCATTGCTGACCGACTAGTTTGCAACCTAGTCGGTCAACCAACGTTCTTAGACCGACTAACGATAAACAGTAACTCCTGAGAAATTTAGAAAGCTAACTAGTCGGTCCAAGAAGGATTGTCGACCGACTGGATCGTCATCTAGTCGGTCGGTGGCCCTTCTTACACCGGCTAATGAGCACAAAAAGTATCGATACGGAGCGCGGGGCCCCGGGATCGATTCCTAAGACTCCTAGGCTTGATCTAACAGTTAGATACGACCGTTATGAAGTCCGTCACGAGCGACACACTTCGAAATCGACGATCCTAAGGAATAAACGAGAAAATACGACGAATCGATCGAAAATGAAAGCTACGGAGACGAAAACCACACAAGAGGAGAAAATCCACCAAAACATATATTATATTATATTAAATCCAGATACATGAAAAGCAGTGTTACATCCTCCCCAACTTAAGAAAAATTCAGTCCTCGGAATTTCCAAAAACTCACGAGTCCGGGAACAAAAGTGGGAAACGCTCTCGCATCTCATCCTCATTCTCCCAAGTAGACTCTCCAGGTGAACCGTGTCGCCACATCACCCTCACAAGATTGACAATCTTGTTCCGAAGCGATTTCTGACGCATGTCCAGAATCTGCACTGGATGCTGGTCATACGTCATATCGGGGCGAACGGTAATCTCCGAAAAATCCACCGCATGAGACGGATCGCTAATGTATCGACGAAGCTGTGACACATGGAAAACATTGTGAACTCCTTCCAAAGATGGCGGCAAGGCCAAGCGATAAGCTACCGCGCCAACCATCTCCAAAATGTCAAACGGTCCAATGTATCGCGGGCTCAACTTCCCACGCTTCCCGAAAAGAATCACACCACGATTCGGGGAAATCTTCAAGAACACATGGTCGCCCGGCTGAAACTCCAAAGGACGACGTTTAGCATCCGCCCAATGCTTAAAACGGTCATGACCAATTCTCAACCTCTCCCGAATATTCCTGACGATATCCACGGCCTCCATGATCATCTCAGGTCCCAACAACTCTCGATCACCAACGTCATCCCAACTCAATGGCGATCGACATTTCCTCCCATAAAGAGCGGCGAAAGGCGCCATGCCAATACTCGCCTGGAAGCTGTTGTTGTAGGAAAACTCCACCAAATGTAGATGGTCCTCCCACGAACCCTTGAAATCCAACATGCACGCCCTCAGCATGTCTTCCAAAATCTGAATCGTCCTCTCGGACTGGCCATCCGTCTGCGGATGGTACGCCGTGCTGAAACTCAGACACGTACCCAAACTCTTCTGCAAACTCTGCCAGAACTGAGATGTGAACCTCGTGTCTCTGTCAGACACGATACTCACGGGGACTCCATGAAGTCGCACAACCTCCTGCGCGATTCACGTTACATCACTATCCAAACTAGGAAAAGGAAATAAAAACGGAGAGTAAAAGAATTTTTACCTCCATATATCTCCTTGCTAGCGCCTCAGTGGACTGTCCCACTCGGAACGAAATAAAGTGCGCAGATTTGGTCAATCGATCTACGATCACCCAAATCGCGTCATTCTGCTTCGGACTCCGCGGTAGTCCAGTCACGAAATCCATAGTGATGTGTTGCCATTTCCACTCCGGAATCGGAAGCGGTTGTAGCAACCCGGCCGTACGCTGATGCTCCGGCTTCACTTGCTGGCAAACCAAGCACTTGGCTACACTCCGAGCCACGCTCCTCTTCATACCATGCCACCAATAATTCAGACGAAGATCCTGGTACATCTTGGTGCCATCAGGATGCACAGAATACGGCGAATTGTGTGCCTCCACCATCAGCTCCTCTCTGATATCCCCAGCTGGCACACACAACCTGGCTCCAAACCTCAGCGAGCCATCCTCATGAATCAAAAAGTCAGTCCGCAGACCGGCTTCCACCTGCTCCCGAATCCTCACCAGCTTCGGATCCTCAGCCTGGCCAGCCTTAATCCGATCCACGATCGTCGACTGTACCTGCATGTACATTAACGAAGAAGCCTCCCCAGGAAGAACGATCTCCACGCCAGACTCGCAAAAATCCTGCTGCAATCTCCACTGCGAGGTCAAAATCATCACCGCCGGAAGCCTACTCAAAGCATCCGGAACCACATTCACCTTGCCAGGGTGAAACTGCAAATCAATATCATAATCCGCCATAAGCTCCAACCATCGACGCTGTCGCATGTTGAGCTCCTTCTGAGTGAAAATATACTTCAAGCTTTTGTGATCTGTGAAAATCTTCACTTTCTCACTCAGCAGGAAGTGCCTCCAAATCTTAAGAGCAAACACAACGGCAACCAACTCCAAATCATGCGTCGGATAATTCTTCTCATGAACCTTAAGCTGACGAGACGCATACGCCACAACATGCCCGTGCTGATGCAACACACAACCGAGACCCTTGCCAGAAGCATCGCAAAAGATCTCAAATCCACCGCTGCGATCAGGCAAAACAAGAATAGGGGCAGTCGTTAACCTCTCCTTCAGAACACCAAAAGCACTCTCACAATCATCCGACCAAACAAAAGCAACATCCTTCCGCGTCAACCTGGTCATCGGCTCAGCAATACGAGAAAAGTCCTTGATGAATCGCCGATAGTAACCAGCAAGTCCAAGGAAACTCCGGATCTCAGACGCTGACGACGGAACAGGCCACTCCCTGATGGCCCGAATCTTCTCGGGGTCCACTGAAATACCATCTCCAGTCACCACATGCCCGAGAAAAGCAACTCGATCCAGCCAAAACTCGCACTTCGAAAACTTAGCATACAACCGATGCTTCCTCAAAATCTCCAACACCGTCCTTAAGTGCGAGGCATGCTCTTCCTCCGACTTCGAATAGATCAGAATGTCGTCAATAAAGATAACGACAAACTTATCCAAAAAGTCGTAGAAAATCAGGTTCATCAGATTCATGAAAACTGCGGGCGCGTTAGTTACGCCGAAAGGCATAACCACGAACTCATAGTGTCCATACTTCGTCCTGAACGCTGTCTTCGGAACATCCCCCTTCTTCACCTTCAATTGATGGTAACCACTCCTCAAATCCAATTTAGAAAACACCCTCGAACCTCCAAGCTGATCAAAAATATCATCGATGCGAGGCAACGGGTATTTATTCTTAATGGTCACCGCATTCAACTCCCGATAATCCACGCACATGCGACGCGAACCATCCTTCTTCTTAACCAGCAACACCGGTGCTCCCCACAGAGACACGCTAGGATTAATATAACCCTTCTGCAAAAGCTCATCCAACTGCTTCCGCAACTCTTCCAATTCTGCAGGTGCCATACGATACGGCGCCTTCGAAATCGGCTGCGCACCTGGAACAAGATCGATAGAAAATTCCAAAGCCCGATCAGGCGGCAAACCAGACATCTCCTCGGGGAAGACGTCGCCAAAATCACGCACCACAGCTGGCCACTCCAGCTCCATCTGCATAGCCACAGCCTCCACCGGCCTGGCCCGAAATCTGACAGGACCAAGCGAACTGCTACCACGACTGAACTCAAACACTGGATGTCCGGGAATCTCGAACACCACCTTCTTCCTCCGACAGTCGATCGTAGCATAGAAGCTCGCAAGCCAGTCCATCCCAAGAACTGCATCATAGTTGATGATGTCGTGGACAATGAAATCAGCGAAAAGCTCATGTCCACAGACCACCAACGAGCAAGAGTTGCAACCACGATGCACCGAGACCACACCATTCCCTGTAACGATATTCCAACTCTTGGGAAGAGGGGACGTCGACAAGAAATACCTCTCCACGAAGCTCCGAGAAATAATGCACATCGATGCACCAGAGTCGAAGAGGACTCGTGCAGGAAATGTGCAAACCAAAACCACACCTAACAAGCAATTAGCAATCAAACCCTATTCTAGCAAGCAACCAAGTTCAAGCAAACAACACAATCTAACAATCAAAACCAGCTAGGAAAGTAACAGCTAGAGTGAGGATTACCTGCGATAACCTCATCCACAGCCGCGCTCTCCGCAGCGGTCATCAGAAAAGCCTGCCTCCTCGGCGGAACAGCCTGCCGAAAAGCCTGCCCCTGCGGAACAAGAGCTGCTCCACGACTAGCAGGAACAGACGCTCGCTGCTGCAACGGCTGAGCTGCAACAGGAGCCCTCCGCAGCTGACCCGCATGCCGACAATCCTTCGCGACATGGGAAGCATCACCACAAACCAGACACTGGCCCAAAAACTTCCGACACTGATCCTTGACGTGGCCAGGCTTGCCGCAGAAATGGCAAATCTTCAGAATAGGCCCTCCTGGCCTCTTAAACTGAGCAGACTGGTTAGGCCTGAATCCAGGTCTAACCACAGCTCTGGCCTGTTCCACAAGCCTCTTCCCAGCACCAACAACAGATCCCCTCCTCTGGTTCACGAGCAGCTCCTGCCTCTTGGCTGCTACTAGAACCTTCTGATAAGACTCCCGGTCAGAGGAGGTCACAAAACTCTGGAGCTCCGAAGCAAGCCCCTGCAGGAACCTCTGAGCTCTCTCCTCAGCGTCCTGCACCATCTTCGGTGCAAACCGACTCAGCCTCATGAACTCTTGGTGATACATGTCCACCGACGAGTTCCCTTGCTTCAGATCGATAAAACGCTGCAGCATCTCCTCCTTGGCAGCCTTCGGAAAGAACTCACCCTCAAATCTAGCCTTGAAGGTAGCCCAAGCTATCGGCTCCACCAACAACTTCTCTTCCGCATCCCACCAATTCCGAGCATTATCCTTGAGTTGCCTCTTAGCCAAATCAACCCATCCAGCCGGGTTAATCTTGGCCATCTTCAGATTGTCCTCGATGTTCCGAATCCACTCATCGGCAGCCAGAGGACCCTCAGAACCATCAAAATATGCGGGACCCAGCTCCCGAAATTGCTTCGCTCCTGGCTCAGAGCGAGGGGCATCCGGAAGAGCCCGGGCAGCTCGAGCAAGTGGAGCATTCTGGACTTGCAGAAGCACGCCCTGCTACACTTGCATCATCTGGAGCATCATCCGCATCATCTCACCGCTGGTGGGTTCCCGCTCAGGCTCCTCATCATGAGGGACCGCGCCACCACCACCACCACGGGTGAAACGTCTTCCTACCATCTAGTGACACAGAAAACGAATCAGATTAGACTCATAGCTTATGACTCGGACGTCGAACTTAATTTATTGGACATTCTAATATTATTATCGCTATTCCAAACATCGCAGTTACAGAAGGACCTGCATGGGCCACCACTAAAACCTGTCACGATCCGCTTCCCTGAAATGGAGGCGAGACGTGAAAAGGTCCGCACGGGAGTGGAGCATGAAGCCCCAAACCCGATAAGCGTCCACAATACATAAACAGGTCCATGTAACCACAACAGAATAACAATAATAACACAAGGCGAGACTGAAATAAAATTCCCTGTCTCACAAATTGTCCAACATCAACAAAAGTCCAACATCCAGAAAAGCCACCGGGCTAAAAGAAAAGAGTCCAAGGCCCAGAACAAGGCCAACAAAAGCGACTGCATAACAAGGTATAGGTGCTACGCACCACATAACAAAACAACTGTCTAACAAAAGTAAAACACAACGAAGACACTAGGACTGGTCCCCAGTGTCCACGTACTCCCCGTCAAACACAAGCTCGGGCTCGGCGTCAGCAAACACCTCGTCCTCAACGAGGTACTCAGGCTCAGGATCTAACATGTGTCACCCAAAAGAGTAAAGGGGCACATGTCAGCAAGTCTAAAAGACTTGGGCAAGGAAACTGAAAGTAAGGCAACTAGCAACCTAGCAGTTTAGTATGCATGACATGGCAGTTATAACATGAGTGCACAATTTAAGACATGGCAAGACAATTTGTACAAGAGAACAATTATCGGGACAAGACAAGACAAGAGTAGCCACGCTACTATCAATCTCAATCAATTCACATTTTGTAGGTGTTTATGCCCTTCGCTGAATGGTATAACATTCAGACCGATCGGCACTAAACACATTTCATGTTTCACGCTGTTTTGTAGATGTTTACGCCCTTCGCTGAATGGCATAGCATTTCAGACCGATCTTCACTAAACACTACCCCACCCCAAAGAGTTTATGCCTTACAACTGCAGTTGTTGATCAAACAGACTCCCAGTTGAATGGCCGCTTAACCCTCACCCCCTATACCCACACGTAATGGAGCCTGGGGTCCCCGCACATTGAACTCAGCTAGTGAGCCTGGGGTTGCCCCGCACATTGAGCTCGCATTCTTAGTTCACAATTCAATATATCGAGCGTTGGGGTTAGCAACTTATTATGCTCGCTTCTGGTCACGAGCCAGGAAACACACAATTCGGGCATTGGCTATCAACCAACACATGGCCCGCTTCTGGAACACGAGCCAGGAACACAAGCAATGTAGCAAAGCTACGCAATCACTGAAATGCATGAAGGATGCAATGACATGACAATTAATTTGCGTACCGATAATGGAAAGTAAACGTGACATGATAGTTGTGCAACATGCTAAATGTCGGAACTAGCTTCGTTGTCAAGCTAATTCCCAAATTTGCGCCTAGGCGAGTATCATTTCGTCGCCTAGCCTCTTTTACGCCTACAACAAGAAAATGGCCTAAAACATGGCCTAAACCCTAAGTGGCAAGTTTCACTTGCCTAGCACCGGGGATTGATGACCACTTCGTCACACGGATGCCAATCTACGGGGAAATCGCTGTTTGGGGGGAACAATCATCAAACAACATGAAATTATATCAGGGTTTCATAAAAATATAAATAGGTTAAGAAAACAACGGTATATCGATTTCTTACCAAGAGGAGACGGAAGAAACACTCCGGGGAACCCTAGGATCAGATCTGGAAAAGATTGGAGAAGTTTGGGGAAACTAGGGTTTTGGGGGATTTGGGGATTTTGATGGGTTTTGGTGAGATTTTGGGGAAGATGAGAGGTAGATGGAGTGAATGGATGGTTTGGATGATGGATTTGAGGCTTGGAATGAAGAAATGAAGCTTGGAGGAAGATGGGGGCTGAAGGGGGAATATTTTAGGGTTTTAGGTCGTGTTGGAGAAGATGAAATCGTTTGGGTTGGGTTTAAATAGGATGGGCTGGCGGCTGCCCAGAAATTAGGGTTTTAACACTGGTTAGTCGGTCAAAGAGCAACCACTGACCGACTAGTTTGGCAACTAGTCGGTCGGTCGACCAACGCAGACCGACTAAGTGCAAACAGTAACTCCTGAACGAAAATAGGATTCTAGAGTTAGTCGGTCCATGAACAAATACTGACCAACTAGTTTGGCATCTAGTCGGTCGATGAACGTTCTTAGACCGACTAAGAGTAAACATTAGCTGATACAAAAATAAGATGATGTGTTAGTCGGTTAAAGAAGCATTGCTGACCGACTAGTTTGCAACCTAGTCGGTCAACCAACGTTCTTAGACCGACTAACGATAAACAGTAACTCCTGAGAAATTTAGAAAGCTAACTAGTCGGTCCAAGAAGGATTGCCGACCGACTGGATCGTCATCTAGTCGGTCGGTGGCCCTTCTTACACCGGCTAATGAGCACAAAAAGTACCGATACGGAGCGCGGGGCCCCGGGATCGATTCCTAAGACTCCTAGGCTTGATCTAACAGTTAGATACGACCGTTATGAAGTCCGTCACGAGCGACACACTTCGAAATCGACGATCCTAAGGAATAAACGAGAAAATACGACGAATCGATCGAAAATGAAAGCTACGGAGACGAAAACCACACAAGAGGAGAAAATCCACCAAAACATATATTATATTATATTAAATCCAGATACATGAAAAGCAGTCGTTACATGGGGATTCAACTAAGGTGAAACTTTCTGGAGCAAGTGGTTGCCTCTTGACGAGGTCGCTTCGGGGTGTCGTCCCAAGAAAAAGTTGTTGCGACTGCAAAAACTTAAGGTATGTATTTATGTTTTATATTTTATTAGCAGAATTAGTTAGATCTATCTTTGTGAGATAGGTTTTCTCACTTCTCTTTAGATAGTAAAAGATCTTGCAAATGAGCTTTTTTTTGCGTAGGATGTTTTCATAAAAGCGTTTTATGATTTCTTCTTCTTCTTCTTCTTCTTCTTCCACGTTTGCTAAGCCTTGGGCTAGACGATGTAAAAGCCATATGGAAGCTTGCTCAAAACCCTTCGGTGAATGTACTGGATGACGGGGTTCATCCAAGAGAAGGTCGATCTTGTAGTTGTGTGGATGAGCTCTCCCTCATGTTGCATTGGGTATTGCAGGACCTCTATTGAAATGGACTTAAGATCTTATGCGATCCTCGTGGTGAGCCGACTGGCTAGGGTTTCGACTGTGCTGTTTTGAGCCCAGGGGGATGTGCTCCACCTTAGAGCTCTAGAAGCCCACCAGCAGAGAGCGAATGACATTCATGTTTGCTAGGCACTCCTCCTTTCTCACGTGGTAAGCCTTGCAATGAGGGCCTCATATTTAGCATCATTGTTGAAGGCTCTGAAGATGAACTTGAGGGTGTAGGAGAGATGGATACCCACAGGACCGACTTGAAGCACACTGTGTCCCGAAGCTTGCTCAGTAGAGGAGCCATTCATGAATTCAGGGTCATCATTTCATATGATGCGAAATAAGGAGTGCCTCCATACCTAACAGATGAATGAGGATGCACCGGTCCTGAAGGGCAACAATGACGCAAGAAATGTGTTGAAATTGATTTGATAAGAATTAGTATGTTTGATGGTATGATGTGCACACAAACTAACGTGCAACATAATAGCATATATTGCTCGCATGGCGAGTTTTTTAAAGAAAGTCATTAACATTGTTCGTTCATTCAACGAGTCTTAAAATTCGTAGGATGATTGTCCTCTTGATAAACATATCAAGTGAGCTAGGAGCCCACCAGAAATGGTCACAACCATCCCAACAGATTCACCATCACCTTCGTCGTCATCTTCGGGCTTTGTCTAAGCCTTTGCCACTGTCTTCGAGCTTGGTTGTCACCTTTGTTGCTCCTCTCCGCGGCCGCCACCTCGCATGCGTATAAGAGAGAAATATGGGTCAGGGTCAAAACCCATGCCACATTTTATTAGAAACCAGTCTGGTCTTAATGCTAACTAGTTAGACCCACTTTTTTTAAATTAAAAATGGTTAAGGTTTTGACTAACCCATCCTCACACGCCCTCATGCGAGGCGGGTGGCGGTGGTGGTGCTACACATGAGGCGACAAAGGTGTAACAAGTAGACTTTCGGCCATCCACCCATTCGCTACTGAACGACTCACCTAAACGTCATCAGCCGTAAGACGAAGGGGCCACCCATTCGCTACTTAACGACTCGCATAAAGTTCGTCAGCCATAAGTCGAATGGGCCATCCCTTTGCTACTGAATGACTCATCTAAACGTCGTCAGACGTAAAATGAAGGGCCATCCCTTCGCTACTGAACGACTCGCCTAAAGGTCGTGAGCCATAAGTCGAAGGGGCCACTCCTTCGATACTGAATGACTCACCTAAACGTCGTCAGCCGTAAGACGAAGGGTCACCCCTTCGCTACTGAACAACTCATCTAAACGTCGTCAGCTGTAAGTCGAAGGGACCACCCCTTCGCTACTGAACGACTCACCTAAATGCCGTCAGCTGTAAGTCGAAGGGGCCACTCCTTCGCTACTGAATGACTCACCTAAACGTCGTCAACCATAAGACAAAGGGCCACCTTTTCGTCACTGAACGACTATCCTATCGAACATCGTCAGTCGTAAGACAGAGGGTCACCCCTTTGATACTGAACGACTCTCCTAAAGAGACGTCAGCCATAAGTCGAAGGGGCCACCCCTTTGCAACTGAACGACTCTCCTAAGCATCGTCAGCTATAAGTTGAAGGGCCACTCCTTCGCCACTGAACGGCCCCCCTAATGTGTCGTCAGTTGAAGGGCCACCCCTTCATCACTAAACAACTCCCGAACAGTCTGTCGTGAGTCGGGGAAATCACTCCCTCATCATGGAACGTAGTGGTCAACTTCTAAACATAATTCGATGGTTTATCCTCGATCGTCCTGAAGCAACGCCTAACCCGTCGAAAGGGGCCATCAGTCATTGTGACCATCACATGACGTATGCGACAACAAACAAAGAGATGCAACAACAAGGATATACATGGCAAATTTTCTGGCACTTCATATTGCAAAACATTGTTTTTGTTTACATTTACGTCACCCCCTATACATTCAAAATTTTTTAGAGCAGGTGTGAAAAGAGCACCGAGATCATATAGCAGCTTACTTGGCCCTTGGTCTCCATCCAACACGGCCGTGGACACTGGGTCCCTCGTAGCATCCGTTCCTACATCGTCGTCTGCCACGATGGCAACGTCGTTAGTGGGAGGAGCCTCCTCCATGCCTTGGCTCGACTCATCGTCGCCGAGATCCAAAAAAATCACTGGGATCTTGTTGATCTCAATGGAGAGGTCAGAAAATCGGTTCTTCATCTCCAATCGACATCACTCGTAGCCTTCCTTGTATAGCTCGTCGAAGTCGGGAAACGTATCCTTGAACTCTTGAACTGCCCTCTCTACTACAACCTCAGCTTCGACCCTCTCCTCCAACCGAGCGTCCTCTGCTCGCTCTCTCAAGGCAGTTTGTTCAACCTCCTTCTTACGAGACTCACTTAACTCATGCTCGAGTTTCTGAAGGCGATTCAATCTCGTCTCGGCGAGAAGGCCGAGTCTAGTCAGCTTGACTTAAGACTTTTCTACGTGCGACCTAACGGCCTCTTGCAGGGTGACCCTGTGATTGGCCACCACCGGAGCGCAACGACGCAATGCTACAGTGGACACGAGAGCCTGCAACACGATGGTCAACATGCGTGCTGGCATCACCTGCGAGGGAGGCTAGAGCAATAATTACCTGGACGCTGGCATGAAAGACTATCGGCGCAAGCTGCTCATAGTCGACCCTCTCCACGACAGCCCTGTCCCATGGAATGATCGCGTTCTCAGCAATGCAGGAGGCAGCCACGCAATCAAGAAGATCGGAATCTTCTCGCCTCATCAGAAACTCTGCTTGATGAGCTCCTCCTCGGAGTAGACGAATGGGGCCCGGGGAGATCGACCCTTCAGCAAAATCGGCATGAATTCATCGGGGATGTCTTCAGACAATTTGATGGGAGGGAACACGCCCGCCCAAGGCCAGAAGTCCTTGTGCACGAGAAGCTCCGGTGGCACCTGAGTCCTCCCCGAATCTTCCTCATGAAGAGTATCCCTCCCTGGCCCGGGAGACCTGCTTCACGGCTGCATTCAATCCAGACGGCTCCGAGTCGCTGAGAACGAGTAGCCGCATTCTCTTAGCCCCCTCCAGCGCAACTACTTCAAATTCGGAGGCGAGCTTTTCCTTTTCCTTCTTCTTCTTCTGAAGGCAGGGCCACCTGAGCAACCCTCTCAACAACGATGGGTCGATCCTCCGGTGGTGGGGCCATTCTTTCCACCCCAGTCGACACCCAAGGAGACAACATGCTCACCTCCACCTCTCTGATGGAAGCCTCGACTGCTTCCCTCAGTGCAGGATCCACCTGATAATCTACACCGGTCATGCCTGCAGAAGCAACAAATAAGTTAAGTCGAAGAATGAAGGTCGAGCAGTTGGCAGGCACGATCGAACTAACCTTTCGTCCACACGGTCTGACACAGCACGTTGTCAGACCATAGCCACTTGACTGACCTCATATCCTCGGGCAGGCTAATCAATGCGTCGGCAGCTTTCTTCTCCTCGCTAGTCAGTGGCTTATCCTCGGCAGGACCCAAGTCAGGGGCGTCCCAACTGGTGCAGAAGCTTGCCTCCACTTGGAAAACCACAAACACAAACTCATCTTTCCATATGGGATTGGAGGTGGGAAGGGCTTCGAGCAGCTTCCTGCCTTGATGATCCATTATCGAATACCAGCCCTGGGTCTTGAGGGGAGGGTTCGAGAAAAAGTAATTGAACAACATCAAAGACGGCTCAATCCCTTTCGTCACACACATAGCTATGAAGCCCCTCAGCATGCCAATGGCGGTCGGCATCAACTGGCAGAGGGAGATGTTTAGGGTACACATGATGTACCACATGAAGGGGTGCATAAGGAATCGAAGGCCTCGTTCGAAGGCTTTGACGTATACCCCTGCTTCCTGGTCGTCGAGACGTTGTACCCTCTCGTCCCTCCCAGACACCCGGATTTGGTAATCGAGACGGACGTAACGCCTCTGAAGATCGGGGATTTGGCCAGCCTTGACGTTGGACCTCAGATTCGCGAGCAAATCTGGCTCCATAACCCCATCCTTATTCTTCCGCATAACGATGACCAAGCTCCCTTCAGAGGTGGGGTTGGTGGATGAAGCCATTTCTTTCAAGGGAAGAAAAATCTAAATCAAAGAGAATGAAGACTGTACCTTCACTTCCTACCGTTGGAACCGTCCTATATAGGCAAGGTGACAACCGCATGATGAAACACGTGTCGAAGATCCAAAGGCTCTGAATATCTTGGATTTTGAGCCGGAAAATCATCCGAATCAACGAAGCGGGCGATTTGACGCATGGAACTTGAGTGCTATTTTCTCGACTGCCATGCTCCATTAATGCGATGTAACGGCGCTTGACTTCAATAGGCAGACCCTTTGAGGTCGTGCGACGTGGGGCCGTTATTGAGTCATTAGCCCGACATTCGAGATGACTCGACTGGTGGATGACTAAGGCCCATAAAGCCCACAAGATAAGCCCGACGTCAACTCAGTCAAAGCCCATTGGCCAGTCGACCGTTGCATTCCCCGCACTCGAATGTGAGATAAAAGACGGGATCGTAATTCGCAGGAACGTGTATAGCATTTACCCCTATTAAAGAGGGAAGATCGTGGCCCCATAATGGTAGGCCGTTATCTCCCCAACGTTTCCAAAAGGACACTGAATTCATATAAATATAAGAAAGGGTACCATCTTCAAGGTACGGGGTCTAAGACATAGAACTCTACTCTCTCAGCTGATATGTCTTATACTTTAGAGCTTGCGCCGCCAGATCTGAGACAAACCTCCGTGGGTCAATCTCAGCTGCACCAAGCTCCCTCTCTTCCTTAAGTTTCCGTACTAACTTAAGTATCGGAGAGGATTTGTGTCGGAACCCAGATCCAATCCCTCTAACGTGTCTCTGTGGTGTAGATCGACGAGTCTCCATCTCCCGTAAAGGTCGTTCCCGAGATTCCCAACCTCGAGCGACCAACGTAGAAGCTGATCGAGGGTCGATCGAGCACCACATCATCATCTACCATCATCACTCGGCCCAGGTTCTTTCAACATAGGATCACACTTCACTCGCTGACAAGGCTCCAGCTTAGTGTGAAGGGCCCACGTTAGCCTGACAACTGTCCTCCATCATTTTTGGCCTTAATACCCACTCAAATGATTGTCTTATAACAATACAAGATTCTCAATTTGTAGCCTTCAATTTGTGTTATGATTGTCTTATAACAACACAAGATTCTCAATTTGTAGCCTTGAATTTGCAAACACATTTTTACCCTTGGTACATAACACAACTTTTACAGGGTGGGGACCCGTTCGGCTCCGCCGGAGAGAACAGTGAGCAAGTTGTTGGCGAACGGGTCGCTGAGGTGTGACGTGAGGTTCTCCACGGGGCCCTCTCCGGTGACGTAGGCCTGCAGGAAGAAGCCGAGCATCGCAAACATCGCCAGCCGTCCGTTCTTGATCTCCTTCACCTTCAGGATGGCCGCCTGGTCGGGGTCGTCGGCGAGGCCCAAGGGGTCGAACGGGCCTCCGGGGTGAAGCTTGTCCTCCAAATCCTGCAAGCGAGCAGATCGACGGCATCATGAACTCGATCAGCAGTCGATTTCTCACGAGCCTAACATGATATCATGACATGCAGTGAAATTTCACGTACCAGCCCGTTGATGATCCTGTAGTATTCAGCTCCTCCGAGCAGCACGACCTCGGCAACCACGGCAAGGACGAGGTTGATCGGGATGTTCTTTCCGAAGTAGTTCAGCGTGTTCCCGTCGAGGAGAAGCGCGCCGGTCTGCGTACATTTCAACAAACAAAGACAATTAGTTACTGGCCAATGGACTCGATCGATCGAACAGTAGAGAAACTAATTGAGGTGCAGATCGATCAAGCGCAGTGCCTTGAACCAGACGGCCTCTGGGCCGCAGTTTGCGCCGAATTTGTTGAAGGCTTCGGGGATGATGAAGCCCGCGGCGCCGAGCATCGCCCAGCGCGCATGGATGAGCTCGTAGGCTTGGTATTTGGCGAAGTTCTCTGGCTTCTTGCTCAGCCCAAAAGGATCATATCCATAGCTGCCAGAAGACTACCCATCAGTGATATTGAATTGGGAAAAATTGACATCTTTAGCAACAAGCAATCGACTTACTCTCCGGGGACCTCTCCGGTGAGGTACTCGGGCACGTCCGACCGGTCCAGAAGACCGTCCGGCAAGAAGATTCTCCGGTCAGGACCTGCAGGTGAACAATGAAAGGTCGTTTTCATATACGATGACGTGACATATTCTTCTCTACGGAAAGCCAAGAATCACTCACCATACCACTTGGCGAGCTCCTCGTTGGCGGGGGAGACTGCGGAGGGCTTAGGCTTGGGGGCGGCGGGCTTCTTGCCAAACAACGACACAATCTTGGTAGCTCCGGCACCGGCGACTGCCGTGGGCTGAGTGTTCCGGGCGGGGTTGAGGGGGCTGCCGAACATCTCCGACACGCCCAAGGAGGCCGGGGCAGCAGCAGCCGCAAGGGAAGCCATTGCTACCGTTTCGGCCCAGAACACAAGAGGGTTGATGAGAGTTGGAGAGGGGAATGGCTGAGCAAGGGAGGAAACGAAGAGTAATATGGTGGAGGTGGTGGAGGTGGTGAAGCCACGTAGGATTTGGAATGGAGAGGTGTGATTGGCAGAGGCTAAGGGGGGGTAATCTTGAGGATGGATTTGGTTGGCCGATATATGCTGAGTTGGCAGATGGAGGATGGCGATGAGTTGTGAGTCCTCTCTTTGGATAGATGAGAGAGAGAGAGAGAGAGAGATCTTGGTTCATAGTAACCTACAATGGGAGTTCAGGTTTGAGGTTTGAGGTTTGAAAAGAATGAATAATACGGATTATTAAGTCCACAAACAATAGAATTTCAGGACTGTTATTTGCCTTGAGTCGTGTCTGTTCGTGTCAATATGCCAAGTTTGAACTTCGGGACGATCAAGATGGGAATATTAAGGGGATATCACAAAATAATTTTGGGATATCTTTCGAGATAATAACGTGAACGTTAAGTTCTATAGATTTAAACCCTCACGTCATTATATGTTGGTTTTAACTTGATACAATTTTTTTAATTTTTCGTCCAAATGAATGAACACGTGCAACATCACGTAATAAAATTTGGACGATTATACCCGTCCACTCACCCTTTATAACTCCTGCCAAACCGATCGCCAAGTTTCCCATTATTTTCTTTTTTTATTAGGGAAAAAAGATAAAAAAACTCGGCAGCAGCGGAAAAAACACAGGTTTTTGGGGGAGAGCGCTCCATCGAAGTAAAATCATAGGTAAGCTTCTCTCTAATTTCCCCACCAATCGCCCTTGTTTCTGTCTAATTTAATTTGAGAAAATTTCACGCTATTTTCATTGTTTTTCATTGCAAGGAAGAAAGTGAGTTTTGAGGGGAGCTCTGCAAGTAAATCTCGCCCTAGAGATGGGAGCAGCGGTGATTTGGAATCCGATAGAGTGGATTTCAAGATCTGCCATTGTGGTTAGCAGTTGACGAGGAGGATTGCTTGGGCCCAAGTAAACCCAAAAAGGGGATTTTAGAATTGTAGTTCTAGGGATAATATATGCTTATTCTTCCTATGGAAGGATCCCCTTACTCTGATTGGTCAAGACTAGTGATATCACACTTAATGGATGCGAATGAGAAAAGAAGCAGATTGGACAGGTTTTCCTCTTCGTTGTCGGAGAGAATGATGTTATAAAGAGAGAGAGAGAGAGAGAGAGAGAGAGAGAGAGAGAGAGAGAGAGAGAGAGTAATTTGGATAAGGCAATAGGGCGGTTTGAGAGAAGCACTGTGAAAATGGAAATCATCTTTACTGATTACAAATCCATTAAGTTGGGATTGTTCTAACTCATTGGTCTTATGTTTCTTGTGTTATTGTTGATTTATAATAAGTTCGAGTGATGTTGAGATGTGTAATGAGTGTTTCCCGAATATTAAGTAGCAATCTTGCTTCTTAAAAGTTGTGTCCATGTATTGATGTTGAAGAGAAAAATGTTACGACATCTTCTTTGTCTCTAACTCTCTGGTTTTCTTAGATGTGTAATGAGTGTATTCTTATTGTTAATATAGCAAGATGCTTATTAAGTAGCAGCTTGAAGCCTGCTTCTGAAAGCAAGCAGCAAGCATAATGCTCACAAGAAGTAAGCAGTAACAACTTGCAGGAGCAGCAGCAGCAGCTTGCGATAGTAGCAGCTTGCAGCATCAACATGGTTATATGCGTATAAGAGTTATCCACAAAATATATAATACTGATAGGAGTTCTCCACATGAACATGTTCGCCACAAAATATAAAATAGTGTTGTATGCATATAAAAGCCATCCAAAAGTTTAAATACATTCCACATAATACATAATAAAGATTAAAAACTGTAACTTGACTGCAAATCTCCCCCAAGAAGAACACATTGTCAGATATTACAAATTTAAACTCCGTTGGCCACAACAAAAACACATCGTCAAAAATTACAAACTGTTGGATGCACTGCTCTTCTAACTTGCCCTTGCACCCTATACAATTGGCTTGTAGTATTGACCTATAAACAAGAAGAACATCAACATAAATATATACATTTATATAGTTATATATATGAACATATTTCTTGCATAATACCAACTTTCTTACTTCAGCTTTTAAAGTCTGCACTGTTGGATTTACTTCTCTTCTTATTTGCCTCTGAACTGGATGAACAGCTTTTTTGTTCGGCTTAAGGCCTTTTTTCCCATGACTGCTTGTTAATGCAAAACCATATTATTGTGGAATGTGCTATACATATATAAACAGAAATAAACATATATGAACTAACACTATATAACGCAATCCATTGTAGAAAAGACACTTTTCAAGTAAATGGTCACTCATAAACATGATTTAGAACCTAAAAAGGAATTCACTACATTTACTTCTAGAGCATTTCTTGAAACTTGCGGAAGTGGCACACTACTAGCACTTGTACATGGCACATTGCTTGGCACTTGATGATTACTTGGCATTGGATTTCTAGGTCGATATTGATACCAGCTTCCCTCAACAAAGCCAAAAATTCTGGTTGTGACACTTGGCTAAGCTCCTTTTGTTGAGTTGGTGACCTTCCTCTAGGATTTCTAGTTTTTATAGTTGGCTTTGGCACCATTTCATTCTTACAACTCCTTTATTTGTCACCCTCTTCTTATCACCTTTGGCATTTTTCAATTTGCCAATTTCTAGAACCTTGACTAGGTCCAGGTTCAAACTCTCCTCTTCTCCTCTTCTTGGGAGGCCTACCAGGCTGCTTCTATAAGAAGGGGGAAATAATGCTGAATACTGAATCTTCAGCCAAAACCTGGAATCTTGAATGCGACAGATCATTCCTGCATAAGCTACCAAATATGTTTCCTTAGTGTAATACATGTGCACATACTCTTCTGGCAACTTAATTTCTGACATCAAAGCAAAACAAGCATGAGTGCAAGGAATCCCTGTCATGTCCCAATATCTACACTAGCATATTCTTGTTTCAACATTCACTACATAAGTTCCATTCTCATCTCTGATTTCAACTTGACCTTCTCCAGCATAAACAACAAGCACACTTTTAATTTTTTCCTTTCAACTTCAATAAATTTTCAATTATTCTAAGGAAAGTGACTGAAGTCCACTTGGCTGCATTTACTTTTTTCTTCTAAAACCTTATCATTAGTCGTCTCCTTAACAATTCTAGGTAGGTAATGATAGGTTTATCCCTTACTTCCAAAACAAAACTATCAAACAATTTTGAAATGTTGTTTAATAGCAAGTCACAGAAATTGTTATCTGTGAAATAACATCCAAATCATGCTTCCAACTTCACATCACATAGCCATTTAACTGCAGCTAGAGAAGTCCTGTATAAATCTTCAGCTAAATGTAACCAATCTTCCTCCACATAGGGTTTTTGCAATTTTCCATAGTTTCTTCTTAAAAAGATGAGGCGTGAATTCCTTTCTAACATTTTCATACATATGCCTAGCAAAAAACCTACAATGTACATTATGCATTATATCTTTGATAGTCTACAGAAGCCCTTACATAAAGCATACAAATAGAGCATATTTACATAAAATTACTCCTTAAAACGATATAGTAATGAAGTATGCAAATAAAAGGTAAATTGATTTCTAGACAAGTAATGAAGTATGCATATAAAGATAGTAATGAAGTATGTTGTTTACCTTCTGTTTATCTGATATGAATGTGAATTGTTACCTATAGCTCACATCCAATGCTTCAAGCAAACATAGTAAAAACCAACTCCAAGTATCTTTTGATTCAGAGGTTACAATAGCAATGGCCAATAGAGACATTTCATTATTTCCATCTCTACTTGTAGCACTCAAGAAAACTCTACCAATTTCAATCCTTAGAAACGTACCATCTAGGCTAATGAAAGTCCAGCATCATTCCTTGAACCCCTTTACTTGACATGGATAGGTGATGAATATGCCATGAAAAAGGCTCATCCTCCGTGTCACTTTGCCTAGATTTAGTCGTGTAGTAAGTCCCATGGTTCCTCTGCAAAACCACATGTGAATAGTTCCAAAGCTCTTGGAACTGTTTCTTATAACATCCTTCAATATATTTGCAAATCTCCTCCTAGCCCTCCATAAGTTTGAATCTTACTTTACGTCAACTCCAAAATCCCTACTCAAAAAGCTTCTTATCGCTAAGATGGGTAATAGTGGGTTATCTCTAAAGTTGCTCCAAATATTCCTTTGCAATCCAATGAGAGGTCACTTGAGCATTGCATCTAATAACATGACAATCAACATGTGTTGTTAGCTTCTTCAATACACACTTCTCTCGGTTCATATCCCAGGAACCTGCACAAATTGATAGCATCGGGATGTACTCCCAAAACACTGTAGTTTTACCACAAGCGCACAGTCTAGTGGTAAGCAGGTAGCGTATCCACAGGGCGGTGGTGTTGGCTCCAATCGATCTTAGGTTGGCTTGACTATGAAGGTATATTGGTGGAGATGGTTTGGTATGATGTAAAGGAAATGGTAATGGATATCAGTGTCGATGATAAAGATGTCGGTTGTGTTGGAAGCAACGATCTAGGAACTTGGTTTGATGATGACAAACGTGTCGGTATATCAAATGTGTGTGCTCAGTATGTTTCAGGCGTGGCAAAATGATATACTTTCGTTATTTGGCGGATTTGCAATTCGTATAGCAAATTGGGAGAGATGGAGTGTTTGTGCACAAAGAAGTGTTGACTTAGTCAATATAATGGGAGATGAAATCTATTTGAGACTTGGTCAAATCAATTAGGAAGATTTGTTGCGACCCATTCTCTATTCAAACGTCAATTCAATCCCAATGCAAATTTTCCACTCCTTAACTCTAGGGATTCTCTTTGCTCATATCCAATTTGAATTGCTATCAAATCCGAAATTGATCAAATCATATCTCCTACTTTTGGTGCAAAATGATAGAACCTAATCTCTAACTCCTATACAAAATAGGATTCCCTATAACCAATTCCTATCTCTTAGGGATTCTCTCCTAAACCCTAGGCTATCCTATATAAGCAAACATCCCCTTCTAGCCTATTTTTGGCGGCAACCAAAAATAATTTGTGCGGCTATCGTAGAAATAACGAGAGGTCAACAAAAATTGCTTGGGGCTACAAAGTTTTGCGGCAATCAACAAAAACTATTGAAGAGGGCATAGTATTAAAAAAAAGAGGGTCGCGAAAACATGATTGCTCCAAAAGAAGTGCGGCCATAACGAATTGGTGGAGCATCAATTGTTTACGGCAACAAAAACAAAAGGGAGAGAGTGCGGCTATCTTTTTTTGAAGAGCTACGTAATATCTCAAAGAATTTAACCCAAGCCGCAAGCAAAGCTTCCAACCCCTTCTACATCTCCCTAGGCCAAGAAATCCTCACCCTCATCATCATCAACGGAGGAGAGCAGCTTCCCTCAGACTTTGCCAAAGAAGAACAAGTCACCGTGACGCCATCGCTTCCAACGAGAGGAGCCCACGCTAATTTGAAGTCGCCGACGTCGCCGGTGAGCAAAGCGACGAACCCTGCTCCTCTCTTGCCGCTGCTGGAGGTTGCCGCTGCCGTCGAGGGAAGTGAGATCGCCGCCTGTCGAAGACCGTCGCTGCCCGACGCTGAGTTGTCGCCGTCGTCGAGTAAGGATCGTGTGGTCACCGGAGGAACTGAGTCTCGTCGTCGAAGAAAGCAATCGCAGAAGCCACTCCGAGACGACACCGACGTCCGCAGAGATCGCCGTGAAGAGGAGGAGATCGCCGTGAAGTCGAAGCAGTCGACCGCTGCACGAAGTCGTCGCTCGAAGTCGCCGTGAAGTCGACGTCCGCAGTCGAAATCGCACCGCTGTCGAAGAAGAAACTGTCGAAGAGCTAGTCCTTGCCGCTGCAGCGTGGAACCCTCGTCGTCGAAAGCCGCCATCGCCGTGGAGATCATCGCTGCTCGATCACTGCTGCCGACGAGAGCTGATCGCCTGTGTTGCCGTCGTCAGAAGAAGCTGCTGTCGTCGGAAGCTTTCGCCTGCATGCCCTAGGCGAAACAAGAATCACGAAGCGAAGTGCATTGAGGAAGCTGACGTGGCAACCACTTTAAATCGAAGTGCGAAACAAATTGACGGCGGAGATCGGAGAGATCGACTTCATCCAACGGAAACAAATTGAAGCGCGCGTGACTCTTGGAAGGTGATGTGGCGCCTGCATCAACCGCAAAGGGAAAACGAATGGACGACGGAGATTGATTCTCCGCAGATTAAATCGAAAACGAAGCAAATGATCGTGCTGACGTGGCGAGGATTTTTTTAATAGAAGCTGCTTTGCGCACAGGCCGTTGATTAAACTACTGAACTGGGTTACTCCGCATACCGACCGCCTTATTACTGAGCGCACAGATCAGAGAGTATAAAGGATTTGAACTGAATTGCTTTGTGCACAGACCAGTGCATAACTTGACTTCCAGGAGTCAGATTGAGACACCGTTTGCGTCAGATTGGAGCTGACGACGTGCTGATTGACAGAGACGCCTACACAGACACAAAATGAGCATTTCTAAACTCTAAACTCCTTTATTTGTGTCTTAGTGTAACGTTCTCTGTAGGGGAAACTTTACCATTTTTCTGTGACTATTTTGGGACTTGTCTAGTTGGGACTAGACAAGTGGGACCCAGCTAGTTTGGGACTAGCTGGTAGAAAGCTTTGCTAGGATTGATAGTGAGAGGAAACACTGTGTGTGGGGGTACTGAGAATCTGGCGAGTGTAGAGGCGTAGAGGGTGCTCTGAGCGTGCTCTAACTTGTGACTTTGTACCTATTGCACTATTCAATCTAGTATTAGCTTTGGGGGCTGGAGTAGGTCGTTGGGACGACCGAACCAGGGTAAATCTGATGTGTACTCTGTGTCTACTTTTCATTACTCTGGTTGTGCTTTTATCTGCGTGAGATTTCTCGTGGGTTGCACGAGAATTTTTTATTAGCCTATTCACCCCCCCCCCCTCTAGGCTAGGATCCAGATCCAACAAGTGGTATCGGAGCCAGTTTAGTAGATCTAGCCTAGTTGACCATGGACCACATTGATAGTGCTTTTCTGAGGGTCAGTCTATTTCCCGACCACCTAGATTTAATGGAGGAGATAATGCTTACTGGAAAAATCGTATGAAAATCTATCTTATTTCTATTGATTATAAAGCTTGGCAAATTGTTGAAAAAGGATATAAATCACCTGTTATTAAAATTGAAAATACTGAAATGCCTAAACCTGATGATAAGTGGGATGATAATGATTGGAAGCTTTATTCTTTAAATGCTAAAGCTATGAATGCTCTTATTTGTGCATTAGATAAATCTGAATTCAATCGTATCTCACATTGTCTAACTGCGCAGGAAATATGGCATACTTTGGAGGTGACGCACGAGGGAACGTCACAGGTGAAGGAGTCTAGACTTGCACTTCTGAGCACGGAATACGAGGGATTTCGCATGCTACCATCAGAGTCGATATCAGAAATGTTTGCGAGGTTCACCAACATTGTCTACAAGTCTAGTTCGCTCGGTAAGCCATATTCTAGCCTTGAGCAGGTGAGAAAGATATTAAGAGCACTGCCAAGATCTTTCAGGCCTAAAGTCACTGCCATCCAAGAAGCGAAAGATTTATCACAGATGAGGGTGGAGGACTTAATAGGTAATTTAATGTCCCACGAGCTTGAATTGCAAAATATTGATGAAAGGGAGAAACCTGAGGAAAAAGAGAAAGCTACCAAGCCACTTGCTCTGAAAGCTAACGAAAGTGAAGATGATGATGATGACATAGCGCTAATGGTCAGAAATTTCAGAAAGTTTGTCCAGACCAAGCAAGGAAGAGCAGAAATGGCACCCAGGTTTAATCGCTCTAACTTTTTTCAGTCTTCTAAGCAAAATTATGATCAGAATACTACTAATAGAATGACTTTTTTTAAATGCAAGAAAAGAGGACATCGAATGAGGGATTGCCCACATGAGACAGCTCAGGTAGCTAAAGAAAAGGGAAAATCCAAGGTGCTCACTTGGGACATGGATAGCGAAGCTGAGAGCGAGGAGGAGGAACACGAAGCCCATTCATGCATGGCATTGATGGGAATACACAATGAGGTAACTTCTGGTAGTAAAACTGAACTCCTCACTCTTTGTAAAGAAATGCAAGATAAAATAGTAGAGCTTGAATCCACTATAGATGATTATCAAAATGAGAACTTTGAAATGCAACAATCTGAATATAAAATGTCTAAAGAGATTGAAAAACTCAAAATTGATATTGTTGCTCGTGACTCTACTATTGATATTTTGAAAAAGGAAAAATTCAGTTTTAATGATGAAGCACCTTGCCTCTCTTGTCCTTCCTTGATGAATAATATTAGCATGCTTAAACTTGATTTGATTAAGCTCGAAACTGAAAAAGACTATGTTATTAGAGAGCTTAATGATAAATTCTGTATGTTGGATAATGATTTTAAAAGAAAAATGGTTGAATTTGAAAAGAAGGAAGAGGAAAACAAGAGAGCTTTTATAAGTAAATGCACATTGCTTGTGGAAGAAAATAAATTGTTGAAAACCAAAGTCTCTAATCTTGAATTGGCCATTATTAAATTCTCTACGGAAAAACAATCGTTGGACACTATTTTAGAGAATCAATTATATGGCAATAATAGAAGAGAACTTGGTTTTGGTCTGAAAAACATTGAAAAGCAAAAATTCAAGAAATTTCACAATGCACCGTCTATTGCGAAGAATTTATATGCAAAGTGTTTTACTTGTGATAGTGTATGCCACACATCATACTATTGTAAATTTAGGAACACAAATATCAAGTTTAAACAAGTGTGGGTTCCTAAAACCATGTTGGCTAATACTAGTGGACCTTGTTGGATTCCAAGGTCACACTTAACACCTTTCATGTAGGTGTGATAGAGTTTTGGCAAGGAGCAATAAACTCAATGTCTCATTCTTTTAGCTCCTTCGTCAAAAAGCGACGAGAAGGTATAATTTCTATCCCTCTTTGCATTGCATTGCATACCTTCATAGATTTTTTTTGTGTGCTTGATTTATTTTGGTTTGTGTGCTTGCATGGATGATTTTTAATGTTTTATTTCTGAAAAAAAAAATCAAAAAATTCAAAAAAAAATTGTGTGCTTATTGTATCCTCTTTTGAATCTCTTGAGTGATATTGTATGAATGATCAATTCTATCTCTTGTAGAAGTGAATTCATTATTGTTGTTGCTACATGAACATGATGTTATTCCTTTTAGTAGCCATGACATGTCTCATAAGTCTCAAACTTGACTTCTACACCTACATTTGCACTTTCACGATATTTGACTTTTTAGTGCTTTTGGAGATTCTTTTGAAGAATAATGGAAAGCGAATGTAGGAATGATTAATTTCTGAAATTTCTAAAGGATATGATGTGTTTAGCCATGAATTAAAATTGAGCACAAAAGAATTGAAAAAAAAACGATATTAGCTCCGTATGAAAAATGGATACACTTCATGGCTAAAACACAACCCACGAGTATCCAACTTGTGCTACATGGGTAATCATTAGCGTTGGTGTATATAACTCGTCAAGAAATGCCATCCCACATTTAAAAGTCCTTTTAGGCCATGTTTTGGGATTCGGTAACTTGAACTCATCTTTGATGAGGTGGGAAAAGTCAATCCTAGTGATATTCATGAAAAATGGAAAATGTGGATTGTTTTGGTTGATTTTCTGATATTGAATCTCCCCTTGCACTTTATTGTCTATTTCTTTTCACTTACACACAGGTGGAGAAGTCTTGGTATGAAATTCTATGAACTTGATTTGTCCATTATTTGGAATACTCATGCAAATTGCACGCTACTTCTAATAATGATTTACACACTCATGCGATATTTTTGTGACTTCATTAATCCACTTTTGGTGATTACAAAGGGGGAGAAAGAAAAGATTTTGACAACTTTGGTTCTTTGGTATTATTTGTTGAAGGGGGAGCTTGAGAGAAGGGGGAGCATGGTATTATTTGTTGAAGGGGGAGCTTGAGAGAAGGGGGAGCATGCTACTGTATTTGCTATTATTGTGTGCATGCCATGTTGTAGTGCTTGAATATTCCTCTCATGATTCATATTATATTACACCCTTCAACACACTTCATACACTCATTCTTATTGATCAAATCTTTTATGGGTTTGTCATCACCAAAAGGGGGAGATTGTTGGAAGCAACGATCTAGGAACTTGGTTTGATGATGACAAACGTGTCGGTATATCTAATGTGTGTGCTCAGTATGTTTCAGGCGTGGCAAAATGATATACTTTCGTTATTTGGCGGATTTGCTATTCGTATAGCAAATTGGGAGAGATGGAGTGTTTGTGCACAAAGAAGTGTTGACTTAGTCAATATAATGGGAGATGAAATCTATTTGAGACTTGGTCAAATCAATTAGGAAGATTTGTTGCGACCCATTCTCTATTCAAACGTCAATTCAATCCCAATGCAAATTTTCCACTCCTTAACTCTAGGGATTCTCTTTGCTCATATCCAATTTGAATTGCTATCAAATCCGAAATTGATCAAATCATATCTCCTACTTTTGGTGCAAAATGATAGAACCTAATCTCTAACTCCTATACAAAATAGGATTCCCTATAACCAATTCCTATCTCTTAGGGATTCTCTCCTAAACCCTAGGCTATCCTATATAAGCAAACATCCCCTTCTAGCCTATTTTTGGCGGCAACCAAAAATAATTTGTGCGGCTATCGTAGAAATAACGAGAGGTCAACAAAAATTGCTTGGGGCTACAAAGTTTTGCGGCAATCAACAAAAACTATTGAAGAGGGCATAGTATTAAAAAAAAGAGGGTCGCGAAAACATGATTGCTCCAAAAGAAGTGCGGTCATAACGAATTGGTGGAGCATCAATTATTTACGGCAACAAAAACAAAAGGGAGAGAGTGCGGCTATCTTTTTTTGAAGAGATACGTAATATCTCAAAGAATTTAACCCAAGCCGCAAGCAAAGCTTCCAACCCCTTCTACATCTCCCTAGGCCAAGAAATCCTCACCCTCATCATCATCAACGGAGGAGAGCAGCTTCCCTCAGACTTTGCCAAAGAAGAACAAGTCACCGTGACGCCATCGCTTCCAACGAGAGGAGCCCACGCTAATTCGAAGTCGCCGACGTCGCCGGTGAGCGAAGCGACGAACCCTGCTCCTCTCTTGCCGCTGCTGGAGGTTGCCACTGCCGTCGAGGGAAGTGAGATCGCCGCCTGTCGAAGACCGTCGCTGCCCGACGCTGAGTTGTCGCCGTCGTCGAGTAAGGATCGTGTGGTCACCGGAGGAACTGAATCTCGTCGTCGAAGAAAGCAATCGCAAAAGCCGCTCTGAGACGACGCCGACGTCCGTAGAGATCGCCGTGAAGAGGAGGAGATCGCCGTGAAGTCGAAGCAGTCGACCGCTGCACGAAGTCGCCGCTCGAAGTCGCCGTGAAGTTGACGTCCGCAGTCGAAATCGCACCGCTGTCGAAGAAGAAACTGTCGAAGAGCTAGTCCTTGCCGCTGCAGCGTGGAACCCTCGCCGTCGAAAGCCGCCATCGCCGTGGAGATCATCGCTGCTCGATCACCGCTGCCGACGAGAGCTGATCGCCTGTGTTGCCGTCGTCGGAAGAAGCTGCTGTCGTCGGAAGCTTTCGCCTGCATGCCCTAGGCGAAACAAGAATCACAAAGCGAAGTGCATTGAGGAAGCTGACGTGGCAACCACTTTAAATCGAAGTGCGAAACAAATTGACGGCGGAGATCGGAGAGATCGACTTCATCCAACGGAAACAAATTGAAGCGCGCGTGACTCTTGGAAGGTGACGTGGCGCCTGCATCAACCGCAAAGGGAAAACGAATGGACGACGGAGATTGATTCTCCGCAGATTAAATCGAAAACGAAGCAAATGATCGTGCTGACGTGGCGAGGATTTTTTTTAATAGAAGCTGCTTTGCGCACAGGCCGTTGATTAAACTACTGAACTGGGTTGCTCCGCGTACCGAACGCCTTATTACTGAGCGCACAGATCAGAGAGTATAAAGGATTTGAACTGAATTGCTTTGTGCACAGACCAGTGCATAACTTGACTTCCAGGAGTCAGATTGAGACACCGTTTGCGTCAGATTGGAGCTGACGACGTGCTGATTGATAGAGACGCCTACACAGACACAAAATGAGCATTTCTAAACTATAAACTCCTTTATTTGTGTCTTAGTGTAACGTTCTCTGTAGGGGAAACTTTACCATTTTTCTGTGACTATTTTGGGACTTGTCTAGTTGGGACTAGACAAGTGGGACCCAGCTAGTTTGGGACTAGCTGGTAGAAAGCTTTGCTAGGATTGATAGTGAGAGGAAACACTGTGTGTGGGGTACTGAGAGTCTGGCGAGTGTAGAGGCGTAGAGGGTGCTCTGAGCGTGCTCTAACTTGTGACTTTGTACCTATTGCACTATTCAATCTAGTATTAGCTTTGGGGGCTGGAGTAGGTCGTTGGGACGACCGAACCAGGGTAAATCTGCTGTGTACTCTGTGTCTACTTTTCATTACTCTGGTTGTGCTTTTATCTGCGTGAGATTTCTCGTGGGTTACACGAGAATTTTTTATTAGCCTATTCACCCCCCCTCTAGGCTAGGATCCAGATCCAACAGGTTGTATGTTCAATCAATAAAAATGTCTAGTGTTGGAAGCAACGATCTAGGATCTTGGTTTGATGATGACAAACGTGTCGTGATATCTAATGTGTGTGCTCAGTGTGTTTCAGGCATTCTCAGTATTTGGCGGAATTTCTATTCGTATAGCATCTTAGGAGAAGAAGGAAGTGTGTGTGCAAAGGAGTTAGACTTGGTCACGATGAAGTGATAAGGTGCGACCAATTCAAATGAAGAAAGTTGGACTTGGCCCAATGAGGGATGAGATGGAGCCATTTCAAAACTTATGGGGATTTAGTCAAATCAATTAGAAGATTTCCTAATCCTTCTTTTATTCAAAATCCCAATCAAAATACAAAATCCCTATCTCTTAGGGCCTCTTTCCAAAACCCTAATCCTCCCTATATAAGCCAACGTCAAAGAGGAATAACGTGTGGCTTACAAAAACATTGGAAGGTGCGGCAATCAAAAAGAGAGGGGCTACAAATCAAAGTTTTTATCAAGCTAATCCTAGGGTCTAATTCCCGCAGCCTTACATCAAAATTCCAAAGCCCCCTCTCTCTCTCTCTTAAAAAGTATTAGGCACAAAAACATCGTATAAGAAAAGAGGCCTATATTCTATCTATATCTTCAAGCCTTCAACATCTTGCTGTAAGCCCTGTTCATACAACATCCACCGAGAGCTATTGAATTTCTCCATCTAGCATTGCTACAAAGATCAAGAGCCAAGCCCGCATCATCGCAAGCAACCAAGGAGAAGACCGCCGCCAACACCATCAGAGGACATCGCTGCCACCGTCGATCTTCTGCTTCCTCGTGCCAAAGATCCTCATGTAGCCATCACCGTCGTCACGAGGAAGCCCACTCGCTGTCGTCATCAAATCCTCACCGGTGCCGCAGTCGAACGAACGTTGCAGTTGTCGGAGAAGTCGCCGATCACCCGCTGTCGTCGCCATTTGAAAGAGCGCCGTTAAGAAGAAGGACGGAGCTGCCGCCATTACTATCGCCGAGTGCCCACAAAGTCGCTGCCGTAGCCCATGCATCGAAGTCCTCGCCGCCGTCATCTGCACGGAGGAGAAGCGAACACCGCCGCACATCGGAGCTGACAACCGTTCGACGACGAATCGCTCGACGCCGCTGTCGACGTCTCGTCGTGCGGAGTCGCCGCCGTCGTAAACTCGAAGCTGCTGACGAAGAGTCTGCCGTCATCACCGTTGAACGAAGTGAAGTTGTCATCATCGCCGCTTGGAGAAGCCCGGTGCTTTCGTCGAGCCCTCGCCGCTGTCGAGGAGGAGTAGCTGCCATTGCTGCTGCTGAGCGTCATCATCGCCTTCGTCGTTGCTTGGAGCCATCGCCGCCATCCTACACATTGTCGGAGAAGCCATCGCTGCTGAGAGACGAAGAGATCACCGATCGCTGCTCGCAGCCGCATCATCGTCTGAGGAAACTCGCCGCCGATGTCGCCATAGAGTCCCGCCGCTCGTGGAGTTAACGCCGTTGCCATTTGAACCCGCTGCTGCCGTATGAAGCACCGTCAGATGGTTTCGTCGTCGAAGAGCTGTACATCGTCGTTTGCTTGAAGTGTTGTGATCCGCACGATCACGTGAATCAACGGCCAAGATCTCCTCATGCAAAATCACGTGAAGGATTTCGCGTAAAACGAAACGAAAAATATTTTCGTTTTTCTCTCGCTGACGTGGCGAGGATTTAAACAGAAGTTGCTCTGCGAACCGACCGAGAGTTAAAAGGGATTAAGCTGTTTTTGCTCTGAGCACCGACCGCCAGTTTTAAGGGGTTTGCTGAGCGCACAGACTGCTGCTATATCAGGATTTGAACAGAAATTGCTTTGTGCACAGACCAGTGCATAACTTGACATCCAGGAGTCGGATTGAGACACCGTTTGCGTCAGATTGGAGCTGACGACGTGCTGATTGACAGAGACGCCTACACGGACACAAACTGAGCATTTCTAAACCCTTAAACTCTTTTATTTGTGTCTTAGTGTAACATTCTCTGTAGGGGAAACTTTACCATTTTTCTGTGACTATTTTGGGACTTGTCTAGTTGGGACTAGACAAGTGGGACCCAGCTAGTTTGGGACTAGCTGGTAGAAAGTTTTACTAGGATTGATAGTGAGAGGAAACACTGTGTGTGGGGTACTGAGAGCCTGGCGAGTGTAGAGAAGTAGAGGGTGCTCTGAGCGTGCTCTAACTTATGGTTTTGTACATATTGCGCTATTCAATACTAGTTCTGCTTTGGGGGCTGGAGTAGGTCGTTGGGACGACCGAACCAGGGTATAGCTGTGCGTACTCTGTGACTGTTTTTATTTACCATGTTGCTGCTATAACTGCGTGTGCTTATTCGTGGGTTGCACGAATTATTTTTAAAAGCCTATTCACCCCCCCTCTAGGCTAGGATCTAGATCCAACAAGTGGTATCAGAGCAGGTTTTAGGATCTAGCCTAGTTTGACCATGGACCACATTGATAGTGCTTTTGCTGAGGGTCAGTCTATTTCCCGACCACCTAGATTTAATGGAGTAGACTATGCTTATTGGAAAAATCGTATGAGAATCTACTTGATTTCTATTGATTATAAAGCTTGGCAAATTGTTGAAAAGGGCTATAAATCACCTGTTATTAAAATTGAAAATACTGATATGCCTAAACCTGATGATAAGTGGGATGATAATGATTGGAAGCTTTATTCCCTTAATGCTAAAGCTATGAATGCTCTTATTTGTGCATTAGATAAATCTGAATTCAATCGTATCTCACATTGTCTAACTGCGCAGGAAATATGGCATACTTTGGAGGTGACGCACGAGGGAACGTCACAGGTGAAGGAGTCTAGACTTGCACTTCTGAGCACGGAATACGAGGGATTTCGCATGCTACCATCAGAGTCGATATCAGAAATGTTTGCGAGGTTCACCAACATTGTCTACAAGTCTAGTTCGCTCGGTAAGCCATATTCTAGCCTTGAGCAGGTGAGAAAGATATTAAGAGCACTGCCAAGCTCTTTCAGGCCTAAAGTCACTGCCATCCAAGAAGCAAAGGATCTATCGCAGATGAGGGTGGAGGACTTGATAGGTAATTTAATGTCCCACGAGCTTGAATTGCAAAACGTGGATAAAAGGGAGAAACCTGAGGAAAAAGAAAAAGCTACCAAGCCACTTGCTCTGAAAGCTGACGAAAGTGAAGATGATGATGATGACATAGCGCTAATGGTCAGAAATTTCAGAAAGTTTGTCCAGACCAAGCAAGGAAGAGCAGAAATGGCACCCATGTTTAATCGCTCTAACTTTTTCCAGTCTTCTAAGCAAAATTATGATCAGAATACTACTAATAGAATGACTTGTTTTAAATGAAAAAAAAAGGACATCGAATGAGGGATTGCCCACATGAGACAGCTCAGGTAGCTAAAGAAAAGGGAAAATCCAAGGTGCTTACTTGGGACATGGATAGCGAAGCTGAGAGTGAGGAGGAGGAACATGAAGCCCATTCATGCATGGCATTGATGGGAATACACGATGAGGTAATTTCTGGTAGTAAAACTGAACTCCTTACTCTTTGTAAAGAAATGCAAGATAAAATAGTAGAGCTTGAATCCACTATAGATGACTACCAAAATGAAAACTTTGAAATGCAACAATCTGAATATGAAATGTCTAAAGAGATTGAAAAACTCAAAATTGATATTGTTGCTCGTGACTCTACTATTGATACTTTGAAAAAGGAAAAATCCAGTTTTAATGATGAAGCACCTTGTCTCTCTTGCCCTTCCTTGATGAATAATATTAGCATGCTTAAACTTGATTTGAATAAGCTCGAAACTGAAAAAGACTATGTTGTTAGAGAGCTTAATGATAAATTCTGCATGTTGGATAATGATTTTAAAAGAAAAATGGTTGAATTTGAAAAGAAGGAAGAGGAAAACAAGAGAGCTTTTATAAGTAAATGCACATTGCTTGTGGAAGAAAATAAATTGTTGAAATCCAAAGTCTCTAATCTTGAATTGGCCATTAAGAAATTCTCTATGGGAAAACAATCGTTGGATAATATTTTAGAGAATCAATTATATGTCAATAATAGAAGAGGACTTGGATTTGGTTTGAAAAATGCCGAAAAGCCAAAATTCAAGAAATTCCACAATGCACCTTCTATTGCAAAGAACTTATATGCAAAGTGCTTTACTTGTGATAGTGTAGGCCACACTTCATATTATTGTAAATTTAGGAACACAAACATCAAGTTTAAACAAGTGTGGGTTCCTAAAACAATATTGGCTAACACTAGTGGACCTTGTTGGATTCCAAGGTCACACTTAACACCTTTCATGTAGGTGTGATGGAGTTTTGGCGAGGAGCGTTAGATTCAATGTCTCATTCTTTTAGCTCCTTCGTCAAAAAGCGACGAGAAGGTATAATTTTTATCCCTCTTTGCATTTCATTGCATACCTTCATAGGTTTTTTTGTGTGCTTGATTTATTTTGGTTTGTGTGCTTGCATGGATGATTTTTAATGTTTTTTTATTTCTGGAAAAAAAAATCAAAAATCAAAAATCAAAAAAATTGTGCTTATTGAATCCTCTTATGAATCTCTTGAGTGATATTGTATGAATGATCAATTCTATCCCTTGTAGAAGTCAATTCATTATTGTTGTAGCTACATGAACATGATGTTATTCTTTTTAGTAGCCATGACATGTCTCATAAGTTTCAAACTTGACTTCTACACCTACATTTGCACTTTCACGATATTTGACTTTTTAGTGCTTTTGGAGATTCTTTTGAAGAATAATGGAAAGTGAATGTAGGAATGATTAATTTCTGAAATTTCTAAGGGATATGATGTGTTTAGCCATGAATTAAAATTGAGCACAAAAGAATGAAAAAAAACGATATTTGCTCCGTATGAAAAATGGATACACTTCATGGCTAAAACACAACCCACGAGTATCCAACTTGTGCTACATGGGTAATCATTAGCGTTGGTGTATATAACTCGTCAAGCAATGCCATCCCACATTTAAAAGTCCTTTTAGGCCATGTTTTGGGATTCGGTAACTTGAACTCATCTTTAATGAGGTGGGAAAAATCAATCCTAGTGATATTCATGAAAATTGGAAAATGTGGAGTGCGTTGGTTGATTTTCTGATATTGAATCTCTTCTTGCGCTTTATTGTCTATATCATTTCACTTACACAAAGCTGGAAAAGTCTTGGTATGAAATTCTTTGAACTTGACTTGTCTATTATTTGGAATACTCATGCAAATTGCACGCTACATCTAATAATGATTTATTTTTTGCATGGAATATTTTTGTGACTTCATTACTCCACTTTTGGTGATTACAAAGGGGGAGAAAGAAAAGATTTTGACAGCCTGATGCTGATATTATCTGTTGAAGGGGGAGCTTGAGTGAAGGGGGAGCATGCAATTGTCTTTGTTATTAGTTTGTGCATGTCATGTTGTAGTGCTTGAAATATTCACTACATGATTCATATCATTACACCCTTCAGCACACCTCACACACCCATACTTATTGCACAAATCTTTTGTCGGTTTGTCATCACCAAAAGGGGTAGATTGTTGGAAGCAACGATCTAGGATCTTGGTTTGATGATGACAAACGTGTCGTGATATCTAATGTGTGTGCTCAGTGTGTTTCAGGCATTCTCAGTATTTGGCGGAATTGCTATTCGTATAGCATCTTAGGAGAAGAAGGAAGTGTGTGTGCAAAGGAGTTAGACTTGGTCAAGATGAAGTGATAAGGTGAGACCAATTCAAATGAAGAAAGTTGGACTTGGCCCAATGAGGGATGAGATGGAGCCATTTCAAAACTTATGGGGATTTAGTCAAATCAATTAGAAGATTTCCTAATCCTTCTTTTATTCAAAATCCCAATCAAAATACAAAATCCCTATCTCTTAGGGACTCTTTCCAAAACCCTAATCCTCCCTATATAAGCCAACGTCAAAGAGGAATAACGTGTGGCTTACAAAAACATTGGAAGGTGCGGCAATCAAAAAGAGAGGGGCTACAAATCAAAGTTTTTATCAAGCTAATCCTAGGGTCTAATTCCTGTAGCCTTACATCAAAATTCCAAAGCCCTCCTCTCTCTCTCTTAAAAAGTATTAGGCACAAAACATCGTATAAGAAAAGAGGCCTATATTCTATCTATATCTTCAAGCCTTCAACATCTTGCTGTAAGCCCTGTTCATACAACATCCAACGAGAGCTGCTGAATTTCTCCATCTAGCATTGCTACAAAGATCAAGAGCCAAGCCCGCATCATCGCAAGCAACCAAGGAGAAGACCGCCGCCAACACCATCGGAGGACGTCGCTGCCACCGTCGATCTTCCGCTTCCTCGTGCCAAAGATCCTCCTGTAGCCATCACCGTCGTCACGAGGAAGCCCACTCGCTGTCGTCATCAAATCCTCGCCGGTGCCGCAGTCGAACGAACGTTGCAGTTGTCGGAGAAGTCGCCGATCACCCGCTGTCGTCGCCATTTGAAAGAGCGCCGTTAAGAAGAAGGACGGAGCTGCCGCCATTACTATCGCCGAGTGCCCACAAAGTCGCTGCCGTAGCCCACGCATCGAAGTCCTCGCCGCCGTCATCTGCACGGAGGAGAAGCAAACACCGTCGCACATCGGAGCTGACAACCGTTCGACGACGAATCGCTCGATGCCGCTGTCGACGTCTCGTCGTGCGGAGTCGCCGCCGTCGTAAACTCGAAGCTGCTGACGAAGAGTCTGCCGTCATCGCCATTGAGCGAAGTGAAGTTGTCATCGTCGCCGCTTGGAGAAGCCCGGTGCTTTCGTCGAGCCCTCGCCGCTGTCGAGGAGGAGTAGCTGCCATTGCTGCTGCTGAGCGTCGTCGTCGCCTTCGTCGTTGCTTGGAGCCATCGCCGCCATCCTACACATTGTCGAAGAAGCCATCGCTGCTGAGAGACGAAGAGATCACCGATCGCTGCTCGCAGCCGCATCATCGTCTGAGGAAACTCGCCGCCGCTGCCGCCGTAGAGTCCCGCCGCCGTCGCTGCTCGTCCAAGAAGTCGAAATCTTCGTGGAGTTAACGCCATTGCCATTTGAACCCGCTGTTGCCGTATGAAGCACCGTCAGAGGGTTTCATCATCGAAGAGCTGTACATCGTCGTTTGCTTGAAGTGTTGTGATCCGCACGATCACGTGAATCAACGGCCAAGATCTCCTCATGCAAAATCACGTGAAGGATTTCGCGTAAAACGAAACGAAAAATATTTTCGTTTTTCTCTCGCTGACGTGGCGAGGATTTAAACAGAAGTTGCTCTGCGAACCGACCGAGAGTTAAAAGGGATTAGGCTGCTTTTGCTCTGCGCACCGACCGCCAGTTTTAAGGGGTTTGCTGAGCGCACAGACTGCTGCTATATCAGGATTTGAACAGAAATTGCTTTGTGCACAGACCAGTGCATAACTTGACATCCAGGAGTCTGATTGAGACACTGTTTGCGTCAGATTGGAGCTAACGACGTGTTGATTGACAGAGACTCCTACACAGACACAAACTGAGCATTTCTAAACCCTTAAACTCTTTTATTTGTGTCTTAGTGTAACGTCCTCTGTAGGGGAAACTTTACCATTTTTCTGTGACTATTTTGGGACTTGTCTAGTTGGGACTAGACAAGTGGGACCCAGCTAGTTTGGGACTAGCTGGTAGAAAGTTTTACTAGGATTGATAGTGAGAGGAAACACTGTGTGTGGGGTACTGAGAGCCTGGCGAGTGTAGAGACGTAGAGGGTGCTCTGAGCGTGCTCTAACTTGTGGTTTTGTATCTATTGCGCTATTCAATACTAGTTCTGCTTTGGGGGCTGGAGTAGGTCGTTGGGACGACCGAACCAGGGTATATCTGTGCGTACTCTGTGACTGTTTTTATTTACCATGTTGCTGCTATAACTGCGTGTGCTTATTCGTGGGTTGCACGAATTATTTTTAAAAGCCTATTCACCCCCCCTCTAGGTTAGGATCTAGATCCAACATCTAGGACTAAGGAATCTTCACTATAGATTTTCGAGTATCAATGTGAATGTGAACTCCTAATTACTAACTCTTAGTTTAGGGTGAAATTGTCACAATTATGTTGTGAACAAGTGCATGCTCTCGCGCTACACAAGTCTATAATAACTCACGCTAGAACCTCACTCTCGCACAAGCCTAGATTTGAATTATTAGCATTAAGATCGACAATATAATTCAATTCTCGCTTACGTTCACTCTCGTGCAACGTGAGTTCGAATCTAGATCTTGGTGGCTCGTATTCGTCTTACCGTCCTACAGACGAATATAATCATAGAAATATAATAAATATGCTAGTTTTGGTCGCTCTCGCGCACCAATTCTAGGATATCCCAATTATAGATCTAAATCAAATATCTAGGGCTTCTTATAGATTAAGTTCCTCTCTCGAGCTCTCAAAATCTAAGTAGAAATCCTTAGCTATTTGTAGTCAATTAACCATAATCTAACACTAAAACAAGTTTAGCAACAAGGGTTTCAATCAATTTCACATATCAAACCTTAGATACATAGGGTTCATCCATTTGCGCTAGAGCAATAATCAACTAAGCATAACAATAATGATCTAGAAATCAATAAGAAACATTGCTTGCATATAAAAAGATATCAAATCAATGATTCAAATAACAATAACAAAGATACTTAGTTTTCATGAAGAAATCCAATCCAAATACAAGATTTTAGATCCAAGAAGGGGCCTAAGGCATGGCCTAACCTCTAAAAAAGTCTCCAAGAAAAATAAAAGGAACTTTCCCTCAATAACGACTACAAAGTTGTATTTATAGATGTGACGGCCCGTATCCAGCAGTACGCTATATTCGTATTTTACGTATTTTTATATTTTAAAAGTATTTTAAAATGGTTTGTCAATAGTTTTATATCAAAAAATGATTTCAAAATCTTTTATAAAAATATTTTGAATCATTAACATAGTTATGATATATTTTAGTAAGTTCGAGTATCATCAAATACCTTTAAACAATTTATATAATATTTTATATTCAATTATTACTGATATAGTTATATCAATTAATTTTCTATATAAATGTTATCAAAACGATTTCAAACTTCTATGATCATTTAGTACTCCCCATATTATTTTCGTAATTTTCATGAATCAAAAAGACATAGAACCTGCAAAACCGCGACCCAAACGTTTTGGCTCAAAACTCATACTTTCATAGCTCAAACTTCGAAATATACTTCATATAGGTGATCCTTGCGTCGATATGAACCCGTGACTATGTTTTCGTAATTTTTCGGGGTCATATGCGATTAATGGGTATTTTAGCATTATAATGATATAACATTTACTAATACACTTAGTACCTCACTTAATTACCCTAATTACCATTTAAACTATTCTAATTACCCTTAATTACCCTAACCTAACCCCTATCATGGCAGCCCATGAGTTTCATGCTAAGCTTATTTCTAAGCTTAGTCAATAAAGCCCAACCGCCCTAATTAATAACCTTTACTAACTAAGTATTATATAATAATATAATTATCTTAAAAATACAAATCCTAATCACCCTCTCCCCTCACAGCTCCACGGTAAACTCATGCACAAACTGCCGCTCTCTCCTCCCTCTGCTCCAACTGCCGCCCACACCCCTACGGCGAAGCACCGCCGACCGCCACCGCCCTCCGCGCCCACCTCTGACGTCGCCTCCGACTACAACCCGTCGTGCTGCCACCCGCCAATCCACCCACTCCTCCTCTCCCCACTCTAACATCGCCCCTCACCCTCATTCACCCTCCCTACCTCCGCTGCCTCACCCCGACGCCGGCGTAGCCACTGCCGAGCACCCTTTGCCGCTCGAGACCTAGCGCCAGATCAAGACCCTGTCGTCGCCTCCTCTCCTTCCCTCAGCTTACCCTCACACAGAGCCCCGCTCCCTCCTCTGCCTGGAGCCCCACTAGAGCTTACCGCCCCTTCGTGCCCACATACCCCCACGACGTCGCCTCCCCGACGAGGCCAACACCACCCCAGCTCCTCCCTCCACCATCGAGGAACGACAGCAAGCCCCCAAGATGCCAAACACCCCTTGAGCTCACCATGCTCTCCCACTGTAGGCGCCGCTGCCATCGCCACCGGACCACCGACGTAGCTCTCCGACACCCGACGCCGTTCGTCACCCGCCTCGCCGTCGGTGAAGCCCACATCAACCCACCGAACACAGCCCTGCCCCCCACGTTTTCGCTCGCATTTTGCCTCCGTCGTCAACTCCCTCCGCCGACCGCCACGCCAACTTTGCCTCCGTCACCCGTCTCCGTCTGCTGTCTTCCCGCTGCCATAGCTGTCATCGACGAAGCCGAGAAGCCCACGTGCACGCGGTGAGCAACAACAGCAACACGTAAACGAAGGGTGAGAGGGATACGATGGTAAATACGTACGAAAATACGTATATATTAATAATATTCTGATGAATAATTTGTTTTAAATTTATAATAAATTGTATAGGTAGCAGAAAATTACAAGGCCAAGCCCAGAAAATCCGAAACGACGAAACGGACTCATTGGCGTTGGTTTCATCGTCAAAAGGCAATTATATTTCCCCCAGTAAAATCTTGAAGATAAAACTCAATTAAGGTATTATCACTTAAAGATGTATAACTCAAACTTTTCACGTATACTGAAGTACGAGAAAAATATATGTCGCATTACTAAACGAGACAGTCATTTTGACCCCTTGTTAGAAGAATTCTGACGTACGATTTGCCCGAAATAAATCTTTGAATATATATCGTAAAAATCAATTCTTGGTTTAAAATTAGTTTTTGGCCTTTTTAAATTATTAAAAATGCCTATTAATTGTTGAAAAATCTTGAAGACCACCTACTAGCCTTAGAAAAGCTTAATTAGACTCATTTGCTCAGTTGGAATCATTCCTGTGCTCATTTCTTTAAACTATTGCATGTTTTCACATTTCGTTTAATTGTTAAATTAAGTTGTAAAGTTGTGAAATTTTGTGAGACTATCGTATGGACTATTGAGACACCATGGAGCAATTGTATGCATCTGATACGATGCAGATAAATAGAACAGATTGAATGACTGATGGAATTTAATTGTAATGTATATTGTTGACCTGGCCCGTGGGATGTGGTAGTCCACTGTAGTAGAGGTTGCTGAATGACTAGATCCACCATACTGATAAATCATGACAGTCGTCCAGATGGAATCAGTAAGTAGAGAACTACGGGTAGCTCCCGATGTTCTGGTGCATCTTAGTTACATCATTCCTCAAACATTGGGCTTTACATTAGAACAAATGTTAGTAAGTATCCACTTCTTAGTTGTTATACAGTCTTCTCTTTACATGTTGCAAAATTGCTATCAATTGCTTAATTACTACAGGTTGCAAATTGCTATCAAATATTTAAACTGCTACAGGTTGCAAGTAGCTATCAATTGTTTAACTGCTATTGCTCTTTTAAATTAAACTGATTACTTTTTCTACGTACTCACACCAAGCTGATTGTATAGTTATGACTAAATAGATGAGGCTGAGATTTTAATTGGTATTCTTAACATTGGTTTTACCCGGTATCTAGGATCGTTTGCGTCCAAGTTTTGGGTCACCCTGCTTGCAGGAATAGTGAACATACTTGGCCAAACCTGACTGGCCGTGAATGCATGAGCCAATGTTAGAATCCCAATCATCATCAACGTAAACATTGATTATGGTTATATCTTGATTTCAGCCTTGTTAAAGTCTTAGTTAAAATTACTTCGACCCTTTACTTGCATGGTTATAAGAATCTCTATTTTGTCCTATTTGGTTTTTAACTTTTTACATAACTTGTTATACATACCATACTTTTTGTAAAATGGTTTAAATACACTCATTCTTTTTAATTACGGAGATTATACTTGCACGAGTAATCCTCGCTGACATGTATTTCAAATGTATATTGTTTTGAAATGCATGTTAGATTTCGAGCCAGAGTTTGCTGATGAATCTATCTCTGAGATCAGTCCTATTGACCTGGACCACGTGAACTTCATCCCTTCTGAAGATTAGCCCTTTTATTTCATGTCAGTATTTTTGAGTGTATCGATGTATATGTGTGTATTTTGATTTGGCCATGCTAGGCCTACTATTGTATTCTATATTTGGACCCTTGGGTTGTAATAATGTTGTTCAAGCTGTTTCTTAAATCTGCATGCAAGGACCTGTAGTTTTTACACAGACGCTTAGTGTGTTTAAGCCAAGGAGGAAGAAAGAAAAGAAAAGAAACAAAAAGTACTCCTTTTTGTTTTAAGCACACCGCGGACCCGCTCGCGTCCTTGCTCCCTAGTAGATTGGGAAGCAGGGCGTGACAGGTTTTAGTGGTGGCCCATGCAGGTCATGCTCTTGCGAATACTTTAAGATTAGTTTGGAAGACATTGATATCGAGTTGTCCTGATAGAATAATTCTACTTAACACTCATAGAGGTTTGGTTTACCGCATGGTCGGTCAACCCAACTCTCGTAATAGAAATGGTGTCGTCGACAACGACATCGTGGGAATTGTAAGAGAAATGATGGAACTCCAACATCGATTACTGGAAGCAGCACGTAACTACGAAGATACTGATAAACTTCGTGAAACAACCCAGATTGGAGAGCGTAAGCGTCCTATGGAATCAACGAGAGATGCTCTTGGACCAATACAAACTACCCTGTTTAAAAGTCCTGCATCTTCAGTCAACAACTGATTCCAGATGATATGCCACTATTGTAACCGACCAGGGCATGTCAAGAAGAATTGTCGTCGGTTGCTCAACCAATGCATGTTATGTGGAGCATCTGAGCACTCTACCAGGAATTGCTCTTGCTACATAATCAAGCGAAGGACTCCGATTGTAGCAGTTTCTGGATCGAAACAACGTAAACCACCCCTAGCTCCACAACGTCGAGTCTTTCGACACGCCAAGCAGAACCAACCTAGGTGTCAAGCATTCATCACAATAACTAGGGAAGCTGAGGCTACAGAGCCAGTAATCACTGGTATGTCTGAAGCTTTCCCTTTATGTCAATTTGACGCACACCTGGTGGTACCAATGTTAAGTTGGCCAATTATCACATCTGATCCATCGATTATATTAAACAACCAGTAGAGTAGTTCATCATTTATTCACTATAATAGCTAAACCAAGACTACTGATTGACTTTCTTATTGAAAACCAGAAAGTTAAGAACCCTTTTCAAATTGATTGGGCCAAAGCAAAGTGGATGCTAAGAAATTTAAGGATAAAGACAAGTCCAACAAACTTTGATATTGATTCCATGCTTCGAACATGTGGTATTTTCACTAGTACACAATTTACCCAATTAGATGGTTGCGTACTGATCGGTCCATATTTTACACCTTTTTTCTACATGTTTGCACGCCATTTCGATTGCTCATTTTGCGATTTTCATTATTATTCAACGATATTTCGTTACTTTTCACTATTTCTCGTTTTCGTCTGATTTCAGGAAATATGGAGCGATCGAGAGCAAAAATGAGCCTAAGGGACTTGTACGCATACCAGAGCATCGCTCAGGGCCTTATTGAGGAGCTAACGGTACTGGACGATGAGCGGGAGAAGAAGAAGATCGATAGAATCGTCAAGGAGGCGAGGAGGAGAAGAAAGGATTCCAGAAACAGGCCACTCGGCTGAGTCACGCTAGTCACTCGCCCGCGTGAAGCAGCGTACTCGGCCAAGTAAGACTGATACGAAGAACATCTACTTGACCGGAGTGCCACAATTCACTCGGCCGAGTGGTGAATTCCACTCGGCCAAGTAGAGAAATCTACTCGTCCGAGTGAGTCAGAATTTCTGAAGTAAATCAAAGCGAACTCTCTGGAATTCTGGGGAGCACAGCAGAAGACCCACTCAGCCGAGTGATGAATCCCACTCGGTCGAGTGACGCAGAGCGCCAGAGTGCCCAAACCCCAACTTCGAAGCAAACTCTCTAGAATTTTGGGAGAACATCAGAAGATCCTACTTGGCTGAGTCACACTTCTCACTCGGTCGAGTCATACTTCTACTCGGTCGAATAACATGAGCACCCAGATTTTCAGACAGCCTCTCACACTTTTGAAATCTTCTATCATTCCAACAGGTAAAGTATTTTTCTCATATTTTTAATGGATAGTAGACTTCATGAAGGTTCCAACACCGCCAAGAACGTGCCAATTGGAGGTCAGATGAAATCTGGAGTATTTCTGTAAGTTGATGCTGCAGTGCTGAAATTTCTACTCGGCCAAGTCATATTTCCACTCGGCCCGAGTGAGCGCGGGCCCAGAACATAAGTTGCAGCCAGAGCTGACTTTGGGCACAAATTTCAGAGGTTTTCTAGGGTTATTTTGCTAGGATTTTGGGGGGCTATATAAGATGTTTGTAGCCGTCATTAGAGGGAGTTCCATTATGTTTTCTTAGAGACTATTTTAGAGGTTAGGCATGCCCTAGGCCCCCTCTTGGATCTAGAAGCTTGTACTTGGATTGGATTTCCTCATCAAATCTAAGTATTTTGTTCTTATTATTTGAATCTTTGTTTTGATATCCTTTTTTATGCAAGCAATGGTTTTTATTGATTCCTATAGCGTTATTGCTTGCTTGAGTAGATTCGCTGTTCTAGGGAAGGGGATGAACCCTATGGATCTCATGTCAGATTTGTGATGAATAAATTTCTATGTTACCAGAATTGCTAGGAGGTTAGGTTGTGATCGATTTATTACGGATAGCTAGGAATTCCTATCGATATGGGGTTTGCAAGAGATTAGATTCCAATCGATGAGAAGGCCTAGATATTCAATTTAGATTTATAATCGAGATGCACTAGACTTGGTTTGCAAGAGATTGGACCAAAGCTAGCATTTTTATTATGAATCTATACACATATTCGTTTGCAAGAGATTGGATGAATACGAGCTATCACAATCTAGATCGTAATTCGAGTTTGCACGAGAGTGGGCTCGAGGTGCGATTGGACGATGATGTCGATCTTCATGCTAGTGGCTTAGGTTAGGGTTTGCATGAGAGTGGGCCCTAATCTAGGTTGCTATAGACCGATAATAGCACGAGCGCGTGCGCTTGGTTCTATATTCAGTTACGACTAGTTCACCTCAACACAAGTCTAGTAATATTAAGATTCACTATTCACAATGATGCATGATAATCTGTAGTGAGGATTCCCTAGCCCTAGACGCTTTTATTATATTAAATTCGAATCGATATTTATCTAACTTCTTTATCATCGACACCGACATCCATCACCATTTCCATTACATCATACCATAACCATCTCCACCAATAATACATTCGTAGTCCAACCAACCTAGGATAGATTGGAGCCAACACCACCTCCTCGTGTTCGATACCTACTCGCCACTTTATCGTGCACTTGCTGTAAAACTACGACTGTCTCCCGGGTGTGTATCCAGGGGCTGATCAAGTTTTTGGCACCGTTGCCGGGAAGATGTTTTCCGTTGGGTGCCAATTTGTCACAATTAGGTTGATTAGATTACGTTAAAAAAACAAAAAAAACAAAAAAAAACAAAAAAAAAACAGAGAGAGAGAGAGAGAGAGAGAGAGAGAGAGATTTCCCCACCACCTGCTATTATTATTATCTTTATCTCTCTTTGTTCCATTGACGTCTTTTTCAGGTTGTTTACTTTGCTTGATCAAGTACAGTTTCTGTAGCGAGGTGCTTCCAAAGAAGATGCGAGCGGGTTCTATACAATCCTACATATATCTTGCTACATTCTGTCAGGCTGATGGAGAGTCCTTCAGGGAAGCCTTGTGCAGGTTTGAAAAAATGTTAGGAATGTTCCAGGCAGAGTCAGACTATGTGTGGGATGGTTCCCAGCTATTCAATATCTTCGCTAGAGGGCTAAAGGGACCATCAAGATATTTTATGAGGATGATGCAAGTGGGAAAGTTTAGTGATCTGCAGTTGGCAGCAACCTTGGAGCAAATGATAGATGATGCTCAATCTACCGGTTCGCTAACCGTTAAGGTAGGTAAACCATCCGACCAAGTATTCATCGATTTCGTTATGGCTAATGTCTCTGGTGCAGGTACTATCATAGATGGAGTGTATGCTTCACTTGAAGGTGATCATATCGACCTTTATACCATCAACACTCCACAAATAGAGACATCTGAGCTGCCGAAGGAGGACACATATATGGACCTATTGAGAAACATTATCGACGTAGTTCGAGAAACCGGTCCATTAACAATAACGACAGGTGATCCTTTTGAGCTCGAATTTCAAAACTTTATTACTCATTGTATCTCTTCCACAGGCACAATTGATGATGGAGTCTATGCTATGGTTGAGGGGCACAAGACCCATTTTTACACCACAGTCAAGATACATGAGCCTATAGAGCCACCTTGTGCCGTTGTTGCCTCCCCCTGCCACCCACCTGAGCCAGAGTAGCCTTACCATCAGAGGATATTATTGAGGAGGTCATACCTACAGTAGCAGAGAAGACCATCGAGGAGGATGTGACTTGGGACGATGACATCTGCACAGAGATGGAGCCCGAATTGTGCCCCCTCCTTTCGAGCTACCACAGCCATCCCCACCTTCTACAGAGGCTGAGTATCCCTCAGAGGACCACCCTTCCACTAACGTCGAGGACTATCCCATAGATCTTATGGTTTCCCTTCAGGAAGATCTCTTCACCCCCTCATTTCCTACATTTGATTCCCCTCCAGTGTATAATGTTTTTTGTGATTCGGATTTTGACGACTCATCGTGCCTTTTGCAGGATACACATACATATGAACAAAAGATTCAATGGAACGTATACGAGGGGAAGAGCGAGGAGTTAGCACCTATGGATGCATATGAATATGATCAAGAGGTGCGCAGGGATGAGTCTGACGATGATGAGGAGCATCCTGACAAGACCCACAATATTATGCCAGAGTTACCTGAGGAACCAGAGGAAAACAACGAGGAGTTGGTCGACGTGGTACACGAGAGTAGAGATTTATTTTCAGGGAAGTGTTGTCAACCATCCTTAATTTTAAATACTTATGTTGATGACCCTCTTTGGAATACATTTATTTTGGGAAAGAATTATCCACATCAGATTGATGCGGCTTATCTCTTACAGGGTACAGGTGGAGTCCTTGGAGAGATGCTAGAAGCCACATTGCTGGAATCTGATGGAGTCCGTGTACACACACGCATAGCGGAGCCATGGAAGGAGCAGTTGGAGCAGTTGCCTGCACCGGCAGAGATACTGGATCCACCTTTTGCTATATGTGATATCAATCAGTAATGTAGTATTTTATGCTTTAAATAAACACGAATCCTCTCGACAACGAGATGACCGTATAGATTTGCTTGAATAAATATCGCCTCATATGACGGCAACAATAATCATTTACACCCTACCCTTTCTATTATATATATTAATTGTCCTCTTCATATTTTGATACGCCACATCCTTTTGCTCACCACCCATCGAGCATCTATTTCGTGTGAATACTCACATTCTTATTCGTTTGACTCGATCTCGCTTAGCAAAGCCGTGACATTTTTGATCGAGTCATTTAAATATGATTGTTTGGTATAAGCTTGGGGGAAGGCGCTCTCATGCATCATTGTAGTTGCCTTAGGATTTCATGTCATTCATGTCATCATCTTTTATTCCCTACCATATTTATCGTTGTTCCCTCATATTCTTCCATTATGATCACACTGAGGACAATGTGAAGTTTAACCTTGGGAGAGTGCATTTTCATGCCATTTAGTTGCACTTTTACTCTATTTTTAGGGGTTTTAAGAATTTTTCAGTAATTTTGCATCATCTTTTTGATTTTTCCATCTTATTTTCCTTTTATGTGTGTTCATGCATCATATTGTGTGATTGATTTTCTTTTCTTTCCCCCTTTTATTTTTATTTCTTTATTTTATTTTCTTTTCATCTTTTTGTTATCTCTTATTGTTTTAGCAACCATCACGATGCTTATTATTCCTTACCATGCTACTTAGAGTATTCCATAGTCTTGCTATTCACATGTGTTTATAAATATATATTCTTTTGATGATTCCTCTATATGAATGCATGATATTAATTGAAGCTGAATGTATGGATTAGTGTTTAGTATGCTTTTGTTGGAAGTGCACCAAGATTCATACATCAATTGTATATCGGAAGCATCTGCCTCATTGTCTTATTCACCTTCTGTTGCATGCCTGATATGATATTACTCTTACTGGTTGACTTCACTATTTATTGAAACGATTGAGAATATCCATGCTTACATATAAGTTTAGTTGATGTATTATTTTATTAAACCGTTCGTGCACATCTTAGAAGTGAACCGAGTGTTACATTACTTCCTTCTCCACATATATCTTTTTATTCTCTACATGTCACTTGAGTTCACCTCCTAAAGCTACTTATATCGCATCTATTTCCCAAAAATCCCTACAAAAGAAAAGGTTAGCTCCAAAAAAGTCCAAAATGCCAAAAAGGAGCCAAAAACTAAAAATACAAATCAAATAGCTCCTACAAAAATCCAAAAAGAAAAATGAGAAACAAAAAGTTCAAAAAGAAAAAGAAAAATATTTATTTATCTTATTATTGGAGCCACAAAATACGTGGGAAAACCCAAGGCAAAAATCCCATTTTCCACTATTATATTCCTTTAGATGTGATGCCTCAAGCTAAGCTTGGGGGGTGAATTCATTTGACCATATGAGTGAGTACGACATTAGAGTGGAGAGGTGCACGAATGGGGAAGTTTGATAATACTGAGACTTAGCGAATTACTTTAGCTATGGAGATTTCTTATGAATTGATATGAAAATGTGAATGACATGTCTCTTATTCCATTCTCTATTGCATGCTTGGTGTGATTCTTATATGCTTCTGCTATAACTCTTGAGTGAAAAGTGCATCGCCAACACTTGTATATTAAATTCTATGAAATGCGTGATGTGGATATGAATTGATTGTATGAATTTAGAGAATCCCTTTTGTTGTTTTTAAAAGCTTGCAAGTACCATGTTTAAGTATGATATGAAATATTTATAGCATGTGATTCATATTTTTCGAGTTATCGTGATGTGTAGCTTATGGCTTGAGATCTGAGAGAAGAATCTAGCGATCCCTTCCACTTCGTATTCTTTTTATTTCATTTCATTTCCTATGTTTTTATTTCCCGAGTTCGTCTCTCTACTTATTTTCCTCAAGGACGAGTAAGAGGTAAGCTAGGGGGATTTTGATCGGTCCATATTTTACACCTTTTTTCTGCATGTTTACACGCCATTTCGATTGCTCATATTGCGATTTTCTTGATTATTCGACGATATTTCGTTACTTTTCACTATTTCTCGTTTTCGTCTGATTTCAGGAAATATGGAGCGATCGAGAGCAAAAATGAGCTTAAGGGACTTGTACGCGTACCAGAGCATTGTTCATGGCCTTATTGAGGAGCTAACGACACTGGACGATGAGCAGGAGATGAAGAATATCGATAGAATCGTCGAGGAGGCGAGGAGGAGAAGGAAGGATTCCAGAAACAGGCCACTCGGCCGAGTCACGCTAGTCACTCACCCGAGTGAAGCAGCGTACTCGGCCGAGTACAACTGATACGAAGAACATCTACCTGACCGGAGTGCCACAATTCACTCGACCGAGTGGTGAATTCCACTCGGCCGATTAGAGAACTCTACTCGCCCGAGTGAGTCAAAATTTCTGAAGGAAATCAAAGCGAACTCTCTGGAATTCTGGGGAGCACAGCAGAAGACCCACTCGGCCGAGTGATGAATCCCACTCAGTCGAGTGACGCAGAGCGCCAGAGTGCCCAAACCCCAACTTCGAAGCAGACTCTCTGGAATTTTGGGAGAACATCAGAAGATCCTACTCGGCCGAGTCACACTTCTCACTTGGCCGAGTCATACTTCTACTCGGCCGAATGACACGAGCGCCCATATTTTCAGACAGCCTCTCACTCTTTTAAAATCTGCTATCATTCCAACGGGTAAAGTATTTTTCTCATATTTTTCTTGGATAGTAGACTTCATGAAGGTTCCAATGCTGCCAAGAACGCGCCAATCGGAGGTCGGATGAAATCTGGAGAATTTTTTGTAAGTTTATGCTGCAGTGCTGAAATTTCTACTCGGCCGAGTCATATTTCCACTCGGACCGAGTGAGCGCGGGCCCATAACTTAAGTTGCGGCCAGAGCTGACTTTGGGCACAAAATTCAGAGGTTTTCTAAGGTTATTTTGATAGTTTTTTGGGGGGCTATATAAGAGGTTTGCAGCCGTCATTAGAGGGAGTTCCATTATGTTTTCTTAGAGACTATTTTAGAGGTTAGGCCATGCCCTAGGCCTCCTCTTGGATCTAGAAGCTTGTATTTAGATTGGATTTCTTCATCAAAGCTAAGTATTTTGTTCTTATTATTTGAATCTTTGTTTTGATATCCTTTTGTAGGCAAGCAATGTTTTTTATTGATTCCTATATCGTTATTGTTGTGCTTGAGTAGATTCACTGTTCTAGGAAAGTGGATGAACCCTATGGATCCCATGTCAGATTTGTGATGAATAAATTTCTGTGTTGCCAGAATTGCTAGGAGATTAGGTTGTGATCGATTTATTATGGATAGCTAGGAATTCCTATCGATATGGGATTTGCAAGAGATTGGATTCCAATCGATGGGAAGGCCTAGATATTCCATTTAGATTTATAATCGAGATGCACTAGACTTGGTTTGCAAGAGATTGGACCAAAGCTAGCATTTTTATTATGAATCTATACACATATTCGTTTGCAAGAGATTGTATGAATACGAGCTATCACAATCTAGATCGTAATTCGAGTTTGCACGAGAGTGGGCTCGAGGTGCGATTAGACAATGATGTCGATCTTCATGCTAGTGGCTTAGGTTAGGGTTTGAACGAGAGTGGGCCCTAATCTAGGTTGCTATAGACCGGCAATAGCGCGAGAGCATGAGCTTGGTTCTATATTCAGTTACGACTAGTTCAACTCAACACAAGTCTAGTAATATTGAGATTCACTATTCACAATGATGCATGATAATCCGTAGTGGGGATTTCCTTGCCCTAGATGCTTTTATTATATTAAATTCGAATCGATATTTATCCAACTTCTTTATCATCGACACCGACATCCATCACCATTTCCATTACATCATACCATAACCATCTCCACCAATAATACATTCGTAGTCAAACCAACCTAGGATAGATTGGAGCCAACACCACCTCCTAGTGTTCGATACCCGCTCGCCACTTTGCTGTGTGCTTGCGGTAAAACTACGACTGTCTCTCGTGTGTGTATCCGGGGGCCGATCACGTACTACAACTACCAAAGTTGAAAGGTGGCAATATCGTATGCTAAAGTCTTTAGCAGTTTTGAGGCTATATGTGATGTCCTACGTTCATACTAGTACACTATCTAAATATCTAAAGTTAAAATTAGAGTGACCTTCCATTAGATAGAACCATTCAACACCACCGTCCTTCTTGTGATGGCCTTCCAATCATCCTACTTATTCTTAGAATACTTCTTAATCGCGTTTAGTTCACCTAAACTATGGCTATGCTCTTTTATAAGGAGGGTAGCAATCGAATTCTTTTGATCATCTGAAGTTTGAGTTCGATAACACAAGTAGATCAAAGGACTCTTTGAAGCACTTGAGGATGGTGCGAGACAAATTGAGACGAACCAAACCGCGACATACAAGTGTAGGCAGTTACATCGTCTTCATCTTGGTTGAACTCGTATTTCTATTCTACCCACTACTTTCATCTTATACCCGATTTCCATATGTTGAACCTTTTTCCGCCTATCATCTCCCCCTCTTTATTACCTTTTGTCCGCATTCTCTCCTCGAGCACAGGCCCAGCCTACCCTACCCTACCCTATCAACGACTTCGACGCCCTATTTAATCCCCTCATCTCTTCCCTCACCAAACCCATCCGGCCCATGGCTTCCCCTACGTCGCGACGACACCCACTTCTTCACCCTGCATCTCCCCCACGAGCCCAAACCCTCTCGCCTCAAGCTCCTCCAGTGGCACCCGCCACGCCTCTCGTCACCACTGAGCAGTCACCGTCGTCGCACGACATGGATCGACAACAGCCAATTACCATTTGATAATGTATTTAGGATTTTTGGTTTAGCGACGGTCCTCACCGCCACCCTCACCGCCACTGTGTGGTTGAGATCTTGAGAAGTCGCGATTCTTGGGATTCTTTTGAGCTTATTACCCTGGATCTTGCCCCTATTAGTGTCCCGCTTAGGCATCTCCGCAGGTCCGCTCCTTCGGGTTTGCTGGACTGTATGTTTTTGGCTATTGGCTTGTTTGGGGTTAATGAGGAGAGTTGTGGATGTCGACTGCTGGTGTTAGCAAGGAGTATCTTTGTCGATGGGTATTGGAATGCTGTTGGCCTTAGGTGTTGAAGTTGGATGTCGACCTTGTGCTTGGATTTGGATAATGGTTTCGGTGTTGGATTGTTATTGGGCATTATGGGCGTTGATAAATGGAGTGGCCGTGATAAGTATAGTGATAAGTATGGTCCTTAGAAGTTGGCCTTGTACTTGTTTATTTGTGATGTTTTGGACGTTGGCTTGTCTTTGGACCTTATGGAAGTTGATGTCATTTGTGCTAGGCTGGTTAGGTATAACAGCATGTACGCATATGTATTAGTCATTACATCTTTGTATGCTATATTATTGATGACTTCCTTAGCTATGCCCCATTTGTCACAATTAGCACGAGTAGAAACTTTAAATTTTATGACCTTCCTTTTGATGTGGTTGAATAGTTTGCTTATAGCTTATCACCTCAGGTTCCAAGTACGAACAGATATTATCATAATAGCTATCATTTTCATGTAACGACATTAGCTCATATTAACTTTGGCTACTTGAGAAGTCAAGTTAATTATTATAATGATACTGGTCCCAGGACTAGTTACGGAAGCTATGGTGATGTTAATAGTATATATTTAATAGTAACATCTCTTGTTTTCTTGATGCTATGATATCACATTATATTTCATGTTATTTACAACTTATTTTACCAAGTCGTTGTCTTTCGTCAAGCCTTTCCTGCGATCATTTAAATTGCTTAGGCAATGATCGGTCTTCTAAATTCCGAGGACGAAATTTTTATAAGGTGGATAGGATGTAACGGCCGGTATCCAGCAGTACGTGTATATTCGTATTTTACGTATTTTTATATTTTAAAAGTATTTTAAAATAATTTATCAGAAGTTTTATATTAAAAATGGTTTCAAAATCCTATATAAAAAATATTTTGAATCATCAACATAGTTATGGAATATTTTAGTAAGTTCGAGTATCATCAAAAACCTTTAAACAATTTATATAATATTTTCTATTCAAATATTGCTGATATAGCGGTATCAATTAATTTTCTATATAAACATTATTAAAACGATTTCAAACTTCTACGATGTGATTCTATGATCATTTAGTACTCCTCATATTATTTTTGTAATTTTCTGGAATCAAATAGACCTAGAACCTATAAAACCATGACCCAAACGTTTTGGCCCAAAAATTGTACTTACATAGCTCAAACTTCGAAATAGACTTTGTATCTGTGATCCTCGCGTCGATATGAATCCGTGGCTATGTTTTCGTAATTTTTCGGAGTTATATGCGATTAATGGGTATTTTAGCATTATAATGATATAATATTTACTAATTACACTTAGTACCTCACTTAATTACCCTAATTACCATTTAAACTATTCTAATTACCCTTAATTACCCTTAATTACCCTCACCTAACCCCTATCATGGGAGCCCATGAGTTTCATGCTAAGCTTATTTCTAAGCTTAGTCAATATAACCCAACCACCCTAATTAATAACCTTTACTAACTAAGTATTATATAATAATATAATTATCTTATAAATACAAATCCTAATCACCCTCTCCCCTCACATCTCCACGGCAAACTCATGCAGACACTGCCGCTCTCTCCTCCCTCTGCTCCAACTGCCGCCTACACCCCCACGGTGAAGCACCGCCGACCGCCACCACCTTCCGCGCCCACCTCCGCCGTCGCCTTCGACTGCACCTCCGCTGTGATGCCACCCACAACTCCGCCTGCTCCTCTTCTCCCCACTCCAACACCACCTCACACCCTCATTCTCCCTCTCTCCCTCCGCTGCCTCACACCAACGCCGACGAAGCCACCGCCGAGCACCCTTTGCCGCTCGAGACCCACCGCCAGCACCAAGACCTCGCCTCCTCATCCTCTCCTTTCCTCAGCTCACCCTCACACGGAGCCCCGCTCCATCCTCTGCCTAGAGCCCCACCGGAGCTCATTAACCCTCCATGCCCCCACACCCACACGGTGCCGCCTCCCCGACGAGGCCAACACTGTCCCAGCTCGTCCCTTCGCTGTCGAGGAACGGAAACAAGCCCCCAAGACATCGAACACCCCTTGAGCTCGATGTGCTCTGCCATCACAGACACCGTTGCCATCGCCACCGGACTGTCGACGAAGCTCTCCGACGCCCGACGCCGTTCGCCGCCTGCCTCGCCGTTGGCGAAGCCCACAGCACCCCGCCGAACACAGCCCCCCCCCCACGCTTTCGCTCACGTATTTACACCGTCGCCGTTGGTGACTGCCTCTGTTGACCGCTGCGTCGACTCTGCCTCCGTCACCCGTCGCCATCTGCTACCTCCCCCGCCACCGCATCTGTCGTCGATGAAGTCAAGAAGCCCACGCACGAGCGGTGAGCAACAACAGCAACACGTAAATGAAGGGTTAGAGGGATACTGTGGTAAATACGAACGAAAAATACGTATATACGTATATATTAATAACATTTTGATGACTGGTTTGTTTTAAATTATAATAAATTGTATAGGTATCAGAAAACTACAAGACCAGTCCCAGAAAATCCAAAACGACGAAACGGACTCATTAGCGCTACTTTCATCGCCAAAAGGCAAGTATATTTCCCACAGTAAATTCTTGAAGATAAAACTCAATTAAGGTATTATCACTTAAAGATGTATAACTCAAAATTTTCACATATATTGAAATAGAATACATGATTCAGAAATGGAATGGGTAAAAATATCTCCCTGAGTAGAAGCAGTAAGCTCTGTGGGATAGTCCTCGGCGTCAGTGGAAGGATGAGGTGGCTGAGGAAGCTTTAATAGAGGAGGGTAATGCTCGGGATCCTCATGAATGGCTGTGTCCTCGTCCTGATGTACGACATCCTCGTCGATAAGCTCTGGCTCCGTGTGTAAGGCTTCCTCAAAAGCATGCTTCGGCTCTGCGAGGTAAATAACCTCAATGTCTTCTCCATCTGTATCATCTCCGTCCATCCCCTCATCGTATGGACTAGTTGTATCGGTGGGTGGAGGAGTGATGACGGTGTAACCCGGCTCTGCAGCAACATGTCCCAAGTGTCTCATCACAGTTCTCTCATCAGAAGTGGATGCATTCGTGCCTGGTACCGTTGTCTCCTCAGAGGTGGAAGCATCAATGTCCTCAGCCTACCGTCCAAGAATCTTATCTAGGTACGCATAAAAATGTGTGGTCCATATGATCACAGCCTCAACGGAAGGTAGAGGTGACTGCAGAAGCTCAACTGCAGGTGGGCAAGACTCTGGATTTATCTGAATGAAGTTACCATCGTCCCAAAGTGCTGCCTCCTCAATGTAATGCTCTGGCTCTGCATGTGATGCCTCCTCGTCAATATTCTCTGGCTCGACAGGGTGCACTTTTGCCTTTTCATCAACTATCAATGTAGGCTCTCTCCGGAATAGTGATGCTGGCTGCTCATGTGTGTCAACTTGTGGGGGTGTATCATGTGGAGGAGAATGCCTGCAAGTAATCCAAAAATATAGTCCATCCCCCTTAAGACTGACATGGACGTCCTCCTCTATTGTTCCTGCAGCCGAAACATGGTTCATAACAAAATCTGCAAATCGTCGCTCAAATGCATCACATACTGTAAAGCTCTCTAAACCGGTGAACCTCATTGATTCCAAAAGGCCCTCCAATAAGTTCTGAAATGTTTCCTCCTCTGGTAGCTCATATGACTCAAACTCGCCATCAACCCGTCGTGCAAGAATCCCATCTAGGATCAGAGCAAAATCCGTGGTCCACATTGTATAATCTATAACACCTGATCAACAAAGATAAATACCTGGAGAAAAATATCAGTGGCATAAAAGAATATATAAATGATAATAATGGTGGCGATGGTGAAAATTTCCTTTTGTTAATTAATTTTTTCGTAGTCTAATCAACCTGATTGTAACAAATTGGCACCCAACAGGAAATACCTCCCCGGCAACGGTGCCAAAAACTTGATAGGCCCCCGAATACACACCCCGGGGGACACGATTGTAGTTGTACTGCAAGCGCACGGTGTAGTGGCAAGTGGGTATCGAACACGAGGAGGTGGAGTTGGCTCCAATCTATCCTAGGTTAGGTCGACTACGAATGTTTTATTGGTTGAAATGGATATGGTATGATGTAATGGAAATGGTGATGGATGTCGGTGTTGGTGATAAAGATGTGGGATAAAATATCGATTCAAATTTAATAAAATAAAAGAGTCTAGAGCTAGGGAAATCCCACTACGGATTATCATGCATCATTGTAAATAGTGAATCTCAATATTGCTAGACTTGCGTTGAGGTGAACTAGTGGTAACTGAATAGAGAACCAAGCTCACGTTCTTACGCTATTGCCGGTCTATAGTGACCTAGATTAGGGCCCACTCTCGTGCAAACTTGAGTTGCGACCAAGATTGTGATAGCTCGTATTCGTCCAATCTCTTGCAAACGAATATGGGTATAGGTTTATAATAAAAATGCTAGCTTTGGTCCAATCTCTTGCAAACCGAGTCTAGTGGATTTCTATTATAAACCTAATTCGAATATCTAGGCCTTCCCATCGATAGGAATCCAATCTCTTGCAAACCCCAAATCGATGGAAATTCCTATCTATCCGTGATAAATCAATCACAATCTAACCCCTTTAGCAATTCTAGCAATATATGAGATTCATTCATCATAAATCTGAAATTAGATCCATAGGGTTCATCCCTTTGCCCTAGAACAGTGAATCTACTCAAGCATAGCAATAACAATGAAGGAATCAATAGAAAACATTGCTTGCATGTAAAAAGATATCAAATCAAAGACTCAAATAATAAGAACAGATATTTAGCTTTGATGAAGAACTTCAATCCAAATACAAGCTTTTTTATCCAAGAGGGGGCCTAGGGCATGGCCTAACCTCTAAAATAATCCCTAAGAAAACATAATGGAACTCTATTCTAATGACGGCTACAAACCTCTTATATAGACCCCCAAAACAATAGCAAATAACCCTAGAAAACCTCTGAAATTCATGTCCAAAGTCAGCTCTGGCCATAACTTAAGTTCTGGGCCCGCGCTCACTCGGGCCGAGTGGAAATATGACTCGGTCGAGTGGAAATTCCAGCACTGCAGCATCAACTTGCAGAAATTCTCCAGATTTTATCGGACCTCCGATTGGTGCATTTTTTGTAGTGTTGGAACCGTCATGAAGTCTACTATCCATAAAAAATATGAGAAAAATACTTTGCTCACTGAAATGATAGCAGATTTCAAAAGAGTGAGAGGCCGTCTGAAAATCTGCGCGCTCATGTTATTCGGCCGAGTGGAAGTATGACTCGGCCGAGTGAGAAGTGTGACTCAGCCGAGTAGGATCTTCCAATATTCTCCCAAAATTCCAGAGAGTTTGCTTCGAAGTTGGGGTTTGGGCACTCTGGCGCTCTGCGTCACTCGGCCGAGTGGGATTCATCACTCGGCCGAGTGGGTCTTCTGTTGTGCTCCCCAGAATTCCAGAGAGTCTGGTTTGATTTCCTTCAGAAGTTGAACTTACTCGGGCGAGTAGATTCTCTACTCGGCCGAGTGGAATTCACCACTCTGTCGAGTGCATTGTGGCACTCAGGTCATGTAGATGTTCTTCGTATCAGTCGTACTCGGCCGAGTACGCTGCTTCACTCGGGCGAGTGACTAGCGTGACTCGGCTGAGTGGCCTGTTTCTGGAATCTTTCCTTCTCCTCCTCGCCTCCTCGATGATTCTATCGATATTCTTCTTCTCCTACTCATCGTACAGCACCGTTAGCTCCTCACTAAGGCCATGAGCGATGCTCCGGTACGCGTACAAGTCCCTTAAGCTCATTTTTGCTTCCGATCGCTCCATATTTCCTGAAATCCGACAAAAACAAGAAATAGTGAAAAGTAACATAATATCGTCGAATAATCATGAAAAGCGCGATATGGACGATCGAAATGGCATGCAAACATGCAGAAAAAAGGTGTAAAATATGGACCGATCAAAATCACCCAAGCTTACCTCTTACTCGTCCTCGAAGAAGATAAGTAGAGAGACGAACTCGGGAGATGAAAACAAATGAAATGAAATGAAAGAAAAAGAATACGAAGTGGGAGGGGTCGCTAGATTATTCTCTCAGATCTCAAGCCATAAGCTACACATCACAATAACTTGGAAAATACGAATCACACGCTATAAAGATTTCATATCTTACTTAAACGTGGTACTTGTAAGCTTTTAAGAACAACAAAAAGGACTCTCTAAATTCATCCAATCAATTCATATCTACATCATGCATTTCATAGAATTTAATATACAAATGTTGGCGATGCACTTTTCAATCAAGAGTTATGACAGAAGCATATCAGAATCACACCAAGCATGCAATGGAGAATAGAATAAATCATGTCATTCACATATTTATATCAATTCAAAAGAAATCTCCATAACTAAAGTATTTTTCTAAGTTTCAGCATTATCAAACTTCCCCATTCGTGCACCTCTTCACTTTAATGTCGCACTCACTCATATGGTCAAGTGAATTCATCCCCCCCAAGCTTAGCTTGAGGCATCGCATCTAAAGGAATATGATAGTGGAAAATAGGATTATTTCCTTGGTTTTCCCAAGTGTTTTGTTGCTCCAATAATGAGATAGAGAAATATTTTTTTTTATTTTTGAACTTTTTGTTTCTCAATTTTCTTTTTGGATTTTTGTAGGAGATATATGATTTGTAATTTTGGTTTTGGCACCTTTTTTGCCTTTTTGGACTTTTTTGGAGCTAACCTTTTCTTTTGTAGGGATTTTTGGGAAATAGATGCGATGTAGGTAGCTTTAGGAGGTGAAATCAAGTGATATGTAGAGAATAAAAGATATTTGTGGAGAAAGAGATAATCTAACACTCGGTACACTCTAAGATGTGCACGAACGGTTCAATAAAATAATATTTCAACTAAACTTATATGTAAGCATAGATATTCTCAATAATTTCAATGAATAGTGAAGTCAAGCAGTAAAGAGTACAATCATATCAGGCATGCAACAGAAGGTGAATAAGACAATAAGGCAGATGCTTCCAATATACAATTGATCCGTGAATCTTGGTGCACTTCCAACAAAAGCATACTAAACACTAATACTTTCATTCAGTTTCAATTAATATCATGCAATCACTTAGAGGAGTCATCAAGAGAAATAGATTTGCAAGCACATGTGAATAGCAAGACTATAGAATACTCTAAGTAGCATGGCAAGGAATAATAAGCATCGTGATGGTTGCTAAAACAATATTGGTGAGTGCGGTACGGGAACCTGGTGAGCGTAGAGTAGGTGCTCTAGCTTTTTGCGGTTGTACCTATAACATTATTAATCTAGTATTTGCTTTGGGGCTGGAGTAGGTCGTTGGGACGACCGAACAAGGGTAAATCTGATGTGCACTCTGTGATTGCTTTTTATTTACTCTGCATCTGATTATAACTGCCTGTGATATCTTGTGTGAACACGAATATTTTTATTAGCCTATTCACCCCCCTCCACTAGGCTTAGATCCAGATCCAACAAGTGGTATTAGAGTAGGTTAGAGGATATAGGCTAGATAACCATGACTATCTCTGATTCAGCTTTTGCTGCAGGCCAGTCTACAGTTAGACCCCCTAAATTTAATGGCACTGATTTTGCTTACTGGAAATCTAGGATGAGAATATATTTAGCGTCTATTGATTATGATGTGTGGAACATTGTTGAAAAAGGATATAAACCCCCCACCATTAAAATTGAAGACACTGAAATCCTAAAACCAGAAGATAAATGGGATGATGCTGATAAGAAACATTTCTCTCTGAATAACAGAGCTATGAATATACTTATTTGCTCTTTGGATAAAGCTGAGTTTAATCATATCTCTCAATAAACTGCGCACGAAATTTGGCACACGCTTGAGGTGACACATGAGAGAACATCGTATGTGAAGGAGTCCAGACTTGCTTTACTCAGCACAGAATATGAAAGCTTCTGCATGCTTCCATCAGAGTCCATCAAGGAGATGTTTACAAGGTTCACAAACATCATCTACAAATATACCTCTCTTGGAAAGCCATACCCAAGCCTGAAGCAAATAAGGAATATCTTGAGGAGCTCCTTTCGTCCCAAAGTCACAGCTATTCAGGAAGCCAAGGATCTATCAAAGATGAGAGTGAAAGACTTGATAGAAAACTTAATGTCCCATGAGCTTGAACTGCAGATTATCAAAGCAAGAGAGAAATCAGAGGCCAAGGCTCCCAAGCCACTAGCTCTTCAACCTAAGGAAGATGACGACGATGATCTTGATGAGGAGCAAGCACTGATGGTCAGAGGTTTCAGAAAATACATCAAGACCAAGCAAGGAAGAGCTGAAATGGTAAAACGGTGTAATCGCTCTAATAAATTCAATCCTGCTAAAAAAGCTTCTGAGCAGAATGCTACTAATGAAACTCATTGTTTTAAATGTAGGAAGCAGGGACACTTTATGAGGAATTGCCCACAACAAAAGAACAATGCTGCGGAGAAAAAAGGAAAATCTTTAGCAATAACGTGGGATATGGATAGCGAAGATGAAACTGAGGAGGAGATTGCCCACTCCTCCATCTGCTTGATGGGAGAGCTTGATAAGGTAAAATCTTGCACTAAAAGAGAACTCTGAATATTTGCAAAGGAATGCAAGATGAAATTGAAAGCCTTGAATCTACTGTAGAGAAGCTTGAATCCACTGCAGATTGCTGGAAAAATTCTAACTATGTATTGCAACAAGAAAATTGTGACATGTCTAAAGAAATTGATAAACTTAAAGAAAAATGATTAAGCTAGAAACTGAAAATAGAGAGCATAATGAAAAGACGTGCATGCTAAAGAATGAAATCATAGAGCTTAAAGGAAAAATGATTGAGTTTGAAAAGAAATCTGAAAACATGAAAAAGAATGAAGAGGAAAACAAGAAGGCTTTCATAAGTAAATGCACTTTGCTTGTGAACGAAAATACTTATTTGAAATCTAAAGCCACGAACCTAGAGTTGACCATTAAGAAATTTGGTGTGGGGAAACAATCTTTGGATATAGTTCTTGGAAACCAAATATAGGGCAATAATAGGCGTGGTCTTGGATATGATTTGAAACATGTTGAAAAGTGAAAATATAGAAAATTTCTCATTGAGACAACAAAAGCTATAAATATTCATGCAAAGTGTTTTACATGTGGTTGTGTTGGTCATACTTCTCATTATTGCAAATATAGGAACAAAACCATAAAGTTCAAACAAATTTGGGTTCCTAAGAGTTTGATGACTAACGTGACTGGACCTTGTTAGATACCAAGATCACACATAACATCTTCCTTGTAGGTAAGACGGAGAGGCGAGGAACTATGGATTGGACGTCGCATTTCATTAAAAAGTTCCTTAGCCAAACGACATCGCGAAGGTATGTTTTCTTGATTGAGCGTAATGAATACCTTCATAGCTTTTTGTGTGCTTGATTTGTTTTTGTTTGTGTGCTAGTTCATTTGTTAGGATGCTTTAGTTCTTTATAAACACAAAACAAAAAAATTAAAAAGCTATAAAAATGGTGCTTAATGTGTATCTTCCTTTGAATCATTAAAGTGGTATTAATGAATGATATTCCTATCCATGTAGAAATTGATGTATTATTATTATAGCAACATGCGCATGTTTAATTTTCTAAATAACCATGACATGTTCAATGATTAGAATAATTCGATTTCTACACCTACACTTTCACTTCCACAAGTATTAAATGTTGTTGTACATTTGGAGATTTCTTTTATGAAATATTGGAAAATGAATATAGGATGAAAAATGAATGAAAATCTAAGTGATATGATGTGTCTTGTCTTGGATAAAATATAGCGCTCAGAAGAATTGAATTGGAATATATATATATATATATATATATATATATATATATATATATATATATATGAGAATAATGGCTATCATACGTCATATGAGAGCTTCTCTCATACGCCCTCTCACATAAAGCACCCAAGTACAATCAAGTACAAGCCCATGTGGGCTTGTACTTGGGTGCTTTATGTGAGAGGGCGTATGAGAGAAGCTCTCATATGGCGTATGATACCCATTAATCCCTATATATATATATATATATATATATATATATATATATATATATATATATATATATATATATATGAAAAAGAAGGAAAAGAGCTCCGTATGAAAAATGGATACGATCCATGGCAACGACACTACCAACGAGTATCCAACATAAGCTTTAAGAGTAAACTTTAGCATTGGTGTTATACTCGTCAAGCAATGCCACCCCACATCTAAGAGTCCTCATAGGCTATGTTTTGGGTGTGGTAACTTGAACTCATTTTCAATGAGATGGGAAAAATAAACATAGATGATATCATTTACATGGAAAAGTGGATTGGATTTGGTTGAATTTCTTAAAAGTTCTCCTTATGTGCTTCAATGTTTGATCATCACACTTAAACATTGATGTAGAAGTCTTTGTTTTAATTTTCATTGGATTTGACTTATTTATTCTAAGAATGACTACATACAAGTGTTTGTTATAATTTATAACACCCTCTTTTTGCATGTGATATGACTTTGACTTCGTTGTACACTTTTTGATGATAACAAAAGGGGGAGAATATTGAGATGGTTTGTTTGAATGATGTGCCTAATGCTTGATGTGCCTAATAAATAAAGTGAATATGAGAATATTGTGCTTAATGAATATATGTTCAAGGGGGAGCATGAATATATGGGGAGCATGCATATATGCTTAACATCATTGTACATCATTGTATTTTTATTATTTCCTCCATTATCACACCACACACACATGTCACGATGATATTATTTGGATCGTTATTGCTCAAATCTTATATTGGTTTGTCATCATCAAAAGAGGGAGATTGTTGGATACAACGTGTAGTTGGATACAACGATTGATGACTTCATGTTTGATGTTAACAAATGTGTGTGAACAATTTGATGTGTGTGCTAAGTGTTTTTAGGAGTGGCAAGCTCGTAAATACTCAAAGGGGGACTTAGTCAAAGTGATGGAGAAATTTGCAAAGGAGACTAGTCAAAATGATGGGGAAATTGCAATTTATTTGAAATTTAGACTTGGTCAAAAAGGGAGAGATATGTAGAGATCTCATTCAAATAAAAAGTGATTGAATCAAATCAATTTGTGATTGGTGCAAATCATATACAAATTCCAAGTCCAATCCAAATGCAATTTGAATTGTAATAGAAATCAAATCAAATCCCATTACACCTCCAATACAAATTTCAATTCCTAATATTATGGGATTTGATGTGAGCCTAATTGATTCTCCTCTTCATCCTATATACACCCCTCTCTAAAGAGTACAATTCAATGCGACCAAGGCAACAAGGAGATCAAAAGTAGCACGGCTCAAAACCCTATTTCTCATCTTCCAATCAGCAATCCTCATAGCCAAACCTCTTTGCCGAAATCCTCAAGGCCAAACCCTAGTTGTTTATCATCTATCCTCAAACATCTCCTAGCCGCAAGCAAGCCAAGCAAAACTCCAACCATTTCCCTTTGCCAAAAGCTCCAAGGCATTCTCCTCCCTTGCCGCAAATTCTCAGTTCGAAGAGCTCCTCAACCTCATTGTCGAAATTGTTAACTAGCGTCTTCAAACAATCATCAATACTACACACGTTCCTAAAGGAGAGCCGCAAGCTTTGTGTTTCAAATCCTCACTGCCGAAAGCCAAAAAGAAAACAAAGCCAAAGTCTCATCTTCCTATTAGCTGCATCATTTGACTTCTTAAATTCATTCAGCCTATCATCAAGCAAGTAAAGGGCAAAACACAAGGGGCTCCAAATTTGAGTGCCTGAAGGAAAAATGGGAGAATGGAATCAAACAGGTGCAGCCGCATGGTTTGACTCATCAATTGACAATTTTCAAGGAGTAACCCACAATAATATACCACCTTGCATAAGCCAAGCCTGCCGCAATATCCAAGTGCCAACCAAGTGCGTTGCTGACCTGTTGCTCGCATGTGCCATCTACCAATGCTGACCGAGTCATCAAGCTAGGCAAGAGCTGTACAGACCTAGCTGTAGCATGTGCCATATCATTATTGATCGAGCGGATTCCTAGTGCCAAGCTACCGCAGACACCCCCCTGCTCTTGCCAAACCATTGACATCCTTGCGTGACATTCAAGCTAAGGCATCCAAGCTTGCTGACCAATAGGGGACTTGAGTTAGAGACTACTTCCTGTGAGATCTGATCTGACCTGAGCTGATTGATAGAGACGACATAACGACACGAACTGAGTTTTTCTGAACTCTATCTTTATTTTATATTCGTGTATTGATGTGTTGGTCTTTGTAGGTTACTTTTCATTCTTTTGGGGTCTTGTCTAGTCGGTGCTAGACAAGAGGGTCTTGACTAGTCGGGGCTAGTCAAGAAAGTGCTTTTACTAGGATTATTATTGTTTAACACTTTGGTGAGTGTGGTACGGGAACCAGGTGAGCGTAGAGTAGGTACTTTAGCTTTTTACGATTGTACCAGTAACATTATTAATCTAGTATTTGCTTTAGAGCTGGAGTAGGTCATTGGGACGGTCGAACCAGGGTAAATCTGATGTGCACTCTGTGAGTGCTTTTTATTTACTCTGCATCTGATTATAACTGCTTGTGATATTTTGTGTGAACACGAATATTTTAATTAGCCTATTCATCCCCTCCCATCTCTAGTCTTAGATCCAGATCCAACATTTTGTCAGAAGTACACCATAGACATACCAAAGACCGGATCATACTGACCAGTGATAGCTAGTAGGGTTGATATTTTACCATACCCTAGGCTATGTAGTGACATAGTTTTGACGAAGGGACTAAAACTGTGGTATTCATCACGAAAAAAGTCAGAGTGATCCCGACGACACTTTTGTTAATGTGTCTATCACGTAATTATGATGCCGAAACATGGACAACACCTACTGCTCGTGGTCAGTGTTGTCTAGGGGTTTCGAGCCCCAACCTATAGTAAGGTCATGATGTAGGGTCTCACACCGAGTAGGGTTTGCGTCTTAGTAATAGGAAGTATTAAGGAGGAGTGCACTCGGGTGCATTGGAATAATTAAAGTACAAAGAGTTTCTGACATTAAGTCTATATTAAATGGGTAATAATAGTGTCGTAAAAGATTTACGATATAAGCATTAGGAGAATGCTATGAGGGATAATTGCATATGATGCAAAAGGATTTAAGATATATCGTAAAGTGTTTACAAGAATATTTTAAATAATATGATACATAGAAATGAAGAGAATTTTTCCATGAAAGTCAGGAAAAAACCGTGCTAAAATCGGAGCTCAAATGGAGCTAAAAAGCTCAAGAAAGAGGACAAATGGCCAAAACTCGGCAACCAGCCCGACTGGGCTGGGCTTGCCCGACCGGCCTGGGCGGGCGGGACAAGCCCACCTGCTAGGGCGGGCTCTGGCCCGAGCCTGCCCCCCAAGCGTGAGGGTCATATCCGCCTGCGCGGGCGGGCTCGCCCAGCACCTCACTGGTGGGGCCCATGACTAGGGTTTAGGGAAACTCAAGTGACGGCTGTGAAATCAGTATTTTGTGGTTTTTGCCCAACTTTAAGCTCTTATTTGAGGGGTCAAATGAAGTCAGAATTGGTCGCCATTTGTTTCTATTCGATCATCATTCAGTGCTCTTCGATTTGATAGGTTGTATCACTTGTGAAGCTCAACGGTGAGAGATGGAAAATTAGTTGAAGTTTGGCCTTAGTGTAAGGCAAACTGATTTAATTTTTCCCTCTAAAATAGTTTAGTCCCACATTGCTCGTGAAACAAGAAGGAGGTATGGCTCCTATATAAATAGGGGCTAACCCCCCTTGGAAAATTTGCACCAAGTCTCCGATTCGTGTTGCTCCTAAAAGTTTTGAGCACGCTCGAGCTGAGACTTAAAATTATTCCATCCTCCTTAAAATCTTCTGGTCCTTCGTTCGCATTCTAGCAAGACGAGGAGGATGTTTGGATCAGATCCACAGTCTTTGACACGGATCGTATTCAAGTGAAACTTTCTTCGACGAGTGATTGACTCAGAGGCGCGATGTTGGCTCGCTTCGGATGGTCCAGTCTTGGAGGCATGGAGGCACGGAGGCAGCTTGCTTCTGGGTGCAAAAGAAAGTTGCTAAAATGACGCTTCATATTCTGCGGAAACGAAGTTCCGGTTATGTCATTATATTAATGCTTTCGTATATTGTTGCAGTAGTTTAGATCTATCTATGGGCTGGTCATACCCACCCTAAGATAGTAGATTTTTCTGACTCAGGTTAATGATGTCCTTAGGGCTTTTATTAAAGTGTTTAATAATTTTTATTCCGCTGGTATTTTCTGTTTCTATCGTTCGTCCGACATGGGACGGGCATAGATTCTATGCCCTGAGGGCCCATCCAAACCCTTCATTGGTATTAGAGCCTAGGTCTACTTTGATCTAAAATCTGCAAAGGATATGGATGCAAAAAAATGTCTGTTAAAAGCACGTCGATAATATGATTGCCTAATTTTAATTATTATGAGATAGTTGTAAACTTGTTGCAACTTAATTTTGAAAGATAAAATTTTAGCTGCATGTTTTTATGCTTAAAATTTATGTGTTAAATCTTTTAATATGCATGCTAATTTTTATGAGATAAACTGTAGTTGTTGTTCATGCTAATAATTATGAGATAATTATTTAAAGTGGTTGTAACTTAATTTTATGAGATACTTTTAAGTTGCAAGTATTCATGCTAATTTTTTATGTGATAAAACTTTAAGCGAATTTTAATAGTTATTTTATTTCTTGCATATTATGTGATAATTCATGAAAAAATCTTAGGATAGCCATATAAAGCAATCTAAAACTTATGAGATAAATTTTAGATGGACATGCTATGTTTTAAAAATTCATGTAACAATTTAATTCCTAATACTTGATTAGGGTAGCCCTTCCAATAATTATTATTTTAAATTTTCTAATAATAATTTTGAAAAGGCTATATTTAAATTTTTGTAATTTGAATTTATTAAATCCCTAATACATGATTGGAATAGCACGATTATTCCTTATAGTTGATAAGGACTTTAATAAAAGTTATTAACCAAACCTAATAATTTTGAATTTTAGGATTCAATTAGTTGATAAGATTAACTAGTTTCAATGAAGCCACTAAATCGATGTTTACACATATAAATAATTCAAATCCTTACATGAACATGATCCGGTCTATCATTTTTTGACTAGTGTTGTGGATCAACCTTGCTCGACTAGGGATAGTGATACTGGCCTAGCCAAATCCATGGCTGTATTCTGCTGGACCACAAGAATGTGATTTATGATTATGTGAAACCATCGATTACATCTAGTCTAATACATTTAAAATCTTCTTCAAGATTAATTGTAGTCCTCCTTGTTTTTGGATTAGAAGACTAAAAGTTGCCTGTCATGGTTGTTGTGTCTTCTCAAGCTGTGACATTGTCTCTTTTAGAAACCGACCCCATCATACATGAGTTGTAGTCTGGTCCTAACCCAAACCGTCATGTTGGGTCTCCTCGAGTGTAAGTGTAAGTTATGATTCGATAAGAAAACAAGGGTTCGACTAGACTGGTCATTATGGTTTATTGAGTCTCCTCAAGATCATAAGTGACTAGGGGTAAAAACCTATAGGGAGTCACATGTGTTGTGATCGATGAAGAGTTCGTCTACTAATTACAGAGCCGATCAATTTGTCGAGTCTACTCAAGGTTGTGAAGCTCAGGGTGGTTGGATCCCTCTCTCACAGATTATAAAATTTAATGAATTTGTTCATAATTATGGCTTATAAAAAAATAGTGGGAGAACATAGTTTAATAAAAACCTTTTAAACTATAAAGAACACATGCTAATTCAAAATTCTATCTAATGCAGTTTGGAGTCAGGACTTAAGTTTATCATCGAGAAAACATGCTGAATGGAACCGATTATAAGGACTTGTTGAGGAACATTAAACTGGTTCTCTCGTTAGCTGGAATCGATTATGTGCTGACAGAAACTGCTCCTAACAAACCTGACGACAAAGCCACTGAAGAACAAAAGGAGTCCTACAAGCAAGGCAAAAGGATGCAGAGAAGGCAAGGTGCCTTACTCTGGCCTCAATGAATAATGAGCTCCAACGAAAGAATGAACATATGGATGTCTATAGCATGCTTTTAAATACGGAGCAATTATATGGTAAGCAGTCTCGGGCTACTAAATTCGAGGCCACATGCAATCTTTGGGGAGCGAAGATGACGAACGGCCCCATCCAAGACCACGTAATCAAAATGATCGGTTACATTGAGGACGCAGCTGAGCTAGGATTTTTCCTTCATCATGAGATGAGCACTGACATTATCCTAAAATCTTTGAATCTTGCTTTTGGCATGCTCATTACAAACTTTATAATGAACAACACTGAGGTGGAACTCCATATCCTCCTGAACATGCTTCGTCAGTTCGAGGAGAGAATCCAGAAAGAACCACCAGTGTTGGTTGTCATCTCTGCTTCTTCTCATCAGCCCAAGGGCAAAGGTAAGAAGAGCTAGATCTCTCAACTTGCCAAGGGCAAGAAGGAGAAGAAGAAGAAAGAGGTGTCGTCTGAGTCTGAGTGTTTCCATTGCCATAAGACTGGACACTATAAGAGGAACTACAAGGCTTACCTTGCAGAGAAAAAGGGGCATGGTGATGCCTCAACTTCAGGTATAAATCTTGTTATAGAGTATATGAATTTTCCATAAAGCTTTATGCGTGGTATGAGATACCAGTATGTTTACTAAACATCTGTATATTGTCTAGAGGTTCTTAGAGCTGTAGAGGGGTGAAGTTCCTGGTACGGTCGGGAAAGAGAGTAATCGTTGCTACTAGGGCCATTAAGGACTTCAGAGATGTCAAGGATATTGTCTGGATTTTGTTTTGAATAAATGAGGCAATATGAGCTTGAACAATGAATGAAATGAATGTCATTTTGAATGAAAATGTTTTGAACAATTTCCATGAATAAAGTCGTTGTTTGACCTCGGAATATCTTGATGTGTATACTATGGTGGCTTTCTGAGTTGATGTGTATGTTTCTGAGTTGATGCGATTGACAGGAGCATGCAGTATTTATTTAACCAATCTATAGTAACGAGTCATTTTCAGGTGCATATATATATAGATGTGATCTTTATACTGCGCATACAAGAAAAGTTCTTATTTGGGTACATGTGAAACTTCAAGTTAGAAAATTAATGCAGGTAAAGGAATAGAAAGTGTGGGTAATTATGATTGAGTAAGTTATCATCAAGACTCCTATAAACGGATTTTGATATAACATATTCGTCAAACAACCAAACATAGGCCAATTCCGTTTTAACTCATTTAGCACAAATGGTCTGGTTATACATTATTATCAAGATTCTAAAATAGATTTAGAAAGCCAGGTTGAAGTAGTATGACCAGATAGTTCTCAAGGTCTGTGGGAGTTGGTATGTTGCTTAGATCCATTATGGGCTAAGCAAAGTTCCAAGTTATATAACATCTATATATGACATATAATCAAAAAGGTTTTATTTATGTCAGAGATATAGAATATTTGGTGTCATTAATGCGCTGGACAGAAATGACATGGAAATATTAGAATATGCTATGGTATAACTTACTAGTATGAAATGATAAATCATATATAAAGTAGTATATGCTAATGGAGGAAAAAGTTGTTGGATGAGATCCGAAGACGTTTTCGTAGAATCACCCCTGTGTGATCAAGGGTGTATAGTTAAAGAATTCTGTAATACTGCATAATAGATACGTTTTAGCAGATCCATTCTTTAGGCTCTGACATATGAACATCCGTAGAGACTGATATGTTATAGCTGTATGAGATACCAAAATAAATAGCCTGTGTGCAAGTGGGAGATGTAGGAAGATATGTACCCTCGAGGCAATTTATCGAGAGAACATCGTGTTTGAATTTAAATGGTTCTAATTATCCTAGTATGTCAAAAATGGTTTTAAACACTTGGATAATTTCGTTAGACTTAAAGTAAGATCATACACATATCTAGCTGGAGATCTCGATTATGGGAAGTGAATGACCGATAGGAACTTAAGTCTTAAAACGTTCATGGTCATAGATGTGTCTAGAACAGGATATCGGCTCATAAGACAGAACATTGTGTCTTTGTCTTAACCTGAAGGGTAATGATGATCTCATAATCATTCGACCTGGCAAAGTCGGAGACAAAACACATGTGCTCATTGAAGAATGAGTCCAATGAACTACCTAATAAAGAGTTATCTAATTGTTAACATTAATTAAATTGTCCTTGATAACTCTTTAGTGGTGATAGGCTAGTTGGTCCTTAAAACTTTAGGTTATTGTACGAACATGTGCGTGAACGATGCCACTTAGATATATGATCTAGCCTCAAGTCTTCACTCATTGAAAGGTCTTAGATTGGGTGACACTTGAACTGTATGCGGTAAGTAGTAATCAAAAAAGGATTCGTCTCTTCCGTTTAAGGGAAGTTAGTGTCACAGGCTAAGTATGGTTCTTGGTGCAAAATCTCGGCCGGGGTATGTTGTAGGAAGTATAACATGGACATACCAAAGACGGATCATACTAACTGGTGCTAGCTATAAGGTTGACATTTTATCATACTCTAGGCTATGCAGTGACATAGTTTTGACGAAGGGACTAAACCTGTGGTATTCATCACGGACACAGTCAGAGTGATCATGACAACACTTTTGTCAATGGGTCTATCATGTAATTATGATGCCAAAACAAGAACGACACCTGCTGCTCGTGGTCATTGTCGCCTAGGGGTTTCGAGCCCCAACCTGTAGTAGGGTCAGGCTGTAGGGTCTCACACCGAGTAGGATTTACGTCTTAGTAATAGGAAGTTTTAAGTAGGAGTGCACTCGGGTGCACGGGAATAATTAAAGTCACAAAGAGTTTATGACATTAAGTCTATATTAAATGGGTAATAATAGTGTCGCAAAAGGTTTGCGATACAAGAATGAGGAGAATGCTATGAGGGATAATTGCATATGATGCAAAAGGATTTCATATATCATAACGTGTTTACGAGAATATTTTAAATAATATGATGCATAAAATGAAGAGAATTTTTCCATGAAAGTCAGGAAAAAAACCGCGCTAAAATCGGAGCTCAAATGGAGCTAAAAGCTCAAGAAAGAGGACAAATGGCTAGAACTGGGCTTTTGCCTAGCTCTGGCCCAGGCCAGCCCAGCTGGGCTAGGTTAGCCCCCAGCCTGGGTGGGCGGGTCAAGCTCGCCCGCTGGGGCGGGCTCGAGTCTGACTCGAGCCTGCCCGCCCAAGCGGGCGAGTCAGACCCGCCCGCGGGGGTGGGTCTGACCTGCCCGCGGGGCCGGGCTCGAGCTAGCTGTCCAGTGGGCCCCATTGGTCGGGCCCATGACTAGGGTTTAGTGAAACCCGATTGACGTTAGCGAAAATCAACATTTTTTGGGCAAAAGACTCGAGCCCGCTCGCCCAAGCCGGCAGGTCAGACTCACCCAAGCCGGCGGGTCAGACCCGCCCGCGAGGGCGGGCTCGAACTAGCTGTCCAGTGGGCCCCACTGGTGGGGCCCACGACTAGGGTTTAGTGAAACCCAAGTGACGGCTGTGAAAATCAGCATTTTGTGGGTTTTGCCCAACTTTGAGCTTTTGTTTGAGGGGTCAAACGAAGTCGGAATTGATCGCCGTTTATTTCTATGTGATCACCGTTCAATGCTCTTCGATTTGATAGGTTGTATCACTTACGAAGCTCAAGCGGTGAGGTAGAAAAAATTAGTTGAAGTATGGCCATAGTGTAAGGCAAACTGATTTAATTTTCCCCTCTAAAGTAGTTTACGTCCCACATTGTTCGTGGGACGAGGAGGGGGCCAGGCTTCCAATATAAATCGGGGCTAACCCCCCTTGGAAAATTTGCATCAAGTCTGTGATTCGAGTAGCTCCTAAAAGTTTTGAGCACGCTCGAGCTGAGACTTCAAATTATTCACTCCTTCTTAAAATCTTCCTTTCCTCCGTTCACGTCCTAGCAAGACGAGGAGGAGGTTTTGATCACATCCAAAGTCTTTGACGCAGATCGTACTCAAGTGAAACTTTCTTCGACGAGTGATTGACTCGAGGGGTGGTGTTGGCTCGCTTCGGGTGGTCCAGTCTTGGAGGCGCAGAGGCAGCTTGCTTCGGGGAGCAAAAGAAAGTTGCTTAAAACGATGCTTCGTATTCTGTGGAAATGAAATTCGGGGTATGTTATTTTATTTATGCTTTCATATATTGTTGTAGTAGTTTAGATCTATCTTTGGGGTTGGTCAGACCCATCCCAAGATAGTAGATTTTCCTGGCTAGGGTTAATGATGTCCTTAGTGCTTTTATTAAAGTGTTTAATAATTTTTATTCCGCTGATATTTTCTGTTTCTATTGTCCATCCGACGTAGGACTAGCATAGATTTTATGCCCTGAGGGTCCATCTAAACCCTTCACCGCTTTGATGAGATCACCTTGCTTTAATAAGGTAAGTTTGGAGGGAGATCGAAACCATCGTCTTTAGAATTATTGACCCCAATTTTCCTTTCCGCTGATGGCTTCCTCCTCTGCTCACACCACCGGTAAGGCTTTAGCCTCCATCCCTCAGAAGGATAATGGGGAGAGCGTCGTGCCTAGTCTGATTTCCAATCAAATCTCTCTAGTGGGGGCAAATCAAATTCCTGATCTCCAAGAGAAATATGTCCGGTGCGACTATCAGATCTGATTGCCTCAAAGGGAGGAGAGGGTTCATCTCCCTGGAGATCGAGAGGTTGGAGTTTATGTCAATGCTTTCCATCGGGGACTTTGATTCCCTATGCATCCCTTCATGTTCTTCTTGCTAAGGACATTGGGTCTTTCCCTTTGTAAACTGATGCCGAACGCCATTGGTGTCTTGGTCAGCCTCATCGCATTGTGCGTTATGAATGTGATTGAACCAACCATGGAGTTGTTTAATTATGTTTTCTTAATTCCTCCCCTCAAGACCCCAGGCTAGTATCTGATAACCACTCGCTGAGGTAGGAAATTATTTGGTGACTTCCCACCTCGAACCCGAAATGGAAAGAACAATTCGTATTTGTGGTATTTCATGGCGAGACGAGTTTCTGTACCTGGTGGGGGGACTCCTGATTTGGGCATGACTGATGATAGGCCTCTTTTCGATGAGGAGGAAAAAGTTACCCGTTCGTTGATGAAGCTGTTTGAGAGGACCAGGTCGACAAAGTGGCTGTTGACTAACCCAGTGTTGCACATCATCGTATGGACAAAAGGTTTGTTCGACATTTCCCATCCCTAATTTGCTCTTCGTTTTCTTGACTTTTGCATTCTCCTTATAGGCATGGTCGATGTAGAATACCAGGTGGACCCTGGGAAGCGGGAAGTAGTCGAAGCTTCCATTAAAGAGGCTGAGGAAAATATGTCTTCTCCTCAAGTGTATCCTCTAGAGGATGGAATGGTCGGGACCTCCAAGCCTTTACACATGGTTGTTCATGAAGCCTCGTAGTCGATTCATCCTCAGTGGAAAAAGAAGAAGCTTCCCACCGAATTTGAGGTAGTTGCAATTGAGAAAGTGAAGAGATCGAGGCAGAAGCTTCGTATTGTCGACTCAGACTTATCCGGGTCCAATGATGCCATGGACCCCTCTACCTCTTTGGGCACAAATCGGTCGCGTGACAAGATCCAATCACTCGAACAAGAATGGGTCGAACGACCGTCATATTCATCTACGGGGTTAAGCGAACTTCCGCACTGCCTCATTATTCCTACTGATATCGACTTTGGTTCTAATAGCCGAGGGTTCCATTCCAATAACTGACAAGGCTCCATCTTGACAGAGAAGTCCACGTCCGCCCTGATACTGTTATCTCCACTTTTGGCTTTAACATGGACCTGCCCAAATTGTTATCTGGGTCGGTGATTTTGAATCAAACGGAGAATATAGAGTTTTTCTTTGGAAAAAGTTCATCAACAACTAGTAGTACTACTAAAAGAGGAACGCGAAAGAGAGCAAATGTTGATCAATCTGCAAAGCAATGGAAAAAGAGAAGTATAGTTTCCAACTTCCATATTAGGAGTCTAATTTATTATGACACAATCTTGAAGTGATGCATATAGAGAAGAATGTGTGATAATGATGAGATATGACTGTTCTTCTTTGGAAGATAATCGGGCTTCATGGATTCTTGACTCAGGGTGCGATTTCCATATGACTCTACTGCAAAGTCACTGTATGGCATATATTCCTAGAGACGGATCAGACCTAAATATGGGAAATGGAGTTATCTAGAGTAGCAAGGGCTGGCATAGTACAGTTCAAGATGCAGGATGAAGCCATTCAGGAACTCACTGGTGTTAGGCATGTATCAGATTTGTAATGGAATCTTATTTTGCTTGGAGCCTTGACTGGTGTGGGGTGTAACATGGTGCTCAATGGAGAGTGACTATGGGTGTCCAAGAATGGTTGTTTTGTAATGGCAGCAAAGAAGATTGTCAATCTTTATAGGCTTCAGGGTTAGACAATGATGAGTCAGAGGTCTGGTGTGCCAGAGAACTCCATTGGAGGAGCGGGTAGGACTCGTAGGGATGTCATAACAGGAAAGCGAGGTCGGTTGCAGGATGAGATAGCTACGATGTGCATCTAGGGATCATTAGGTGACGGAGTCCAGGTTATATCCCATTGTAGTTCAACTTCATGTGCAGCTTAGATTGTCTACATGGAAGTAAGTGGATTTAGAGTAGAGTTGCAGTCCTTAGGAGGATCCATTGCTTAGTGCAAGGAGGAGTTAGGAATTCGACTAGAGCAGTTACAACAAATTGATGAGTACTCACATTGATTGTCTGGGTGACATGGCTCAAGGTATGTGAGAGAAAGTTTGTCCAATGGATCATTTGGAGTGCGTAGAACCAGCAGTTCAGAGATGATCAAGAGCAGAGGATCTAACAGAGATTGTGAGGGTAGTGCTATGGTGAAGTCCTATTGGAGAGTTAAATCCAAAGGCAGTGAGTTCAGGACATGAAAGCCGGATGAAGATAGTGCTTTCACTTCATGTTTAGAAAAGACGGTGCCCGGTGCTTCTTCAGAGGGTAGAGACGGATCAACTCAGGTGACTATTATGGAGTGTGACCATGGATCTGCTACGAGTACGTCGGGAGACATATGTTTGGTGTCAGTTTAGTTAATGATGGAGCCTAAATTCGCAGTGTTAAGCTCAAAGAGGGAGATTGCCACAAGTAGGGTGGCAAGGATGGTGCAGTTTTTCGAGCTTCAGTGTGCTTGAGCTTGGAGAATTACATTTAGCATTGATGCACCAAGAGGCACGGTTCCCGATGACCAGAAGATGGTTTCATGATCAGTGATGGCTGGAATTAGGGTAGATCCATTGTGGAGAGTCATATGTGTCTTGGTAATGATTGGATTGCAACTTATGTGGTAGAGAAAGTTTGAAGCAGGATAGAGTGTTAAATTTTATGCTTCAAACTTCACCCTAGAAATTCTGCTGCCATCAGACGTCTGGTGGTATAGCACCAGACACCCGGTGGTATAGCACCAGACGCCTAGTTCTAGGCCACTCCAAAAGAATGGATCAACAAACACGCCAGATGTCTGATACTATGTGATCAGACGTCTGACAACATACCTTCAGACGGATGAAGAGCATAAAGCATATTCTTTCAACTCTCTGGATTCTACAGTCTGATTTATTCAAATGTTTAGCCATACTACATTAGACGTCTAATGGTGCAAGAGTTTCTAAACGGTATGATTTCATCTGATGCGTAACCACTTTGGGTCAGACATCTGAAGGCACCCAGCACATATGCTGTATATTTTAATTTGAGCAGTTCAATTAATTATTAATGAAATCGAACGGCCATTATTTGTTGTGGCTCCACAACCCTAGTTATTGATATAAAAGGCCAATTTGTAACCCTTTAAAGGTATGGGTGGGTGCATGCGAAGAGAAGGAGATGATATTGCGAGCCGTCATCAAGGAACTTCTTCCTCATGTGTCATGGAGATTGAGTGTACATTTTGGTGATTGAAATTCTTTGGAATCTTCTTATTGGGATTTCTCTATTCGGTTTGCGGGATTATTTATGAGAGCTTTTGGGTTTCTTCTATTTTGGTGAGATTGGAGATCTCTTTTGTTTTGGTGAGAAGAGATAATTTGAACTCCAACTTTAGAGTTATTGGTACACTCTATTAATGAAGAAGTTTGAACGAGTCTGGTGTATTCACTCTAATCATATTAGTAGAAACCAGCATCAGGAAGCTGGACGTAGGCGTCGTTAGCGGGCCGAACCAGGATAAACTCTATTTCACTTGATATGTTGCTTTCTTGCATTCATTCTTTTTATCTTGCTAGGTTGGTTGGATTTAGGTATTGTGGATTATCTCTGTAAGATCGCGACATAGCGATTGTTGGGTAGCTATTCACAAAGGGACTGCTGCTGTCTAATTCCTCCCAACACATGCATCTCACAATTTGCAATAACATATTTATTGTGTTTCAAGAAGGTGAATTACTTGGGATTTAACAGTAGTTTGATGATCAAGTAGAATGTATCTGCAATGGAATTTTAAAAAGAATCAAGTAAAACTACTTTTTGTTTGGTTGTAAATTTATATTGCAACGCATTAGATAGAAGCTAATGGAACATCAAGGCAATTATAGCATTTTCATTAAATTGTATCAGGAGTGCGATGATCAAAACTTTGGTCTAGTTTTTATGTTCCAACGATCTCATTTTGTTCAAAAACACTTACTGGAATATTTATTTTTTTGATTCATTGGACACAAGAAAGAACAATCAATCTCACACTGCGAGAGAGAGGGACATGGGTCGCGGAAACACGAGAAATTCACAGGAGGTCACCCATCCTGATACTGCTCTCACCCCCGAATGCTTAACATTGGAGTTCTTGTGGAACCAGAAGAAGCCGAAAAATCCAACGTTGCCCACTTACTGGAATATTCGAATCAGCTTATTAGCGCTTTCTTTGGTAAAACAAATTAATGATATTGTTATATATACTTGTGAATGTACTCTGTTATATATATTATTAATTATTAGCGCATATTAGAGCTCATGGACAAACGACGAGGCCAAGCCCTGGCCTCGATTGCCCGACAAAAACAGCGGGTGGCCCGCTAGTACAACTCCTGGGTCAAAGGAAGAAGTTTCCACCATGGAGATCTAGTCCTCAGGAAAGCAATCTTTAACTCGGAGGTCGCCTGCAGAGGGAAGCTCGCTACTAAATGGGAAGGGCCATATAAGTTCTCTTAGGTCCCCGGCCCTGCCACATACCGGCTCTCTATTCTAGGAGGGAAGGCACTGACTCACACCTGGAATGCAGAGCACCTCCGCAAGTACTACCAGTGAATATATACAACTCTTCCCCTCCAATCTAGGTGAATGTACGAAAGGAGAAAACAACCTTGAATGAAGAGCTATCTCTGCATCTAGTCGTTCCTCGGACCATAGGCCAAGCCGGGGGAAACTCCCCTGGCAGGCCAATCGTTCGACCAACCATAAGGCTGGGGGAAACTCCCCCGGCTGGCCGATCACCTGTTTGACTATAAGCCTGAGGGCAGCTCCCCCAGCAGGTCGATCAGCCGTTTAGCCGTAAGGCTGGGGGCAACGCCCCCCCAGCAGGCCGACAACCTGTTCGGCTGTAGGGCTGCGGGCAACGCCCCCAGCAGGCCGATCACCCGAGCGACCGTAAGGCTGGGGCAACTCCCGTAGCAGGCCGATCACCGACTCGACCATAAGGCTGGAGGTAACTCCCCTAGGAGGCCGATCCGTCGATCGATCGTAAGCATGTGGGTAGCTCCCCCAGCTGGCCGACCGATCCGTTCGACCATAAGGCTAGGGAAAACTACCCCAGTGGGCCGATCACCCGATCGACCATAAGGTTATGGGCAACTCCCCCAGCCAGCTGACCATTGGTTCGACCGTAAGGCTGGGGATAACTCCCCAGCAGGCCGATCCGTCGATCGACCATAAGCCTGGGGGTAGCTCCCCCAGCTGGTCAACCAACCCGTTCGACCGTAAGGCTGGGGAAAACTCTGCCAGTAGGCCAATCACCCGATCGATCGTAAGGCTGAGGGCAACTCCTCCGGCAGGCCGATCACCTGTTCAAGCGTAAGCCTGAGGACCTTTCCTTAGCACCGGCCCAACGACCCGATTAACCACGAAGCTGGGGGCAACTTCCCCAGCTTACCAGCAGACCGATCATCAAACCAGTCGATGTGATTCCCCCAAGCCTTGCTGCTCAAACATCTCGACCAGGAATGCAGGAGGGGGAATATCACCACAATACCAATAGGGGGGTTTTCAAACAAAACTCATAGGCGTAAACTTGTATATTACAGAAACCTCGGCGAAATGCCAAAGGTCATGTACGAAATGACAAAACAAAAAGAGGAAAAGCTACACAAATGGGCTAGACCCCTACTCCCTCCTGGGAAGCCGAGATAACCGCAGGAGTGCCCTCTGGCTGATCGACACCCTCAGGACGGTTGACGTCAACCTCCTCCTCGCCCTCGGAATCCATCTGAAGCTCCTCAAACGAGATACCTGAATGCGGGAATCTCCGCTGGATCTCGATCCGGCAATGGGTAAACCCCTTCTCAAATGCCTCATGCACAAAATAGCATCTCATGCACGAGGTTTTAATGGTATTCTGCATTCAAAAATGCACAGTAATTAGCACAGATCTCAGAAAAATACAAATAAATAGTCGTTGGAATCGTGAGATCGAGACCAAGCTAGGAAAAATATAAAACGTGCAGAAATACTCCATTAATTGCTGTTTTGTGCTCAAATAAGGTGTTTGCTCTAATAAATAAATGTGTAGAAAATACGTATGAATTAGAGAACAATGTAGCATCACATGAGCACAAAATAGGGCTAAATGAGGGGTTAAATATGTAATATTGAACCCGAATCACACCCCCCAACTAGCGATTTGCTAGTCTCTAGCAAAAATAGCGATAAATACGGATGAGTAATAAACAATAAGTTCTTTCAAATTGCTCATGGCGTGGCTCAATAATACGCATTCCAACATGGTCTTGGCCATCAATATACACATCCATGAACAAAATCAATCACATGATATTTTCTCTAATTTAGTATGAATAAATAACGTGCAAGCATCGTTTTGCGCAAGCGAAAGTATAACACGTCGTTATATCCTAGTTTTCTTGTTTCCAAGGAATTGGCCTATCAAAATAATCATTCAAGGCATGGGTATTGAAGTTGCTTAATATATTCACCATTCTTTTCTTTTATTCGTTCCGCGTAACGCGCATCAAGCAACATTCGCAGAAAAAAAGTATAACTTGGATCGCTCCATCAAATGAGTGAGTTTCCGGTCAATGGCTCCCAAATCAGACGATAATAGGGCATTAGGCCAAGAAGGACCCCTCGGACTGTACTACTCTAGCCAACCAAGTTATTTATTAGCGACATACATATTCATTCATTTTTCATCATTCATTTTCTTTTCTTTCATTCAAAATTTTTTATTTTCTTTTCTTTTCTCCATCTTTTAGTAAGCAACTCAAAACCCATCAACATGAATATAAACATTAATAACAAAGGCCAAATTCCTCTTCAACTTGAAAACTATTCTTAAAAATCGTGTATACTTAAGCTTTTTCCATCACATTAGCATGCATGAAATCAATTCAAACTATTTCGAGATATTAATCATGGAAATTGAAAATTTTCAGGTATAGCATATTAACGGCAATTCCATGAAGGAAAAATAATTAATCAAGCCATAAACAATTTTTAGAACTCAATTAACGTATAATCATCCGCATTTGAGGCATATGAAGGAGTTTTAAAAGATGAGATTTGGTGATTTATTCTTCTCAAAAAAAATCCTAAGGTCTCATACACACCCCCCAACTAAAGATGGACATTGTCCTCAATGTCGGAAGAGGTACGAGTTTATTCAAGCAAGAAACCTAGAAAGCATTTAAAATCTACACTACTGGAAAGAACACACCGTGATCAAATGGCGGATCCCGAATCTTTGATGGTGGAGGAAGTTGTTCGATTTGCTCCTTGCGCTCCTCGGCGATTATTTTTCCTCCAAAAACTAATTTGGACCCCAGCAACACAACTCCAAGCATCTCTATAAGCTGTTTGTCAATGTCCTGCGAGAGATGAGTTATGTCGGTCCAAATTATTTTAAAATTATTTTCAATGAAAGTATTCCAAATGTAGTCATCAAAATAAGTGAAATGAATTAAAGCAAGTTGACGACTACTCCCTGAAAGATATGCACTACTCTCTGTACGATGCTCATTCATTGTGGAGAGGGATAAATGATTTTGGGACAAAACTGGAGGAGGGCATGGTTCTGACTCCATGGCGATAATCTCAAAACCTTTGTTCCTAGCTGTCTCCTCCTCTCGTTCATCCAAAATTGCTAGCTCATCCTCTCTTTTGCACACACTTCCTGCCATGTGGATATTTATATTCGTGTCCTCGCTCGGTATTCCTGCAATAGAAGATGAACTCGTATTAGATTCTTGAAATCGAGTTTCAAAAGCATTACCTTCTTCTACGCAAGTGGCAATCAAATTAAGATCTTCAATGGATTTCTGAATTTGCCGACTCCGAGCAAGGAATTTTTCTTGGAATTGATGGGATGTGGCCTCCTGTGTCTGAATAGTCTGGTAAGCTTCCTCTTTCAAGGATTGCAAAGGTACGTCTACGCTTTGCTCTTCTTGATCGAGGCACGAAGGCTCCGTTGAATCGCTCTCTGAAGTCTCTTCCATGGTTTCTTCGTTTTCTTGCAGAGACTCCATGTATTCCCACGCCACTGTCGGCGTCATGCTTCCCAATAATTCCTGCAGCTGAGGTTGTAGTCCTTCTAGGAAGAACTCCATAAGCTCTTCATTTGTGAAACCATGCTGCGGATAGCTCGATATTAGGTCTGTGAACCTCCTCCAGGCCTGAAAGAAAGTTTCACAGTCAGTTTGATTAAAATTAACAATTTTGAGCTTTTCCATTCTATGTTTGTGTGCATTCGCATATCGTGCATCATAAAGATTGTTCGTGCAGTAGAAGTTCATATATTCCATTTTTTAAAAATTAAAATAAAATAATAAAAAAAAGTTTATGTACAATAAAGTGGAAAGATCTCACCGAAGGTCCTCTAAATGAAATAAACCGTAGTCACAAACCATTCCTCCCCGGCAACGGCGCCAAAAACTTGGTGGGACCGAAAAGGTGCTCTCTCTCAAGTGCAAGAGTCCGTACAAGTAGTAAAACCTGGGAGTCCAGGTGTCGAATCCACGGGAAGAAATCTGTTGCAACCACAATTCAAATCAAATAGAAATCTATCGGAAAGAAACTAAACACTTTAATAATGGTGGTGATGGTGATGTGAACACGTGAACGATATGAACAAAGAAAAATACGTGTACGAAAATACCTATAAAGAGTATGCACATGGCATGGGTTCGTTAGGATCAACGATTCGTATTAATTTGGCTGATGAATATATCACAATGAATTCTCTTTTTGAGAGCAATTCACCGGGAAAAATATCCAATATAACTCAATGAATTCTCCTTTTGGGAGCAATTCATCGGAAGATGCCCTTTTGGGGGTTCAAACACAATATTCAAAAAGATCGTCGCTAAAGCTATAATACGATATGAAACTCTCTTTTGGAGAGATCAAAACTACGGTATGAAACTACCTTTTGGGGAGATCAAAACTCACCCTTTTGGGGCGATCATCAACTAAATTAATTCTTTTGGAATCTAAAATAGTCGATTTACGAACAACGATCACAATTTTAGCGACGTTAAACGATTTAGCACAAGGAATTTCAACCAAATAAACACGAATAATATCCCCTAACTACTCCACACCATGCACAAATAAGTTCTAGCTACTCATGATTTCAGAATAAACAAGATCCATAGCCAAATACATTGAATTCATAGCAAAATATAATAGAAAAAGCACTAAATAGGGAGTTTAAGTTAAGAATTCATCACCAAATATCCTTGAAAATACATCAAAACTCTCTGGAAATAAGAAAATAGCCTCTGGAATTTTACAGAATTTTTCAGGGGGAAAATACGGCTTCTAGAGCCTCCAATACGCCCAAAATACGCCCCAAACTGCTTGAATACGCCCAAAAACCCCTAAATACGCTTATATAATAAGATTGCGGGTTTTAAAAGCTTATTGGGTTTAAAACCCGCACCCGAATCCATCCCAGCCGCAGATCTAAAGCGGATCAAACCTGGGCCGTTGATCCAAGTGGGATTAAACCTCGTGATGCCACGTGGCGCTTTAAATGTCGTGCGCAACCCGCATCCTTCAAATCTGCATCCCATACGATCTCGTCCGTCCAATTCTTGCGGGATCACACAGAGGCTCGCCGCGTGGCCTTTGAAATTCGTGCAACGCCCGCTGCCCGTTTCGAAATTGAATTCGGCTCGGAGCCGTCGTCGACCGTTGGATTGATCGGGCAACGGTTTCGATCTTCGCCACGTCGACAAGAGCTTCTCCGCTCTTTGGTTCGCTCGCCGCACTGATGCGGAAACGTACTAATCCGTTGGATCTGCATCCAACGATGTTCACGAGGCCACGTCCCCGCGATTTCGGCTGTCGCTCGCTTCATCGATTTCATCTGAACCGTCCGTTTAAGAAGCGGGATTGATCCGTGTGCTGACGCGTGTCCTCCTATCTCCGGAGCGCTCGTCGCTTCGTTTGCTTCGTGTGCGGGCCGTTGGATTGGAATCCAACGGCCAGGAGTGATCCACGTTGCCCGTCGTAAGAGAGTTGCTTCCAGCTGTTCGATGAGAGATCAACGGCCCAAACGTCGCCATTTCGCCCGCGTATACGATGCGTTGGAGATGATTTGCGGGCCGTTGGATATGAATCCAACGGTGAGGAAATTTTCTAGCGTCACAGGAGAAGAGCCGTAGGATGAAGCGGGGAAGCCCGGATGTGCGCCACGTGTCAGCCGCTTATTGGCTGCCGACCGTATTTCGCGTATTTTCAGTGTATTTCTTCATTTTAATGGTATTCTGCATTCAAAAATGCACAGTAATTAGCACAGATCTCAGAAAAATACAAATAAATAGTCGTTGGAATTGTTAGATCGAGACCAAGCTAGGAAAAATATAAAACGTGCAGAAATACTCCATTAATTGCTGTTTTGTGCTCAAATAAGGTGTTTGCTCTAATAAATAAATGTGTAGAAAATACGTATGAATTAGAGAACAATGTAGCATCACATGAGCACAAAATAGGGCTAAATGGGGGGTTAAATATGTAATATTGAACCCGAATCACTCGTACATCCACTCAGCGACGAAGGTCGTGACATACTCATCCACAGCCTCCTTGGAAATCTATACGGGGTCCATCACCTGCAGCTCCTTGATCCAGGCCTCGAGGGTGGCGATCTGGCACCGGTACCCCGCCCTCTCCTTCTTGCTCTCCCGAGAGCTTTTGTCAAGCTTGGCCAAGAGAACGCGCTCCCTCTCTTCCACCTTCTCCAGCAGCTCTTCGAGCTCCTTGACCTTGGTCCACTCCACCGGACCCCCAAACTCCCTTATCTCAGCGGCCTTCTCCAACTCGGTAATCCTCTTTTCGGCCTTCGATCTCACGGCCAGCGATAAAGCCTCTCCATATCTGACCTCTCCAGGTCGGCCAAGAGCTCGGTAATTTGGGTCTCCAACGACCTGACGCGTGCCTCGGCCGCCAGGGCCGCCTCGTCAGCATCCTCCCCTGTTGTCGGCTTCTGGGTGAGACCTGCCCTTGCATCCAAAAGCGCCACGAATTGATGCCTCATCGAAAGGCCGACCGAGGACAACTATGCCAAAGGAAAAACACAAATTAGAGGCGCCTACAAGGGTGAAGTGCGCTGCCACAAAAGACCTTACCTGATGGCCAACCTGTATCACGAAGGCTGCAAGCATGTCGCCTCTCGCCCCATCCGGCACGGAATGATCCCAGGGCAGGCTACAGTTCTCAGCCAGCCGAGCCGCGACCCCGTAATCCGAGAAGACGGACTCCATCAGTCCTACAGGGAAGCAAGGACTGAGTAACCCCTCCCCCGACCGCGGTAGGACGGCCTCGACTGACCTAAAACGCCCAAAGACCTCTCGTAATCCTCCGGGAGCGACCCAGAGCAGGAAGGCGAGGGGCCGCTCCAAGGCCATTTATCCTTCATTTGGCGGGATTGAGCGGAAGCTTCAAAGAGGGGAGCGTCCCCGACAGCAACGCGAACCCGGGTTTTCTTCTGATCGTCCCCTCCCTGAACCAGCAGCACTTATTCCCTTATCCGCTTCACACCTCCTCCAGAAGACCCATCGTGCGGCTTCTTTCGAACCTCAAAAACATGGTCCCTCCTCCGCAGACTGGGATCTGGCACGGAGCTCGGAACGGTGGACGGAGAAGAGCCATGGCCGAACTGGCCTGTAAAAAGAGACGAGTTAAAGAGACGACCTTACTTGAATGGAGCCGTCCTATAAACTTTCCCGACTATGCCCCAGGGTTTCGGAAGGACTCACCGATGGGCCACACGGTCTTCCTCAGGATGTGATCCGAGAAGAGGACATCGGTCTTCCGGTTTGCGACAGGGATGGCCAACAAGGTGTCGACCGCCTTGGTCTCTACATCGGTGACACCCCCTAACTCAAGAGTCAGCGCCCCCGTGTCCCCCCAGCGAACCCACGAAGACGTACTCCCCCTTCCAATGCTTTACGGAGGTTGGCAGCCCCAGCACCAGGCTCCTCTTCAGACGGGCGCTGATATAAAGCCAGGCGTCCGACTTGTGATGGCTCATGCGAAAGAAATGGGCGAAAAGGCGAAGGGTCGGCTCTATCCCAATGAGCAGACAGAGCACGATGAACCCCACCAAGGACTCGACGGCGTTGGGGTATAATTGGCATAGTGCGAGCCCATATGCCCTCAGGAGCACTGCGACGAAGGGATGGAGAGGGAATCACATCCCGAACCTGAAGCTCTGTTCATACACCCCGACTTCGTGACTGTCCGGGAAGCCGACCCTCTCGTCCTTCACAGGGGCTTGGGCATAACGTGGGGGAAGGAGGTCTCTGGAACGCAACGGCCCAATCGAGCTAGCGCAAACCATAGACGGCCACCCCATCACCTCAGAAGGCACCCTCGAAAGGTCACCCCATGGCAGCGGATCTCCGTGACCGATCCTAGGGGCTGAACGGGTGTGGCGGCAGCAGCCGACCGACCTGCCCCAGAGGCAGAAGAAGAAGACGATGGATACATAATGCAGAACAGAGAAAATATAAGGCAGATGTGGGGGGCGAGGGAGGAGAAGACAACATTGAAAGGGCAGAGCCTTCATCCGCAAGACAACTGCCTCCCTTTATACCGCTCCCCCGAAACCCTCCGCTCCATCGCAAGCTGTCCACATGTGCACACGCGTCGACATCCCGCGAGGCGCAACACTTCGAATTCCGCTCCTAGGGGCGGGAGAATTTTAACTTGCCAGCGTTATGATGACCCTCATTCAATGCACTGCCTCGACTGACACTCATGTCAACACCAGACAGATCACATTCCCCGAACCGAACCGTCAGAATCCAAATGTCCCGAGCGATGGGGGCAATTGATACGACCCTCCCGAAATGGGCCAAGACTGAACGGGCCAAGCCCATGTCGCGAACCTATGGGCCTGGATAGTACAATGCCCACACGAAGACTCGGAGTCTGCCCGGCCTCGGACCGTAGGGGATGCGACCGCTGACCCACGCCAGCGGGAGTTAACCACTCCCCTTAAATCGTGCCCCCTTGATCACCATTAAAGAGCCCCATTACGCATACCTCCATGACCCATGAAGGCACCATCAAAGTGGCGGATCATCGGGACGAAATAGGGGACGTCGAGGGAACGTGGCCGGTGAAGACTCCTATAAAGCAACTCGAAGAACAACGTGGAAACGGACTCATTTTTTCTGGAGACCAAACTCCGAGGTATTCTTCTTAAACAATCTTATCTCCCACCTTATAATTCTCCTCCACTGCTCGGCTTGATGACTCGTGTATCGGCCTCTCCGTGATCCATACCGATCCCACTGAGCATCCTTCAGATCCGTTCTGACTTAGGCATCAAAGGGGACTTGTGTTGAGTATTGGAATCCCCGGATTTGGTTTTGGATGATGAGCAAACATAAATAATTCATGAACTAACAATTTGTGAGCGCAGTTATGGAGATCGTCGCCAAAATACCACGTACAACAAAAGCGACGTCTCAAGACTTCTCAATATGCGTGATCGTGTGCCTGGAGCTTCGTTGAAGCTCAAGGAGCAATATTGAAGTCAAGAGGAATGAAGATTGAAGCTTTGAAGACGGCTCGTAAGGTTTATCTTATAGTCTTCTAGCTTCATAGATTAGAATGTTAAGCCTTGAGTAGGACTTATCTTATAACCTTCATTTCGCTCATATCTTAGAGCTAGGATTATCATAGAAGCCATTAGAAACTTTCCCGAAGCCTATCGCTCTTTCCCTCAGCTTCGAGTGCATGTTAGTTGGTTCATGAAGGGTCACCAACCGACTAGATGACGATTTAGTCGGTCGACAACTCTACTTGAACCGACTAGTTTGCCTTCTCTAATTCAGCTCTTTCTATGACTACAGTTAGTCGGTCAAAGAAGAGTCACCGACCGACTATATGACGATTTAGTCGGTCAGTAATCCTTCTTAGACCGACTAGTTGTGTTCAGTCTTTTTCAGCCTGAGCTACTGTTTCGAGTTAGTCGGTCAAAGAACGTTTACCGACTGACTAGTTGAGAAACTAGTCGGTCAGCATTTGTTCTTAAACCGACTAAGTCATCTTGAAGTCAACCTATTCCTTTTCCACGTTAGTCGGTCCAAGAACATTCACCGACCGACTAGTTGAGAAACTAGTCGGTCGGCAAGTCTTCTTAGACCGACTAGTTGTCTTTGCCTGGAACTTCACCTTTTGGCTGTTCAACCATTAGTCGGTCTACGTTGTATCACCGACCGACTAGTTGATGAACTAGTCGGTCAGTGATCCTTCTTTGACCGACTAGTCTGGTTCAGAATAGAGCCGTTGGGATCTTTTTGAACTCGTTTTTCCTTGCCCCTATAAATAGAATCCTGATTCATTTCTTGAAGGGGTTAAGCAACATATTGGAGATATTTTCAGATCAAAAGAGAAGAGCTATCAACTCTATTTCCAAGCTCTCTCTTCTCACAAGAATCTCTCCCTCAAGTTCTTGAGTCCTATATCCTCAAGAGAGATTCTCTCCATTGTGAGCCATTCAAGCTAGAAGCTTGATTCTAGGTCACCATCTCCACCCTAGGCTTCCATTGCTGGTCATCTTCTTGAAGCTAGGGTTTGGTGCCATCTTCCTCCATCAAAATCCTCTTTGCCCTAATTTGGTAAGAAATCTCAAGGCATAGGTATTTTGTTGGTAAGCATTTCATTTCAGTTATATTTCAATTGTATACTCTCGGTTGTGAGAGGTTTTGCGTGATCCCGGGTTGTGGGAGTCACGGTCATCGATTGTAGGTCGATTGCACTTGTGAGGTTTTCGCAAGTGTTCTTATTGGAAATATTGAGTTAGGGTTTCTAACTCAAGTATCCGGAAGGGATCCGGGTGGTTGGGACGTAGGATCACCGGGAACAAGTCGGGGAGACTTGGGTGGATCCGAACCCATTAAACCATTGTGTTTGCGTTTGCATTTATTCTTGTTGATCGTTGTAATTCCGCATTGTTGTTTGTTAATTGCACGATAATTAGGAATAACTCTCCCTATTATTTAAAAGTACTATTCACCCCCCCTCTAGTACATGTGCAGTGGCTTCCCAGGGCACTACAATTGGTATCAGAGCCAAGTTCAAAGCTACACATAGCCAAAGTTGAGAGCTATGACGAACAACGACTACAACGTCTTCAAGAACCGCGATGGAGCTTCTTCAGTTATGGAAGGACTATCCTCCGTCAGGCCTCCACACTTCAACGATACTAACTATGGGTACTGGAAATGCCGGATGCAAATTTTCCTCCAGAGCGCTTCACTATGGAGAGCCACCATGACGGAGTATGTCGAGCCTTCCGAAGAAGATTTCGCGAAGTGGACTCCCGCGGAGGTCGCCGCGGAAGTAGCCAATGCCAAGGCAATGAATGCCTTGAATTGTGCGTTGGAGCCCGAGGACTTCAACAAGATATGCACATGTAAGAGTGCATATCAAATATGGAACCAACTCCTCATTTTGCACGAAGGATCGAGTACGGTAAAAGATTCTAAACTCGTCGTTGCTAATAAAGAATTTGAGTTGTTTCATATGGAGCAGGGCGAAACCATGAAGGAATATTACGCTCGCTTCGTGGATATATCAATCGACTTGGAAGCTCTTGGGAAGGTCTATACCCAAAAGGAGAAAGTCGCGAAGATTATCGACGGTCTTCCATCATGTTGGGAAAAGCGTACCTTCGCCATCGAGGAAGGTAATGACATGAATAAATATACCGTCGTACAACTAATGGGTACCTTGTTGTCTTACGAGGTACGCAAGGATAGTATGATCCGAATGAAGGAAAAGATGAAAGCGTACTTGAAGCAAGATGAGCCAAAGAAAAAGGCGATTGCCTTCAAGGCCGCTCCATCTACCGATGATGAAGAATCGGAAGACGAATTGGACATGGAATCCATTGCCCGTATGGCAAGGAAGTTCGATCGATTCCTTCGAGAAGGTATATCTTTGAATAAATCTAAAGTTAGTTCGACTAATACTTCTACTCTCGTGTGTTATAAATGCAACAAGCCAGGACACATCAAACCGGATTGTCCTCTCTACAAACACAAGGAGAAGGGGAAAGCATCAAAGTACGACAAGTCGAGAAAGTACAAGAAAGGACTTGTTGGAACATTCACCGACTCCGAAGAGGATTCCTCAAGTGGAGAGTCGGATGATGGAAGAGTGGAGAAAGCAAAACTTTGCTTCATGGCGAATGAGGCAAAAGATCGAAAGTCCTCCTTCGATGATAGCGAGGATGAAAGCGAGGATGGTAGCGAGGAGGAAAGCGGAGAACCTACTATTGATGAAATGAGGTTAGCAAACCAAGAAATTTGGTCTAAATTTACTAAATTAGTAGATCGATATAATAAGACCAAAGATGAACTTGTCAACCTCCAAACCTCTCCTAAGTCTACCATCACCAACAATGACACCATTGTTGAGACACTCGCCAATGAGAAAGCAAGTTTGCTTACTCATAATGGCTTGTTGAGAAATGAGGTGAAGTCCCTCAAATCTCAACTTGAGCATGTTCGTGTTGAGGATTCGGATGAACATGTGATATCGGATTTGACGTCTCAAAACTCAACTTTGAGTATTGAGAATAAGAATCTCAAATCACGTGTTTATGCACTTGATCGCTCCGGGACGTACACCCAAAGAACGGTTGTAGTTTTACCGCAAGCGCACGGTATAGCGGCGAGCGGGTATCGAACACAGGGAGGACGAATGACTGTGCTTGCTCCTAATCAACCTGGCTATTTAAGAATAGAGAGAATTGCCTTGGGCGATCCTGTCACAATCGTCAGACAAATGTGCGAAATATCAAATCAAATAAAGAACGTCTAGGGAATGGGGAATCCCCGCTACTCACCGTATTTCATAAATGTGGTTCGTCGGTATCAAAATTGCTAGAACGAGAATTTGGATGAACTAGTTGCAACTAAATGTGGAACCAAGCTCACGCTCTCGCGCTGTTGCCGGTCTATAGCTATCCTAGGGTCGGGTCCAATCTCTTGCAAACCCTAGCCTAGGAAAGCTAGCATTAAGATCAACATCATCGTCCAATTGCGCACCGAGCCCAATCTCTTGCAAACTCGGTCCACAATCTAAATTAGGATAGTTCCTACCCGTCCAATCTCTTGCAAACGGGTATCGGCACGGAATTGCAACCGGAGATCCTAGTATCGGTCCAATCTCTTGCAAACCGATACTTCGAAAGTCCGACTCCAACCCAATTCAGATTTCTAGGGCTTCCTATCAAATTGTGATCCAATCTCTTGCAAATCCCAATTGATATGAATACCTAGCTATCCGTAGTAATTCGATCCCAATCTAATCTCTAATTATTGATTCTAGCACAATTTCTACCAATTTATCACAAATACGAAATTGGTCTTGTAGGGTTCATCCCCACGCCCCAAGACGTGGAGACTACTCACAAATCATAGCAATAGCACAAAAATAATCAATGAAATAGGCAATGGAATTCATCACAACAATGATATAAACAATAAAAATAGAGTTTTTGGGGAAGAGAGATGCAAACCAATGTAGTTCTTCAATTAATCCAACAAAAATCCAAGTTTTTCCTCTTCTCCAATCACAAATAATAAAGCTAAAAAGTAATCTCAAAAAGCTACAAAAAATCTAAGAGATCGCTCTCAAAACTAGGGTAAAAACAGGGCTTAAATAGCCCCAAAAATCGTCCAAAAATCCTGACCAAAACGCCCCTGCACAGCCTGTTTTCCGCAAATTTCGCTACAGGCAGCGCATCGCACTCGGCCGAGTGACAAAAGTCGCTCGGCCGAGTGAAAACCCTGTCATTTTCCAGTAAGTCGGGGGCTTCAAGGGTCTTCAGTTCGGAGGCGGCTCGGCCGAGTGAGTTGTCGTCACTCGGCCGATGGCTTCACTGCACTCAGGCGGACGTGGTTTACCACTCGGCCGAGTGGGTCTTCTGAAGCTCAGGTGGCCGAAAAACAGAAACTTCGATATTTTGGAGGGGCTTCGTCTGGGCGCCACTCGGGCGGACGTGGTATCGTCACTCGGCCGATGTGGTCTCCGTCGCTCGGCTGAGTACACATGGAAATCGTGTCTGAACGGGTCGGCCGAGCAGTGTCTCGCTGGTCGGCCGAGTGGCTCCTCCACTCGGCCGAGTGGGACACAAAAGATGCCCAATCTGATTGTTTTGGCCTCCTCGTCGCTCCTGCGACGTCCATTCTTCTTCCGCTCCTCTCCAACAACAAAATATCCCTCGGGGAGGTCGTCGGTGGCCGTCTAGAGTAAGCGCGTCTCGAGATCACTCCAAATCGCGCCAAATCACCTGAAATGCGACAAAAACAACAAATCGTGAAAAGCATCGCAATATCGTCGATATATCGTGAAAAACATGATTTGGGCGATCTAAATGGCATGCAAATACACGGAAAAAAGGTGTAAAATATGGAGTGATCAAAATCCCCCAAGCTTGCCTCTTACTCGTCCTCGAGGAAGATAAGTAAAAGGCGAACCCGGTGGATTCGGAAAACGAAAACGGCGAAAAACGAAAAAAATGAAAAACGAAGAAGAATGAAAACCAAATGAAAATAAAGATGAAAGAAAGAAGCGAAGAGGTAGGGTGCTAGATCATTTTCTCAGGACGTGGGTTTCACTTACTCTTTTAGCATGCACCGAATGAGAAATACATGTCAAAGAATCTTATTTTGATATCATAGTATAATAGTGCAAATAGAAATAGAAAACCCACGAACAATGATATAATCATGAAGAACGGAATGATTTTAAAATTAACATTGCCTGAATCATTTAAAGCGGTATACAAATCACAGATCACACACTTTTCAATTGAACGCTTTCTATCTGGAGTATAAGAGTATCACACTATAGAATGGAGAGAATAGAAAAGTTTGGATTTCATGAAATGAACGCTAGGCTTAGATTTCTGGATTTCGTGAAGCTAGAAACAATCTCACCGAGTATAGAATATTACTTAGCCTAGGTTGTCGTGCAATGTCAAGTAGTCACTCTCTCACACATCAATGGGTCCCCTCCCCCAAGCTTATCTATAAGCGTGGTGGCACAAAAATATTTACATCCCCATTTTTATATAGCTCCAAAAGCAAAGAAGAGAAAGAAGAAAGAAAGGAAGTGAGATGGGATCTTTTATTTGGGATTTTTCCTCTTTTCTCTCTTTTTTTTTGCAAGCAATATATACACAATGATCCCAACTCAGAGAGAGATAATGATATACAAGAATGTTTTTCTCTCTTTTATTATATATATATATATATATATTTTTAGAATAAGAGATTTGGAGCTAGGAATTAATAGCGGGGGAAATGCCATAAAATAGAATCACTAAGGGGAGATTCACCAATGATTTTTAAAAGTAGAGAAATGATGTTCAAGATTTGTGGAGAAAGAAATATATATAACTCTCGGTTCACTCTATAAGACATGCACGACAACTTCAGCAGGGTAATCTAATCTACTCAGTTTCGATCACAAAAAAGCTAACTAATCCAGATATATCATAGCTAACATCATTCAATCATCCCGAAGTGAAGTGTACAATTCATGCATATAGAAGTGATAAAGGAAAAGAAATCAGTACTCCAGATATAGGCATTCAATGCGTGAATCTTGGTGTGTTTTCTGTGATAGCATACATATGAATATTCAGGCTCAGCTAATAATAAAACTTCATCCATTTTCATGTGGAAAAAGTGTGGGTTACTATTCTAGATGAAAAGCAAGTCATAGCATATGATATCAGAAATAAAATCTAAGACATGACAAATATAGCATGCATATAGAATAAGCTAACTCCATGTAGACATCATCACAGAAAATTCATCTCTAGCATGAGATGAAAAGGTAAAGAAATAAAGATAAGAAAAATAAATCTATGCAATGCGGCACACAGAGAAATAAGAAAAACGTGAGGCATGGCAAAATGAGAAAAAAATGATAAGTGAAAATAAGTGCAAACGCGGGAAGTGGCGTGAAAAACTAAAAATAAAGGTGGCAAAACGAAAAAGAACGTGAGAACTCACTCCCCCAAGCTAAACTGCACAGTGTCCTCAATGTGCAAAGTGTGGCACACAGAGAGACAAGTAATGAGATGGGCAAGTGAGGGTGCATGCATGATGGAAAGAAAAAAGATAATAAAACGAAAAATAAAGAAATGAAAATATGATGCTGATATGATGCAGGCACAGATATGAGTGATACGAGTATAAATGGGTCACCAAAAGCTCTCCCTCTCTCCCAAAAAAAGATATATAAAGATACGGCAAATGAGAATCCCAAAATAAGTGAGGGGAGGGGGAGTGGACAAAAAGGCATCAGGACCCAGCAGAAACGGGCAGCACAACGGCAAAAGGAATCGATGGCATCAAGGGTGCCTAGGAAGGTGGTGCTGCGCCGTCTCCGTCCTGAGGCGGAGGTGGTGGTGGTGTAGGCTGCTGAGCTGGGGTGGGCGTGGAAGTGGAAGCAGGTCTAGTGTGTGTGGCAGTGTGTGTGGAAACCTTCTGGGTGGGTGGGGGTACGCACGGAAGACGCTCTAAGATCTGTGTCAGGCAGTAGTGGATCTGAGGGATCAGGTCAAAGCGTCCAGCCATCATAGAGACGGTGGAGGACAGGGTCCTAAGGTCACCTCTAAGACCACTCACCTCCAACTCAAAAGCACGTATGCTCTGCAGTACAGTGTCGGGCGGGGGTGGTGCAGAGGGACGCACCGGTCTAGGCTGCGCAGGGCGGGGCTGGCGTACGCGAGTGGAGTATGTAACGGGCTCAGCAGAGAAGGGGACAAAAGGTGCCGCGCCAGCAAATGTGGGCCTGGCCTCAGTGTGAGGCCGGGACACCGGCTGGTGAGAAGTAGAGGCAGTGGCAGCAAAGGAAGCGTGCAAAAGTGGCAACGAGGTGGCAAGAGAGGTCAGTGGCCCAGAAGTGTGGACAGACGCCACGACGCTCTCGGAGAATACGGCGGCTGTGGAGACAGAGGACTCTACCGCTAGGGCGGAACTGTGTGGACCAAAAGGCGTAATCCCAGCGGAGATCATGCTAGCCATGGTCTCCATGACCGCGGCAAACGAGGGCGCTCCACTCTCGACAAAGGTCGGCGGGCGCTCGGGGAGTGCGGAGCAAAGAGGCTCCACGGACAGAGGGCCAGAGGTGGCAGCGGGAGTGGTGGGGACAGCCTCGGAAGTGGTGACAGTGGTGGAAGTGGGCTCAGCAAAAGTACTCTCGACACTGACAGATGTGGGGACAGAAGTGTCAGGAGCAGTGGAAACGTCAGGAACAGGCTGAGGGGACACAGGGTCGACGGGGTCGGCAGCAGGCTCGGCAGGGTGTGCAGCAGGGTCTGCGGGAGCAGCCTGGGCAGCGTGGGCAGCGTGGGCCTGCTCGGCCTCCTCGGCCTCGAGCACGTACGCAGCGGGGATGAGGACATCCATCGCTGGGAGCCAGTCAACGTGGGCCGGTGCAATCTGGGTCCGAGCTGGGCTCGGGAGAATCATGTAGTCGGCACCGAAGGGGCCGTGCAACCAGACCCAGTGACGCTCACCATGCGGACGCAGCATCTTCATCCGGGCCATAACGTCTATCGACAAGGAAGTGGGGCCCGGAACGCGTCGCAGGTCGTCAGGTAAGTCCTCGCCGGTCATCATGGTAAGCAGGGTGATCAGACCGCCGCAGCATATCGGTGAGCGAGCGCCTACCGACACAATGATACGGTCTAAAAACCAAGCCGCAATGTCGATCACGACGGCGGGGACAAGCTCGTGTCCATCCCTAGATAGAGCTCTGGGACGTGTCATCGCATAGAGCATGTAGAGCTCTGGCGTAGACATCGTGCCCGGCTCATATCTGGCCAAAAAGGTGGTCGCCATAAGGCGCTAGGCAATACGTAGGCAGGGGTGGACAATGGCCGAGGCCTTGGCCCTACTAGGGTCAAAGGCGGCGTGGTGGCCTGTGATACGTGCCCAGAAGGCACCGGCGTCGAAAGAGGGTGGAGGGATATGTGTGGGGCCGTAACCACGATCGGCTTCGGGGACTGCGGGCCATGAGAAGAATGCTCTCATCATATCGAGAGTGACCTGGCACTCTCGATCCATGAACCAGAATGAGCATCCCTCATCGGTCCGGGCGATCGAACTCAAAACCTCAAGTGTCGGGCGGGTAAAAGTATCCGCCGACACCTGGAAAAAATCTCGACAGCCCACGTTGTCGTACAACGTGAGCATCCCCTCAAGTACCCCCAGGCGTCCTAGGTCAGCGAGGTGTGCAAACCTGGAGGGTACGATCGAGCGCTGGGAGATACGCTCGAAGACGGCGCGGTGTGCGTCGTCTCGGAACGTAATCCCGAGCGGCCCGACCAGTGGAGCCGGTGGTGGTGGCTGTGGATCGGCAGGGAGAGGCTGTGCGGGCTGTGGGTGCACTGCAGGCTGTGCGGGGTGTGCGGGGCCTGCAGGCTGTGCTGGGTGGACGGCGTGTGTGGGGGAAGGCGGAGGAGAGTCCTCCACCAAGTGGGAGGGGCCGGGCTCGTCCGACCGCTTCCGCTTAGCGGAAGCTCTCGTCGACCGCGGCCGTGTCCGGGGCGGCATATCGGCCCCGAGCGCGCCTAAAAATGAAAAAAGTGCGGTGCGTGTAAAAGAATGGAAAGAGTATACCCAAACACGCCGCGAGTGATAAGCAGTGGAAGCGTGCGAAGTCCGCGCCTCCACGAAGTCCTGAGCAGCCCGTAGAAGCTCCCCTGAGCTCCCCTAAGCTCCAAAAAGCAACCTGCGCATGAAAAAGCGATATCAGCGAGTAATAATCAAAATGTATGGAGCAATAGGGGTATAACAGATAGATATGGGAATTGATTCGGGTTAGGGGTTCGATTAATACACGGATCCTCAAAAACTACGCAAAAAGAGGAGAAAACGGGCAAATCAAGCTATACCGGAGGTGATCGGAGACAAGGCCGCCGACGGCGACTCGGGCGGGGTGCGGCGATGGTCGGCCGGCGGTGGCTGGCCGAGCGGCGGCGCACGCGGGCGTGGTCGGGCGAGTGGGGGCTGGGTGAAGCGAGATCGGGCGATGGGAGCTGAGGGGGCGCGGGTGATTTGGGATTTGCTATTTCGAAATCCGCGCCCCCCTCACCACTTATATATAAAAGAGTTACGACTCGGCCGAGTGACGTGCTCACTCGGCCGAGCGAGGCAAATAAAAATTTTCTCCCCGATATCGCTTCGGCCGAGTGGCTTTGCCAGCCTCGGCCGAGTGACGTAAGTCCATTCGGCCGAGTGACTCAAGCTACTCGGCATGACTCGCCCTAGGAGGGTATCCGTTTCACTTGGCCGAGTGAAAATGTATACTCGGCCGAGTAGCAGTTATATCGAAATCAAGAAAATAAACAGAGAGTTGGGTACAGCAGACTTCCCTCGTTCGTGAGCAGCTCGGCCGGACGAACTTGTGTACTCGGCCGAGTGACTAGTATACTCGGCCGAGTGAGCCTTGTGTTCTGCTGTTTGTCTTCGTTTGGGCTCTAAACTCCGTCTTTCTTCCTCCAGTCGATTTCATCCTCCTCCTAAGCGTCGAGCGCCTTCTTGGGGCGCTCCTCGTCGTCTCGTTCATCCTCCTCATGATGGATCTACCTATCTCCTCTCCTGTCAAGAAAAATAGGACCCGTTATCACAAAATTTTTGGTCGAATGACTCAAAACACTAAAAATCTCTAAAACGAAAATAAGGAAAAAGTAAAAATAAAGCAAAAACCGTCGGGTTGCCTCCTGACAAGCGCTCGTTTTAGGTCGTGAGCTCGACCCCCTATAATTTTCAATCAATGCGGGATGTTTGGTGCATATGAGATGCACCCGTCAAACTTCCCGGGGAGCGCGCTTGGATTTGGACGTGGCGGCGTAACGTTCTCCCTCGGAGGTCTCTTGTCTCGAATAGTGTTGGGGGGAGGCTCCCCCAAGCTAGCATTTGCCCCGGTCAACGGCTTAACCGGCGATGCCGATTTCCGTACCGGCGGAGCTTGCTTTGGAGACTTTAATTTCGAGAGCTTGCAGAGCTCTCGAATCCTTGCGACATCAGCGTCGCCTTCATCTTCATCAGCGGAGAAGTCGGGGGAATCATCTTTATTCTCTTCATCTCGGCCTAAATCCGGGCCTTCTTCAAATTCTTCATCAAAAAGAGCGCCGATTGAGTGAGGAATCGCCTCCTCTATCACCTCATCGAGGAGGTCCATGAGATCATCCGACCGTTCCTTGAGCAAATATACCCTATTGGTTTCGCCTGTCGGGATTCCTTCGGAATAGTGCTTGAGCCTTTGACCATTTACTTTGAACGTGGAACCGTCCTTGCTCTCCAACTCGAATGCTCCTCCCGGTTGTATATGCTTGATGGTGAAAGGTCCGGACCAACGTGACCTCAACTTACCGGGAAATAGTCGGAGCCGGGAATTGTAGAGCAAGGCTTTGTCTCCTACCTTGAAGTCCGTGACGGTTATGCGGGCATCGTGGAAAATCTTGGTCCTTTCCTTGTAAATTCTCGAGCTCTCATAGGCGTCTCTCCTTATTTCATCAAGCTCGTTGATGTCCAAGAGTCGCCTCACCGCCGCACTCTTGTAGTCGTAGTTAAAGGTCTTGATGGCCCAATATGCGCGGTGCTCCAACTCTACCGGCAAGTGGCAAGCCTTCCCATAAACTAGACGGAATGGTGTGGTGCCGATGGGGGTGCGAAAGGCCGTGCGATAAGCCCATAGAGCATCGTTTAACTTCATTGACCAATCCTTTCTAGACCGATCCACGGTTTTCTCGAGAATTTGCTTGATCTCTCTATTTGAGACTTCCACTTGGCCGCTTGTCTGGGGGTGATAAGCCATGCCAACTCTATGATTTACCCCGTACTTCTTTAGCATGGCTTCAAACTTGTTCTCTATGAAGTGACTTCCCCCGTCGCTTATCAGGGTACGCGGCACTCCAAAGCGCGGGAAGATATTTTGCTTGAAGAACTTGGAGACGACCCTTGCATCATTAGTAGGAGTGGCAATTGCCTCCACCCATTTGGAGACGTAGTCGACGGCCAATAGGATGTATTTGTTGCCATTGCTCGATGGAAATGGTCCCATGAAGTCTACTCCCCAACAATCAAAAAGCTCGATTTCTTGGATGGGCCTCATTGGCATTTCATTGCGCTTGGAGATATTCCCGGTCCGTTGGCATCTATCGCACCCTTTTACAAAGTTGTGGGTGTCTTTAAACATTGTCGGCCAGAAGAACCCGCTCTGCAAGATCTTAGCGGTGGTTTTAGAGGCAGCATGATGTCCCCCGCATGGTAGACCGTGGCAATGCAAAATGATAGACGTTGCCTCCTCTTTAGAAACACACCTACGAATGACACTATCTTTGCATATCTTGAAAAGGTAAGGATCTTCCCAAAAGTAGCTACGGACCTCATGCATAAATCTCCTCTTTTGTTGCGTGGACATCCCATGCGGTTTGATTCCGCAAGCCAAGTAGTTGACGAAGTCCGCGTACCAAGGTACTTCCCCGGTCCTTACCGCATATAGCCTCTCATCAACAAATGTGTCATCAATAGGTAAGCTCTCATCCTCCTTGTCGCGAATGAGCCTAGATAAATGATCCGCCACGACATTGTCTGTACCCTTCTTATCTCTGATCTCTAGGTCGAATTCTTGCAACAAGAGTATCCACCTAATCAACCGGGGTTTGGCCTCCTTCTTGTTTAAAAGATACTTCAATGCCGCATGGTCGGTGTGGACAATCACCTTGGAACCGAGGAGGTAGGAGCGAAACTTCTCTATAGAATAGACGACCGCTAGAAGCTCCTTCTCGGTAGTTGTGTAGTTTTTCTGCGCGTCATCCAATGTCTTGCTTGCGTAGTATATCGCATGAAGCTTCCTATCTTTCCTTTGTCCCAATACCGCTCCAATGGCTTGGTCGCTAGCATCGCACATTAGCTCAAAAGGGAGGCTCCAATCCGGCGGTTGTATGATAGGCGCTGAGACTAGCGCTTCCTTCAAGGTGTTGAAAGCTTGCAAGCATTCTCCTGAAAAGTCAAAAGGAACATCTTTAGCGAGCAAGGAAGTAAGAGGTCGGGCAATCGAGGCGAAATCCTTGATGAAGCGGCGATAAAACCCCGCGTGACCAAGGAAACCTCTAATGCCCTTGACATTAATAGGAGGAGGAAGTTTTTCGATTACCTCAATTTTTGCTTTATCTACCTCGATTCCTCTTGAGGAAACAAGATGTCCGAGAACTATACCTTCCGTTACCATGAAGTGACACTTCTCCCAATTGAGAGTGAGATTGTTTTGTTGGCACCTTTTCAGGACTTTAGTGAGATTTTCCAAGCAAGAGTCAAACTCACTTCCGTAAACCGAGAAATCATCCATAAAAACTTCCATAATGTTTTCAATATAATCGGAAAATATGGATGTCATACATCTTTGAAAAGTGGCGGGAGCATTACAAAGGCCGAACGGCATCCTACGGTATGCATAGGTGCCATAGGGACAAGTGAAAGTTGTCTTTTCTTGGTCATCTTCGTGCAAAGGGATTTGGAAGAAACCCGAATACCCGTCTAGATAGCAAAAGTATTTATGGTTCGCGAGGCGTTCAAGCATTTGATCAATGAATGGCAATGGGTAATGGTCCTTTCGGGTGGCTTTATTGAGTTTCCTATAGTCAATGCACATTCGCCATCCTGTGACAGTGCGCGTAGATATTGGCTCCCCTTTTTCATTCTTTATGACAGTCATCCCCCCTTTCTTAGGGACGACGTGAACGGGGCTAACCCATCTACTGTCCGAGATAGGATAAATTATACCGGCTTCTAGCAATTTTAGGATTTCTTTTTTAACCACCTCCTTCATGTTCGGGTTTAACCGCCTTTGAGGCTCTATGGAGGTGGCTTCGGTATCCTCCAAATGGATCCGATGCGTGCAAAGCCTAGGGCTTATCCCTTTTAGATCGGAGATAGTGTATCCCAAGACATCTTTGTGGCTCCTAAGAACGTCTAGGAGTTTTTCAAGTTGATCTTGTGTGAGGTGGGAATTGACTATCACCGGGAAAGTCAATTTATTACCCAAAAAGGCATACCTTAGATTCGGCGGTAATTGTTTAAGCTCTACCTCAGGTGGCGCTGCTCCTTCCACTTCATCGGCTCGCATGAGTTCGACTTTCTCCTTGTCATCCGGGTTTAGCTCATGTTCAGGTGGCATGCTTTCTTGTGACGAGTCAGACTCGCTACTTAGTGAGGATGAGGCATCGAAATAGGCGCCCTCCGATTCAGGGCTAGCTTCGCCAAAACCTTCACTCTGCTCCAGTTCGTACCTGGAATCAAGAAACACATCAGACGATTCATAAAAACAAGAGTGAGCGTCATAGAGTGTAACTCCCTGATCGTCGGTTTGCTCGAAGGGTTCTTCGGGAGCATAATGTTCTTCGACACTCGCTCTATTGTCTTCGAAATACAATTTGTCGTCGACCACGTCAACTCTGACATTGCCTCCGATAGTCCCCTCCGGGGAGATTTGGTCCATCACAAAACTAGCAAATAGTTGTTCGTCGGGGTCTTTGATATCAATAGCAAATGCTCCGGTAGCGTGGACCTCGTCAACAAGCTCCTTAAGGAGGTCTGTGAAGGAGTCATAGTCTTCTCGACTGAGTTCCATTATTGGCAGTGCATCCTCCATTCTCCCTGTTAAGATCTTATGCAAAATACGGGGAGAATATGCAAATATGGCGCAGTCCCCGACAACGGCGCCAAAAACTTGATCGCTCCGGGACGTACACCCAAAGAACGGTTGTAGTTTTACCGCAAGCGCACGGTATAGCGGCGAGCGGGTATCGAACACAGGGAGGACGAATGACTGTGCTTGCTCCTAATCAACCTGGCTATTTAAGAATAGAGAGAATTGCCTTGGGCGATCCTGTCACAATCGTCAGACAAATGTGCGAAATATCAAATCAAATAAAGAACGTCTAGGGAATGGGGAATCCCCGCTACTCACCGTATTTCATAAATGTGGTTCGTCGGTATCAAAATTGCTAGAATGAGAATTTGGATGAACTAGTTGCAACTAAATGTGGAACCAAGCTCACGCTCTCGCGCTGTTGCCGGTCTATAGCTATCCTAGGGTCGGGTCCAATCTCTTGCAAACCCTAGCCTAGGAAAGCTAGCATTAAGATCAACATCATCGTCCAATTGCGCACCGAGCCCAATCTCTTGCAAACTCGGTCCACAATCTAAATTAGGATAGTTCCTACCCGTCCAATCTCTTGCAAACGGGTATCGGCACGGAATTGCAACCGGAGATCCTAGTATCGGTCCAATCTCTTGCAAACCGATACTTCGAAAGTCCGACTCCAACCCAATTCAGATTTCTAGGGCTTCCTATCAAATTGGGATCCAATCTCTTGCAAATCCCAATTGATATGAATACCTAGCTATCCGTAGTAATTCGATCCCAATCTAATCTCTAATTATTGATTCTAGCACAATTTCTACCAATTTATCACAAATACGAAATTGGGCTTGTAGGGTTCATCCCCACGCCCCAAGACGTGGAGACTACTCACAAATCATAGCAATAGCACAAAAATAATCAATGAAATAGGCAATGGAATTCATCACAACAATGATATAAACAATAAAAATAGAGTTTTTGGGGAAGAGAGATGCAAACCAATGTAGTTCTTCAATTAATCCAACAAAAATCCAAGTTTTTCCTCTTCTCCAATCACAAATAATAAAGCTAAAAAGTAATCTCAAAAAGCTGCAAAAAATCTAAGAGATCGCTCTCAAAACTAGGGTAAAAACAGGGCTTAAATAGCCCCAAAAATCGTCCAAAAATCCTGACCAAAACGCCCCTGCACAGCCTGTTTTCCGCAAATTTCGCTACAGGCAGCGCATCGCACTCGGCCGAGTGACAAAAGTCGCTCGACCGAGTGAAAACCTTGTCATTTTCCAGTAAGTCGGGGGCTTCAAGGGTCTTCAGTTCGGAGGCGGCTCGGCCGAGTGAGTTGTCGTCACTCGGCCGATGGCTTCACTGCACTCGGGCGGACGTGGTTTACCACTCGGCCGAGTGGGTCTTCTGAAGCTCAGGTGGCTGAAAAACAGAAACTTCGATATTTTGGAGGGGCTTCGTCTGGGCGCCACTCGGGCGGACGTGGTATCGTCACTCGGCCGATGTGGTCTCCGTCGCTCGGCCGAGTACACATGGAAATCGTGTCTGAACGGGTCGGCCGAGCAGTGTCTCGCTGGTCGGCCGAGTGGCTCCTCCACTCGGCCGAGTGGGACACAAAAGATGCCCAATCTGATTGTTTTGGCCTCCTCGTCGCTCCTGCGACGTCCATTCTTCTTCCGCTCCTCTCCAACAACAAAATATCCCTCGGGGAGGTCGTCGGTGGCCGTCTAGAGTAAGCGCGTCTCGAGATCACTCCAAATCGCGCCAAATCACCTGAAATGCGACAAAAACAACAAATCGTGAAAAGCATCGCAATATCGTCGATATATCGTGAAAAACATGATTTGGGCGATCTAAATGGCATGCAAATACACGGAAAAAAGGTGTAAAATATGGAGTGATCAGCACTCACATCGCAAGTATCCACTTTGGATGCTTCTTTGCATTCTCTCAAAGAGAAGTATGAGTGCACGTTAGGCCGTATCAATGATTTCAATAAAGGTAAGGGCCATTTGGATAATATCCTAAATGACTTACTTCCGGCCAAACACCACATTGGCTTGGGGTATAAGATGGGAGACTCATCCAAATCGCCTACCACCTTTGTTAGGCCGACATCCGATGGCACGACGAGTGGGAGCAAACACCCCATTGGTAGTTCTCCTACCAATAGTGCTTCCACTTCGTACACACCCCCGATTGGAAAGAAACCCACTTTGGGTAGACCTCCAAAGAGGGGTCATGCATTTTTGTACTCACATGCTATGCCACGTAGGAACACACATCCTACTCCACCGGTGCATGCAAATGTTAATGATGATTTTTATACTCCGCACCCACGAGCACGTGCAAACACTCATATGAGACACCCACGTGCACGTAATCATGCTCATGCACATCCTAATGCTTATGTTCAAACATCTCATCAACATGTGCATGCCTACTCTCATAATCATCCTCATGCATACACACCTCATGCTTATCCACGTATGTATGCTACACCACATCATGGATCTCATGCTCATCATAATGCTATTGCTAGATCTCATGCTCCTAGCCCACATGCACCACATAGAAATCAACCTTTTGTGCATGCAACCACTAGGAAGAGGATTCCCAAAATTTACACTATTTGGGGTCCCAAGAACATTAGCAATCATGATATGAATGTTTATGTGCAATCCTATATTAATGATGTTATTTTGAATGATGATTATGTTGGAAAGTCAAGTTCCTCTTGGACTTGGTTTCCGAAGGGTTAGTTCCTTTAACTCTTCATTGCTTGGTACCATGAGTATATGATCATGTTATGGGTACCAAGGCATATGTTTATAAAATTGATTTTGATTATGTTAATTTATGGGTTACAATAATTTTTATTTCGTATTTCAAATTTGTTGTCTAACCCATTGGATCCAAAAGGGTTTTTGGATACCAAAATGAAATTTTCTAGGTTCAATCCACCGTGGAATACCAACCCTACCAACTCCTCGATTTGCGAAGACTTTCATTCAAACGGAGTTGATGGTGCTTAGGTAATGCACCAATGTAGGGGGAGCTTAATGTTGTAAGTATGATATTACATTTGGTATCCATGAGGGTTGAATGCATGCTTGGTTAGAATCTATTTCTTTACATTGGTATCATTTTGTTTCTCCTAACATGATAGAATTGTGAATGCCATAAATGCTTTGAAATTCATATCTATTTTTGGCATGACATGTTTTTAAAAGTTATTATGATGATTTTCGTATTACTTTTATCACCTTGTCACTTCTCATCGCACACTTCACTTAGTTTTGATGTGCTTTTACTTTATGTTCATTTTCGATCGATATTGTATCATTTGATATTCTATGATGTGCACCACTCTTCTGATGGATCATTCCTTTGTGCACATTTTATGTATGTCTCTGATCTTGATTTCATCGCTCGACGATTTATTTTGAATCAATAGCTTTAGTTGTATGAAAACATAGAATTGTTTTCCATGCACTAAAATAGCTATAAATGTTGATATTGGAGAGTAAATTCATTGCTTCAATAAGTGAATTTACATTTGATATTTTGATGATTTTAGTTTTCGATTTTCGACTATGGTCTCATTGACACGCTTTATTCGAATTTTATTTTGGTGTCATATGAAACGTGGTCGTATTCTTAGACTCCCATGCTTTATGAATTATTTGGCCATGATTTATTGTCATTGGCTTCCTCCCGTTCTTTTTGGATTATGCCAAAGGGGGAGAGATATAATAATGGCATGGCATGTGCTAAATGATAATTTACCATGAATCTAATTTGATATGGTAGATTCAGGGGGAGTTAAGATATAAAATTTCAAATATTGGATTTGAATCTTTACTTTCATCGTCTGCTTGATGTATGTGCTTATTATTTCATATGGAACTAATGTGTCATCAATGCAGGGGGAGTAAGTATATTCCATTTAGTACATTATTATTGATTATTATTTATGTTGGTTTGTCATCACCAAAAAGGGGGAGAATGTTGAGTATTGGAATCCCCGGATTTGGTTTTGGATGATGAGCAAACATAAATAATTCGTGAACTAACAATTTGTGAGCGCAGTTATGGAGATCGTCGCCAAAATACCACGTACAACAAAAGCGACGTCTCAATACTACTCAATATGCGTGATCGTGTGCCTGGAGCTTCGTTGAAGCTCAAGGAGCAATATTGAAGTCAAGAGGAATGAAGATTGAAGCTTTGAAGACGGCTCGTAAGGTTTATCTTATAGTCTTCTAGCTTCATAGATTAGAATGTTAAGCCTTGAGTAGGACTTACCTTATAACCTTCATTTCGCTCATATCTTAGAGCTAGGATTATCATAGAAGCCATTAGAAACTTTCCCGAAGCCTATCGCTCTTTCCCTCGGCTTCGAGTGCATGTTAGTTGGTTCATGAAGGGTCACCAACCGACTAGATGACGATTTAGTCGGTCGACAACTCTACTTGAACCGACTAGTTTGCCTTCTCTAATTCAGCTCTTTCTATGACTACAGTTAGTCGGTCAAAGAAGAGTCACCGACCGACTAGATGACGATTTAGTCGGTCAGTAATCCTTCTTAGACCGACTAGTTGTGTTCAGTCTTTTTCAGCCTGAGCTACTGTTTCGAGTTAGTCGGTCAAAGAACGTTTACCGACCGACTAGTTGAGAAACTAGTCGGTCAGCATTTGTTCTTAAACCGACTAAGTCATCTTGAAGTCAACCTATTCCTTTTCCACGTTAGTCGGTCCAAGAACATTCACTGACCGACTAGTTGAGAAACTAGTCGGTCGGCAAGTCTTCTTAGACCGACTAGTTGTCTTTGCCTGGAACTTCACCTTTTGGCTGTTCAACCATTAGTCGGTCTACGTTGTATCACCGACCGACTAGTTGATGAACTAGTCGGTCAGTGATCCTTCTTTGACCGACTAGTCTGGTTCAGAATAGAGCCGTTGGGATCTTTTTGAACTCGTTTTTCCTTGCCCTTATAAATAGAATCCTGATTCATTTCTTGAAGGGGTTAAGCAACATATTGGAGATATTTTCAGATCAAAAGAGAAGAGCTATCAACTCTATTTCCAAGCTCTCTCTTCTCACAAGAATCTCTCCCTCAAGTTCTTGAGTCCTATATCCTCAAGAGAGATTCTCTCCATTGTGAGCCATTCAAGCTAGAAGCTTGATTCTAGGTCACCATCTCCACCCTAGGCTTCCATTGCTGGTCATCTTCTTGAAGCTAGGGTTTGGTGCCATCTTCCTCCATCAAAATCCTCTTTGCCCTAATTTGGTAAGAAATCTCAAGGCATAGGTATTTTGTTGGTAAGCATTTCATTTCAGTTATATTTGAATTGTATACTCTCGGTTGTGAGAGGTTTTGCGTGATCGCGGGTTGTGGGAGTCACGGTCATCGATTGTAGGTCGATTGCACTTGTGATGTTTTCGCAAGTGTTCTTATTGGAAATCTTGAGTTAGAGTTTCTAACTCAAGTATCCGGAAGGGATCCGGGTGGTTGGGACGTAGGATCACCGGGAACAAGTCGGGGAGACTTGGGTGGATCCGAACCCATTAAACCATTGTGTTTGCGTTTGCATTTATTCTTGTTGATCGTTGTAATTCCGCATTGTTGTTTGTTAATTGCACGATAATTAGGAATAACTCTCCCTATTATTTAAAAGTACTATTCACCCCCCCCCCCCCCCCCCCCCCCCCTCTAGTACATGTGCAGTGTCTTTCCAGGGCACTACAACTTGGTCGGAACCAAGGTCCGACCCCATTGATGAGCTTTCTCGTCTGTTCAGGTCAAGAAAATCCAGCTGCGCCGAGTCTACCCTTCGGCATCCAATCAGCCCGGAGCCGAACGCGCTCGCCCCCGAGCCCGTTCATCTCCACTCGCACGGAGGCCGTCGCTTTGCCGAGGACTCCATTCGGCACACCGACGCGCGCGCTCTTCGCCAAGCTAAACGAGCTACTCCGCATCCCCGAAGGCCGCACGTGACCCGCGTGATCACGTTGACCTCCGGCCCTCCAGTCAACTGACCCGTAGTGAAAAAACAAACCGGAACAGTTCTAATGACAGACAGATCAATGTTGGACTGGATGTGTCTGTGCTTAGACAATCACGTGATTTACCATCAAGAAGAATCGTTAGCGACTCGAACCTAGGTTGATCGCCCCCGCCTTTGGCTCACCCTACGCTTAAGTTAGAACCAGATATAGATAAGAAATATAACTTACATGCTCCTTTGAAGATATGAAAACGAGCATCAACACAATAACTGTAGTCTGCCTTTTGTGCTCAGATACCACAAATGGAATATCATGACAGCATGCAGGCATAGCTGATCTTAGCTTAAAGTCTGTCCCAAAGTTAGAGAGTAATACAACTGAGATGGACTGATTTGATCCTTTTATCACAAACCCTTGAAAGAATCAAACGAGATTCAGGCTATCTCCTATTACTTACACCGGCGCAGACACCGACGAATTGCATAGCACGCAAAACTCCGACATCATTCTTCGAATGACGCTCCCGGCCTCCACCTTCATCCCCCTGCTCTGCCTATTCCACAGGTGCAGAGCAAAGCTCTCCTCCCTTATCCTTCCTAGCCTCGCCGACGCCCACTCGGCGTCTTCGGCCCCCTTCGGCCTGAGAAACAGCCTGCCGATCCTTGTCCAATCCACCGGGTAGAACGCCGCCGGTGGCAGCACCGCGAACTCGACCCCGGACCGCCCGGCCAGCCTCGACGCCACCCTGGAGACTAGGTAGGGCCCGTTGTGACCCCACTTGCTCCCGTCAAAGTTTCGCGCAAACTCCTCGATGAAGCCGCGAAGCAGGGGGTGACCCGCGTCGAACACCATGACGGCATTGTTCAGCCGGGTCCAGTTGCCGGTCCGGGCGTCGACGGTCTGCGCTCCGACGGCGTTCTTCAGGGCCAGGAAGCTCCTCAGCACCACGACGTCGGTGTCAACGTAGGCGCCTCCGTACTTGTAGAGGAGGAGGAGGCGTAGCAAGTTGGAGAGGTTCTGCCCGATGGGGACCTGGCCGGGGCGCACCTCCCCCTTGCGGAGCCGCTCGGCCATTCGCTCCGCCGGGGTGCCGCCGAGCAGATAGGGGTAGTCGGGAGACAATGCGGCCGCCCTGAAGCCCCGAACGGAGAAGGGTCTCAGCAGGCGCCGGCCCCTGGCGGAGTCCAAGGCGTCGGAGACGATGAGAAGGCAGGCGTCGGGGTGCGACTTGAACAGCGTCTCGACGCAGAAGAGCTCTCGCTGGCCGAAGAGCCCGAGGGGGGCAATCCACGTCATGAAGAAGCGAGGCCGGCAAGGGGGGGAGGAGGGTGGGTCGAAGAAGGCGGCTGCCCGGGCGGCGAAGCGGGTGGATTGGTTGTTGGGTCGCATGAATTTGAGCCACCGGCGCCGGGATCTGCTTGTTCCCCGGGAACGACGCGGCCCGCCAACAGCGGTGCTGTTGTCGACGTGCAGCTCTTGAAGGGCAAGGATATTGATGTGGGTCGAGATGGGCCTGTGGGTGGCCGGCGTTGGATGGGGGAATGGGGTTGTAAGGCAGAGGATGCCGAGGCCGAGGCCGTCGCCGGCGAGGAGGAGGAGGAGGGAGGTTGGGAGGAAGAATAGCATGAAGGAGATGAACCAATGTCTCTTCCTCCTCCTATGACTAGCGCCGCCGCCGCCGCCGCCGCTCTTTGTTGGGGTCGGCATCGCGGTCGATTTGCTTGAGAGGAGAATGACAGCGAATTAATGGGAGAGATTCATTCCAAAAAAAAGCCGAGCCATGGTGAGGGAATCGTGCAATAGTTAACTGCTAAATTACGGTTGATTAATTAAGCAACAAATTGATGATTAACACAGAGAGGAGGAGACGTGCAATTGAGAAAAATTTGACCTTGTATAATAATAATAATAACAATTATTATTATTATTATCATCATGATCGTTATTATATCTCTTGGATCTCGAGGTGTGCATTGCTTTCTTCTTCGTCTGTTCTTCTGAATTGAATAACAATGCGTGGAGCTTTCTCAAGAGGACGTGGGGTTAATTACACTAAACCCGAGTAAGGGTTGGCCCGTTTTCACTAAAACCCAAATAATATTGATATATTTGGTCTGTGTGTCTATAGCAATTTGGTATATCAATTTGGTCTGTTTGTAGCAATTTGGTCTGTGTGTTTATAGCAACTCCCCGTATGCACGTGGGTCTCGTTTTAGTTTCGGTTGGTTAGAGCTCGGAGTTAATGTGACCAAAACTTCCAACTATTAAAAAAAGAAAATATATATATTTTTTCCATTTTTTTCGGGCTACAATGGAAGTCGTCGAACCCTCGTTTAAATATTTTTAGATTTGTATAAATGGAGCTTGATACGGCCATTCTGACATGGCTCAAGATCGAACGGCCCAAGTCCACACCACAAGTGGGCGGCCCAAGTGAAGAGCAGGCCGAACGACGAGGCCTCTGTGAAGACTGGGAGACGGGTTGGCCTCGGCCGAAACAGGCGCCCCCCATCAGCCCACGTCAGAGAGGGACCGCTCCCCTTAAGACGCACCCCCTTAATCACCATTAAGGGGCCCCATTATACCCACCTTCATGATCCAAGAAGACGCCATCAAAGAGGCGGATCATGGGAGCGGATTGGGGGACGTTGAGGAGGCGCGGACGTGGGAGAACTCCTACAAAAGGGACTCGAGGTACAACGTACAAAGGACCACTTCCTAGATACCAAAGAACCAAGGTATTCCTCTCACGACCTTGTCTTCCCCTTTACATTTCCTCTCCATAGCTCGGCTCGAGGACTCGAGTATCGGCCTCCCCGTGAGCCGTGCCGATCCCACCGAGCATCCTTCATATTCGTTCTGACTTAGGCATCGGAGCGGTCTTGGTTGTAACCAAGGTCCGACCCCCTTGACGAGCTTCCTCGTATGTCCAGGTCGATCAGGTCCAGCGACGCTGAGGCTACCCCTCAGCGTCTTCCCATCCAAAGCCAAGTGTCCTCAGCAATGAGCCCGCTCGCTCCCACCACGAGGAGGTCGTCGCTTTGCGGAGGCTACCCTTCGGTAAACCGACGCGAGGATCCGCGTGCCCTCAACTGATCCAGGAGGTCCCACGTGCCCCTCTGGGCCCCGTTGACCTCCCTCCTTTCGGTCAACAATTCAGCGGTGAGAAAACACCCTGAAACATCTGGCACCGTCTGTGGGAACATCGAGAAAACACCCACGTCAAAACAACCACATCGTCGAAATGGAACCAGCCTGCAACGGAGTGGGACGCATGCTCCCCATCCACGAGGAAGACGACTACATCCCGCCTGAGAACTAGTACATCCACACCACGGGGGGGGGACCAGTGACTCACGCTCGGTGACTCAAGAGCAGCTCTGCCTCTTCGCCCAGGAGACGAACGGCCACCTTCAGACCTTAGCTGCATCAATCCAATAGCTCGCAGGAGGCACATATCTCCCCGAAGGAGGGTCGGTTGTCGCCCCGGATCGATGGGGACCCCAATATCCCATGCGATCGGCTGTGATCACCAACCACGGCGGCGAAGGCGTTAACCAGGAGCGACGGTTCACTATGCCGAACTTCATCCCGGTGCGATCCCTCACACCCACTTCACTTCAGGACGAGGCGGATGGAAGGCACGAGCAGACTAAAGACGAATCAACCACGGCCTCGTCCCAACGACTACGCTCGGCACACCGACGGTCGGCCGATCGTCGAGCCGTCGAGGAGCGGCAAGGTCGGAGCGGGAACCCCTGTCGGAAGAGACGCAGGGACAGGAGGGACTACCATGAGAGGAGAGGTGCTTGACAACCAATGCCTATCCCTAGTTCAGATGGGCACCGAGCATGCTCCCCTCAGACTCCTGTTAGCCCGCCGCGAGGACTTGGCACTCGCACTGAGACATTGCCGGCCCCCGGAGACACCCAAGATGACCACTGCCCATTGGCAAAAAGCATCACCGACTCTCGAATACCCTCCTAGTCCAAGGTGCCGACCCTAGAGAAGTACGATGCCACTGGGGACCCAGAAGATCACGTGATGGACTACGAAGGGGTCAAGGCATTCCAGGGAGCCGACGACACCCTACTTTGTTGGGGGCTTCTACTCCACCCTCCGGAAGTCCGCCCGGAGCTAGTACCACAGCATCCCCCATCGCTCCATCACCAACTTCAAAGACCTCTCCCAGAGGTTCTACAAACAGTTTATGGCTGGCCGACAGATAAAGCCAGACTCGGAGCTTCTGTTCAACGTGGTACAGAGGCCCGGCGAATCTCTGAGAAGCTATATGCGATGCTTCAACACCGAGAGACAGAATGTGGAAAGCAGCCCCGAACTGGTCGTGAAGACGGCACTAAAGAAAGGGCTCAGACACCAGGGCCTGAAGAAGTCGCTGCACAATGAGCCCGCAAAAGACCTCGCAGAGGTGATAGCCCAGGCAGAGCGCTACATGCTGACGGAAGAGGCATTGGTAGCAGAGGAAGGGAACCTCCCTACGGGGGCCAAGCGGGGCTCCAAGCGAGGCAAAAGCGAGCGTCGTGAGCTGGACGACCCCAGACGGGAGAAGAAAGCAAGGGGAAGCAGCAGAAGGAGGAAAGCGATCCTCCAGGCTGAATGCCACCCCAGACACCGTCCTGACACAAGCTCAGAAGGAGGGTCACATTGGCAGGCCACCCCCAAAAATGAAGAGTGTCAGAAGAGACAAGGAGAAATACTGCTGGTACCATAAAGACAACAGCCATGACACCGACGACTGCTGGCACCTGAAGAAGGACATAGATAAGCTCATCAACCGCGGCACCTGAAGAACTTTGTCGAAGACTCAAAGACAACCCCTGGGGAGGGGATGTCTAAATAGGCGGACAAAGAAAAAATGGTGAATGTCATCCAGACTGCTCTGCGCGTCATCGAGTGAGAGGACGGGACACCCAGCCACAGCTCCACCCCTAGGCGAGACTAGCTCGCCCTTATCTTCCCTGCTTTATTTCCTTTCAAAATGTATTTCCAATCCAAAGAAAGAAATGCTAGTTCACATCAAAGCAATTGTTTCTCATCCCTCCTCAAACCATAAGACTAGGGGCGACTCCCCCAGCGGGCCAACCGCTCTGATCGACCATAAGGCTGGGGGAGACTCCCCCAGCAGGCCGATCGCAACGATCGACCGTAAGGCTATGGGCAGCTCCACCAACGGGCCGATCACAATGATCGACCGTAAGGCTTGGACAACTCACCCAGCAGGCCGATCACAACGATCGACCGTGAGGGTGGGGGCAACTCCCCTAGTGGGCCGATCACAACGATCGACCGTAAGGCTGGGGGAAACTTCCCCAGCGGGCCGATCCCTCGCTCTGCCATAAGCCTAAGGGTAGCTCCCTTAGCAGGCTGACCGACCTGACTGATTGTTAGGCTGGGGTAGCTCCCCCAGCAGGCCGGTCTGTTGATTGATCGTAAGCCTGAGTGTAGCCCTCCGGCTGGTCGATCGACCCCGTCACCCGTAAGGCTAGAGGCAAGTCCCCTAGCAGGACGATCACTCCGATCAACCGTAAGGCTGGGGAAAACTACCCCAGCAAGCTGATCCCAACGATCGCCCCCAAGGCTGGGGCAACTCCCCCAGCAGGACGATCACTCTGATCAACCGTAAGGCTGGGGCAACACCCCAGCAGGCTGATCCCAACGATCTTCCCCAAGGCTGGGGGCAACTCCCTCCGCAGGACGATCACTCTGATCAACCGTAAGGCTGAGGGAAACTCCCCCAACAAGCTGATCCCAATGATCGTCCATACGGCTGGGGGTAACTCCCCCAACAGGATGATCACTCTGATCAACCGTAAGGCTGGGGGAAACTCCCCCAGCTGGCTGATCCTAACGATCACCCACAAGGCTGGGGTAACTCCCCCAGCAGGACAATCACTCTGATCAACCATGGGGCTGGGGACAACTCCCCCCGGCTGGACGATCACTTTGATCAACCGTAATGTTAGGGGCAACTTCCCTAGCAGGCCGATCATTCCAATCAGATGTAAGGGCAAGCCGACCCCTGACCCAGTTGCCTGGTTGGCATCTGACCTGGAGACTAAAGGCGACCCATCAGTAAGACGGACACCCGCTTAGCCGAAAGGTCGAGACCATTCATCTACAAAACAAAACAGATCAACCGGCCATCAAGCAAAGCGAGGTGGTTCCACAGAGATAATCTATCCAAATTTGATTTGAGAGCAAGGGGGACTTCCAATGATGAGCCCCGACAAGCCCCGGCCAGACGACAACTAAGCAAACGTAGAGAAAACCCCCCCGCTACTCAGCCCAGTGGACCGCCCCGGCTTGAGCAACGGGATGGGGGCAACTAAACATGGGAAGCATAACCAGACCTAGAGAACGCTTGATAAATACACAACAGCACATGAAAAGGTAAAAGTTTCAACAAAAAGTTATGTTCCAAAACATCATTCTTTACAAGGGGGCAGACAAAAATGTGGGGGACATCGCCTACAACGCCGGAGCTCGAGAGGAAGCATCCTCATGGGCCTCCCTTGCTCCAAGCGAACGGGTCCCTCGGGGACTACCCAGGGCCGAGGAAGCGTCTGTTGGACCCGCTCCTCGAGTCTCTGAAACCCGTCCCTGAAGGCCCCCTCAATCCTTGGGGCCAAGATGTCTTCATATGCTTGAAACACCTCCCGGAGAGAAGCCGCGATCCTTGGTGCCAAGATCTCCTCATTGCCCCCCTTACCTCTTCAAGGAGTCGGTTGGGATGCACTTGTCGCAGGGCCCCCAGCTCGGCCCAGAGGACGCCTTGTTCCTGATGGAATGTCTCCTCTGCCTCTTGGGCGGACCTCCCGACGGCCGTAGGGCTTCCTTCAAATCCCTCGCCTTGGACGTAAGCTCGTCTACCTGACGCCGCAAACGGAGGCCCTCCCGACGGGCCTCTTCGGCCGCCACCTCAGCCGCCCTGGCCCTCAGGTGCTCCCGCGCCAAGGTTGCCTCGAGGCCAACCATGCGATCCGCGTGGTGCTACGTCTCGACAGCCATCGTTGTGGCCTGCAAGACAGAGGAAATAAGCAAAGGACGTCGGGCAAGATAGGAGAAGACGAGAGGGACACCAACCTGTTGGAGTTGCCATGCCAAGGAATCCACTAACCGATCCGTGCAGACCATCTCCAACCAGTAACGGTCTCTCGGAAGGACAGACCCATGTGCCTGCTGGAGGGCCATGTTTCGGTTAAGGAAGACCGAATCTCCAGGTGGGGCGTCTGGGCCAGCCCCAAGCACGGACAGGGTACCCCTCGCACCAACTGGCGACTGCTCGGCCAGGTCGGTGGAAGGGGCAGCCTCCGCAAGCGGGAGGGTCGCACCCAAGAGGGTCGGCACCTCGGGAATCAGCACCTCAGGGATCGGTGCCGACCCGGCATCTCCTGCCTTCCTACTCTTCCTCTCTTTAGGCCTCCTAGGATCTGGAGGGGGATGCTTTCGCTCTCCCCCCGGTTCCCCACCGGGGTTTGGGAGCCTTGACCAGGGGTCCGGTCTACCCCCTCGACGTCGGTAAGATCGGGGTTATCCCCGGTCAAATCCCCCACCACGGGGGACCCAACAACGACTTCGGGTGGAGGAGGGAGCAGGGCAGCCGGCTCTATCGTCCCCACAACAACATTTTCCGTGCGGATCTCCTCATCCACCGTCCGCCAAGGTGCGTGACCAGAGTGGTTCCCTCGCCTGCTGGGGGCCCCCAGCGAATGATCTCACAGACTTCATGGCTGAACTCACGGCCCGCCATTCCTGCAGAAAGAAAGAAGATCAGGGTAAGCGTTGGCGAAGGGAGGCAAGAGGAAAGCACCTACCTGGGACAACAAGACATTCTTAAAGAGCAGGTCGTCCAGTAAAGGCCAGATCGACCTCTCCATCGGCGACAGCAAGGACAAATGCACGACCGCGGCTTGGTCGGCCTCGGAAAGGGGCAATGTCAAGTCGTATTGACATAAGCTCCCCCAACCGGTCATGATCACTGCGTCTTCCAGGAAAGTGACGAAAACGTAATCCTGGCTCCAGTCACCAACCCAGTGGGGCATGCCCGTCATGCACACCCTCCCCGCCCGGGCGCGGAGATGCTGCCACGATCCCCGACAGACCGTCTAGACCCGAAAGTAATGAAAGAAGAGAGGCAGGGTCGGCTCCAACCCGTTCCCATGGCAGATCATGATAAAGCCCACCAAGACCGCGATCGAATAAGGAGTCAGCTGGCACCGGGCAACCACCAAGAAATCCAAGACCTGGATGACGAACGGGTGGAGAGGGACGCGGAGCCCCATACAAAACATCTCGACATAGACGTCGACCTCACGACTCCCCGGGAAGCATATCCTTTCATTGGAGAAGGGAACCCGGATGCCGTAGGGATGGCAGAGATACTTGTCCCAAATATCCTCCACTGTGGCATATGGGATGGTCGACGACGACCCAAGGACTACCAACGGAACATCGAACTCCGCTGCCACACGGGCGTCATCTCGACGGGCCGGATCTTCGAACAGCAAGCCCTTCCCTTTAACGGGGGCCAGACGAGGGGCCGGAGGGTTACCGGGCTCTACGGCTGGAGATTTCCGGATCTTGGAACCGAGGAACGTCGGACCGGGAGAAAAGATTCCTATCCTAAGCATAGTCATAGTACAGGCCGAGAAAGATAGAGGGATGAGAAGGAGATTGCCTTGCGAAAAAATTAGAAGAATAAAGACGAAGGTGAATTGATTGAACCGGAGGACGCGCAAGGAGCACGCCTTCCACTTCCAAGCGTAGGAGCGTCAATGCAATAAAATAACCAGTGAGTACCGGGTCGGATCACATGGACAAGTCGTTCTACATTCACAAGTTTGATTGGCAAAGAAAAATAAAGCGTGATACAACCAACTCACTAAGTGGATGGAAGTGGGAAAAAAGTGTGGTGATACTACAATCCTAACCTAAATGGGTGGGGTTAGAGAGCCAAATGGAAATTTAGTATAGCAAGGCGAGAGAGCATGGGTTGTGGGTTCATTAAGATTAGTGTTAATCAAGCTCAAATTACTGCATATAACTCAATTGATCATCCGACTAAGGAAACTCAATCAGAAAATTTAACATTCAAGCATACAATAATTTTACAATAAGGATGGTTGCATCATCATGGCACTAAACAAATTAGGAACATGGATTCATTTCGAATTGTGCCCTTTCAGGTCTTTACTAATGAAATTGTGCCCTAATATTCACCCAACATTAGCAAGATAATAAGCAAGAGGCAATTAGTGCCAAGATTAACTACCAATCACAATGAATCACAACCCAAGCAATTTACACTACTCAATCATGCTAAACAAGATGAGATTTATAAACAAATTCATCACAAGTTCATTACAAAATAAGAAGTGCAAAATACAAAGGGGAAGAGGAAAAATTTCACCCAAGATCTCCCCAAATGAGCCTTCCCTCTACCAATTTTCTCCTCCATCAAGCTTCTCCATCATCTCATGGCCTCCAATCCCTAGCCCAAGCTTTGGTGAAGAAGAAGGGGCTCCCCAAACCCTAAAATCTCAAAAAAAAACACAAAGAAACTGAGCTACTCCTCTGTAATTTTCACACAGCCCAAATAAACCCAAACGTATCTGGCTTTCGGGTCGGGCGCACGGGCGCCCGACCCGCACAAAAAAAATGTGCAGGCCTGCTCTTCGATTTGGGGCAGAGCGGCCAGCCCGCTCAGTAGCGGCTGAGTTTTTTTCTTTTATTATTTTTTTTAAATATCGACAGCGGCCCGCACGTTTTCGTGTGGGCCAAAGCTCGCTTCTTTTTAGGGCTGGCGACTTTTTTTGCGCCGTTTGATTTGCGCCGCGTGGCACAAACGCGGCGCCCCTTTGAAATCTATTTTTTGGTTTTAAATCCCCTTTTCTCCTCCAAATAATTCCAAAAAATACCTAGAAATCTCAGAAAAATCACAGAAAATTCTGAAAAATCCCCAAGACTCTCAGGAGTATCTGAAAAATAGGAGAAGGAGAAATTAGGCCATTTGATTATGAAATGAATATAATGACTATTATAAAGCAATATTGACCTCCAATAATTCATATTAAATATTCCAATGCTCAAATAATTCTCAAAAATTTACCATATGATCACAATAATAGCAGGAGCACATGAAAAATAATTGGAAGCCAATAAGGACGACAAAAACCGTATTTTGTGCAAAGAATGAGAGTAAGCTCCTAAAATGACATGAAATGAAAATATACCAAAAAAGAGCAGGTTTAAGCCTAATCTTTAGCTCAAAATAGGGGTAGTTAGGGGGTATAAATATACACTTTTCGCTCCGAATCACACCCCCCAACTAGCTTTTTGCTAGTCCCTAGCAAAATGTGCGCTAAATTCAGATTCAAGTGAAAACATGCACCAAAACCACAATATCCTTATGGCATACCCCAAATGGTATTTCCAAATGATTTCAAAGAAAATATACACAATGTATGAAAGGAAATAACAAATGACGTTCTTTTCAATCCAATTCCAAGAAATGTAAGGAAATAAGCACTGTATCGCATTCTTTGGGATATATCACAAATGACAAAGTTTTTAACTTTCATGGAAATGGTCGAAACAAAAGAAATTCCTCTAAGTGGTGGAAGATGAGATTGCATCATTCATGTTGCTTATTCTTTCATTATTCATTCTTTTTTCTTTTCTTTTTCTCTCATTTTTGTATTCTTTCGGATTTTGTATGTTTTTGTTTTTGTTTTGTATTCACGCAATAATGCTATGAAATACAAACACGGACACCTTTTGCATACACGCGATAACGCTATATAGGCAAAGGGATGGAATGATCCCCTAAATCTCATTTTTGGCTTCCTCCCCAATGTTTCGTGGGGCACCGGCTACTCAATTTGATTAGAAAGAAACATTCACTTATATTCTTTTTCATTCTCAACATTAGCAAGCAATTCATTCACCCACTCCTAAGAAGAAAACAAAGCACACACAATTGGCCAAACCCAATCCAACCAAAAACTACACCATTCATCTCAACTCATGCAATCACTTACACCAAACTTTTCCAAAATTATCTCAAAGAGAGTATCACAACATCTAAAATAGTTTCATATATGACATATTAACATTTGACTCCAAATTGAAAAAGAAATTAAAACGTGCCAATCAAACATTGAAGAAGTTGATACCAAAATGATAATCCGAAAAAATTGCATGGCATTAAGCATGTAGGGACTACGCATAAAGCTAACGGCATATGGACAAGGAGGAAAAATATGATATGCAATGAACTTCATGGGACGAGGGCAAAATGGAGGTATCTCAAAAAAAATTTAAGCTAACATCAAAATCCTAACAATCCTAAAGATTCTAACACTCTCCCCCCAACTTAAAATAAACATTGTTTGCAATGTTGGTGTATTAGATCTCACAAAAGATCCTAGAAAAAAAAAGAAAAGCATACGAAAGCACTAAAATAAAATATTTATTTATTTACACTATTGGAAAAAACACACCATGGCAAAAGGCAGGTCTCGAATGTATAACGGTGGTGGCAACTGCCAGATCATATCATTTTGCTCCTCTGCCAGCTGCGTTGGAGCTAGGCCTCCACCGGCCTCATTGGATTCCAGTAATGCAACTCCAAGCATTTCCTTTGGATAATATGTGTCATGTGGGAGACGAGCTGCATCAATCCAAGCCATGTCCTCATGCCCTGCAAAAGCATTCCAAAATGGGTCGTCAAAACAAATAAAAGAATGTAAATACAATTGACGACAATCTGAAGCAAATGTATATGGAAGTGAAAATTTGGGTTCAGAAATGCAAGGTATGAGATGGTGGAAACATCCCTGTAAAATGTCGCTAGGTGTGGCATGATACTCTGCCTCAGGAGGAGGGGAAAGTTGATGCAGAAGAGAATCTGGAGGAGACAACGGCTCAGGCTCAATATAGACCATCTCACAATTGTCCTCGCTATCAGAAAGTGTAGGCTCCGCAGACCTCCCCAGACTATGAAGTGTATCCTTAAAATCTCCCTGAATGATGGTATGGTGTGTATCCTGAGGTGAAGGGTATATGACCTGCTGCACTGAAGTAGGAGGATGGTCTGGCTCGGGCTCCGTCATGGTATGTAAACTCACTCCCTCGCCCAAATCATCATCATCATCATCATCAAAGTAAGCCATTTCAGCAGTCCGTCCCATGCACTCGTACACCTCAAAATGGATGGATGTTGTAGATGGGAAACAAAACTCAGTCTCTCCAATATCATCCATATGGCTCGTGCCTTCACATGCATCCACCACAACATCACCACCGACATAAAAATGCATTGTGTCCTCAACATGGTTGACACGCACCCCATCATCCATCTCCTCCGACTCCTCAAAATATGGACATTCAGCTTCCTCTACTTGGCTCCAATGCGCCCCATCATCATGTTCTGCTTGTTCCTCCATAGGGCCGTAATAGAATGAGCCCTCAGCTAGCTCCTCAGGATGGTCCTGGACCTGCTGGACTGTCTCATCATACTCTGCAAGGTCCCTCAGGTAACACCATGAATCCTCAGTCGAATAATCAAAGAATTCTCCACCGCAGCTCATCTGCACGACATCTTGCCCAGATGGCGATAATCCAGTATAAAATATCTGCAGGAGATGATCCTCGTGGAAACAATGGTGCGGGCACGCCAACATCAAATCACAGAACCTCTGCCAAGCCTGATGGTAGGCATCTCCGTCAGCTTGGGTAAAGCTCGTTATGTACTGCTCCATGGTCTGCGCCCCGGTACCTGCTCCAAGAAAATAGGCAAAAACACTCGGAGAAATTCAGCCTGAAATGACAAGCAAGTAAAATGTGAGTTGAGAGACAATGAATCAAACCACAATCTAGCATCATCTTGCAAAGTAGAGGGAAAAAATCTAAAGTATATACTATCATCAAAAATTTCCCCACCAAGACATGAAAATATCCAATCTTCAAACTTTTTCAAATGTAAATGAGGGTTCTCCCACTCCGAACCATGAAAGTATGGCGGGAGTGGGATATCCTCCAAATCAATGTCGGAAAAATCTGAAGATGATTCCATTTTTGTTTTAAAATTTTTTTCTCAAGATGAGAATAAACAACCAAAAGACTCAATAAGAGGAAAATAAATAAGAAAGACACAACATTAAGATATAGAAGTATCACACTAAAGATTTCGAAATCAATCAAAAAATGCAAATAGTAGAAACCATTGTCCCTGGCAAGGGTGCCAATTGATTGAACCGGATGACGCGCAAGGAGCACGCCTTCCACTCCCAAGCGTAGGAGCGTCAATGCAATAATTTATAAATAACAGGTGAGTACCGGGTCGGATCACAGGGACAAGTCGTTCTACATTCACAAGTTTGATCGATAAAGAAAAATAAAGCGTGATACAACTAACTCGCTAAATGGATGGAAGTTGGAAAAAAGTGTGGTGATACTACAATCCTAACCTAAATGGGTAGGGTTAGAGAGCCAAATGTGAATTTAGTATAGCAAGGCGAGAGAGCATGGGTTGTGGGTTCATTACGATTAGTGTTAATCAAGCTCAAATTACCACATATAACTCAATTGATCATCCGGCTAAGGAAACTCAATCGAAAAATTTAACATTCAAGCATACAATAGTTTTGCAATAAGGATGGTTGCATCATCATGTCACTAAGCAAATTAGGAACATGGATTCATTTCGAATTGTGCCCTTTCGGGTCTTTACCAATGAAATTGTGCCCTAATAATCACCCAACATTAGCAAGATAATAAGCAAGAGGCAATTAGTGCCAAAATTAACTACCAATCACAATGAATTACAACCCAAGAAATTTACACTACTCAATCATACTAAACAAGATGAGATTTATAAACAACTTCATCACAAGTTCATTACAAAATGAGAAGTGCAAAATACAAAGGGGAAGATGAAAAATTTCACCCAAGATCTCCCCAAATGAGCCTTCCCTCTACCAATTTGCTCCTCCATCAAGCTTCTCCATCATCTCATGGCCTCCAAGCCCTAGCCCAAGCTTTGAGGAAGAAGAAGGGGCTCCCCAAACCCTAAAATCTCAAAAAAAAACACAAAGAAACCGAGCTCCTCCTCTGTAATTTTCGCACAGCCCAAATAAACCCAAACGTATCGGGCTTGCGGGTCGGGCGCCCGTGCGCCCGACCCGCACAAAAAAAATGCACGCGCGTGCTCTTCGATTTGGGGCGGAGCGAGCCGGCCCGCTCAGCAGTGGTTGAGTTTTTTTCTTTTTTTTATTTTTTTAAATATCGACAGCGGCCCGCACGTTTTTGAGCGGGCCGAAGCCCGCTTCTTTTTAGCGGCTGGCGACTTTTTTTGCGCCGTTTGATTTGCGCGGCGTGGCGCAACGAGATTGCGCCACGCGGCGCCTCCTTTGAAATCTATTTTCTAGATTTAAATCCCCTTTTATCCTCCAAATAATTCCAAAAATACCTAGAAATCTCAGAAAAATCACAGAAAACTCTGAAAAATCCCCAAGACTCCCAGGAGTACCTGAAAAATAGGAGAAGGAGAAATTAGTCCATTTGATTATGAAATGAATATAATGACTATTATTGACCGCTCCGTATTTTACACCCTTTTTCTGCATGATTGCATGCCACTTTGATCGCTCATATCGCGTTTTCACGATTATTCGACAATATTGCGATGCTTTTCACGATTTCTTGTTTTTGTCGTATTTCAGGAGATATGTAGCGATTCGGAGTGATTTTGAGATCAATAGGATTTGCACCCACTCCGGAGTGTCACCCAAGGCTCTTTTGAGGGCTATTTGGTGATGGAAGACAAGTGGAAGAAGAAGGAACGTCGTAGGAGCGACGAGGAAGCGAAAAGATGAAGATTGGGCATCTGCAGCATCTCACTCGGCCGAGCAAGAAGACCACTCGGCCGACCAGACCAGACACGCATCAACAGAAGGAATTGGGCGTGCACTCGGCCGAGTGACGATAGTCCACTCGGTCGAGCATGGAAATCCCCTCGCCCAAGTGGCATGGGAAATTCCACTGCAAAAGAGGCCGACTTACTGTAAATGTACATGCTTTTGACGATTCCGACTCGGCCGAGCAAGAATTGCCCCTCGGCCGAGTGAGTAAAACCACTCGACCGAGTCACTCCCGAAGACAGACCCCCGAAAAGTCCCAAGTTACTGTAATTGTACAGGGTTTGTCACTCGGCCGAGTGACATTTGTCACTCGGCCGAGTGAGCCGCCCCGCCTGCTGCATAAACTGCGATTTCTGGGCTGCGCAGGGGCATTTTTGTCACGAATTTCTGGGCGATTTTGAGGGGTATTTAAACCCAGTTTTTGCCCTAGGTTAGAAGGACTTTTTGATACTTTTGGCAGCCGTTTAGAGAGCTTTTTAGATAATTAGATTTAGGCTTTTTGAGAGATTAGAAAGGAAACTTTTGTTGGATGCTATTGGATTCTCATTGGTTTGTCTCCTTTCTTGTCAAAAACTCTATTTTTATTGAAAATTTCTCTATTGTAATGAATTGTGCTGAATTTTCTATTGAATTTCTTATGAATTGCATGATGATTAGTGAGTAGTTTCATTATCCTAGGGCATGAGGATGAACCCTATGAACCCTATTTTTGAATTGTGATGAATTGGTGAAATTCTTGCTAGAATTGATTAGGGTTAGGTTGGGACTGATAAATTACGGATGGCTAGGGATTCATATCGATTGGGATTTGCAAGAGATTGGGTCTCAATTGATAGGAAGCCCTAGAAATTCGATTTAGATTTACGATTGGAATTTTCTAGAATTGGTTTGCAAGAGATTGGACCAAGGCTAGGGTTTTTGATCGTATTTCTATACAATTACCCGTTTGCAAGAGATTGGACGGGTAGGAATTATCTCAACCTAGGTCGTAGCTCGAGTTTGCACGAGAGTGGGCTTGAGATACGATTGAACGATGATGTCGATCCTAATGCTAGTGGCTTAGGCTAGGGTTTGCAAGAGATTGGGCCCTAACCTATGTTCGCTATAGACCGGCAATAGCGCGAGAGCGTGAGCTTGGTTCCATATTTAGTTGCGACTAGTTCACCTAAAATTCAAGTCTAGCAATGATGTAACCTATGAATCACAACGATGAGATACGGTCCGTAGCGGGGATTCCCTATCCCTAGGCGCTTTATTTCATTCATATTTCTATCAATATACGAACGATTGTGACAAATTTTACCCCAAACTATTCTTGACCATTTTGATAGCTAGGTGATTTGAAGAAGACACTGTCATTGTTCCTCCCTGAGTTCGATACCCCCTCGCCACTACGTCGTGCGCTTGCGGTAAGACTACGAGTCGCTTGTCCCGGTTGCGTGTGCGTACTGGGGCGACGATCAAGTTTTTGGCACCATTGCCGGGGAGGCGACAGTTTTTTATTCTCTTTACTTAGTGTTTTCTTTTCCTTTTATTACTTTTTACTCCTTATTCATGCCAACATTTCCTTTGAAAACTCTGTTTTCCCTTGCATGTACACGAGATCTACGGCGAACCCCGAAGAAATATTATTTGATCCAGAGATCAAGCGTACCGTGAGGAGGATCAGAGCCGAGAGAAGGCATGTTACGGAGGACGGTTGTATGAACCGTATGGAGACACTGGAGGAGCTAGCCGCACGTATGGCGAGGATCATATCCATTAGAGATAGGCTTCGGCCTAAGTCTTCTTCCACCACATCATCCATCGCCATACCGGAACTAGCAGCGGACAAGAATTTTGAGCTAAAAATGGGATTGGTAGTATTGATGCAACAAGACCTGTTTCATGGGAATGCCCATGAGAATCCGCATTACCACATCCAACTTTTCTTGTCCAAGTGCACCACCTTCCAAATGCCGGGCGTTTCCGTTGAAGCAATCCGACTGCGACTCTTCCCCTTCACACTCAAAGATAAAGCTTTATATTGGTTGAGGACGCAAGCGGAAGGGACATTCACCACTTGGGATGAGTTGGCAAGCGCCTTCGTTGACAAGTTTTACCCTCCTTCCAAGACGGTGAAGATATGGAGTGCTCTCATGTCTTTTAAGCAAGGACCGCAAGAGACCCTCTATAAAGAATGGGAGCGCTTCAAGGACTTACAACATCAATGCCCCCATCATAGTATAGAAGATTGGGAGCTTGTTTACAGTTGCTACAATGGACTCCAACCGGGCACGAAGCAAATTATTGACGCAACCGCCAATGGAGCCATACTATCAAAGACCCCAGATGAAGCTACGGCCTTGTTAGAGGAGATGGCCTCTATTAACAAACAATGGGGGGACGAGCGAGGACATTCTTTGTCCTCTTTGAAGCCCACTAGCATTTATGAGGCCAAGGCCGTGGCGGAGCTTTCAACCAAATTTGACTCACTCCACAAGGTGGTGGAGAGATTGGAGAAATATATCACTGAACAACATGGAGCACCCTCTACGTCTACGCCGATAAATAATATGAGCGATTGGCAAGACCAATCTCAAGCCATTTATGTAGGAGGGGACAATGGAGAAGGAGCCATGTAGCAAGTACAATATGTCACAGGGAACTCCGGATATTGGGCCAACCCGGCCACTAGAAACCATCCGGGCTTTTCATATGCAAACAATGATGGTGCTTTGAACCTGTCGCCACAACAACTTCCTCAAGCTCGGCCTCCACCACCACAACCTCAATATCAATCGAGGGGGCCACCGCAACAAAATTACCCGCCGAGGCAACAAGCGGGACCATATAGACCCCTCGGGTACAACCAAGGTTGGAGAGCTCCCAACCCACCTCAAGCTCAACCACGATCGGACCACAAAGCTAGGGTGGAGGAATTTATGGTGGAGTAAAGAAAGATAAATGCTAAGTTGACGGCGGGGCAAGAGTCACTAAGTACCGTCGTCGCTTAACTTGCGGAGCAACTTGCGTTGCTCAACAAGAACGCCCAATAATTGCCGGCTCAACCCGAGCCCAATCCACGGAGTAACACTGGACACATCAATGCGGTGGTTGTGGTTACAACAAGGGGCGGGAAGGATACCACTCCTGCTATGACCCAAAGCAAGCAATCCGTGGTGGAAATTTTGGAAGAAAAAGAGACGGTGATTGAAGAAGAGAGCAAAGCCAATTGAAGGAGGAAATTCGAAAGTGGTGGAGCCACTTGATGAGCGCCGCTACATGCCACTGGTGCCATTTCCACAACGGCTAGCTAGAGCCAAGATGGAGAAAAGGCTCGCCAAGTTCCTAGAATACTTTAGGGGAGTAAGCCTCAATATTCCTTTCTTAGATGCAATTGTTGAGATCCCGTCTTACGCGAAGTTCTTGAAGGACTTGATTTCGGGAAAGAAAAGGAAGGAAAAAATCATGCTTGCGGAGCAAGGAACTTGGTTTACCCGGAAGGAGAAGGAGCCGGCGAAATTAAAGGATCCCGGGAGTTTCCGCATCCCTTGCACACTAGGAGGCGTCCATTTGCAAAAAGCTCTAGTTGACTTGGGCGCTAATGTGAGCCTTATGCCCCTTAGTATGTTCCGGAGATTGAACATGGGCACCGACTTGAAGCAGACCAACATGCGGATTCAACTTGCAGACGGTCGGATTACTAGGCCGGTAGGGATCGCAGAGAATATTCCACTCCAAGTACCGGGAGGTATATACTTGTCTTGTGATTTTGTCATAATGGACATCAAGGAAGAGGGCGACACTTCGCTCATACTTGGACGCCCGTTCCTCGCAACCGCCGGTGTTATCGTCGATGTGCGTGAAGGAACTCTATCCTTGAATGTCGGAAACATAGAAGTCGAGCTTCACATACCCCGGGCTATGAAACATATGCCATATCATGAGGAGTTAGATTATGTGGATCTCCTCGATGAAGTGATTGAAGAAGCAATCCCCCACTCTATTGGTGCTCTCCATGACGATGGCTTCGAAGAAGGCCAAGCTTCGGGTGAAGAAGAGAAATCGAAGGACCCTCCAGATAGCTCCACGGATGGTGATGAAGACGACGCTGACGTCACAAGAATACGAGAGCTTTGCAAGCTCTCAAGGGCCAAGAATCCGAAGAAAGCTCCACCGAACAGAAGATCGGTGTCACCGGCCAAGAGGAAGATAGAAACAAGCTCTAGCTTGGGAGACTTAACCCCCAACATTGCCCATGATGCGAAGGCGTCGAGGAAGACCGATGATCATCACAACCCAAATCCAAGCGGCCTTCCCGACAAGTTTGACGGGTGCATCTCGTATGCACCCAATATCGCGAGCTAAACGAATATCTTAAGGGGTCGAGCTCATGACCTTAAACGAGCGCTTGTCGGGAGGCAACCCGACGGTTTTTGCATTTATTTCTATTTGATTTTCATTTTTTGGTTTAGACTTTTATAGTGTTTATATTCTTTTGTCCATGAAAATCATGACAACGGGTCTTAATTTTCATGACAGGAGAAGGAGAAAGGGAGATCAATCATATAGAGGATGATCGAGGCAAGGAAGAGCGCTCCAAGAATGCGTTTAGGCCTTAAGAGGAGGAAGAAACAGACGTGAGGAAGAAAAACAGAAACCAGAGCGAAAATGGAGAGCTGATGCAGAAAATAGCACGTCACTCGGCCGAGTAGCTTATGCCACTCGGCCGAGCAAAGACTCCACTCGGCCGAGTGGAGCACGAAATATGAAAGTTTCTGCAGACTAAATCTCTGTCAATTTCTGTAAGTTTAGTTTTAATTGCCACTCGGGCGAGTGACTTGTCACTCGGCCGAGTGAAACAGATACCCTCCAAGCTCAAAAAATTGTTGAGTGGCAGATCCACTCGGCCGAGTGGAGTTTCTCCCTTCGGCCGAGTGATGAAAAGCCACTCGGCCGAGTCGTAAGTGGCACCGAAATTTTTGAAAATTTCTTTTGGTTTACGCACTCGGCCGAGTGACATTGTCACTCGGCCGAGTCATAACAATCCTTATATATATACGCTGCGGGCTGCGCGAAAATCGAAACGAAAAATCCCCAAATTCCCAGCCCGAGCCGCTGTCGTTCGGTCTTCCTCGCCCGACGCACGCACTGCCTCGCCCGAGCCGCTGCCTCTTCGTCGGCGATCGGATTCCCCTCCCCTCGCCGACGATCGGCCGCCACCCCCCTCGTCGGCGCTGGCCTCCACCGCCTCGATTTGCCCCGTTTTGCCCCAAAAAACCCTTTTCTCCCCATTTCTCTTGAACCGTACGCCCATTGAGCCCCTAATCCAAATTAACTTTCATATCTATATATTATCCTCAATCTCCCCAATACATATTGAATATTATTCGCTGATTTGATCGTTTGATTTGCAAGCTATCTTGGGGGAGCTTTGGGGAGCTTTTGGACGTGCTTTGAGCCTCGCGGTGGAGGCGTCTCTTCGTACGCATCACTTATTGCTCTCGCATCGTGTTCAGGTACATTGGTTCCATTATTTAGCACGTCGCTGTATTTATTTAGTTGGGACACGTCTCGCGGCACACATGCCGCCGCGCACTAGGCCGTGTACACGGGGATCCGCTACCAAGCGGAGGAGGACCGATGATCCCGGTCCCTCTCACACTGGGGAGGACTCCTCTCCACCTAGCCCGCCACCGCCACCACCACCCACACAGCCTATCCCTACTGATCCTGTCCCTCCACCCGCTCCCGTCGTCGGGCCGATGGGGATTACGTTTCGAAACGACGCACACCGAGCCAGATTCGAGCGTATCTGCCATCACTCGATAGTACCCTCTAGGTTTGCACACCTAGCTGACCTTGACCGCCTAGGGGTACTCGAGGGACTTCTCACGTTGTATGACAACGTGGGATGGCGTGATTTTTTGTCGGTGTCGGCGGATACCTATATCCGTCCGACACTAGAGGTCCTGAGCTCTATTGACCGGACCCCTGGAGGATGCTCGTTCCGTTTGATGGATCGAGAGTGTGAGATCACTCTCGACATGCTTAGAGCGTTCTTCCAGTGGCCCGCTGTCCCTGTCCTTGACCGTGCCTACGCTCCCACGCACATCCCACCCCCGTCGTTCGACACCTCCACCTTCTGGACACGGATCACGGGATCCCCACTTGCCTTTGACCCTAGTAGGGCCAAGGCCTCAGCCATCATGCACCCCTGCCTCCGCATTGCACAGCGCCTCATGGCGACTACTTTCCTAGCGAGGTACGAGCAGGGACTTTGTCTACGCCAGAGCTCTACATGCTCTACGCGATGACTCGCCCCAGGGTTCTAGACAGGGGTAGCGACGACTTGGTCCCCGCCGTCGAGATCGACATTGCTAGTTGGTTTCTGGACCGCATCATCATTTCGGTGAGCGCTCGCTCACCTATTTGTTGTGGCGGTCTGATCACACTTCTAGTCCTTTGACCGACGTGGACCTACCTGACGACTTGCGCCGAGCCCCGGGCCCCACTTCACTCTCGATAGATGTTATGGCCCGGATGAAGATGCTTTGTGCCCACGGTCACAGGCACTGGGTGTGGTTGCATGGTCCCTTTAGTGCTGACTACATGGTTCTTCCGAGCCTCGCTCGGACACACATTGGACCGGCCCACGTGGATTGGATTCCAGCGATGGATCTACTTATCCCCGCCGCCTACGTACTTGAGGCTGAGGATGCTGAGCAGGCACCCCCTGCATCCCATGTACCCCCTGCACCACCTGTTGACCCCGTGATCCCTCAGCCTGCACCTGCACTATCTGCACCTCCCGACACTTCTGTCCCCACTTCTGTCAGTGTCGAGAGCACCTTTGCTGAGCCGTCCACCACCACCACCGCTGAGCCTATGTCCGTCGAGCCTATCACCTCCCTTAGCCCCGAGCGTCCCACCACCATTTTAGAGACTGGCGAGACCTCCTTTACCGTCGCAGTGGCGGTTCTGTCCTCACTTTTGTCCACGGCCACCCCGGCCGTCGGCCCTTCTGACCCCACTGCCGCTGTCTTTACCGAGAGTGTCGTGACTTCTGTCCCCACTTCTGCATCACTGACCTCTCCTGCTGCCTCGTCGCCCATTTTGCCTTCCACCTCTGCTGTTGCCGCTGCTCCGACCCAGCCTGCGTCCCAGCCTCACACCGAGGCTGGGCATCACTTACCGAGCACAGCACCCCTTCCACACTACCCTGTTGGCCCCATCCTATACACTGCCCGCCAGAGACAGCCCCGCACATTCCCTGTTAGACCTGTGCGTCCCTCCACTCCACCACCCCCAGACACTCTAGTTCAGAGCATTCGTGCTCTTGAGGGGGCTATTAGTGGACTTCGAGGAGACTTTAGGGCTCTCTCCGTGATCGCGCCCGGGCGTACACCCTAAAGAGCGACCGTGTAGTTTTACCGCAAGCGCACGGTGTAGCGGCGAGCGGGTATCGAACACAGGGAGGACGTATGACAGTGCCTTCTCCGAACAACCTGGCTATGGGGACAGAAAATTAGGAATTTGCCTTTCGGCGATGTTGTCACAATTGTCAAACAATGTAAAAAGAAATAAAATCAAATAAAGACGCCTAGGGAATAGGGAATCCCCGCTACTCACCGCATCTCGTCATTGTGATTCATCGGTTTCACAATTTCTAGGGTAGAATGTCAGGTGGACTAGTTGCAACTGAATGTAAAACCTAGCTCACGCTCTCGCGCTGTTGCCGGTCTATTGCAAACCTAGGTTCGGGTCCAATCTCTTGCAAACCCTAGCCTAGGCAAGCTAGCATTAGGATCAACGTCATCGTTCAATCGCATCCCGAGCCCACTATCGTGCAAACCCGGACTACGACCTAGGTTGGGATAGTTCCTACCCGTCCAATCTCTTGCAAACGGGTATCGGTATAGAATTGCAACCGAGAATCCTAGTATCGGTCCAATCTCTTGCAAACCAATACTTCGGAAACTCAATTTCAACCCAATTCGGATTTCTAGGGTTTTCTATCGAATTGGGATCCAATCTCTTGCAAATCCCAATCGATATGAACACCTAGCTATCCGTCTTATATCAATCCCAAACTAACCCTAATAGCAATTATAGCAATAGTTCTACCAATTCATCACAAATCGGAAATTGGGCTCGTAGGGTTCATCCCCACGCCCTATGACGTTAAGACTACTCACAAATCATATCGAAAATGGAAGAACAATCAATTGAAATAGCAATAGAATTCATGGTAATATTCAAAATAGCAATAAAAATAGGATTTTTAATAGAGAGGGAGACAAACCAATGTAGCTTTCCAAGAATCCAACAAAATAACACTTTTCTCTCCTTTCCAATCACAAGAATTAAACTCTAAAAAGTCTAATCTAAAAAGGCTGCCAAAAGCAATGAAAAAGCTCTCTAAACTAGGTTAGAATCTGGGGTTAAATACCCCCCAAAACTGCCCAAAAATTCGTGACCAAACTGCCCCTGCGTAGCTCCAAAATCGTGATTTCCGCTACAGGCAGCGCTGCTCACTCGGCCGAGTGACAAAGGTCGCTCGGCCGAGTGATAGACTCTGATGATTTCCAGTAAGTCTGGGGTCTTGGGGGTCTTCACTTCGGGGGTCACTCGGCCGAGTGAGTTGTCGTCACTCGGTCGATGGGCTTATCTTCACTCGGGCGGACGGTAATTGCCACTCGGCCGAGTGGGGCTTCTGATGCTCAGACTGACGAAAAACAGTAAGTCGGGACTTTTTGATGGGCGCCATCTGAGTGCCACTCGGGCGGACGGGATTTCGTCACTCGGCCGAGTCGTCTTCTGATGCTCGGCCGAGTGCACGCTGATATGCTGCTTTGAGCGTGTCCGATCTGGCCGGCCGAGCGGGGTCTCGATGCTCGGCGGAGTGACTCATTCACTCGGCCGAGTGAGATGCTAAAAATGCACAATCTGAATGTTCTTGCCTCCTCGTCGCTCCTACGACGTTCTTTCTTCTTCCGCTCCTCTCCAATAGCAAAATACTCCTCGGGGAAGTCGTCGGTGACACTCCGGAGTGGGTGTATCTCGGAATCACTCCAAATCGCTCTAAATCTCCTGAAATACGACAAAAACAACAAATCGTGAAAAGTATCACAATATTGTCGATAAATCGTGAAAAACATGATTTGAACGATCTAAATGGCATGCAAACATGCGGGAAAAAGGTGTAAAATACGGAGTGATCAAAATCCCCCAAGCTTACCTCTTACTCGTCCTCGAGGAAGATAAGTAAAAGGCGAACCCGGTGGATTCAGAAAATGAAAATGATGGAAAAAAAACGGAAAATGAAAAACGAAGAAGAAAGAAGAAAGCGAAGAGGGAAGCTGCTAGATCATTTTTCTCAGGACGTGGGTTTTGCTTACTCATATAACATGCATCGAATGTAAAACACATGTCAAAGATTTTTATTTCGATATCATAGTATAATAATGCAAATAGAGATAGAAAACCCAAGAATATTGATATAGCATGAAAAATGGAATAATTCTAAGATTAACATTGTCTGAATCATCTAAAGCGGTATACAATATCGCAGATCACACACTTTTCAATTGAATGCTTTCTATGAGGAGTATAAGAATTTCACACAATAGAATAGAAAGAATAGAAAAGCGTGGATTTCATGAAATGAGTGCTAGGCGTAGATTTCTGGATTTCGTGAAGCTAAAACAATCTCACCGAGTATAGAATATTACTTAGCCTAGGTTGTCATGCACCGTCAGGTAGTCACTCTCTCACGCACCATTGGATTCTCCCCCCAAGCTTATCTATAAGCGTGGTGGCATATATAAAACGATATTTACGTTCCCCATTTCTTTTGAAGCTCCAAATGCAAAAGAAACTAAAAATAAAAAAAACAAAAAGAGGGAAGAAAAAAGAGAGAGTATATGAGATGGGATCGTTTATTGAGATTCTTTTCTCTTTTCTTTTATTTTTCTCAAATCTTTTTCTTTTCTTTTCTTTCTTTTTTCTTTTTTTAATAGCATATATACACAAATGATCCCAAATCAAAAGAGAGAGAAGGATATATAAGAATTTTTCTTTTTCTTTCTTTTGGTTTTGGGAAATTTGGAGCTAGGAATTTAGTAACGGGGGAAATGCCAAACATTAGAATCGCTAAGGGGAGATTCACCAATGATTTTAAAATAGAGAATTAATGTTCAAGATATGTGGAGAAAGAAATAAATGTATCTCTCAGTTCACTCTATAAGACGTGCATGACAACTTCAGCAGGGTAATTTAATCTACTCGGTTTCGATCACAAAAAAGCAAACTAATCCAGATTTAGCATAGCTAACATCATTCAATCATCCTGAAGTGAAGTGTACAAATCATGCAAATAGAAGTGATATAGGAAAAGAAAACGGTACTCCAGATATAGGCATTCAATGCGTGAATCTTGGTGTGTTTTCTACGATAGCATACATATGAATATTCAGACTCAGCTAATAGTAGAATTTCATCCATTTTCATACGGAAAAAGTGTGGGTTACTATCTCTAAATGCAAGACAGATCATAGCATATGCTATCAGAAAGAAAAGCTAAGACATGACAAATATAGTATGCATATAGAGAAAGCTAACTCCACGTCATCATCATCACAGAAAAGTCATCTCTAGCATGAGATGAAAGAAATAAAGATAAAAAGGGAAAATAAAACTAATTACAATGCAGCACACGAAGAAAATAAGAAAAACGTGATGCATGGTAAAAAAGAAAAAAAGAAAAAGTGATGAAAATGAGTGCAAATGCGAAAAATGGCATGAAAAAACTAAAAATAAAGGTGGTAAATCGAAAAGCGTGAGAACTCACTCCCCCAAGCTAAAGTGCACAGTGTCCTCAATGTGCGAAGTGTGGCACACCGAGAGACGTGTAATGTGAGGGGTAGGTGAGGATGCATGCATGATGAAAAAGAAATAAAAATAACAAAATGAAAATATGATGCGGACATGATGCATGCAGATATAGGAGTGAATCAGATATAAGAGTGTCACACCAAAAAGTCTCTCCCTCTCTCCCAAAAATGATGTAGAACGATATGATCAAAATGTGGACCCAAAACAGTGAGGGGAGGGTGAGGTGGGCAAAAATCATCAGGACCAAGCAGAGACGGGCAGCATGATGGCAAAAAAGATCAATGGCATCAAGGGTGCCTAAGAGGATGGTGCTGCGCTGTCTCCGTCCTGAGGAGGAGGTGGAGGAGGAGGAGGTGGTGGCTGGGGAACAATCTGCTGGGTGGGTGTGGGTATGGGTGTGGTAGCAGGCTGGGTGTGTGTAGGAGTGGGGGTGGGTACCTGCTGGGTGGGTGTGGGTAGGGTCGGTACGCGAGGAAGCCGATCGAGAATCTGAGTGAGGCAATAGTGAATGCCCGAAAGTAGGTCGAAGCGGCTGGCCATAGCGGTGACGGTGGCAGACATGGTCCTGAGGTCACCTCTAAGGCCACTCACCGCCCCCTTAAGAGCACGAATGCTCTGAAGTACAGTGTCGGGGGGAGGTGGTGCAGAGGGACGCACGTGTCTGTGCTGTGCAGGACGGGGCTGGCGGACTCGGGTGGTGTAGTGGATGGGCTCAGCAGGCATGTGGAGGAAGGGTGATGTGCTCACAAGTGGGGGCCCAGCCTCAGTGCGAGGCTGGGGCGCAGGCTGGTGTGTGGTGGAAGCAGCAGCAGTAGAAGTGGAATATAAAAGTGGCGACGAGGCGGTAAGAGAGGTCAGTGACACAGACGTGGGAACAGACGTCACGACACTCTCAGAAAGTACGGCTGCAGTGGATGCAGAAGTGACAACCGCTGGGGAGGCAGTGTGGGGTCCAAAAGGCGAAATCCCAGCAGAGATCATACTGGCCATGGTCTCCACGACGGCAGCGAAAGAAGGCTCTCAGCTCGCAACAAAAGTAGGTGGGCGCTCGGGTAGTGCGGAGCAAAGGGGCTCAACGGACAGAGGGCCAGCTATGGTGGGAGTAGTGGTGGGCTCAACAAGTGTACTCCCGACACCGACAGAAGTGTGGACAGTGGTGTCGGGAGCAGCAGAAATCTCAGGGACATGCTGAGGGGCCACGGGGTCAACGGGTGCAGCGTGTGCAGCGTGGGCCTGCTCAGCCTGCTCAGCCTCCTCGGCCTCAAGCATGTAGGCGGCGGGGATCAGGAGATCCATCGCCGGAAGCCAGTCCACCTGTACTGGTGCTATCTGTGTCCGAGCTGGGCTCGGAAGGACCATGTAGTCAGCACCGTAGGGACCGTACAACCAAACCCAGTGCCGCTGGCCGTGCGGACGAAGCATCTTCATCCGGGCCATGACGTCTATAGATAGTGAAGTGGGGCCCGGAGAACGACGCAAATCATCCGGTAGGTCCTCGCCGGTCATCAGGGCGAGCAGGGTGATCAGGCCGTCGCAACATATTGGTGAGCGAGCGCCCACCGATACGATGATGCGGTCCAAAAACCAGCTCGCGATATCAATCACGACTGCGGGGACCAACTCGTCACTCTCCCTAGCTAGAACTCTGGGGCGCGTCATCGCATAGAGCATATAAAGCTCCGGCATGGACATCGTCCCATGCTCATACCTCGCCAAAAAGGTAGTCGCCATAAGGCGCTGAGCTATGCGGAGGCAGGGGTGGACGATGGCCGAGGCCTTGGCCCTACTAGGGTCAAAGGCAGCTGGTAAACCCGTGATCCGGGCCCAGAAAGCGTGGGAATCGAAGGAAGGGGGGGATGTGAGTGGGGGCGTAACCACGGTTGGCCTCGGGGATATCGGGCCACGAGAAGAATGCTCTCATCATACCGAGAGTGACCTGGCACTCTCGGTCCATAAACCTAAACGAGCATCCCTCGTCGGTCCGGGCAATAGAACTCAGCACCTCAAGTGTCGGACGGACGAAGGTGTCCGCCGACACTTGGAAAAAATCTCGCCAACCCATGTTGTCATACAACGTGAGCATCCCCTGAAGTACCCACAGGCGTCCTAGGTCTGCAAGGTGTGCGAACCTGGAGGGTACAATCGAGCGCTGGGAAATGCGCTCAAAAACGACGTGGTGTGCGTCGTCTTGAAACGTAATCCCCAGCGGCCCGACAAGTGGAGCCGGTGGTGGAAGTGGGTCGGCAGGGAGTGGCTGTGCGGGGTGAACAGGGACTGCAGGCTGTGGCTGTGCGGGGTGAACAGGGTCTGCAGGCTGTGGCTGTGCGGGGTGAGGTGGTGTAGGCGGAGGTGAGTCCTCCATCTCGTGGGAGGGGCCGGGCTCATCCGGCCTCTTCCGCTTGACGGAAGCTCTCCTGGTGCGTGGCCGTGTCTGGGGCGGCATGTGGGCCCCAGGTGCTCACCAAAAAACAGAAAAAACACGGCGTGCGAAAATAAATGGAACGAGTATACCGTAACACGCCACGAGAGCAAAATAGTGGATGCGTGCGAAGACGCCGCCTCCACGAAGCCAAAAACACTCCCCGGAAGCTCCCCTAGGCTCCCCTAAGCTCCCCAATATAGCCTGCACATCAAACGAAGATATCAGCGAGTAATATTCAAAATGTATGGGGGGTTAGGGGTATAATGGATAGATATTGAAGTTAATTTAGGCTAGGGGCTCGATTAGCACATGGATCGTCAAAAAATAGGAGAAAAATGGAGAAATGGGCGAAATAGGGCATACCGGAGCACGGCCAGCGGCGAGGGAGTCGCCGGCGACTCGGGCAGAGGGGTGGCGGCGTCGGCCGGCGGTGGTCGGCCGAGCGTAGCTGCGACGAGGGCGGTCGGGTGAGTGGCAGCGAGTCGGGGCGTAGGGAGCTGATCGGGCGCGGGCTCGGGCGAACGGATGAGAATTTGTCGCTTCAAATTCCGCGCCGAAACCGCCGCGCCTTTTATAGGAAAAGTTACGACTCGGCCGAGGACTATGTCGCTCGGCCGAGTGATCGTAACGGAAATATTTTTGAAAATTCCTCCCCGCTTACGACTCGGCCGAGTGGCTTTGCCACCCTCGGCCGAGTGGAGAAAGTCCATTCGGCCGAGTGGCACAAGCTACTCGGCAATTCTCGCCCTAGGAGCGTATCAGTTTCACTCGGCCGAGTGAAGATATATACTCAGCCGAGTGGCAATTATACTGAAATCAAGAAAAGAAACAGAGAGTTGGGTACATCAGACTTCCCTCGTTGGTGCGCCGCTCGGGCGGACAAACTTACATGCTCGGCCGAGTGGCTAGTGTACTCGGCCGAGTGATTCTTGTTTTCTGCTGTTTGGCTCCGTTTGGGCTCTAATCTCTGTTTTTCTTCCTCCAGTTGATTTCTTCCTCCTCCTAAGCATCGAGCGCATTCCTGGAGCGCTCTTTGTCGCCTTGTTCACCCTCCTAATGATAGATATCCCTTTCTCCTTTCCTGTCAAAGAAAAATGGGACCCGTTATTACGAATTTTTCAGGCAAACGACTCAAAACACTAATAATTTCTAAATAAAAAATAAAGAACAAAGTAAAAATAAAGCGATAACCGTCGGGTTGCCTCCTGACAAGCGCTCGTTTAAGGTCTTGAGCTCGACCCCCTTGGATTTTCAATTTAATGCGGGATATTGGGTGCATATGAGATGCACCCGTCGAATTTATCGAGAAGAACGCTTGGATTTGGATGTTGTGGCGGCGTGTTCTTCCTCAGTGCTTCTTCGTCTCGGGTAGTGTTGGGGGGTGGCTCCCCCAAGCTAGTGCTTGCTCCAGGCCTTGGCTTCACCGGCGACACTGATTTTCGTATCGGTGGAGCTTTCCTTGGAGATTTCACTTTTGAGAGCTTGCAGAGCTCTCGAATTCTTGCGACATCAGCGTCGCCTTCATCAATTTCTACGGAGAGATCGGGGGAGTGCTCCATCTTTTCTTATTGGCCCAAATCCGGCCCTTCCTCAAAGTCATCCTAGAATATTGCGCCGATGGAATGGGGGATCGCCTCCTCAATGACCTCGTCAAGGAGGTATGAAAGATCATCCGGCCGTCCCTTAAGCAGATATATTCTACTTATTTCTCCCATAGGGACTCACTCGGAATAATGCTTGAGCCTTTGTCCATTTACTTTGAATGTGGCTCCGTCTTTGCTCTCCAACTCAAAAGCTCCTCCCGGTTGTATGTGCTTGATGGTGAAAGGTCTGGACCACCGTGACCTCAATTTACCAGGAAATAGTCGGAGCCGGGAGTTATATAGCAAGACCTTGTCTCCGACTTTGAAGTCCGTAACGGTTATGCGTGCATCATGGAGAATCTTGGTCCTTTCTTTGTAAATCCTTGAGCTCTCATAGGCATCTCTTCTAATCTCATCAAGCTCGTTGATGTCCAAGAGTCGCCTCACCGCCGCACTCTTATAATCGTAATTGAGGGTCTTGATGGCCCAATATGCGCGGTGTTCCAACTCTACCGGTAAGTGACAAGCTTTCCCATAAACAAGTCGGAACGGTGTGGTGCCGATGGGAGTGCGAAAGGCTGTGCGATATGCCCATAGAGCATCGTTTAACTTCATTGACCAATCCTTTCTAGATCGATCTACGGTCTTCTCAAGAATTTGCTTGATCTCTCTATTCGAGACTTCCACTTGGCCGCTCGTTTGGGGGTGATATGCCATGCCAACTCTATGGTTTACCCCGTACTTCTTCAGCATGGCTTCGAACTTGTTTTCTATGAAATGGCTTCCCCCGTCGCTTATCAAGGTACGAGGCACCCCGAAGCGTGGGAAGATATTCTGCTTGAAAAATTTAGAAACAACCCTTGCATCATTGGTAGGGGTAGCGATTGCTTCCACCCATTTGGAGACGTAATCAACAGCCAATAGGATATACTTGTTACCGTTGCTTGACGGAAATGGTCCCATGAAGTCCACTCCCCAACAATCAAAAAGCTCAATTTCTTGGATGGGCCTCATTGGCATCTCATTACGTTTGGAAATATTCCCGGTCCGTTGGCATCTATCACACCCCTTCACAAAGTCGTGGGTGTCTCTGAACATTGTCGGCCAGAAGAATCCGCTCTGCAAAATCTTAGCGGTTGTCTTAGAGGCGGCATGATGTCCCCCGCATGGCATACCATGGCAATGCAAAATGATAGACGTTGCCTCCTCCTTAGAAATACACCTCCGAATAACACTATCCTTGCATATCTTGAAGAGGTATGGATCTTCCCAAAAATAGTTACGGGCCTCATGCAAAAATCTCCTCTTTTGTTGCGTGGGCATCCCATACGGTTTAATTCCACAAGCCAAGTAATTGACGAAGTCCACGTACCAAGGCACTTCCCCGGGCCTTATGGCGTATAGCCTCTCATCCACGAATGTGTCGTCGATAGGTAGACTCTCATCCTCCTTGTCACGAATAAGCCTAGACAAATGATCCGCCACGACATTGTCCGTACCTTTCTTATCTCTGATCTCCAAATCGAATTCTTGCAACAAGAGTATCCACCTAATTAACCGAGGTTTGGCCTCCTTCTTGTTTAGAAGATATTTCAATGCCGCATGGTCGGTGTGAACAATCACCTTGGAACCAAGGAGGTAGGAGCGAAACTTCTCGATGGAATAGACGACCGCTAGAAGCTCTTTTTCGGTAGTTGTATAGTTTTTCTACGCGTCATCCAATGTCTTGCTCGCATAGAATATTGCATGAAGCTTCTTGTCTTTCCTTTGTCCCAATACCGCTCCAATGGCTTGGTCGCTAGCATCACTCATTAGCTCAAAGGGAAGGCTCCAATCCGGTGGTTGTATGATGGGTGCGGAAACTAGTGCTTCCTTCAAGGTATTGAAGGCTTGCAAGCATTCGCCTGAAAAAATAAAAGGAGTATCTTTAGCAAGCAAGGACGTAAGAGGACGGGCAATCAAGGCAAAATCCTTGATAAAGCGGCGGTAAAACCCCGCATGACCAAGAAAGCCTCTAATGCACTTAACATTAATAGGAGGAGGGAGTTTCTCGATTACCTCAATCTTTGCCTTATCTACCTCAATCCCTCTCGAGGAGACAAGGTGCCCAAGAACTATACCTTCCGTGACCATGAAGTGGCACTTCTCCCAGTTCAGAGTTAGATTATTTTGTTGGCACCTTTTAAGAACTTTAGTGAGATTAGCCAAACAAGATTCAAACCCGCTCCCATAAACCGAGAAATCATCCATAAAGACTTCCATTATATTTTCAATGTAATCGGAAAAAATGGATGTCATACATCTCTGAAAGGTTTCGGGAGCATTACAAAGACCGAAGGGCATCCTACGGTAGGTATAGGTACCGTAGGGACAAGTAAAAGTGGTCTTTTCTTGGTCATCTTCGTGCAAAGGGATTTGGAAAAAACCCGAATACCCATCCAAATAACAAAAGTATTTGTGTTTAGCTAGGCGTTCAAGCATTTGATCAATGAAAGGCAATGGGTAATGGTCCTTTCGGGTGGCTTTATTTAGTTTCCTATAATCAATGCACATTTGCCATCCCGTGACAGTGCGTGTAGAAATGGGCTCTCCTTTATCATTTTTTATAGCAGTCATCCCCCCTTTCTTGGGGACGACGTGAACAGGGCTAACCCACCTACTGTCGGAGATAGGATAAATAATATCGGCCTCAAGCAATTTTAGGATTTCCTTTTTCACTACCTCTTTCATATTCGGGTTCAACCGCCTTTGAGGCTCAATAGAAGAGGCTTCAGTGTTTTCCAAGTGGATCCTATGCGTGCATAGCCTAGGGCTTATTCCCTTAAGATCAGAGATTGTGTAACCAAGGACATCCTTGTGATCCCTAAGGACTTCTAATAATTTTTCAAGTTGGTCTTGGCCAAGGTGGGCATTTACAATCACCGGGAAGGTCAATTTACTACCCAAGAAAGCATACCTTAGATTCGGCGGTAATTATTTAAGCTCTACCTCAAAGGGTGCTGTACCCTTTGCTTCATCATCTTGTGTGAATTTGGCTTCTCCTTCAACATCTGAATTTAGCTCACTCTCGAGCGGAGGTTCAGACTCGCTTCCTAGTGAGGATGGTGCATCAGAATAGACGCTCTCTAATTCTGCGCTTGCATCGATAGGACCACCACCTTGCTCCGGTTCATTCCTGAGATCAAGAAATACATCAGCAGATTCATAAATGCAAGAGTGGGGATCATAGAGTGTATCTCCCTGAGTATCTGTTTGTCCGAAGTGTTCCTCGGGAGTGTAGTACTCTTCGACACATGTTATATCGCCTTCAAAATATAGCTTGCCGTCCCTCACATCAACTCTGATATCGCCCCCAATAGTCCCATCCAGGGAGATTTGATCCATCACGAAGCTAGCAAACAGTTGTTCGACGGGGTCCTCGATATTAATGGCAAAAGCTCCGGTAGCGTAGACCTCATCAATAAGTTCCTTGAGGAGCTCCGCAAAAGATTCATCATCTCCCTGACCAGACTCAGTCATTGGAATTGCATCCCCCATTTTACCTGATAAGATTTCGTGGAGAATTTCAGGAGGGATTGCAAAATGGGGTTGTAAACAGAGTTAGAAAAGAATGAAGCAATAAAGAAAGAAATTGAAGAGAAATGACCGGGTGATCCAAATCAAACTCTATCAAAATGCCATCCCCGGCAACGGCGCCAAAAACTTGATCGCGCCCGGGCGTACACCATAAAGAGCGACCGTGTAGTTTTACCGCAAGCGCACGGTGTAGCGGCGAGCAGGTATCGAACACAGGGAGGACATATGACAATGCCTTCTCCGAACAACCTGGCTATGGGGACAAAAAAGTAGGAATTTGCCTTTCGGTGATGTTTTCACAATCGTCAAACAATGTAAAAAGATATAAAATCAAATAAAGACGCCTAGGGAATAGGGAATCGCCGCTACTCACCGCATCTCGTCATTGTGATTCATCGGTTTCACAATTGCTAGGGTAGAATGTCAGGTGGACTAGTTGCAACTGAATGTAAAACCTAGCTCACGCTCTCGCGCTGTTGCCGGTCTATAACAAACCTAGGTTCGGGTCCAATCTCTTGCAAACCCTAGCCTAGGCAAGCTAGCATTAGGATCAATGCCATCGTTCAATCGCATCCCGAGCCCACTCTCGTGCAAACTCGAACTACGACCTAGGTTGGGATAGTTCCTACCCGTCCTGTAACGACCGCTTTTCATGTATCTGGATTTAATATAATATAATATATGTTTCCATGGATTTTCTCCTCTTGTGTGGTTTTCGTCTCTGTAACTTTCATTTTCGATCGATTCGTCGTATTTTCTCATTTCTTCCTTAGGATCGTCGATTTCGAAGTGTGTCATTCGTGACGGGCTTCATAACGGTCGTATCTTACTATTAGATCAAGCCTAGGAGTCTTAGGAATCGATCCCGGGGCCCCGCGCTCCGTATCGGAACTTTTGGTGCTCATTAGCCGGTGTAAGAAGGGGCATCGACCGACTAGATGACGATCCAGTCGGTCGGCAATCCTTCTTGGACCGACTAGTTAGCTTTCTAAATTTCTCAGGAGTTACTGTTTACTCTTAGTCGGTCTAAGAACGTTCATCGACCGACTAGATGCTAAACTAGTCGGTCAGTGCGTGTTCATGTACCGACTAACTCTAGAATCCTATTTTCGTTCAGGAGTTACTGTTTGCACTTAGTCGGTCTGCGTTGGTCGACCGACCGACTAGTTGCCAAACTAGTCGGTCAGTGGTTGCTCTTGGACCGACTAACCAGTGTTAAAACCCTAATTTCTGGGCAGCCGCCAGCCCAACCTATTTATACCCAACCCAAACGACTTCTTCTTCTCCAACACGACCCAAAACCCTAAAATCTTCCCCCTTCAGCCCCCATCTTCCTCCAAGCTCCATTTCTCCATTCCAAGCCCTAGAATCATCATCCAAACCATCCAATCACTCTATCTACCTCTCATCTTCCCCAAAATCTCACCAAAACCCATCAAATCCCCAAATCCCTCAAAACCCTAGTTTCCCCAAACTTCTCCAATCTTTTCCAGATCTGATCCTAGGGTTCCCCGGAGTGTTTCTTCCGTCTCCTCTTGGTAAGAAATCGTTCTACCGTTGTTTTCTTAACCTATTTGTAATTTTATGAAAACCCTAATTAATTTCATGTGTTTGGTGTTTGTTTCCACCATAACAGCGATTTCCCCCGTAGATAGCATCCGTGTGACGAAGTGGTCGTCATCCCCGGTGCTAGGCAAGTGAAACTTGCCACTTAGGGTTTAGGCCATGTTTTAGGCCATTTTCTTGTTGTAGGCGTAAAAGAGACTAGGCGACGAAATGATACTCGCCTAGGCGCAAATTGGGGAATTAGCTTGACAACGAAGCTAATTCCGACATTTAGCATGTTGCACAACTATCATGTCACGTTTACTTTCCATTATCGGTACGCAAGTTAATTGTCATGTCATTGCATCCTTCATGCATTTCAGTGATTGCGTAGCTTGCTACATTGCCTGTGTTCCTGGCTCGTGTTCCAGAAGCGGGCCATGTGTTGGTTGATAGCCAATGCCCGAATTGTGTGTTTCCTGGCTCGTGACCAGAAGCGAGCATAATGAGTTGGAAACCCCAACGCTCGATATTGAAATGTGAAATAGGAATGCGAGCTCAAAGTGCGGGGCAAACCTCAGGCTCACTAGCTGAGCTCAATGTGCGGGGACCCCAGGCTCCATTACGTTTGGGTATAGGGGGTGAGGGTTAAGCAGCCATTCAACTGGGAGTCTGTTTGATCAACAACTGCAGTTGTAAGGCGTAAACTCTTTTGGGGTGGGGGTAGTGTTTGGGGCCGATCGGACTGACATGCTAGCCATTCAGCGAAGGGCGCAAACATCTACAAAACAACCGTGAAATGTGATTGGTGTTTAGTGCCGATCGGTCTGCAATGCTAGCCATTCAGCGAAGGGCGTAAACACCAACAATGTGAATTGATTGAGATTGATAGTAGCTCGGCTACTCTTGTCTTGTCCCGATGATTGTTCTCTTGTACAAATCGTCTTGCCATGTTTTAATTGTGCACTTATGTTATAACTGCCATGTCATGCATACTAAACTGCTAGGTTGCTAGATGCCTCACTTTCAGTTTCCTTGCCCAAGTCTTTTTAGACTTGCTGACATGTGCCCCTTTACTCTTTTGGGTGACACATGTTAGATCCTGAGCCCGAGTACCTCGTTGAGGACGAGGTATTTGCTGACGCCGAGCCCGAGCTTGTGTTTGACGGGGAGTACGTGGACACTGGGGACCAGTCCTAGTGTCTTCGTTGTGTTTTACTTTTGTTGAACAGTTGTTTGTTATCGGTGCGTAGCACCTATACTTTGTTATGTCGTTGTTGCTTTTGTTGGCCTTGTTCTGGGCCTTGGACTCTTTTCTTTTAGCCTGGTGGCTTTTCTGGATGTTGGACTTATTTTGTTGTTGGACATTATGAGATGTGAGATTTTTATTTCAGTCTCTCCTTGTGTTATTATTGTAATTCCGTTGTGGTTACAGGGACCTATTTATGTATCGTGGACGCTTATCGGGTTTGGGGCTTCACAGCTCCACTCTCGTGCGGACCTTTTCACGTCTCGCCTCCATTTTAGGGAAGCGGGTCGTGACAGGTTTTAGTGGTGGCCCATGCAGGTCCTTCTGTAACTGCGATTTTTTTGGAATAGCGGTAATAATATTAGAATGTCCAATGAACTAAGTTCGGCATCTGAGTCATTAGGCTCTGAGTCTAATTTTGGCCGTTTCTCTGGCGCTAAATGACTAGAAGACGTCAGACCCGCGCTGGTGGTGGATCTGCTCTGAAGGCTTGCTACTTCTGCGGCAAGATCGGGCACCTCAAGGGGTCGTGCAGAAGCTTTCTAGGTCAGTGTTTGGTTTGTGGTGGTGCTACTCATTCGGCGAAAGATTGTCGGCATGCAAATCGGCTGCGGAAGGCGTCGGATGGAGTTCCGCAGCAGCAAGCACCGGAAGCTGGGCCGAGTCGGAAGATGTGCCATCGCTGTGGCAAGATTGGTCATAAGAAGGAACAGTGTAGGAAGTTCTTGGGGCAATGTATTGCCTGTGGAGATCCCGCCCATGTTCTCAGAGAGTGCCCGAGGTTGAAGCAGCCTTGGAAGGCACCTACTGCTGCCTCACCGTTGCAGCAGAGAGCCCCGGGGCCCGCTGGTCGTAGGGTACCCCTTGTCCCACAGAGGCAGGCTTTTCGGCAGGCTTTTCCGCTGAGGAGGCAGGCTTCCCCGATGGCCGTAGTTGAGGCTGAGGCTGTGGATGGGGTTATTGCAGGTAACCCTCAGTCTAGTTACCTTCTTCCTTTTGACAGTCTTGTTTGTTTGAACATGTTTGGTTGCTTGAATATGTTATGCTGCTAGGATGGAATTTGATTGCTGGGTTGGTTGTTGAGTGTGATCTGGGTTGCACGTTTCTGGCACGAGTCCTCTTGACTCTGGTGCATCAATGTGCATTGCATCCTGGTGCTTCGGGTAGGAGCAATTCTTGATGGCCCCTTTTTCCTTAAATATTTAATTCCTTCCTATTCGATCGAGTTAAAATCCCTTCGTAGATTTTGAAGTCTATTGGTTGAAATTTTTAATCTCGTATCTTTTGCTAACCGATATTCCTCGTATTTTGGTTTTAAGAGCTTTACTACTAATTTGATTACTTTAGAATATTTTCCAAGATAAGTAGGATTTCAATTATTTTCATATATCAGTTCTAGGTTCATGGAACTCGTACCTTAAGGTCTTGTATAAATCAGTTATTTGGCAAATCCGGATCCTTCTAAAAAGTTTTTTTTAAGATATTTATTTGGAATTTCTCTTCAGTTTTTTTAAAAACTTGTAGGCATTTAGCATGGGCCTAAATTTTCACACTATAGTTGATTGGATTTCATTCTTCGAATTTCAAAATTTCACCGAAGTAATATATTAAGCTACTGCCGTAAAATATTTTCGGACCTCTCCGTTGCAAATCTTGACCTCTCTGAGGGTATCCCGTCGACTTCCTTTTTCCTAAGTTTAAATTCGTTCGGGATTTTAATATTTATATATTTATACTTCATGCTCCTTCGTTGACTTAAGGATCTCTAAAATTTTTGTCGAAAATTTGGAATACTAACCCATTGTATTTTGCCAGTCTATACCTTCCGTACCCATGAAAATACCTTGTCCCCTCTTATATAAATTTTATTCTGAACTGTATCTTTATTTTTGCCCAATTCGATTTATAAAATTTCCTTATCTTACTTATGCCATACAATTGACTCTTCGCGTTTCCTTTAATATACTTTTCAAGTTACACATGATTTCAGCTTTCAACCAACCAAGGATATGTTCAACATTTTCTCTATTACCATTTTTGGAAAATTACGTTTTCATAACTTTCTCACGATCTAACCTTGCATAATGTGGTTTAAAGGCTTATTACAATTTTGACAATCCTACTACTAAGTTTTCCGTTCACCATACCTGCTTTCGGATTAAGTTCTAAACTAAATCAAATTTTGAATGTTTACATGTATCCGTGTTAGGCTCATTAGCCCGTATGTTAATAGCTTTGTGTAAAACGATTTCTATTGGCGAATCCTGGATACACTAAAAGATGGGTCAATGTTAATTAACTATTTGAGCTTTTCCTGGCTTAAAGACTTTGTAAGTATTTGGCATGGGTTTAAAATTCTTTCGTTAATTTAATTTCGTTTCAAAATTTTGCCAACATTGTTAAATCACTGCCGCATGATATTTTCTAAAAATACGTCCTTAATGTGCGTATGAACGCCCTACTTCCCTTCATAATGATTTCCGTTAAACCAATAAACCAATTCCCCTTAATATGTGCATTCAACGCAAACTTATTTCTAACGACTGATTTTATCGATCTTCAAATATCGTTTTTTTTTTCGGAAGGGAATTCCGACTTTTCAAAATATGACTGTTTTATACTTTTAGTGTCTTTGACTTTCGCTCTTCACATATCATTTCTGAAAACTTATGGGAGTAATGTTTACATCTTTTCCCCCGCCTAAACATCCACAATTATACCTCCGTTCCACTTGATCCCTTTGCCTCCTTGTCCTCGCCCTACCTGAACCCATTTTTACAATCTTGTTTCGTTGCGCCATCTAATCTTGGTTTCCTTCCTTCTGCCTAGTTATTCCACTAGTGTTCGCTGTTATTTACGTCGCGTCAGTTAGTAGTGGGTCCTTAGACTTTTGGTGATGTTGTCGTAGCGCATGTGCCTAAGTTGAATATGTAGGCTTGAAGAGTGTACCCCCCCTTATAGCATGTCAATGTGTGCCTATTGCGTGATATATACATACTCAGGGTTATTCATGATGTTATGAAATTGTAAATGTGTTAATATTTATGGATATGTGCGAGGATGGCTATACCACTATGGAGGCGTCTATGTATGCAAGATTCTGTGTTTGAACGTCTGAATAGAGTGTATGTAGTTGGGGATACTTATGATGGTTGAAATAATATGATTGGTGAAACTGTTGTGTAATGGGTGTGCGTATAGTTAAAGTGGGTAGGCCTTTTGTGCGACCTATGTGTTGTACGCGTGAGAGTGTGCTCGTACGTAGTTACATATTGTGCGTAGGCGTGAGTAGTTATGAAATTGCTGCGTGAGTATATATGTGATATATATATATGGTAGTAGAAATATAATTTTGATTGGTATTGCTTGCTATTTGGATGTCATATGCGTGTATACCATGAGGTATACACGGCTATTGCACATCTTGACTAATGGATGAAGTAAGTGTATTGGTGTGCCAATTATAAGTGGATGGATATGGTATGAATATATATCTGATGCTGGGGTGTGACTATAGGTAAATACTTTTATTAGGGAGAGTATTGTAAATATAGGTGTGCTGATGTTTGTAATAATATCATGGTATATGAAGTGATTGAAATGTGTGATATTACCTGGTTAGATATTAAGGGTGTTTGACATTTAGATATGTATGTGGTTATGTTGGTAGACGTGTATGCATTAGCTAGTATTGGCATATGTATGGATTCTATGTTACGTATATGGAATTATTCCGCTATGATTTTGAGTCTCACTCAAGCTTGAGTGGGTACACTCTATGTACATTGGTGTATATATGAATAAAATAATAGCGTGTGTGGGTGTGCACCATGCACGGGTAAGTATGTGATAGTTATAGGAATTGGTGACTGTGGTATGTGTGGTGTGTCGTGATTATAGCTATAGGACTATATATGGAGTGATAATATGATGAAATGTGTGCATGCATTTGAATGACTAAAAATTGTGAAATTATAATGATTGTGGATGTATATTAGGTCTAGTGAGCTTGTTTTAACAATCGCATGGTGTGATTTCGCATGTTGGTTGTTTGGCGCATACTAGGAGATATAGGGACTAGTGTACTATTATTGTCTTGTCCATAGGTAGTTAACTATACGTGTAGATTCCGATGGTATTTCCTAGTGTGAAATTATTTTCATATAAGTAAAAGAGACTTGGTTATTTCATATAGTGTGTAATAAGTGCTTTATAGTTATATGGAATATACTTGCCTATATGAATGATTTGAATACGTGAATGGAGTTGTATGATTATGATCAAGTGTAAGTGTACTATGTGCGCGTATATATATATATTTACTTCCGTGGTATTAATGATTGACCACCTAGAGTATATATATATATATACGCACTTTAAATGAATGTACTTGGTTGAAATGTTGATGCGGTATTGATTGAGGGTAGTTACTAGGGCGACTAGATATAGCTATAGTTAGAAAGTTCGAGGACGGACTTTATTCTAAGGTGGGTAGGATGTAACGACCGCTTTTCATGTATCTGGATTTAATATAATATAATATATGTTTCCATGGATTTTCTCCTCTTGTGTGGTTTTCGTCTCCGTAACTTTCATTTTCGATCGATTCGTCGTATTTTCTCATTTCTTCCTTAGGATCGTCGATTTCGAAGTGTGACATTCGTGACGGGCTTCATAACGGTCGTATCTTACTATTAGATCAAGCCTAGGAGTCTTAGGAATCGATCCCGGGGCCCCGCGCTCCGTATCGGAACTTTTGGTGCTCATTAGCCGGTGTAAGAAGGGGCATCGACCGACTAGATGACGATCCAGTCGGTCGGAAATCCTTCTTGGACCGACTAGTTAGCTTTCTAAATTTCTCAGGAGTTACTGTTTACTCTTAGTCGGTCTAAGAACGTTCATCGACCGACTAGATGCTAAACTAGTCGGTCAGTGCGTGTTCATGTACCGACTAACTCTAGAATCCTATTTTCGTTCAGGAGTTACTGTTTGCACTTAGTCGGTCTGCGTTGGTCGACCGACCGACTAGTTGCCAAACTAGTCGGTCAGTGGTTGCTCTTGGACCGACTAACCAGTGTTAAAACCCTAATTTCTGGGCAGCCGCCAGCCCAACCTATTTATACCCAACCCAAACGACTTCTTCTTCTCCAACACGACCCAAAACCCTAAAATCTTCCCCCTTCAGCCCCCATCTTCCTCCAAGCTCCATTTCTCCATTCCAAGCCCTAGAATCATCATCCAAACCATCCAATCACTCTATCTACCTCTCATCTTCCCCAAAATCTCACCAAAACCCATCAAATCCCCAAATCCCCCAAAACCCTAGTTTCCCCAAACTTCTCCAATCTTTTCCAGATCTGATCCTAGGGTTCCCCGGAGTGTTTCTTCCGTCTCCTCTTGGTAAGAAATCGTTCTACCGTTGTTTTCTTAACCTATTTGTAATTTTATGAAAACCCTAATTAATTTCATGTGTTTGGTGTTTGTTTCCCCCATAACAGCGATTTCCCCCGTAGATAGCATCCGTGTGACGAAGTGGTCGTCATCCCCGGTGCTAGGCAAGTGAAACTTGCCACTTAGGGTTTAGGCCATGTTTTAGGCCATTTTCTTGTTGTAGGCGTAAAAGAGACTAGGCGACGAAATGATACTCGCCTAGGCGCAAATTGGGGAATTAGCTTGACAACGAAGCTAATTCCGACATTTAGCATGTTGCACAACTATCATGTCACGTTTACTTTCCATTATCGGTACGCAAGTTAATTGTCATGTCATTGCATCCTTCATGCATTTCAGTGATTGCGTAGCTTGCTACATTGCCTGTGTTCCTGGCTCGTGTTCCAGAAGCGGGCCATGTGTTGGTTGATAGCCAATGCCCGAATTGTGTGTTTCCTGGCTCGTGACCAGAAGCGAGCATAATGAGTTGGAAACCCCAACGCTCGATATTGAAATGTGAAATAGGAATGCGAGCTCAAAGTGCGGGGCAAACCTCAGGCTCACTAGCTGAGCTCAATGTGCGGGGACCCCAGGCTCCATTACGTTTGGGTATAGGGGGTGAGGGTTAAGCGGCCATTCAACTAGGAGTCTGTTTGATCAACAACTACAGTTGTAAGGCGTAAACTCTTTTGGGGTGGGGTAGTGTTTGGGGCCGATCGGACTGACATGCTATCCATTCAGCGAAGGGCGCAAACATCTACAAAACAACCGTGAAATGTGATTGGTGTTTAATGCCAATCGGTCTGCAATGCTAGCCATTCAGCGAAGGGCGTAAACACCAACAATGTGAATTGATTGAGATTGATAGTAGCTCGGCTACTCTTGTCTTGTCCCGATGATTGTTCTCTTGTACAAATCGTCTTGCCATGTTTTAATTGTGCACTTATGTTATAACTGCCATGTCATGCATACTAAACTGCTAGGTTGCTAGATGCCTCACTTTCAGTTTCCTTGCCCAAGTCTTTTTAGACTTGCTGACATGTGCCCCTTTACTCTTTTGGGTGACACATGTTAGATCCTGAGCCCGAGTACCTCATTGAGGACGAGGTGTTTGCTGACGCCGAGCCCGAGCTTGTGTTTGACGGGGAGTACGTGGACACTGGGGACCAGTCCTAGTGTCTTCGTTGTGTTTTACTTTTGTTGAACAGTTGTTTGTTATCGGTGCATAGCACCTATACTTTGTTATGTCGTTGTTGCTTTTGTTGGCCTTGTTCTGGGCCTTGGACTCTTTTCTTTTAGCCTGGTGGCTTTTCTGGATGTTGGACTTATTTTGTTGTTGGACATTATGAGATGTGAGATTTTTATTTCAGTCTCTCCTTGTGTTATTATTGTAATTCCGTTGTGGTTACAGGGACCTGTTTATGTATCGTGGACGCTTATCGGGTTTGGGGCTTCACAGCTCCACTCTCGTGCGGACCTTTTCACGTCTCGCCTCCATTTTAGGGAAGCGGGTCGTGACACGTCCAATCTCTTGCAAACGGGTATCGGTATAGAATTGCAACCGAGAATCCTAGTATCGGTCCAATCTCTTGCAAACCGATACTTCGGAAACTCAATTTCAACCCAATTCAGATTTCTAGGGTTTCCTATCGAATTGGGATCCAATCTCTTGCAAATCCCAATCGATATGAACACCTAGCTATCCGTCTTATATCAATCCCAAACTAACCCTAATAGCAATTATAGCAATAGTTCTACCAATTCATCATAAATCAGAAATTGGGCTCGTAGGGTTCATCCCCACGCCCTAAGACGTTAAGACTACTCACAAATCATATCACAAATGGAAGAACAATCAATTGAAATAGCAATAGAATTCATGGCAATATTCAAAATAGCAATAAAAATAGGATTTTTAATAGAGAGGGAGACAAACCAATGTAGCTTTCCAAGAATCCAACAAAATAACACTTTTCTCTCCTCTCCAATCACAAGAATTAAACTCTAAAAAGTCTAATCTAAAAAGGCTGCCAAAAGCAATGAAAAAGCTCTCTAAACTAGGTTAGAATCTGGGGTTAAATACCCCCCAAAACTGCCCAAAAATTCGTGACCAAACTGCCCCTGCGTAGCTCCAAAATCGTGATTTCCGCTACAGGCAGCGCTGCTCACTCGGCCGAGTGACAAAGGTCGCTCGGCCGAGTGATAGACTCTGATGATTTCCAGTAAGTCTGGGGTCTTGGGGGTCTTCACTTCGGGGGTCACTCGGCCGAGTGAGTTGTCGTCACTCGGTCGATGGGCTTATCTTCACTCGGGCGGACGGCAATTGCCACTCGACCGAGTGGGGATTCTGATGCTCAGACTGACGAAAAACAGTAATTCGGGACTTTTTGATGGGCGTCGTCTGAGTGCCACTCGGGCGGACGGGATTTCGTCACTCGGCCGAGTCGTCTTCTGATGCTCGGCCGAGTGCACGCTGATATGCTGCTTTGAGCGTGTCCGATCTGGCCGGCCGAGCGGGGTCTCGATGCTCGGCCGAGTGACTCATTCACTTGGCCGAGTGAGATGCTAAAAATACCCAATCTGAATGTTCTTGCCTCCTCGTCGCTCCTACGACGTTCTTTCTTCTTCCGCTCCTCTCCAATAGCAAAATACTCCTCGGGGAAGTCGTCGGTGACACTCCGGAGTGGGTGTATCTCGGAATCACTCCAAATCGCACCAAATCTCCTGAAATACGACAAACACAACAAATCGTGAAAAGTATCGCAATATTGTCGATAAATCGTGAAAAAACATGATTTGAGCGATCTAAATGGCATGCAAACATGCGGGAAAATGGTGTAAAATACGGAGTGATCACTCCTCCACGGTCAGTTTCGTGCAGTCCCGCATCGCCATGCTTCCCGATATTTAGGCTTGCCTGAATCAGATTCTGGCGCGTCTGCCTGCACCACCCACACCCTCCCAGCAGCCACCCCCACAACCACCACCACCTCCACCCCCGCCACAGGACGGTGCTGGTGCGGCACCACCAGCTTAGGCACACTCTTGATGCCTCTGATATTTTTTGTCGTTTTGCTGCCCGTTTGTTCTTGGGCCTGGTGATTGATTTTTGCCCCCCCTCCTCCACGTATTACCACCAGCATAGGCACACTCTTGATGCCTCTGATATTTTTTGTCGTTTTGCTGCCCGTTTGTTCTTGGGCCTGGTGATTGATTTTTGCCCCCTCCTCCACATATTATTTTGATGCCTTCCTGCTCATATCTTTTTTATACCTTTTTGGGAGTGAGGGAGAGACTTTTTGGGGACACTTATATCTGCATCATCCTGATCTTTGCATGCATCCCATTCATTCATATTTATTTTCTTTCTTTTTCTTTTTCTCTTTTATCATGCATGCATCCTCACCCACCCCACCCACTTTACGTCTCTCGGTATGCCACACTTTGCACATTGAGGACACTGTGCACTTCAGCTTGGGGGAGTGAGTTCTCACACTTTTATTTTTGCCACCCTTTATTTTTGATTTCTCACATTTTCTTCCCACTTTTGCACTCATTTTCACCACTTTTTCGTTTTTTATCATGCATCATGTTTTCTTGTCCTTTTTTGAGTATGCTGCATTGTATATAGTTCTATTATCTATTTTCTTTGTTTCTTTCATCCTTTGCTAGAGATGATTTTTCTGTGATGATGATAACGTGGTGTTAGCTTATCTCTATGTGCATGCTATTTTGTCACGTCATAGCTTTTGTTTCAGATATCATATGTTATGTCCTGCTTTGCATTTTGAAATAGTAACCCACTCTTTTTCCTGTATGAATATGGATGAAATTCTATTATTAGCTGATGTCTGATGATTCATATGTATGCTTTTCATAGAAAACACACCAAGCTTCACGCATTGTCTGCTTATATTTGGAGTACTACTTTCCTCTCTCATATCACTTCATATTGCATGAATTATACGCTTCACTTTTAAGTTGATTGAATGTTTGCTAGGGTGATATATCTGGACTCGTTTACTTTTTGAGATTAAACTGAGTAGATTATATTACTCTGCTGAAAGTTGTCATGCACGTCCTATAGAGTGAACCGATCGATTCATTTATTTCTTTCTCCACATATCTTGAGCATCATTTCTCTATTTGATATTCATTAGTGATTCCCCCCTAGCAAGTCTATTATCGGCATTTCCCCCGCTATTTATTTTCATGCTCCAAATCCCCAAAATCAAAAAGAAAAAAAATATACCTGTATATCCTTCTCTCTTTTAATTTGGGATCGCTTATGTATATATCGTTTGTCAAAAAAAAGGGAAAAAAAAAAGAGAAAAGAAGTTCATAACGATCCCATCTCATACTCTTTCTCTCATTCTTCTCTCTTTTGATTTATTTTTAACTTTTTTGGAGCTTCAAAAGAAATGGGGAATGTACATATTGATTTGTTTATGCCACCACGCTTATGGATAAGCTTGGGGGAGAGGATCCAATGATGTGTGAGAGAGTGACCACTTGACGGTGCATGACAACTTAGGCTAAGTAATTTTCTTTACTCGGTGAGATTGCTAAAGTTTCATGAAATCCAGAAATCGACACTTAGCATTCATTTCATGAAAACCATGCTTTTCTATTCTTACTATTCCATATCGTGTGATATATCTTATACTCCTTATAGAAAGCATTCAATTGAAAAGTGTGTGATCTATGGTTATGCATACCGCTTTAGATGCTTCAGACGATGCTAATCCTAGAATGATTCCATATCTCATGCTATTTGATATTTTCGGGGTTTTCTATTTCGAATGCATTATTATACTATGATATCGAAATAAAAGTCTTTGACGTGTGTTTTATATTCGATGTATGCTATATGAGTAAGCAAAACCCACGTCCTGAGAAAAATGATCTAGCACCCCCACTTCTTCGCTTTCTATTCTATTTTTATTTTTGTCTTTATTTTTATTTCTTTTATTTTTTCCCTCTTTTCCATCATTTTGCCCTTCGGGCTCGCTTTTTACTCATCTTCCTCGAGGACGAGTAAGAGATAAGCTTGGGGGATTTTGATCGCTCCGTATTTTACACCCTTTTTCTGCATGATTGCATGCCACTTTGATCGCTCATATCGTGTTTTTCACGATTATTCGACAATATTGCGATGCTTTTCACGATTTCTTGTTTTTGTCGTATTTCAGGAGATATGTAGCGATTCGGAGTGATTTTGAGATCAAGAGGATTTGCACCCACTCCGGAGTGTCACCCAAGGCTCTTTTGAGGGCTATTCGACGATGGAAGACAAGTGGAAGAAGAAGGAACGTCGTAGGAGCGACGAGGAAGCGAAAAGATGAAGATTGGGCATCTGCAGCATCTCACTCGGCCGAGTGAACCACCCACTCGGCTGAGCAAGAAGACCACTCGGCCGACCAGACCGGACACGCATCAACAGAAGGAATTGGGCGTGCACTCGGCCGAGTGACGATAGTCCACTCGGCCGAGCATGGAAATCCCCTCGCCTGAGTGGCATGGGAAATTCCACTGCAAAAGAGGCCGACTTACTGTAAATGTACAGGCTTTTGACGATTCCAACTCGGCCGAGCAAGAATTGCCCCTCGGCCGAGTGAGTAAAACCACTCGACCGAGTCACTCCCGCAGACAGACCCCCGAAAAGTCCCAATTTACTGTAATTGTACAGGGTTTGTCACTCGGCTGAGTGACATTTGTCACTCGGCCGAGTGAGCCGCCCCGCCTGCTGCGTAAACTGCGATTTCTGGGCTGCGCAGGGGCATTTTTGTCACGAATTTCTGGGCGATTTTGAGGGGTATTTAAACCTAGTTTTTGCCCTAGGTTAGAAGGACTTTTTGATACTTTTGGCAGCCTTTTTTAGAGAGCTTTTTAGATAATTAGATTTAGGCTTTTTGAGAGATTAGAAAGGGGACTTTTGTTGGATGCTATTGGATTCTCATTGGTTTGTCTCCTTTCTTGTCAAAAACTCTATTTTTATTGATAATTTCTCTATTGCAATGAATTGTGCTGAATTTTCTATTGAATTTCTTATGAATTGCATGATGATTAGTGAGTAGTTTCATTGTCCTAGGGCATGGGGATGAACCCTATGAACCCTATTTTTGAATTGTGATGAATTGGTGAAATTCTTGCTAGAATTGATTAGGGTTAGGTTGGGATTGATAAATTATGGATGGCTAGGGATTCATATCGATTGGGATTTGCAAGAGATTGGGTCCCAATTGATAGGAAGCCCTAGAAATTCGATTTAGATTTACGATTGGAATTTTCTAGAATTGGTTTGCAAGAGATTGGACCAAGGCTAGGGTTTTTGATTGTATTTCTATACAATTACCCGTTTGCAAGAGATTGGACGGGTAGGAACTATCTCAACCTAGGTCGTAGCTCGAGTTTGCACGAGAGTGGGCTCGAGATACGATTGAACGATGATGTCGATCCTAATTCTAGCGGCTTAGGCTAGGGTTTGCAAGAGATTGGGCCCTAACCTAGGTTCACTATAGACCGGCAATAGCGCGAGAGCGTGAGCTTGGTTCCACATTTAGTTGCGACTAGTTCACCTAAAATTCAAGTCTAGCAATGATGTAACCTATGAATCAAAACGATGAGATACGGTCCGTAGCGGGGATTCCCTATCCCTAGGCGCTTTATTTCATTGATATTTCTATCGATATACGAACGATTGTGACAAATTTTACCCCAAACTATTCTTGACCATTTTGATAGCTAGGTGATTAGAAGAAGACACTGTCATTGTTCCTCCCTGAGTTCGATACCCGCTCGCCACTATGCCGTGCGCTTACGGTTAGACTACGAGTCGCTTGTCCCGGTTGCGTGTGCATACCGGGGCGACGATCAATTATAAAGAAATATTGACATCCAATAATTCATATTTAATATTCTAATGCTCAAATAATTCTCAAAAATTGACCATATAATCACAATAATAGCAGGAGCACATGAAAAATAATAAGAATCCAATAAGGACGATAAAAACCGTATTTTGTGCAAAGAATGAGAGTAAGCTCCTAAAATGACATGAAATGAAAATATACCCAAAAAGAGCAAGTTTAAGCCTAATCTTTAGCACAAAATGGGGGTAATTAGGGGTCTAAATATACAATTTTTGCTCATTTTTTTCTTCACCCAAGATCTCCCCAATTCACTAGCACTCGCAGGAACATGATGAGATCAGAAGGCGCGAAGATCAAATCCCGAAGAGCGGCGATTTTATACGAAGGACAACTTCTGAATCTGGACCACCCGAAGGGGGACATGCGGCGGTGCCTGGCAACCGGTGGCACTTCGAATCCCGGTCCCAAGAGCGGGAGAGGCCCAAACGGGCATCATCATAATGACTTCCATTTAATGACGATGCCTCAACTGACGCACCCGTTAAAATTTGCACAGGTCACATCGCCCGAACCAAACCGGTAGAATCCGAACGGCCCGAGCGATGAGGGCAATTGATACGACCATTCTGAGATGGCCCAAGATCGAACGACCCAAGCCCACACCATAAGTGGGCGGCCCAAGTGAAGAGCAGGCCGAACGACGAGGCCTCTATGAAGACTGGGGGACAGGTCGGCCTCAACCGAAACGGGCGCCCCCAATTAGCCCACGTCAGAGAGGGAGCTAACCGCTCCCCTTAATGTGCACCCCCTTAATCACCATTAAGATGCCCCATTATGCCCACCTTCGTAACCCATGAAGACGCCATCAAAGAGACAGATCATGGGGGCAGAAGTAGGAGACGTTGAGGAGGTGCGGACGTGGAGAACTCCTACAAAAGGGAATCGAGGTACAATGTACAAAGGACCACTTCCTGGATACCAAAGAACCAAGGTATTCCTCTTACGAACTTGTCTTCCACTTTACATTTCCTCTCCATAGCTCGGCTCGAGGACTCGAGTATCGGCCTCCCCGTGAGCCGTGCCGATCCCAACGAGCATCCTTCAGACCCGTTCTGACTTAGGCATCAGAGGGGTCTTGGTCGGAACCAATGTCTGACCCCCCTGACGAGCTTCCTCGTCTGTCCAGGTCGATCAGGTCTAGCGACGCTGAGGCTACCCCTCAGCGTCTTCCAATCCAAAGCCTAGCGTCCTCAGTAACGAGCCCGCTCGCTCCCACTACGAGGAGGTCATTGCTTTACCGAGACTACCCTTCGGCAAACCGACGCGAGGATCCGCACACCCCTCACCGAGCGGACATGCCCTCAACTGATCCAGGAGGTCTCACGTGCCCCTCTGGGCCCCCTAGACCTCCCCCCTTCTGGTCAACAATTTAGTGGTGAGAAAACACCCAAAAACAGAGCGATAAGCGTATTTGAATTTAGCATGCATCGTGGGTGAAGAAAATTAAGCTTTAAATTTGAGTTTTGCATGTATCATGGGGGTAGAAAATTAACTTATTTGAATTTAATAAATTTGGATTTTTGATATATTTGGATTTTGCAAGTATAATGGGTGGAGAAAATTAAGCCTTTAATTTAGAAAATAGAAATTGAGTTTTCATTGATATAAACTCAAAATACACGTGAATAGTCAAATGATCATGGACCAGCGGCATTTACCTCTGCTTTCCAGTGAGGCCACCCAGGATCGATGCTTGGTGGATGCGGAACGTGTGTGTGCCTCTAACTAGCTTTCCGATGTATCAAAAAAACACGTGAATGATATAGGGGGCATGAATACATACCAATTATACTTGACTAGAAATACCTCGTGCACAGAGTACACGGTGCAAAAAAAAACTCACATACAGGATGCAGTGCACATGAGTAACCAAAACGGAGTGAGAAGTGTGGGCATGTGTGGATGGTAAAAACGGGAAAAGAAGGGGTTAAAGCGCAAAAAAATTTGGGTGGGGAAAAGTGCATCCATCCTAATGGCAGGCTTGTAATTCAAGGGAATGTGGGGGTTAAAGCGCAAAAAACAAAGTCCAATGACAAAGATGTTAAATTGGAGAAGAGGAAGGGTGTTTTGGCAAACATGAAAGTGCAATAGGAACCCTGTAATTATGTGAAAAAGAAGGGGACATTTGTAATGGGGCCATGTGTGTGTGTGTGTGTGTGTGTGTGTGTGTTGGGGAGATTTGGCACCCTCTCCCCTTGCCACATGGGACAAACCCTTTGTTTCATGTGGGACAAAGGTGGGGCCCATATGTTTGTCAACATCCCCATTTGTAATAGGACTAGAAATTTCTCGTGCCCAGAAGACACAGAGGCAGTCGTCGTTCGGACGCAAATGCGTAGAAAACTAGGGGCCAAAGCGAAAAAGTGTGGGTGTGTGAGAGAGGAGTGTCGGGGGTAAAAGGAGGAAAATCATGTGCTAAGCCTGTAGTGCACGGAGGCAGTCGTCGTCTAAACAAAAATGTGGGGACCAGGAAAAAACCCGTGCACATGGTGCACGAGGACCTAAAAAACCAGGGAGAAGTGGGGGCCAAAGAGAAAAAAGTGTGGGTGTGGGTATGGATGTGGGTGTGGAGCGTCGGGGGGTAAACAAGGAAAAGCAGGGACTAAAGCACACAAAAACACGGGGTGCAAAGTGAAAAAAGAGTAATGGCAAACCCGTAAATAGGAGGAAGATGATGGGTCTGTGGGTTTTATGAAAAAGCAACGACAAGCTTGCAAATAAGATGAATGTGGTGGGCTTGTTTTTGGAGGTTCCACCAAAACACCCAACTCCACACCCAACCCCTCACCCACACCCCATTGGGCCCCCACTCTCCCAAACACTTTATGAAAAACACCCTAGGGGAAGGGGTGAATATGGTGTATGCCATAAATAAAAAATTATGCAAGCATCAGAATAATGCAAAGCACACAATCACAGAGTTTAATACCAAGCAAGTATTTTGGTCGGAGTGGCTTCCCGCCTAGGCTTCCCGCCTCTGCTCCGACCCCAAGACCATTGAATATTTCAACCCCTTTTATAACTAAAAGGTAAACCTTGATCATGCTTGCAGGTGGTGATCGAACCGTGCAACAATAACACAAAGTTTTACGCCCAACGATTGCTTGTGAATGAAGTTATTCAGAATACAACTCACGCTAAAATAAATACCATTGATTTAATACAGAGCTTAAGATCAGAATAATATAAATGTATCATAAAGTGCTGAGTTATGATCGTCCTGACGCTAACGGTTCGTCAATCCGAGCGCTGTGGAGAAAGTTATGCTCTTTTCAATGTCATCCATAGAGCTCCTCCTTCTTCCCATAAATTTGATGATCTCTTTAAAGGTTGGATGAGGAATTCGGCCAAGGAGGTAGGAGATGATCTCTGGAGATTTTTCGGCTCTTTGGTATTTATTAACAACTGGATTCCGGTCAATAGTAACATCGACTGACGTGGACTCCTCTGGTGAGGTGGAGCCTCATCAATTGTTGAAATGGGACCCTTGGTTGGTCAAACTAGGGTCAAGGAAGGCAGGGATTCGAGCTTTGGGCAGGAGCTCGACCAATCTCACAGTCGAGTATGACAACCATTCGACCTTTCTGCTGGGTCGTGCCTCAAACAACTTGCACCACAGACAGTCGTTAGGGGTGTCAGATCTGGGTTCCGACCCAAATCCTATCAGATGCTTAAGTTAGTAACTACTTAAGAAAGGTCTCGGGGCTGTCAAGATCAACACAAGGCAGATCATCCTGATTCAGTCACCTCAAGCTTTTGGAAGAAGAAATATAAAGGTGGAAGACAATGATTTTGTCAAAGTACCTAATATTCTGTACCTTTGGACTCTGAACCCTTCCTCTGTTGTCATCTTACCTATTTATAGTTGATTATTTCACTTACATAACTACCCCTTATTTATGATGGCATGATCTTCTTCGGGAATGTTGATAACGACAACCCATTTATTCGGCCCTCATTAACCAATCCCACGCAATTAGTGGGACCCAACGGGCAGATGCGATGTTCATTTGACTAGGTAATAGTTCATCTTCATAGATGATCTTTCGGGTTATTGGGTTGAGGCTTACCCTTTCAAGTGGGCTTCACTTTTCTGGCTGCATTGATATATCCCAGCTTCGTGGGCCGAACCCATTTATCAACAATAGCCCACATCATTCATGCTCAAGAAAGGCGTTGATTGAGATTAAATGATGTGAAATCACATTAAATGGGCACAACAGTCGAAGCGGGCACATCTGATTTTCTACCGCCAAAACCCTTCACCTTTTTCATCAGTCATCGCCTTATTTTGAGATTTGAAATATCCGTAGCATCAAATTTGAACACGTGCCTCTTATCGAACAGCCAAATTTGGTTTGGGCTTCGGCTTTCTGTTATAAATGGGGAGAAGAAAACAAAGAGGCAAACCTGTTTCGTTCTCGTATTTTGGAAAGCGTGCTCTTGCTTTTGCTTCATTTGACACTCATCAGCCCTTATTAAGGTGGTCTCCCTTTTTCATTTGTGCTCTTTTTAGTTATTTCAATCATATGATGTAATGACCCTAATTTTAATGTGCACGTATTTATACGTATTTTGGCATAAATGCGTACGTATAATTTTTGGGAGTATCCTCGTATTTTTCTTTAATTATTTTGGTGTAGGAATTATTTCTAAAAGATTTTAAACTCATCATTTGATATTAGTAAATAGGAGTATTTGGATGAAATACCATGTATATAGGATGTATAGTGTATTTCATCATGTATTTTTATTTTCCACAAAATACAAATTCAAAATTTTTTAACCATGATACATCATTGCTAGTGTGTCATCTTGCATAGTGAAGGGAAAAACACATGGCATTGGGGTTTGACTAATGTGTGGATGAGAGGATTTTAGGGGAAACAAAACTCAAGAAAAACCCGAAAATCTCTCTCTCTCTCTCTCTCTCTCTCTCTCTCTCTCTCACCCTCTCCTCTCCCTAACCAGACCGAATTCTTCCTCTCTCCCCTTTCATCCCTTTGATTCATCTTCCCTCCACCAAACACCACCCTAAGTGCCACCCCTTCCACCACCAAGAACCCTCACTCTTTCCTCATCATCCTAACTCCAAAATTCATCCCAATATTCTCCAAAAATCCAACAAATTGGAGCTAAGCTAGGAGCTTGGAGGAGGAAACCAAGGAGGCCCAAGTTCTTCAAGGAGAAGAAGGGCTAAGGAATATTAGGAGGACTTTTTAGGTGGGAACTCTAACATTTTAGTAGGATTTAATTTTAGAACTATGGACTTAATTTAAGTTAGCATGTTAAATAAAATTTAGTGCAGAAATTATGCTTTGTAAGTCATACTAGGATCTATGCCATGATTTTTACAAAATCTTAGTAACTTTCATTTTGTTTCCATGTTGATTACTTTAATTTGGTGGCATGTTGTATTTTAAATAATAAGATTAGTACGTTTTATTTTCATTATGTTTTCATACTTAAATTAGTAATACTATGCCATGTTCTAAAAGTAAGAGAATGAGAAATATGTTAACTTGCTAAAGAGTGTAAGATTGTAGTTTGTTATGTTTAGAGAGTTGGTTTATATGCTAGTTTCATTAAGTAAGAAGTTGCAAGTTATATAACCATATTTGTATGACATATGTTAATAGTAAAGTTATCCTCCTTGAAAAGTTGGATGTTAATGATTTGTTAATGTTGTAACCTTATTTATCATGCTAGTGTAGTTATGTTAATAGTGGCATCCAACCATGTTAGAAACTAGATTTAGTTGGAAAATTCATGTGCTGGAAATTTTCTTAGCACAGGTCAGTAACTTAGAAAATTCATAAAAAATAGTAGAAAAATCCAAAAATTACAATCTGGGATACTACAAAAATTAGAAGAAAATTTCCTACAACTTTCGTGTAGGGGCCAGAGGCTAATTCTGACTGTAGATAGATTAAAAGTGCTGTTCTTTCTGCTGTAACATTTTAGACAGTTTCGAGTGTCATGCTACTATTATGCCTTGTGTTGTTATCTGAAGTTTTGTTTAAATTCTGTTTTCATGTTTTTCATATGTTATGCCCATGTGGTAATGATGATGAGATATTTGTGTAAAGATGAAGTGGAAGCGGTAGACGAGACCGCTAATGATTCATAGATGAAATGATAATTGTTCAAAAACTGAGAGTGATGAGGAGAGATTGACATCAGGAGTGCTCGATCCATTCTAAAATGGGTGAGACTCCAGATGTGGGTTTGTGGGAAATACATGTAAATTTTTTGTGTTAAGGAGCAGACAGCAGTACTATTATCTCACCCGACGTTTCACTCCCGGAGGGGGAGTTTGAGTGGGTTGGAGAGGCCGGTGGTGTGCCCGTGTTGCACCATGTCTGGTAACTGATGGTTTTCTCCGTTTTCCACCGAAAAACCGAGATGTGTCTCACTCCCGTACCTTACTCCGTTCGGGTAGGGGGAGTTACGAGAGGCCCCTCCAGTGCCCATGTCGCTGGTAGTGGTACCACTTTTTCACCCACCCGGGGTGAAGTCCGTCTCCTTAGCGTCCTACGGTTTACCCGGGTTTCAAATAATGTGTAATTTTTAATTAATTTAATCAGTAATTGTACTACAGTTCTGTTTCCTTTTATTTATTTCCAGCACTTATATTCTGTTCTCTAATTTCTGCATAAATCCTGTGATTGATGTGACACTTGTAGTTAGTTGGATAGTTATAAAGACCAGTTCTAAAACAGAGTCATACTAGAGTGTTAGGAGTTCCTACTGGGTCATGTGTTGACGTGTCCCACCCTGTGGTTTTCAGGTGCGAGATCCAAGCAGACTGCATGAGCTTCGGAGTTGGAGACCAGTGCTAGTACTACAGAGGTAGAGCCTATGAGCGACTTTGTCCAGTTGGACTTCCCTAGGTTAGACTAGTAGGTGTGTTGTACCGGGTGTGGACCTTTTGGTACTTTTTGGGTTGGGAGTTTCTTCTTTTGTTGTACCCTACTTTTGTACCACTTGTACAGCTGATGTATGTATATGAACTTGTATAATGTAATGTATTGTTTAGTGTTGTTGTTTTTCCTTTTCAGTACTGCGAATTTTTATATTCTGTTGGAGTACTTTACTTTCTGTCTTGTATTATAACAGTGTTGTTGCAGTGGCCTGCTTAATTATTTAATTTAAACACACAAAAACTGCCTGGTAGTATTTAGATAAGAGGGCTCGAAGCCGGAGTCTGAATACTACGGAGGCCTCGTCAGCTACGCCTTCCGTACATGGGAGAGCGGGGCGTGACTAGTTTTTGTGGTGGACCATGAGGTCAGCTCACACTGTGATACACGTAAGAATATCACAAGTAAAGTTCCAACATTATAAACCGCAATTTTGGTTCTGAACATTGTTTTCCCTGCTCATTCTTGCAGAATGGATCCTGGGAATGGATCGTCCGAGAACTGGAACCCTGCTTCTGATGTTGCATCATCTGAGGCCTCCCTGATGGGGAAGATTCTGATAGGGATCCTGGAGCGTATGCAGTAGATGGAGGATAGTGTGGCTAGTGGTGTGCCACCGAAGCCTGTGGGTATCAGACATTTCAGAGCTTTGCACTCGAAGTCATTTTCAAGTAAGGAGAGTCCTCTGGAGGTGGAAGAGTGGATTAGGCATTCTGAGGATGACCTGGAGGTTGTGGGATACCCGAGAGATAGATGGATGGATGCCGCGAAGAGGCAGCTGACACATCAGGCACGAGATTGGTGGGATGCTTAGGAGCTACATTTGGCCAAGCCGATCTCGTGGGAAAAGTTTAGAGAGCTGTTTGAGGCTCAGTTCCTTCTAGAGACAAAGAAGTATAAGCCGCGTTTGAGGTTCAAGCACCTGACACAGGGACACCGAAGCATAGGTGCTTATGATGCAGAGTTATCACTATTGAGCAAGTTCGCTCCAGAGTTGGTACAGTCAGAGACCACTAGAGCTAGATGATTGAGGATGGGGTTGGATCCTGAGTTCAGAGCAACGATGTCGACCTCGGTGCTGCCTATCTATAGTGCCGTACTGGAGGCGACCAGGATGCATGAGACGCATGTGAAGAGTGTGGGTAGGGGACCTGCAGTAGCAGAGAGGCACCCTGTAGGTCAGCAAAGGAGTTTCCCGAGGCCTACTCAGACCACTCAATTTCGGAGGCCTGGAGCTCCACCAGCACCACATCGGCGAGTGTCATATAGATTTTGTGGGAAGTCTGGGCATGAGCAGAAGGATTGCAAGTTTATGGTAGGGCGGTGTTTTACCTGTGGTCAGTTAGGACACCTCCGTAGGCAGTGTCCTCAGTAGGGGTAGACTTCAGGCCCACTGGCACCAGTGGCAGTCCGGCCGATGTAGTAGAGGACCCTTCCATAGGCTCCACAGAGGCTTCCACTGTGACCACCACCACCACATGGTACAGTGACTCCGAGAGGACCACCTAGACCTCCCCAGCAGTAGCAGACCACCAGGAGAGCAGCACAGAGGCATCAGGCTTTCACCATGTCAGCTGTTGAGGCAGAGGACACCAGTCGTGTTATCACTGGCACCTATTTATTTTCAGTGATGAATGCTTTCTTATTTCCATTATAGTATGTTATATTGGTTGTTGTGATTAGGATGATTAGACTCTTATGTTAGTTTATGTTTATACTCTTAGGTGTTATTAGAGTTTCTATCTTCCCTGCCTTGTCACTTTTTTATTCAGGAGCATCCCATTGCTTCCTGTCCCAACAGTTTGTGACTAGGAATTCTTTAGTAGTAGATTTCTTTGCTTCTAGTTGGAATATCTATACAGGGAGTGGAGTGATCCATAGTTCTTCAGGATACCGACAGTGTCCTGTAGAGATTTGTAGACGTAGATTGTATGTAGATTTCTTAGTGATGGAAATGCCTCACTTTGAAGCAGTATTTTGGGATGGACTGGTTAGGGATGTTCTATGTATAGATAGTAGACTCAGGAAGATAAAATTTCAGATTCTTGATCATCCAGAGTTTGAATTCCTTAGTGGTAGTGGTACCCTTGAACCGTTGAAGTTTAAGGCCAACCTAGTAGAAGTGATGATGGAGATGGAAGCTGAACCTGTATTACCGAGGGTGGTCTGGGATTTTCCTGATGTCTTCCCAGATGATATCTATGGACTTACCCCGGATAGATCTTTGGAGTTCACCATTTATCTGATTCCAGGTACTCAACCGATTGCAAAGGCTCCATACCATATGTCTCCTCCAGAGTTAGCAGAGCTTCGTAGCCAGTTGAAGGATTTGTCAGAGCGTGGTCTTATACAACCAACTGTTTCACCGTGGGGTGTGCCAGTGCTTTTGGTGAATAAGAAGGACGGATCTCGAAGGATGTGCATTGATTACCGGGAGTTGAACAAGGTTACTGTGAAGAATAAGTATCCTCTTCCTAGGATTGATGACATCTTCGATCAGTTGGGTGGATCACGTGTATATTCGACGATGGATTTGAGAAGTGGGTATCACCAGGTGAAGGTCAGAGGATCAGATATTCCGAAGACTGCATTTCAAACCCGTTATGGTCATTATGAGTTTTTAGTAATGCCTTTTGGCATTACTAATGCACCAGCCACGTTCATGAGATTGATGAACCAATTCTTCTATGAGTACTTGGATAAGTTTGTGGTCGTCTTCATTGATGATATTTTGGTGTACTCAAGGTCAGAGGAAGATCATGCTGAGCATCTGAGGATAGTTCTCGAAACTCTGAGGCAGCACCAGTTATATGCTAAGTATAGCAAGTGTCAGTTCTAGCTGACCAAAGTTACTTTTCTGGAACATGTTGTTTCTGGAGATGGGATATCTGTAGATCCAGAGAAGGTTGCTACAGTGGAGAAGTGTCCAGTTCCTAAGTCAGTCACATAGATCAGAAGTTTCTTGGGATTGGCTGGGTACTATAGGATCAAGAATTTCCTTAATATCGCCACACCGATAACTCATCTAACCAAGAAGAATGTTGCTAACAATTGTCAGAGGAGTGTCAGCGAGCATTTGATGAACAAAAGCATAGATTGATCACTGCACCCGTCCTGACGATTCCATACCGTTCTACTGGATATGAGATTTTCTGTGACACATCAGGCAGAGGATTAGGATGTGTTCTCCATCAGCATGGTAGAGTAGTAGCATATGCTTCTAGATTGTTGAAGACTCATAAGAGGAACTATCCTACACATGACTTGGAGCTAGCAGCATTGGTTTTTGCATTGAAGTTATGGATGCATTTTCTTCTGGGTGAATGTGTAAAGATATACACAGATCACAAGAGTTTGAAGCATGTGTTCACTCAGAAAGAGCTGAATATAAAGCAGCGTAGATGGCTCGAGTTGATGGCCGATTATGATATGAACCTTCAGTATCACCCTGGAAAAGTCAACATAGAACCTGATGCTCTTAGTCGCATGCTAACAGTGATGATGTTGACAGCACATAGAAAACTTTGGGGCGATATTCGGCAGATGGAGATTGAAGTTGTCTTACCTGGTACATTAGTAGTTATGATGAACTTGCAAGTTCAATCTGATTTGGTTGAAAGGATTAAGGTAGCTCAGTCTGGAGATGGGAAGTTGAAGAAGATCTGAGAGCAGACAGAGGCCGGACTTCGCAATGATTTCTGTATTCATGAAGATGGGTCTCTGCATTTTGGGAGCAGAATTTGTGTGCCATTAGGTGACATTCAGGATGAACTGTTGAAAGAAGCTCATAGCTCACCTTATTCTATCCATCCTGGAGGCACCAAAATGTATCGTGATCTGTGACAACATTTTTGGTGGCACGACATGAAGCGCATTGTGGCTAGGAGTGTAGCTTTATGTTTAACATGTTAGCAAGTCAAAGCCGAGCACCAGAGAACGACAGGACTACTGCAGCCTCTTCCGATACCCTGAGTGGAAGTGGCAACATGTGACAATAGTTTCGTAACTGGCTTACCTCGCACTCCTCGAGGATATGATTCTATTTGGGTAATCGTTGACCAATTGACCAAATCAGCTCACTTCATTCCTTTTTGAGTAGGCCAGTCGACAGACCATCTTGCTAAGAGATATATGGAGGTGAGATTCCATGTTTTATATCTCTGTCTGATTTATTGTTGGTCTAGATTTTGATTAAGTCATGTATGCAGGAAATCGTGAGGTTTCACGGAGGGCCTGTATGCATAGTCTTCGATCGTGACACTAGATTCACATCTCACTTTTGGAGATGTCTGCAGGCTAGCTTGGGAACTCAACTGAGTTTCAGCACTGCATACCATCCACAGACAGACATTCAGTCGGAGAGGACAATTCAGATCCTAGAAGATATGTTGAGGGCGTGCATGCTGGATTTCAAGGGCTCTTGGGATGAACACCTACATCTGGTAGAGTTCGCTTACAATAATAGTTATCAAGCCAGTATATGCATGGCACCATTTGCAACCCTGTATGGGAGGAAGTGCCGATCTCCTCTTAGTTGGGATGATGTTGGGGATCGTGAATTGTTGGGCCTAGATATGATCGCTGAAACAGTGGATGTTGTGAGAGTCGTCAGAGATAATCTTTGCATAGCCCAAGACCGTTATAAGCACTGGACAGATGCGAAGAGGTGACACTTAGATTTTTAGCCAGGCGAGCTAGTATTTTTGAAGATCTCACCAACACAAGGGCTGATCCGTTTTGGAAGACGAGAAAAGCTGAGCCCAAGATATATTGGACCTTTCGAAGTCCTAGCTCGTGTTGGAGAGGTGGCTTATAGGATTACCTTGCCAGCGTCTCTTGAAGGAGTACATAATGTGTTCCACATATTGGAACTCAGGAGGTGTGTTGGGAATCCTGATCATGTCGTCGACTTCTCAGAGATTAAAGTGCAACTAGACTAGACATATGATCAGCAGCCTGTGGCTTTCTAGACCGACGGCATAAGATGCTGATGAAGAGGTCAATCAATCTGGTGAGGGTTATGTGGCATCGAGAGTCACCAGGAGAGTCTACCTAGGAACTAGAGGATGAGATGAGAGAGAAGTACCCTCACTTGTTTGTTTGATGTAATTTTGTTGTTGTCAGATGATGTGTTGTATAGAAAGTTTTCTCCCTTATTTTGAAATTCCGAGGACGGAATTTATTTTAAGAGAGGTAGGATGCAATGACCCTAATTTTAATGTATGCGTATTTATACGTATTTTGGCGTAAATACGTACGTATAATTTTTGGGAGTATTCTCGTATTTTTCTTTAATTATTTTGGTGTAGGAATTATTTCTAAAATATTTTAAACTCATCATTTGGTATTAGTAAATAGGAGTATTTGGATGAAATACCATGTATATAGGATGTATAGTGTATTTCATCATGTATTTTTATCTTCCACAAAATACAAATTCAAAATTTTTTAACCATTACACATCATTGCTAGTGTGTCATCTTGCATGGTGAGGGGAAAAACACATGTCATTGGGTTTGACTAATGTGTGGATGAGATGATTTTAGGGGAAACAAAAATCAAGAAAAAAACCAAAAAGCTCTCTCTCTCTCTCTCTCACCCTCTCCTCTCCCTAACCAGGCCGAATTCTTCATCTCTCCCCTTTCATCCATTTGCTTCATCTCCCCTCCACTAAACACCACCCCCAAGTGCCACCCCTTCCACCACCATGAACCCTCACTCTTTCCTCATCATCCTAACTCTAACATTCATCCCAATACTATCCAAAAATCCAACAAATTGGAGCTAAGCTAGGAGCTTGGAGGAGGAAACCAAGGAGTGTTGAGTATTGGTGTTTCATACCAATCTTATTTTGATGATGATCAAAACATTATGTTGTTACTAATGACTCTCATGTTTTAGTCTCTCAGTTTTATCTCAAGAATATATTTCTTGGAGACTAATCACTTGGTGCAAGGATGGACACCAAGTGGAGAAGAGCCAAAGCTTGGACTCAAGGAGTGCCAAAGCTTGGAGATGATGGAGAGCAATCAAGGCATCAAGATTGAAGAATTAGACTCTAAGAAAAGCATTGTAATCCATGTAATTTACTTTATTGCTTTCTCTCTCTTTTGAGTCTAGGGTTAATGTAATGCCTTGTTAGATGGTTTACTCATTCATGCATATGCATATAACCATCTTAGTGAGCCTTAGAATTATCATAGAATCTAACCCAATAGGTTCACTCTGTCCAAAGACCCATTTGGAGTCTCTGGCTTTCCGTCAGTCGCCTGCTGAAGGAAACACAGTCGACTGGGTGATTTCCAGTCGCATGTAGATCCTTCTACATTCGCCTGACATGCACAGCTCAATTCAACATTTCAATTGACTCAAACTTGAGCTTTACGCACAGTCACCTGTATTATTACAGTCGCCTGGAGATTGGTCATCAGTCGCCTGTATAGCGTAAGTGCATTCTATGCATCCTCTGTTGTTTCTCCATCTTATACAGCAGACGACTGATTAAGGTTTTACAGTCGCCTGGCTAATAGACAGTCGACTGTATTATTGACATCAGTCGCTTGTGCGTTTAACTGGAGAAAGAGTGCAGCTCTCTGTTTCATTCCATCCTCTGCAGCAGTCGCCTGCTGAAGGATTTGCAGGCGCCTGTCCTGTTTGTCAGTCGACTGTATTGTCTTCATTAGTCGACTGTCCTGGCTCAGAATATAGCCGTTGGATATTTTCTAGCCGTTGTTCAGTCGACTGTCTTTTGATCATCAGTCGACTGTTCCTGTCATTTTTGCCCAGTTTCTAGCCATTGCAGAATTGTTTCTTTGGCTGTTTCCTTGGGTTTTAGGGCTTGATATGGGGTTCCTATATATATGAGTGTGCTGCCATCTCTTGATCTTCTTGATCCCTCTTGATTCTTCTTGATACATTTGAAAATCTCAAGAGATCTATAAGCAACTCTCAAGCTCCCTCATTTCCCTCTATTGAGCATTCATTCCTCTTCATGCATTGAAGTCCAGCTCAAGGGAAATCATCCAAGTGCTCTCAAGCATATCTCAACAATTGGAGATCCTCTTCCATGCCTTGCATCTATTCATGAGTAAGCATCTCAAGGCATAGGTAAGAGTATTTATTTTACTTGGTGTAATTTGTGTCTCTAATTCTCTTTGTGGGAATTAGAACTTTCTCTCTTTATGGGAGGTTCTCTCTTTGTGGGAAGTTGTCTCTTTGTGGGACTTAGGAAACTCTCTTTGTGAGAGTTTAGTGTCCTAATGTTGGGTTAACCCTAATTCTCTGAGTGGGAGTTAGTGATTCTCTGTGTGGGAGTCTTGATCCTCGTGTAGGATTGGTTGGGTTCTTGTGTAGGGCATAAATCCTCTTTGTGGGGTATCTCCTTGTGAGATTAGTATTCACTTCTTTGTGTGGGAATATAGTGAATATTGGTGTGGCTGGATGTACCCAAGTTTGGGGAACCAGGGTAAAACTTTGTGTTTGCGTTTGGATTGATTGTGCCTTTTAATTTCTATTGCATTTATAATTCTGCCTTTGCTAGTTAAATTTTAATTGGACAATTTTATTGCCATTACACTATTCACCCCCCTAGTGTGTGTTGTTAGTATTGCAAGGGTAAGGCGATCCTGACAATTGGTATCGGAGCGAGGTTATAGTATACTGCAACGATGGCATTCAACGCTACATCCGCATGCCATGAAGAAGGTCACTCAACCGTTCGACCCCCGCTATTCAACGGAAACAAATACCCAAGTTGGAAGATCAGGATGATGGTCTACTTGAAGGGTCACGACCTTTGGGACATTATAGAGTCGCCTTTTGAGGAGCCAATTCACTCGCAGCCTCGAGAACTAAAGCAGAGAAGGATTCGATCAGAGTCAATGCTAGGGCTATGTGTGTACTCCATTGCGCCCTCACTCCGGATGAGTTCAATCGCATCTCCATGTGCAAATCGGCCAATAGTATTTGGCATACTTTGGAGATTTCTCATGAATTGCTTCTTCAGCATAAGGAGGAAGTTCAACCAACTAAGCCCGAGAAGGAAAAGGGGGTTGCACTCCATCTTGAGAAGGAGTCATTCAAATGGAAAAAGAAGTTCCAACAAGAAGCTCCAAGTGAAGAAGAAGAAGATATTAGCGATGATGATTACATCAAGCTTGCCAAGCAATTTAAGAATTTCAAGGCATTCCTCAAGGACAAACAAGGTATATCTTCGTCAAGGTTTTCCCCTCATTCTAACAAGTTGATTTGTTTCAATTGCAGTGGAAGAGGTCATGTTGTTATCGAGTGCCCTTCCAAACCCACCAAAGATACCTATAAGGGTAAAGGGAAGAAATATTGGAAAGCCAAGTCCGAGGTCAAGAACCAAAAGAAGGGACTTATTAGCACATTTGATGATTTTGATGTGGACACATCAAATGATGAAGAAGAGTGTTGCTTTATGGCTAATGGGGAAGAGTTTTCATCAAGCTCAAGCGAGGAGGAAAGCAATGAGGAAGTCAAGGAGGAAAGCGATGAGGAAGCTGAGGAGGAAAAGCCATCCTATGAGGAGCTTGAATATCGCCTAAATTTGGCCTCCAATTTGACAAGTAAGTGCATCGATTCATATGATAAAATGAAAGCTAAACTTGATATTGCTATGAGTAGGGTGCATGATTTGGAATCGTCTAGTGTAATTCATGATGAAAGGCATGCTTATGACACTAGTGAGAGATAAACACTTCTCTCTCAAGTTAAGGAATTGAGCCTTACAAATGAAAAACTTGTTGCTCAAAACATTAGCTTAGAGTCTCACATTCAACAACTTACGTTGAAATGTGAAGAGGAATCCCGTAAGCTCATAAGCTTTATGTATTCTACGGACTCACTCCATGATTTGTTGGAAAAACAACATCCGGCAAATCATAGAGGATGTTTGGGTTATATTCAAAATGTGGTACCCAAACCCACCTCTAATTCTTCTTATGGTGCTAATACAAGAAATATTGCTAAAGCACCTAAGAAGAATCACCATGCTTTCTTGTACAACAATAACATCAACAAGAAGCATGTAGATCACGAGGTAATGAGGAAGAATGAAAAATCTTCATTTTTTGCTAAGAAGCAAAATCCTCATTCTTTGCATGCCAAGAAATTCGTTTCTACACCTAAGTATGCCACATCCCCCCTCTTGCTAAGGCAAAACCCTTGCCTAGGAGATCCTTGAGATTATGAATTCCCACTAAGATTAGTATGTAAGAGAGGGATAGCTACATCAACTCTCTAGTTAGGGATGTGATCACCTCATGTGATTACATTAGGAAATCAAACTCCTCTTGGGTTTGGTTGCCTAATGTTTAGGTTCCTCACACATATGCATATTGCATGTGTATTGTGCTTGAATGTTTATTTTTAGCATACCCATTATTTGTGTGTGTTTCATGATTTTGAAAATATTTTCCAAACTTATTTTTTTTTCATGAAAATGAGGACCTTGAGGTTTATTGACATGCATGTATTTTTGATCCATGTGTTTGTCAATGGGGGAGTTAATATGTTATTTGTTTAAAGTATTTTAAGACATATTTTAAATCTCATTTCGGAGGTTATTTGATATCATTATTCACATTTGGTTGTTTTTGATCTCAAACCAAACCTCTTGTCTATTGCCAACTTCTTCATGTTATTTTTTGTTTTGGCAATATTCTTTGTGTATCATTGAGGCTTGATTTTTTCCATATCTTTGCTTTGATACATGGTTAGGCCCATGGCTCCATTATTTGTATAATTGGTATTAGATCCTAGAAGTCAAAAGTTGACCATTTCTATTATCTAGGGGGAGCATGGGATAGTGAATTGATACCCACTAAATTTTTAAATTTGGTATCATACATATCTTTGTTTTCTTGCATATTGTCACATCTTGGTTAAAATGACAAAGGGGGATATTTTTGATGTCCACCTTTTTGACGATGTCAAGGGGGAGAGATATATGCATTATGTAAATATATATGGGGAGATATATTCATATGCATATGGGGAGAGATATATCTATGGGGAGAGATATATGAGATTAGATAAACCTTGCATGTTTGCATGATATTGTATTTTACAATTGGTTTACAATTGGTTTATGTAATCCATTCCTATTATATGTCATCTTGATTTTAGTTGGTATTATGAGTATTTACCTTTGTGTAGCTCATTGTTTATTTGGTGCATATAAGTAGGGGGAGCTTATTTGCACTGTGCTTTAATACTTTGTATTTTACATAATGTGTGTCATCATCAAAGGGGGAGATTGCTGAGTATTACTGTTCCATACCAATCTTATTTTGATGATGATCACAACATTATGTTGTTGCTAATGACTCTCATGTTTTAGTCTCTCAGTTTTATCTCAAGAATATATTTCTTGGAGACTAATCACTTGGTGCAAGGATGGACACCAAGTGGAGAAGAGCCAAAGCTTGGACTCAAGGAGTGCCAAAGCTTGGAGATGATGGAGAGCAATCAAGGCATCAAGATTGAAGACTTAGACTCTAAGAAAAGCATTGTAATCCATGTAATTTACTTTATTGCTTTCTCTCTCTTTTGAGTCTAGGGTTAATGTAATGCCTTGTTAGATGGTTTACTCATTCATGCATGTGCATATAACCATCTTAGTGAGCCTTAGAATTATCATAGAATCCAACCCAATAGGTTCACTCTATCCAAAAACTCATTTGGAGTCTTTGGCTTTCCGTCAGTCGCCTGCTGAAGGAAACACAGTCGACTGGGTGATTTCCAATCACCTGTAGATCCTTCTACAGTCGCCTGACATGCACAGCTCAAGTCAACATTTCAATTGACTCAAACTTGAGCTGTACGCACAGTCGTCTATCGATCGGTTTACAGTCGCCTGTATTATTACAGTCGCCTGGAGATTGGTCATTAGTCGCCTGTATAGCGTAAGTGCATTCTCTGCATCTCTCTGTTGTTTCTCCATCTTATACAGCAGACGACTGATTAAGGTTTTACAGTTGCCTGGCTAATAGACAGTCGACTGTATTATTGACATCAGTCGCTTGTGCATTTAACTGGAGAAAGAGTGCAGCTCTCTGTTTCATTCCATCCTCTGCAGCAGTCGCCTGCTGAAGGATTTGTAGGCGCCTGTCCGGTTTGTCAGTCGACTGTATTGTCTTCATCAGTCGACTGTCCTGGCTCAGAATATAGCCGTTGAATATTTTCTAACCGTTGATCAGTCGACTGTCTTTTGATCATCAGTCGACTGTTCCTGTCATTTTCGCCCAGTTTCTAGCCATTGCAGAATTGTTTCTTTGGCTGTTTCCTTTGGTTTTAGGGCTTGATATGGGGTTCCTATATATATGAGTGTGCTGCCATCTCTTGATCTTCTTGATCCCTCTTGATTCTTCTTGATACATTTGAAAATATCAAGAGATCTATAAGCAACTCTCAAGCTCCCTCATTTCCCTCTATTGAGCATTCATTCCTCTTCATGCATTGAAGTCCAGCTCAAGGAAAATCATCCAAGTGCTCTCAAGCATATCTCAACACTTGGAGATCCTCTTCCATGCCTTGCATCCATTCATGAGTAAGCATATCAAGGAATAGGTAAGAATATTTATTTTACTTGGTGTAATTTGTTTCTCTAATTCTCTTTGTGGGAATTAGAACTTTCTCTCTTTGTGGGAGGTTCTCTCTTTGTGGAAGGTTGTCTCTTTGTGGGACTTAGGAAACTCTCTTTGTGGGAGTTTAGTGTCCTAGTGTAGGGTTAACCCTAATTCTCTGAGTGGGAGTTAGTGATTCTCTGTGTGGGAGTCTTGATCCTCGTGTAGGATTGGTTGGGTCCTTGTGTAGGGCATAAATCCTCTTTGTGGGGTATCTCCTTGTGAGATTTGCATTCACTTCTCTGTGTGGGAATATAGCGAATATTGGTGTGGCTGGATGTACCCAAGTTTGGGGAACCATGGTAAAACTTTGTGTTTGCGTTTGGATTGATTGTGCCTTTTAATTCCTCTTGCATTTATAATTCCGCATTTGCAAGTTAAATTTTAATTGGACAATTTTATTGCCTTTACACTATTCACCCGCCTCTAGTGTGCGTTGTTAGTATTACAAGGGTAAGGCGATCCTTACAAGGAGGCCTAAGTTCTTCAAAGAGAAGAAGGGCCAAGGAATATTAGGAGGAATTTTCTGGTGGGAACTCTAACATTTTAGTAGGATTTAATTTTAGAACTAGGGACTTAATTTAAGTTAGCATGTTATATAAAATTTAGTGTAAAAATTATGCTGTGTAAGTCATACTAGGATCTATGCCATGATTTTTACTAAATCTTAGTAACCTTCATTTTGTTTTCATGTTGATTGCTTTAATTTGGTGGCATGTTGTATTTTAAATAATAAGATTAGTACGTTTTATTTTCATTATGTTTTCATACTTAAATTAGTAATACTATGCCATGTTGTAAAAGTGAGAGAATGAGAAATATGTTAACTTGCTAAAAGAGTGTAAGATTGTAGTTTGTTATGTTTAGAGAGTTGGTTTATATGCTAGTTTCATTAAGTAAGAAGTTGCAAGTTATATAGCCAGATTTGTATGACATATGTTAATAGTAAAAATATCCTCCTTGAAAAGTTGGAAGTATGTTAATGATTTGTAAATGTTGTAACCTTAGCTAGTGTAGTTATGTTAATAATGGTGTCCAACCATGTTAGAAACTAGATTTAGTTGGAAAATTCATGTGCTGGAAATTTTCTTAGCACAGTTTAGTAACTTAAAAAATTCATTAAAAATAGTAGAAAAATCCAAAAATTACAATCTAGGATACTACAAAAATCAAAAGAAAATTTCCTACAACTTGCATGTAGGGGCCAGAAGCTAATTCTGACGATAGATAGGTTAAAAGTGTTGTTCTTTATGTTGTAACAGTTTAGACAGATTCGAGTGTCATGCTACTATTATGCCTTGTGTTGTTATCTTAAGTTTTGTTTAAATTATGTTTTCAAGTTTTTCATATGTTATGCCCATATGATAATGATGATGAGATACTTGTGTAAATATGAAGTGCAAGCAGTAGATGAGACCGCTAATGATTCATAGATGAAATGATAATTGTTCAAAAACTGAGAGTGAGGTGGAGAGATTGACATCAAGAGTGCTCGATCCATTCTAAAATGGGTGAGACTCCAGATGTGGGTTTGGGGGAAATACATGTAAATTTTTGGTGTTAAGCAGTAGACATCAATACAATTATCTCACCTGATGTGTCACTCCCGGAAGGGGGAGTTTGAGAGGGTTGGAGAGGCCGGTGGTGTGCCCGTGTTGCAGCATGTCTGGTAACTGATGGGTTTCTTCGTTTTCCACTGAAAAACCGAGATGTGTCTCACTCCGGTACCTTGCTCCGTTCGGGTAGGGGGAGTTACGAGAGGCCCCTCCTGTGCCCGTATCGCTGGTGGTGGTACCACTTTTTCACCCACCCGGGGTGAAGTCCATCCTCTTAGCATCCTACGGTTTACCTGGGTTTCCAAATTAGAAACAATATGTAACTTTTAATTAATTTAATTAGTAATTATACTCCAGTTCTGATTTCTTTTATTTATTTCCAGCACTTATGTTCTGTTCTCTAATTTCTGCATAAATCATGTGATTGATGTGACACCTGTAGTTAGTTGGTTAGTTAGGAAGACCAGTTCTAAAACTCGGTCCTACTAGAGTGTTAGGAGTTCCTACTGGGTCACGCATTGACGTGTCCCACCCTTTGGTTTTCAGGTGCGAGACCCTAGCAGACTGCATGGGATCCGGAGTCGGAGATCGCTGCTAATTCTACAGAGGTAGAGCCTACTGGCGACTTTGTCCAGTTGGACTTCCGGGGGTTAGACTAGTAGTGTGTTGTACCGGGTGTGGACCGTTTTGTAATTTTGGGTTGGGGGTTTCTTCTTTTGTTGTACCCCACTTTTAAACCCCTTGTACAACTGATGTATGTATACGAACTTATATAATGTAATGTTATGTTATGTGTTGTTGTTTTTCCTTTTCAATACTGCGAATTTTTATATTCTGTAACGACCACTTTTCGTTGTACTTTGTTCGTGCACGTGCTTTTGACCGTGCACGTGTTTATTTTAGACTTTGTTTGGTTGTGAACACTTGGGTGTGATATGCCGTTGTGAACGTCTCTGAGAGTATTAAATTGTGACACTAATTTGGAACGACATTTCTCGAGTCGTTCTCTTACGATTTGAACTTATTCGAAGAGACATTGTGATTTTCACTTTTGACGGGGTACGTTTCTATTTTTAGTTTCGTCACTTGACGTCGAAATTGAGATCCGTCTTCTTAGTTAGCTTTCTTTCGTCATCACGATCAACCCGATATTTATTTTATAATTTTTGGAGTTTATTTGACCGACTTTATATTTTTAGCAAGGTTTATAATATTTTTAATAATTAGGTTTTAAATTATTTTCGGCCAAATAAAATATTATTACGTTTTAAATACTTCAAAATATTTTTGAGCCAAATCTCAGCTCATTTGGGCCGCACCCAAGCCTTGTGTGAGTTGGAGAGGGTGAGATTCGAATTTTAAATATTTTTGAACTTCTAATCCCATTAGGATTAGCCCTAGACCAAGTCAACCCCTCTTCACTATATAAACAACACTTAGGAAGACCTATTTTCGCAAAAAAATAACCCTAGCCGCTTCCAAAACCCCAAAACCCCCTTGCGACGATTCGTCGCAACGTTGCGACAGCCGCCCCCGTGTCCGACCGAGGAAACGGCCCCAAATCCCCCGCACCGACCGACAGCCTCGCCCGCACCAAGCCCCCGCCCCACTCCGTACAGCCGTCGCTCCGCATCACCGTGCTCGACCGAGAGGAGCTCTCGGTCTGACCGGTCGCCCGCTCCGCATCCCGCATCGCCCCGCACCCGCTTTGCTAGCCGCTCCGCACCCCGCATCGCACCGTGCCTGACCGAAGCGCCCGCCCGCTCACGACCGCATCGCCGCACGTTGCAACGTTGCAACGTTGCAACACCCCCTCCAAGCGCCCGACCGGCGCTGTCTCTCGCATCGACCGGGGATTTTCTCCGCACCAAGCGCCCCCCGCTCAGCTGCAACCCCAAGCGCTGCAATCCCCGCTCCCCTAGTGCCCGACCGAGAGAGCTCCCCGCACCGGCTAGGGTCTGACCGAGAGCATTCGTCGCAACCCCGCATCCGTCGCACCGCTTGCCACCGTGGGCCCCCCCAAGTTCTCCAGAGGTATTGTGGGTCCCCTATTGGTCCCTAGGACTACTGTGGGCCCCACCTAGGAGCTTTCTCTTCGAGGATTTGCTGTTTACGACGTTGCGATACGTCGTAGCCCGTCGTCGCACGTGCTAGCTTTGGAATCTGGATTCGTTGCTCCGGTTGCTGATATGATCTTTCCAGCGAGGAATCTATTTTGGAATCTGGACTTGGAGCGCGATCTTTTATTCCAACCCCTGGCGTCGCTACCCGACGCCAGTGTAGCTTTCGCGTCGTGTTGAGGTAACGCTTTGCACCCCTAGGACCCCCAACCCAATTGCCTGCTAATCAATACTAAAATCGATGTTTTAAAGTATTTTAAATGTTTTAGAATTCACTAATCAAGATTAATAAAACGGATGTAGGCCGGTGGACTTGTGCACGTAGGATAATTGTGACTTTGGACTCGTTGGACGGTGTAGCTCAGACGTGATACTTGCAGGCAAGTGAAACTTGCCAACTCTTACTTAGGGCCATGTTTTTAGGCCACTTCCTTGTTTTTAGCGTAAAAGAGACTAGTCAGTGAAATGATAGCTGGCTAGACGCCTATTTGATCTAGTTTGACAACGAAACTAGATCCGTCACCTTAATTGATCTAGCTTGACAACGAAGCTAGATCCAACTCTTTAACTTGTTGATCATGCATACTAAACTGTCAAGTTTACTTTTCTTACCTGTACGCTTTGTTACCTGCCATGTCATGTCATCCATGCATTTAATGTTGCATTCGTAGCACACGCTACATACTTATACTTGCTTGTCCCGGGCTAGGTGCACCCCTATGCCATCATGAAAAACACTTCCTGGCTCGTGATCCAGAAGCGATCATTCCCGTTCGGGGGTAAAGCCCTGGCTCGTTTACACGTGGGAGGGGTCAGAGTTAAGCGGCCACTCAGCTGGGAGTCTGCCTGATCAGCAACTGCAGCTGTAAGGCGTAAACTCTGGGTTTGGGGTGGAGTTAAGCGGCCACTCAGTGTGAAAGTAAGCTATTTCAGCTGTAAGGCGTAAACTCTGCACATGACATGAAAATGTGACTAGAGAAATCCTTGTAAATGTTAATAATTTTGCCACTCATGCCATGCTAGTTTACTTGTTATTTTTCCTTACCTGCTGCACTCATACTTTAACTGCCATGTCATTGCATCATGCTAGAACTGCTAGGGTGCTTTACTTTCAGTTTCAGTTTCCTTGCACAAGTCTCTTGAAGACTTGCTGACATGTGCCCCTTGCTCTTTTGGGTGTCACATGTTAGACCTTGAGCCAGAGACCGTTGCTGAGTAAGTGATGTTTTGCTGACGCTGCCCAAGTCTGTCCGGGAGGAGTTTTGTGGCCACCGGTGACCATTCTTAGTGACCTTGCTGAGCTTTCTTTTGTTTTAGGTTTGTTGTTAGTTATCGGTGCGTGGCACTTTTACCTTGTACGTTGTACTTTTGTTGGCCATGTGTGGGCCTTTATACTCTTTTTCTTTTCAGCCTGGTGGCTTTTTCTGTGATGTTGAAACTTATTTTATGGATATTCTGAGATATCTCTTTTGTCTCATTTCATTATTATTATCTTTGTTTCGTTCGCGTTGCAAGGACCTGCTATTTAAAGTTGATTGACGCTTATCGGACTTGCAGCTTTGCAGCTTCAAGTCTGAGCGGACCTTCTCACGCTTCGCCTCCATATTTTTGGGAAGCGGGGCGTGACAGGTTTTGTTGGTGGCCCATACAGGTCCGTCTTGCAACTGTGAATTATCGGAACAACGATAATAACTAAGGAATGTCCATTAAATAAATTGCAACATCCGAGTCATAAGCTTTGAGCCTAGCCTAGTCGTTTCCCTATGTCACTAGGTGGTAAGAAGACTTAGTTAGATGACTGTGCTTGCTGGTTGGCGGCCTCTGATCATTAGTTAGAATCCATGCTAGGAATTGATTTAATCGTCGTAGGAGTTACCTTAGTGGTTCTTGTCTAACTCTGACCATAGTAGACTTCTAAGAATTCCTTTAGTCGTTCGTTTGGGTTCATCGATTTCGGACCAAGCTGAACGCATTTCTTTACCGTCTAGCCCTTTAGAAAGTCTTAGTGCTTAGTTTCTTATTCCTTGGTTGGTCGACTGTAGGAGTTTTCCCCGTAGATTTTCCTGGTTCATATCCTAGGCGTTGGTATGTCATGACCATCCTACCATTTTCCTTGCCTCGATTTACGAGATCGCCTCATGACGATCGTCGTCAATTTTCAAATCTCTCCATTACAAATCTTGAATTTTCCGAAAGTATTTTTTCGATTTCCCTAAGTTAAAATTTGTTCAAAATCTTAATATATATACTTATACTTTGTGCTCTTTCGTTGACTTAAAACTTTGTCGAGATTTGGAATACTAGCTTATGATATTTTTCCAGCCTATGCTTTTCGTACCTATGTAAATACCTTTTCCCTTCATATATTAATTCTGAACCGTACTTTTATTTTGTCCAATTCGATTTATAATTTTCCTTCCTGATTTATGACATTCATATACTTTTCAAGTCACTTGGGATTTCAATTTCCAGCAAGTCAAAGTTATGCTCATCGTTTTCCCTATTTCAGATTTTTGTAAAATTACTATTTCATAACCATTTCCTAATCTGGACCTCCCATAGTTGGTTTTAAAGCTTATTACCAATTTTGATAATTCTAATACTAAAGTTATTATTATCTTCCCGACCACCATACATGCTTTTGGAAAAATTTCTAAACTAAATATAATTTCAAATATTTTTATATATCCGTACCAGGCTCATTGTGCTCGTATGATAAGAATTTTTTGTAAATCTGTTACTTTTGGGATTCTGGTTCCTTTAAAAATAGTTTCGATATTGATTATTTTAAAATTTTCCCTAGCCTGAAGGTTTTGAAAGCATTTAACGTGAGTTTAAATTCTTCAGTTACTTAATTTCATTCTCTGACTTTCAAAACTTTTACCAACATTATATTAAACTACTGACGTATAATATTTTCTAAACCACGTCCTTAATATTCGTGTAAATGATTTACTTCCTCTTTTAATGATTTTATATAAACCAATAAACCATTTTATCTTATTATGTATACTCGACTTAAACTTATTTTGAACAACTCGTTTCTTCGATCTCCAAATATTTTTATACAGACGAGGATTCCAACTTTTGAAGTACAGCAGTTTTCAAATTTTGCGTATTTTAGCTTATGTTATTTATACTATTTCATTTCCCAATCCTATGTAAAGATCACTACATCTCCCTTTCCCCTATCTAAACTTTCACAATTGAGTCAATGTTTCATCTAACCAAGCGGTCTCCTTATAGTCATCCTATCTGAACTCGTGCTTATCGATCCTTCCCTCGTCACGCTTTCGACCTCCAATCTTCCTCTATTGCTTAGGCTTTAGTGCCCGTCAATGTCTGTGCCAACTCTAAGTTGTTAGTAGGCCCTTGGACCTTGTGATGTTGTCATGGTGCATGTACCTAAGTTGTGTACGTGGGCTTGAATGAGTGTACTCCCCCATAGTGTATTAATGGTTGCCTATTGTGTGATATATATATACTCGGAGTTATTCGTGATATTATTAAGTTGTTTGTGTGTTAGTATTTATAGATTTGGGTGTGGTTAGCTACATCATTCTAGGGATGACTGTGTATATAAGAATTAGTGTGGGAATATCTAAGGGGGTGTATGTAGTTAGAGATACTTGTAATGGTTGAAATAAAATGATTGGTAAAGCTATGTGTATGTTAGGTGTGATAATAATAGGTTTGCATATAGATAAGTGAGTATGCCCATTGAGTGACCCATATGCTAGTACGTGTGAGTGCGTGCTCGTACGAAGATATGTATTGTGCTTAGACGTAAGTTGTTATGTTTTGTTGCATGAGTATATAAGTGATATACATATGGTAGTAGGCTATGGTGTGAATATATGTTACATGTGTGTGACTATACGATGAATGCGTATGTATTAGGGAGTGTATTATAATTATACGTGTGCTGAAGTCTGTATTATTATTATGGTACATTGAGTGATTGAACTATGCGAGTATTACCCGACTAAATATTAAGTGTGATTGACTTATGGTATGTATATGGTTGTATTGGTAGACATACATATATTGGAGTGGTATTGGTATAGGTATAAATGCTGTGTTACATATATACGATAATCTGATATGTGTATTGAGTCTCACTCAAGCTTGAGTGGGTATACTCTAAGTATATTGTCATGTATGTCTGTAGTTTGAATATAGCGATGTTTGATGTATGTATAGTGATAGGAGTGTTTGTGCCTGGTTGTGTTACGCACATGATTGTGGGTCGCTACACCAGTATATAGTTATAGGTGTTGGTCTTGTGGTATAGTTAATTACTAAGGACTTGCCGTGTGAACGTATGTGTGCTAGTTAAACTAGGTGGGTAGATATGCTAGTAATGATACGATTGGTATACGTGAATGAATGGTTAGCGTGCGTGGGTGTGCACCATGCACGGGTAAGTATGTGCTTAGTTATAGGTATTGGTGACTATGGTATATGTGGCGTGCCGTAAATACAGTTATAGGACCGTATATGATGTGAATATATGTTGAACTATTTGCATGCATTTGAATGACTATATATATTGTGAAACTATAGTAGTGGTGAATGTATATTAGATATAGTGAAACTTGAATTAATAATGGTATGGTGTGACTACATGAGTTGACGTGTTTGGTGTTGGAGGTACACTAGGAAATATTAGGGAGTCGTATACCCATGTTTGTGTCGTGCATAGGTAGCTATCTATACGTAGAGTAATGATTGTATTTGCTAGTGTGAGACCAATCTTATGTGAGCATCTGAACTATTGTTTGAACTAGGATAGTAGTAGTTATATAAGGGATGTGCGTATATGTATATGATTGAAATACATGTATGAAATTGACTGACTATAATAGGTATAAGTGTATAACGTACGTGAATATATATATATATATATATATATATATATATATATATATATATATATATATATATATATATATATATACATGCTGGTAGTGTCAATGTTTGACTACCTAGTGCATATATAAGCACTTGTAATAACTATACCTGGTTTGAAGTATAATGTGTCATGATTGGGGTAGTTACTAGAACGACTAGATATGTTAGAAAGTCCGAGGACGGACTTTATTCTAAGGTGGGGAGGATGTAACGACCACTTTTCGGTGTACTTTGTTCGTGCACGTGCTTTTGACCGTGCACGTGTTTATTTTAGACTATGTTTGGTTGTGAACACTTGGGTGTGATATGCCGTTGTGAACGTCTCTGAGAGTATTAAATTGTGACACTAATTTGGAACGACATTTCTCGAGTCGTTCTCTCACAATTTGAACTTATTCGAAGAGACGTTGTGATTTTCACTTTTGACGGGGACGTTTCTATTTTTAGTTTCGTCACTCGACGTCAAAATTGAGATCCGTCTTCTTAGTTAGCTTTCTTTCGTCATCACGATCACCCCGATATTTATTTTATAATTTTTGGAGTTTATTTGACCTACTTTATATTTTTAGCAAGGTTTATAATATTTTTAATAATTAGGTTTTAAATTATTTTCGGCCAAATAAAATTTTATTACGTTTTAAATACTTCAAAATATTTTTGAGCCAAATCTCAGCTCATTTGGGCCGCACCCAAGCCTTGTGTGAGTTGGAGAGGATGAGATTCGAATTTTAAATATTTTTGAACTTCTAATCCCATTAGGATTAGCCCTAGACCAAGTCAACCCCTCTTCACTATATAAACAACCCATAGAAAGACCTATTTTCGCAAGAAAATAACCCTAGCCGCTTCCAAAACCCCAAAACCCCCTTGCGACGATTCGTCGCAACGTTGCGACAGCCGCCCCCGTGTCCGACCGAGGAAACGGCCCCAAATCCCCCGCACCGACCGACAGCCTCGCCCGCACCAAGCCACCGCCCCACTCCGCACAGCCGTCGCTCCACATCACCGTGACCGACCGAGAGGAGCTCTCGGTCTGACCGGTCGCCCGCTCCGCATCCCACATCGCCCCGCACCCGCTTCGCTAGCCGCTCCGCACCCCGCATCGCACCGTGCCTGACCGAAGCGCCCACCAGCTCATGCTCGCATCGCCGCACGTTGCAACGTTGCAATGCCCCCGCCAAGCGCCCGACCGACGCTGTCTCTCGTACCCACCGGGGATTTTCTCCGCACCAAGCGCCCCCCGCTCAGCTGCAACCCCAAGCGCTGCAATCCCCGCTCCCCTAGTGCCTGACCGAGAGAGCTCCCCGCACCGGCTAGGGTCTGACCGAGAGCATTCATCGCAACCCCGCATCCGTCGCACCGCTTGCCACCGTGGGCCCCCCCAAGTTCTCCAGAGGTATTGTGGGTCCCCTATTGGTCCCTAGGACTACTGTGGGCCCCACCTAGGAGCTTTCTCTTCGAGGATTTGCCGTTTACGACGTTGCGATACGTCGTAGCCCGTCGTCGCACGTGCTAGCTTTGGAATCTGGATTCGTTGCTCCGGTTGTTGCTCTGATCTTTCCAGCGAGGAATCTATTTTGGAATCTGGACTTGGAGCGCGATCTTTTATTCCAACCCCTGGTGTCGCTACCCGACGCCAGTGTAGCTTTCGCATCGTGTTGAGGTAACGCTTTGCACCCCTAGAACCCCCAACCCAATTGCCTGCTAATCAAGACTAAAATCGATGTTTTAAAGTATTTTAAATGTTTTAGAATTCACTAATCAAGATTAATAAAACGGATGTATGCCGGTGGACTTGTGCACGTAGGATAATTGTGACTTTGGACTCGCTGGACGGTGTAGCTCAGACGTGATACTTGCAGGCAAGTGAAACTTGCCAACTCTTTCTTAGGGCCATGTTTTAGGCCGCTTCCTTGTTTTTAGCGTAAAAGAGACTAGTCAATGAAATGATAGCTAGCTAGACACCTATTTGATCTAGTTTGACAACGAAACTAGATCCGTCACCTTAATTGATCTAGCTTGACAACGAAGCTAGATCCAACTCTTTAACTTGTTGATCATGCATACTAAACTGTCAAGTTTACTTTCCTTACCTGTACGCTTTGCTACCTGCCATGTCATGTCATCCATGCATTGAATGTTGCATTTGTAGCACATGCTACATACTTGTCTTTGCTTGTCCCGGGCTAGGTGCACCCCTATGCCATCATGAAAAACACTTCCTGGTTCGTGATCCAGAATCGAGCATTCCCGTTCGGGGGTAAGGCCCTGGCTCGTTTACACGTGGGAGGGGTCAGAGTTAAGCGGCCACTCAGCTGGGAGTCTGCCTGATCATCAACTGCAGCTGTAAGGCGTAAACTCTGGGTTTGGGACGGAGTTAAGCGGCCACTCAGTGTGAAAGTAAGCTATTTCAGCTGTAAGGCGTAAACTCTGCACATGACATGAAAACGTGACTAGAGAAATCCTTGTAAATGTTAATAGTTTTGCCACTCATGCCATGCTAGTTTACTTGTTGTTTTTCCTTACCTGTTGCACTCATACTTTAACTGCCATGTCATTGCATCATGCTAGAACTGCTAGGATGCTTTACTTTCAGTTTCAGTTTCCTTGCACAAGTCTCTTGAAGACTTGCTGACATGTATCCCTTGCTGTTTTGGGTGTCACATGTTAGACCTTGAGCCAGAGACCGTTGCTGAGTACGTGATGTTTTGCTGACGCTGATCCTGAGCCCAAGTCTGTCCAGGAGGAGTTTTGTGGCCATCGGTGACCATTCTTAGTGACCTTGCTGAGCTTTCTTTTGTTTTAGATTTGTTGTTAGTTGTCGGTGCGTGGCACTTTTACCTTGTACGTTGTACTTTTGTTGGCCATGTATGGGCCTTTAGACTCTTTTTCTTTTCAACCTGATGGCTTTTTCTGTGATGTTGAAACTTATTTTATGGATATTCTGAGATATCTCTTTTGTCTCATTTCATTATTATTATCTTTATTTCGTTCGTGTTGCAAGGACCAGCTATTTAAAGTTGATTGACGCTTATCGGACTTGCAGCTTTGCAGCTTCAAGTCTGAGCGGACCTTCTCACGCTTAGCCTCCATATTTTTGGGAAGCGGGGCGTGACATATTCTGTTGGAGTCCTTTACTTTCTGTCTTGTATTATTCTAGTGTTGTTGCAGTGGCCTGCTTAATTATTTAATTTAACCACAAAAAATGTCTAGTAGTATTTAGATAAGAGGGCTCGAAGCCTGAGTCCGAATACTACGGGGGCCTCGTCAGCTATGCCTCCCGTATTTGGAAGAGAAGGGCGTGACATATGTCCACCTTTGAAGATCAGAGAGCCATCTTCGTCCGAAATTTTGCGACGTCTTCGACCCTCTCAGTATTTCTTGGTTCTAAGGAAGGGGAAAGGACTCCTCATGGAACCCAGATTTCCTATTCTTCGGGTTGATGATTCTTCCACCGCGCCTCGAGAGATTTTGGACAAGGTGCCGGAGTTATCTTTCGATCTAACCGCCAAGATCCGGTCAGATTATCTTTATCCTCCTTATAAACTTAGGATTCTAGAATTAAATAGAAGAATTTGCTTTCCTCGGATACATGAAGTTGGAGTATATTTGAGATCTTTCCTCTTTGGTCTACGTTTTCCTCTCCATCTCTTTATCTTAGAGATTTTGAGTAATTTAGAACTTCCCCTCTACCAGCTTGTTTAGGAAGATGTATGCCCTTGAGGCATTTATCCTGAGTTAAACATCTTGTTCTAACGATGATACGGTATAGATTGTCTAGTATAAATTCCAGGTATTATATACTTAGATAATTTCCTTAGACATAAAGTGAGGTCATTATGTATCTAGATGAAGTTCTAGATTGCGGGAAGTAATTTACCAATAAGAACTTGAGTCTTAAACAGTGCGTGGTCATAGATGTGTCAAGAATAGGATATCGACACATCGAATAGACCACTGTGTCTTGGTCTTACCTTAAGGGTAATGATGATCTCAAAGTCATTCGGCCTGGCGAAGTTGGAGACAAGGCACTGGTGCTCATTGGAGAATGAGTTCACTGAGCGACCAACTTAGAGTTATTAAATGGTTAATCTTTAACTAAACTGTCAATAATAACTCTAGAGTGATGATAGGCATGTCACGGTTGCTTTTCGACCGTGTGTTTTTCGTGCGTGTACGTTTTTTTCGTACGCGTATTTATTTTGACCTCCTCTTGTATTCAAAATGTGCTAAGTGATATGTCGTTGTGACCCTCAAAGAGAGTAGTTATTTTTTGGATTTTTAGTGAACGTCATTTCACGGGTCGTTCTCCCACAAATCAGCTTTTAATGAAGGGGTTTCATAACTTTAGACTTCGACGTTGGATTTTTTAATTTTTATTTTCGTTTTTCTTAACCCTAGCACTTGACCGATCACCGTACCCTCGAGCCTCTCATCGACACGGTCGTCCCGATATTTTTCTTGTATTCTCCAGACACCGTTAGACCGACCCACCATCCCCTTTTGTCTTAATCCTCCTTTAGCCCTTAGCTAATCCAAATTTCGAATCTTAATCCTAATCTAACCCATTTGGAATCATACATATCATGTCACTCTTCCTCTAGCTATCCTCACCCTAAATCTACCCTCCCCCTCTCACACACCATCTCTCCAATCAATCTAAGCTACACCCTTTTTAAACCCTATTTAGCAAATATCATGTTATAACACAACCCCTCACGCAACCTAGGGTTTCACGCAAATTCTCAGTCGCCACCTCCTACAACTCACGCACCCTAGCCCCCGCATCACCAGCGAACCTTCTCCGGCCACTGTCGGCCACCTCCAGCCTCCCCCTCCTCCTCAACAACCCCCATCCCTCCTCCCTTCTCTCTCTCCCTCAAGATCCCCGGCAACCACAAATACTGCCAGCAGCCTAGACCAAAAAGCTATCGATATCCACCTTATAGCCCACGGCCACCCTCTTTTGGCTGTCACTGGTGACACCCCTTACCGCCGTCGACCTCCCTCCGGACCTTTCTACCACCTGCGGCCCATTGATCCCCTAGAAGGCTGCCATTTACCTTGGACATCCGTTGAAAACTGCCTGGAAGCTTTTGACAGCTGGCCTCTCTGCCACCGGTCGTTGCTCCGGCCACCCCTCAGGCCACGTGACCCCCGTTCGGCCTCCTCATATCCCCGACAGCCCCTGTGCGTCTAGTAGTCTAGGCACGCCGTAGATCTCACGCGTTTCCCCAACGTCGTAGCTGTCGCCGTACCATTTCGTTGCGCTACTCGCAACCGAAGCGATCCCAACACCATTTCCCGTTGCCGAGTAATCTTGATGCGCTACCCGCAGCCGAGACGACCCCGAGACGATCCTTACTGTGCTACCCATAGTCGAGGACACCGAGCATAGCCACCGTTCCAGATCCGACGCCGACACGTGCGCGTTCGTCGCACTAGGTTGGTCTTTTCACTCGTAGCAACCCAAACTGTACGACATTGAAACCATAATTAAAAACCGACAACTAACTTGCTAATTTTACTTTTCACACCATTAAACCGGTGTAACATCTAGAATCGACGATCAGACTGATTTGACTGTGCACATAGGATAGAATCATCGAATATGTTAAACTTTCAGAACTTGACATGAAAACTGATAGGTTAGCCACGATCAACTTAGAAACATACCATAATAGGAACTTCTAAAATCACGACCTGACAGCCGCCGTTGACTTGTGACAGCGGACGATGCCCGACGCGACGACCGAGACGAGACACCTCCGACGGACGTTCTACTCACCACCGTAGGCAAGTGCTCTCACTTGCGTAGTTACGGCCATGTCTAGGCCACTTTCTTCTTAGAACTATAAACTGTTGAACAAGAGAACCAGATGTGAAATGATAGCATCCGGGACCCCCTCACGATAGCCTAGGCTTGACAACGAAGTCTAGGTATACACTACAAACATGTTAGGGACTATCTGTGTGTGCGAGCAAGCGTGTGGACACCCTAGAACAACTATACCCATGTCATGTCATGTAACAGCATTCACGACTTGTCTTGTACAGCATGTGGGCAATAGGGCACTCTCCGAGATAGAGAGAGTGATCCCTTGTACAGATTCACTTATGGAAAGCTCGTCACTCACCAAGACGGAGTGAGTGGCCTGCAGACCGTGGGGATAGAGGCACTCACCGAGCTAGAGTGAGTGGTCCTATACAATCTTGTCCAGTCTTGTCTTGGAGTGGGGTAGGGTTGAGCGGCCATCAGGTTAGAGAGTTTGGCCACTTTCTAAGCTGAAGGCGTGAACCCTCTTTGTGTCGAGTCGCTTGGTGTCGAGTCGCTTGGTGTCACACAGTCTCGTCCAGTCTTGTCTAGTCTTGTCTTGGTAGCTTACGCTACGACTTTACCTGCCACGTTTACTTTCTGCACCGTCTTTACTTTTCCCTACTTATACATGTCATACTGTTGCATCATCTCATGTTAAATCAACTTTAAAATGACACTCTTAAATTCCTTTACACTTGCATTAGAGTCTTTCTCACCTTTCCTTGTAGACTTTACCTGACGTACAGCTCCTTTCTCTTTGGTTTTGTACTTCAGGTACCGAGACAGAGTACACAGATGAGCCGGCCTTGCTTGAGGAGAGCTAGAGGACATTGATCTAGAGTACCTGCTAGACGAGTAATAAACCTGGAAGTTCCTAATCGGTCCATATTTTACACCTTTTTTCCGCATGTTTACATGCCATTTAGATCGCTCAAATCGTGTTTTTCACGTTTATTCGACGATATTGCGTTACTTTTCACTATTTCTTGTTTTTGTCGGATTTCAGGAAATATGGAGCGATCGGGAGCAAAAATGAGCTTAAGGGACTTGCACCCACTCCGGAGCGTCACCCATGGCTCTTTTGAGGGCTATTCGACGATAGGAGACGGGTGGAAGAAGAATGAACTCCGTAGGAGCGACGAGGAGGAGAAACGGAGAATATTGGGCATTTACAGCATGCCACTCGGCCGAGTGGAGCACTCACTCGGCCGAGCAAGAAGACCACTCGGCCGACCAGACCGGACACGCTCCATCTAAAGGAATTGGGCGTGCACTCGGCCGAGGGATGATATCCCACTCGGCCGAGTAAGAAGATCGCATCGCCCGAGTGGCATGAGAAATCCACCATCAAAAGAGGCCAACTTACTGGAAATGTACAGGCTTTTGACGGTTCCGACTCGGCCGAGTTCCGAATGCCCCTCGGCCGAGTGAGTAAAGCCACTCGGCCGAGTCACCTTCGAAGACAGACCCCCCAAGACCCCCGACTTACTGGAATTTTACAGGGTCAATCACTCGGCCGAGTAGAGAAGCCCACTTGACCGAGTAGAGAAGTTCACTCGGCTGAGTGATGTCGAGGACACGCAGCGCCCAGATTTTCAGACAGCCTCCCAGTCTTTTGAAATCTGCTATCATTCCAGAAATCAAAGTATTTTTCTCATATTTTTTATGGATAGTATACTTCATGACGGTTCCAACGCCGCCAAGAACGCGCCAATCAGAGGTCGGATGCAATCTGGAGAATTTCTGCAAGTTGACGCTGCAGTGCAAGAATTTCCACTCTGCCGAGTCACATTTTCCACTCGGCCGAGTCGGCGGCGGGCCCCGATTTTAAGTTGCGGTTTGGGCTGTTTTTGGGCACGAATTTGAGGGGTTTTCTAGGTTTATTTGCTAGGGTTTTGGGGGGATATAAAAGGGGTTTTGTAGCCACCATTAGAGGAGGATCTCCATGATATTTTCTTGAGTTCCCACATGTTTTCTTAGAGTTATTTTTAGAGGTTGGGCCATGCCCTAGGCCCCCTCTTGGATCAAAAGGCTTGTATTTAGATTGAAGATCTTCATCAAGCTAAGTATTTTGCTCTTATTATTTGAATCTTTGTTTTTCTATCTTTTTGTATGCAAGCAATGATTTTTATTGATTCTCATATCGTTATTGCTATGCTAGAGTAGATTTGTTGTTCTAGGGCTTGGGGATGAACCCTATGGATCTAATTTCAGATTTGTGATGAATGGACTCCTAAATTGCTAGAATTTCTAGGAGGTTAGGTTGTGATCGATTTATTACGGATAGCTAGGGATTTCCATCGATTGGGGTTTGCAAGAGATTGGATTCTAATCGATGGGAAGGCCTAGATATTCGATTTAGGTTCACAATTGGGTTTCTCTAGATTTGGTTTGCAAGAGATTGGACCAAAGCTTGGATTTTTAATTGTAAATCTATACACATATTCGTTTGCAAGAGATTGGACGAATACGAACTATCACAACCTAGATCGTAACTCGAGTTTGCACGAGAGTGGGCTCGAGGGGCGATTGAACGATGATGTCGATCCTAATGCTAGTGGCTTAGGCTAGGGTTTGCAAGAGATTGGACCCTAATCTAGGTTGCTATAGACCAGCAATAGCGCGAGAGCGTGAGCTTGGTTCTATATTCAGTTACGACTAGTTCACCTCAACGCAAGTCTAGTAATATTGAGATTCACTATTCACAATGATGCATGACGGTCCGTAGTGGGGATTCCATAGCCCTAGACACTTTTATTATATTGTATTTGAATAGATATTTTATCCAACTTCTCTATCTCCGACACCGACATCCATCACCATCTCCATTATATCATTACATACCCATCTCCACCAATAAAACATTCGTAGTTGAGCCAACCTAGGATAGATTGGAACCAACACCACCTCCTCGTGTTCGATACCCACTCGCCACGTTGCCGTGCGCTTGCGGTAAGACTACAATGTCGTCGCTCCGGGACGTGTATCCGGGGCGCGATCAAGTTTTTGGCGCCGTTGCCGGGGAGGTGTTTTCCGTTGGGTGCCAATTTGTAACAATTAGGTTGATTAAACTACGGAAAAAAAACTAACAAAAGGAAATTTTCACCCCCGCCACCATTATTATCATTTCTATATTCTTTTGTGCCACTGATATCTTTTCTCCAGGTATTTATCTTTGTTGATCAGGTGCTATGGATTATACTACGTGGACCACAGATTTTGATCAGAGTGCTCAGATAGAAGAATACTTTTTTGAGGAGATGCACTGGCCCGAGCTTGATGAGAGACAAAGGATCTTTTTTGATGAGATGCATGCACACCAGGTTGAAATGCAAGCCAGGCTTGAAAAGAGTAACCTTCTATTGGAACGGGTGAAGAGGCAACTTGAAATGAATGCGCTCATGTTTAAGGTTTCGACGATTCCCAAAGATATCAGTTCTGTTCCTTCATCTTATGGGCAAGAAGCATCTCCAATCATATTACCAGAGCCAGAATGTGCCGCCGTCGATCCCACATCCTACAATACCGCTGTTGCATATGAAGAGTGGATGGACGAATGTACAGTGGAGGAAGCAGAAATTGAGCCACCAGCGCAGCCAGAGGAGGATGGATTTCAGAGATTATTGGAGGGTCTCTTGGAGTCAGTGAGGTTCACCGGTTCAGAGAGCATTACAGCAGGCGATGCATTTGAGCTACGATTTGCAGATTTTGTTATGAACCGTGTTTCAGCTGCAGGAACAATTGAGGAGGACATCCATGTCAGTCTTGAGGGGGATAGACTATATTTTCGGATTGCTTGCGGGCATTCCCCTCCACATGATACATCCCCACAAGCTGACACACTTGAGCAGCCAACATCACCATTCCAGAGAGAGCCCACATTGATAGTTGATGAGAAGGCAAAGGAGCACACTGTCGATGTAACGACCACTTTTCGTTGTACTTGGTTCGTGCACGTGCTTTTGACCGTGCACGTGTTTATTTTAGACTTTGTTTGTTTGTGAACACTTTCGTGCGATATGCCGTTGCGAACGTCTCTGAGAGTATTAAATAGTGGCACTAAATTGGAACGACGTTTCTCGAGTCGATTTCCCACAATTTAATCTTATTCGATGAGACGTAGCGATTTTCACTTTTGACGAGAGACGTTTCTATTTTTAGTTTCGTCGTCCGACGTCGAAATTGAGATCCGTCTTCTTAGTTAGCTCACTTTCGTCGACACGATCACCCCGATATTTATTTTATAATTTTTGGAGTTTATTTGACCACTTTTATATTTTTAACAAGTTTTATAACATTTTTAATAATTAATTTTTAAATTATTTTCGGCCAAATAAAATTTATTTGAGTTTTAAACGTATTAAAGAATTTTTGAGCCAATTTCCATCTCATTTGGATCACAGCAAATCCTTCTGTGAGTTGGAGAGGGCGAGATACGAATTTTAAATTATTTTAAACTCTTAATCTCATTAGGATTAGCCCTAGACCTAGTCAACCCATCTACGCTATATAAACAACCATTAGGAAGACCTATTTTCGCAAGAAAATAACCCTAGCCGCTTCCAAAACCCAAAAACCCACTTGCGACGATTCGTCGCAACGTTGCAGCCGTCGCCTGTGCACGACCGAAGAATTCCGCCCCGTTCCCTCGGTTTGACCGAGGCCACCGCCCGCACCAAGCTCTGCTCCGCACCCGCTGCAGCCGCCCGCTCGCATCTCCTTGCCCGACCGAGAGGATGTCTCGGTCTGACCGAGAGATTTCGCCCCAACTCCCGCACCGCACAGCCCGCTTCGTAGAGCCCGCACCGACCCCGCTCCGCCTCGTGTCCGACCGAAGCGCTCCCCTGCTCACGCTACATCGCCGCTACGTTGCAACATTGCAACGTTGCAACGCCTGCACAGCGCTGTGACCGACCCGCCCCAAGCGCCTGACCAAGAGGCCGCCCGCACCCGCTGCTGAGCCCGCTCCGCAGCGCTGCACAGCGCCGTGCGCTGTGTCTGACCGAGAGATTCTCTCTGTCAGGCTAGTGTCTGACCGAGCGACGTTCGTCGCAACATCGCAACTCTCGCACCGCTTACCGCCGTGGGCCCCCCAAGTTCTCCAGAGGTATTGTGGGTCCCCCATGGGTCCCTAGGACTACTGTGGGCCCCACCTAGGTGCTTTCTCTCCGACGATTCACCGCGTACGACGTTGCGACACGTCGTAGGCCGTCGTCGCACGTGCTAACTTTGGAATCTGGAACCGTTGCTCCGGTTGATGCGCTGAACTTTCCAGCGAGGAATCTAAATTGGAATCAGGACTTGGAGCGCGTTCTCTTATTCCAACCCCCGGCGTCGCCACCCGACGCCGGTGTAGTTTTCGCGTCGTGTTGAGGTAACGCTTTGCACCCTTAGGACCCCCAACCTATTGCATGCTAATCAAGACTAAAATCAGTATTTTTAAAATGTTTTAAATGTTTTAAATTCACTAATCAAGATTAATAATATGGACTTTAGGCCGGTGGACTTGTGCACATAGGTTATTTGTGACTTGGACTCTCTTGGACGGTGTTTCTCAGACGTTGTACTTGCAGGCAAGTGAAACTTGCCAAATCTTGTGTAGGGCCATGTTTTTAGGCCACTTCCTTGTTCCTAGCGTAAAAGAGACTAGTCAGTGAAATGATAGCTGGCTAGGCGCCTACTTGATCTAGTTTGACAACGAAACTAGATCCGTCACCTAATTGATCTAGCTTGACAACGAAGCTAGATCCAACTCTTTAAACTTGTTGATCATGCATACTAAACTGTCACGTTTACTTTCCTTATCTGTACGCACTTTTAACTGCCATGCATTGCATCTTACATGTCATCCCAGTTGATTGTTGCATTCGTAGCACACGCTACAATACTTGTACTCCTTGAATACTACTTCCGGGGAACGGGCCTCATGTGTTGGTCAAAAGCCAATGCCCGGTTTCCTGGTCCGGCTAGGTGCACCCCTATGCCATACTTGTTAAAAACACTTCCTGGCTCGTGATCCAGAAGCGAGCATTACCGTTCGGGGGTAAGGCCCTAGCTCGATACACGTGGAGGGGTAGGGATAAACGGTCAACTGAGCTTAGGAGTGGTCCGATCAGCCACTCTAGCCAGAAGACGGAATCTCTGTGCACGAGGTGCTTACTTTCCTTGTCTTGTACTTGTCTTGTGAATGATTCATGTAATACTTGTCATCCATGCCATGTTTAAATACCATGCTCGTACTTTACTTTACGTTACTTTACTTTACCTGTTGCACTCATACTTTAACTGCCATGTCATCGCATTCATGCTAGAACTGCTAGGTTGCTTCACTTTTGCATACTTTCAGTTTCCTTGCACAAGTCTCTTGTAGACTTGCTGACATGCGCCCCTTGCTCTTTTGGGTGTCACATGTTAGACCCTTAGCCAGAGACTGTTGCCGAGTACGTGATGTCTTGCTGACGCTGAGCCTGAGTCCATGTCTGCCCAGGAGGAGTTTTGTGGACACCGGAGACCTTTCTTGGTGACTTTGCTGAGTTCCTTTTGTTTTAGGCTTTGTTGTTAGTTGTCGGTGTGTGGCACCTTTGTTTTGTACGTTGTACTTTTGTTGGCCATGTTTGGGCCTTTAGACTCTTTTTCTTTTAGCCTGGTGGCTTTTTCTGTGATGTTGAAACTTATTTTATGGATATTCTGAGATATTTCTTTTGTCTCATTTCATTATTATTATCTTGTTTCGTTCACGTTGCAAGGACCTGCAGTTTTAAATTTGATTGACGCTTATCGGACTTGCAGCTTTGTAGCTTCAAGTCTGAGCGGACCTTCTCACGCTTCGCCTCCATATTTTTGGGAAGCGGGGCGTGACAGGTTTTGTTGGTGGCCCATGCAGGTCCGGTCTTGCAATTGTGAATTAACGGAACAACGATAATAACGGAATGTCCATTAAATAAATTGCAACATCCGAGTCATAAGCCCTGAGTCTAGACATTTTCCTATGTCACTAGGTGGTAAGAGACTTAGTTAGTTGTCTGTGCTTACTAGTTAGAGGCCTTTGATTGTTAGTTAGACTCCCTGTCAGCAATTGATTTAATCGTCGTAGGAGTTACCTTAGTGGTCTTTGTCTACCTCTGACCATAATAGACTTTTATAATTTCCTTTAGCCGTTCGCTTGGGTTCATCGATTTCGGACCAAGCTGAACGCATTTCATTACCGTCTAGCTCCTTAGAAAGTCTTAGCGCTTAGTTCTTAACCTTTAGTTGGTCGACCGTAGGAGTTCCCCGTAGATTCTCCTGAATTCATATCCTAGGCATATGTATGTTCTGATCATCCGACTAATTTCCTTGCCTCGATTCACGAGATCGCCTCATGACGATCGTCGTCGATCTTCGAACCTCTCCATTACCAACCTGAACCTTCTGAAAGTATTTTTCGATTTCCTCTTTCCCTAAGTTTAAATTTGTTCAAAATTTTTATATTAATATACTTATCCTTGTACTCCTTCGTTGATTTAAATTCTTAAAACTTTTGGCGAAAATTTTTGAATACTAGCTTATTATATTTTTTTCAGCCTACACTTTTGTACCTATGAAAATACACTTTCCCTTTCATATATTAATTTTATTTTGAACCGTACTTTTAATTTGTCCACTTCGACTTATAAATTCCTTCTTATTATGCCTTTCAAAGGACACATCGCGCTTCCTTTTAATATACTTTTCAAGTCACCTGGAATTTTAGTTTTCAGCCAGTCGATGTTATGCTCATCGTTTTCCTGTTTCAGATTTTTGTAAAATTACCACTTCCTAATTTAGACCCTCCATGATTTGATTTTAAAGCTTTGCTATCGATTTCGATAATTCTACTACTAAGTTAATATTATTTTTCCGTGCACCATACATACTTTCAATTATTTTTATATCCGTACCAGACTTGTTATGCTCGTATATTAAGAACCTTGTGTAAATCAGTTTCTCAATTTTTGGCAAACCCTGGTTCTCTAAAAGTAGTTTCAAAATTGATTATTTTAAATTTTCCATAGCCTAAAAGTTTTGAAAGCATTTAACCTGAGTTTAAATTCTTCCGTTACTTGATTTCATTCTTTGACTTTCAAAACTTTTGACAACATTATATTAAATTACTGCCGTATAATATTTTCAAAAAAAAATTACGTCTTTAATGTCCGTGCGAATGATTTACTTTCTTTTCTTAATGATTTGCGATAAGCCATTAAAACATTTCCTCTTATTATGAATATTCGACTCAAACTTATTTTGAACAACTCGTTTTATCGATCTCCAAATATTTCTTTACAGGCGAGGATTTTAACTTTTGAAGAACGACAGTTTTCAAAACTCCACGTATTTTAGCTTATGCTATTTACCCTATTTTCTTTTCTGTATCCTATTTAAGCATCACTATATCTCCTTTTCCCTCAACCTAAACATCACCATTGAGTCAATGTTTCGTCTAACCAAGCTGTCTCCTTGTATTCGTCCTATCTGAACTCTTGCTTATCGATCCTTCCCTCGTCACGCTTTCGACCTCGACCTCCCTCTATTGCTTAGGCTTTCGTGCCCGTCAATGTCTGTGCCAACTCTAAGTTGTTAGTAGGCCCTTGGACCTTGTAATGTAGTCGTGGTGCACGTACCTAAGTTGCGTACGTGAGCTTGAAGGAGTATAACCCCATAGTATATTGATGCTTGCCTACTGTGTGATATATATATATATATACTAGTCATAACCCGTGCCCTTAGGGCACGGTTCATTTAAATTATTCCCCACTCAAAATCGTGGATCTCATAATTTTAAACAAAAATCAATAATTAAAGTATAATAATTGCTATTGAGTTCACCAAAAATTGTAGGTTCCCACAAAATGTAGTTCAGAAAATTTAGTCGTCCCAAGAATTTTGGTTCTCCATAAAATTTAGTTCACTCCAGATATAACACGTGCCATAAGGACATGATTCATTTAAAATATTCACCCCCTCAAAATCTTGGATCCCCTAATTTTAAACGAACAACAATAATTAAAACACAATAATTGTTATTTAGTTCCCCCAAAAATTTTAGTTCTCTCAAAATTTAGATCTCATGTTCATTTAAAATATTTCTCCATTAAAATCTTGGATCCCCTAATTTTAAACGAAAAACAATAATTAAAACGCAATAGTTGTTATTTAGTTCCACCAAGAAAATTTAGTTTCACCCAAAATTTAGTTTCCTCTAGAAAATTTAGTTCTTCTTAAAAAATTTAGTTTCCCTCAAAATTTAGTTCCCACCAAAATTTTAAGATTTCCACCCCTAAAAATTTTCACGAAGTCTCATTCTAACCATTGGTTCCTTAAAATTCAAACCCAACCGTCCTTCTAACAATATTGTTGTCCTAATCTGCAAATCGATTTAAAAACATCCCTTAAATATATAATAGTTTTTAACACTTTTTTCAATGCAAAAATGTGGATATATGTTGGAGCTTTGAGTCTGTACTTAATGCAAAAAATGCAAAAATCTCGGTATGCAGCAATGCTTGTTACCCATCAAGTAAAATATACGGGAGCTCCACTTAATTTTAGATCACAAATATTCTTTTTTGATATAAAGAATGGAATAGCATGGAAAACAATTTCTAAGTAACATGATACTAACGACCTACCCTTCTTTATCATAAATGGACGATAATGATATTAAACTCAAATTCCATAGAGAATTATTGAAAGCAAAATTCATAGGGCACGGTTCATTTAAGATATACCACACAAAAACTTAGTTCGTCAAAATTAAGCACAATAATTATTATTTAGTTCCCTCAAAAATTTTAGTTCCAACAAAATTTACTTACCACATAGAATTTAGTTCCACAGAGATGGATTTCTACCAAATAGGGCAAACACATACATTAGCCATAAGAGCCAGGAAGGTGTAAATCCAACTACCTCCTTCACGCTAAAAAAGAGTACATAATTGTCTACATATAGAAAATCACAAATGAATTTTATGTAATGATTTTGCAATTAAAGGAATTTAGCTTCATGGCATGGTTTCAATAATAAATAGGGGTGTGCACAGGCACTTGGTACCCAGATACCCAATTGGAACCTACCTGAATGGGTAGGTTTCAGGTAGTTACCTGTTATTTCCGAGTATGTTCTTAGTAGGAAAATTAAAAACCAGTGTCCATCGGTTCAGTTTCCATTGTACATGGAACCGATAACCGATACCCCGACCCGGACCTGATACCCATAACCATTTTCAATTGTAGGAATAAAATCTCTACACATGACATAATGTCTGGGTGCAATTGGGTTTAATCTTTTTTTTTTGGATAAGGATGTAGGCTTTTGTTGCTAGAACAATTTCACGTTCAAAATACTTCATTTATCGATTTTTTTTAATGTTTTGATTTTATTCATCATTCTTCCTAAATGGTCCTACATATCTCACTTAATTTTCAATATACATTCACAGTTCTTTCGCATGGTACCAATTGACAGTAAATCCGTGGAAACTCAAAGAGAATGACGAACTTGCAAGCTACAGATGATGCTGCATTCAATAAAAATATTGTCACACCAAGACAAAGTCAGCTTTCAGTGATGTCTTGCAAGAGTAACGTGCTACAACTTACAACTACTGCTTTGAGTTCAAATTTGGCTGATAACGATGTACCCATTATAGTTAATTGTACTGTTACCAAGATACAATTTATATGTACAATTTTTTTGCTTCATATGTGAAAAACCTCTTTCAAAAATACACATTTTTCTGTACAAAGCTCAAGCATGACAATTATGTAGTTACAAAATAATTTTGAGGGCATCTGTAAAAATAAACCATTATGAACTATAGAAACATCTCAAGAACAAAGTTTGAATTTCAGAATATAAAGAACCAAAACATTTCATCAATAACACTCAAAAATACAGTACAATGAGTGTAGCATTGCTCTAATGAACATGAAAACAGGACAATGGAATGCAAAGATTCCAACTTTACACACTCGGTGCAAGTTCTTTTATAATAATACAGACATTCAACTATATACATAATGGGTGTTAAAATGATCTACATAATAATAAAGCATTAGTGCCTGAGAGCAACCTGGATTGTTTTCATTCATTCACGCAAATGCAGCTTGATCCATGGTCCTGTATCAGCTTCAGTTTATTTAAACAATTCCTCCTCCTACATTTGATGTTGGTATTGATCATAAAACATTCATTGATGCAAGGATCCAAATTGCTGAACTACATCGGACCACTGTTGCACAAAGTAAAGAGACGAAATGAAAAATGTTGCATCATCCCTCTCAGTCAACATGTAAAATTTCGGCCTTTGAACAATAATTTGAACCTCCATTATTCCTTTCAATCATGCAGAAGTTAAAATAACCAATAGTGAATACCTCAATTTTTGCCAATTGTTTAGAAACATAACATGAATAACCTATATTCACTATTGTAGCTGCTATGAATTGAGGTATGAATAATGAGCAATGGCTATGAATTGAGGTATTCACTATTGTTGGCAGTTTGTATAGGCTATGAATTGAGGTATCCACTATTGTTGGCATATAGGTTTCACTCTTGGTGGCAGTTTGCATATAGGGTATTCATACCTCAATTTATGCCAGTGTGCATAGAAACACAACAGGAAACCTATGTGCCAGTTTGTCTGAATAACCTAAATGCATAGAAACACTACAGGAAACGTACAACAAGAAACCCCCTATTTGTTTCAAACACATCATCATGAGCATCTGATGATTCATTTCCAACATGCATTATCTGAATAACCTATATGCCAGTTTGTTGGGTAATTGTTCTAGATGTAGATCCAGTTCAACATTCATTAGTAGAAACTCATTTAGAATTCATCAATAATCTTACTCCTGAATTAAAAAAGTACCATAAATGTTATCAACACTCTGAATTTTGCCATCACGTCCAGCTAGTTTGATCTTACCAATTGGCATGAAGCTTGTGATGAAGAATGTAAATAGTTTCCAGCACATTTTCCTAACTTGGGAACAAAATGGCAATAATTTGGTTTTGATCAATCTACTGGACATTTAGATTCTTTCCATCCAGTCCTTAGCCAGGGAAATATATTTCATGGAATTAACCAAGGTCACTGGGCAACTTAGAAAGAAGACATGTTAAATTGAAACAATCAGCAGGGCAAGTTGAAAAGAAGAAAACACATGTTTTAATGTAAAGACAATGAAATTGGGGTAATCTTTAACTTGCTAACTGAAGATGTGTAGAATGTCTTTTTGGATGGAATATCAGAACAGGGGAAGTTTCAGCAATTTACCATAAAAATATCATGTTCTTTAATTCATCCACTTGCATACTTCCAAGGTTGATTCCATACCACATAATACTATGACAAAATCAGATAACTGGAAACACAACACTAAGAGACATCAACTATATCTGAGCTCGCATAGAAACACAACAGAAACTCAAATCTTAGAAATTAATCATTAATTGCTTACAGTACTTGTGCCTTCTCACTAAGATTGAATGTTTTTTCAAGAACTTTTGCACTGTGAATTAAAGAATGAAGATTAATTTTACCTCAACCATCCCTGGGCTCGCATACACCTGAATGATCCCAGCTAGCTATGTGTTGTTGCAATTGTATAGCAAATTTCTAAACTAAATCTTTATGTTCTGCACTGTCAGCAGCGCTGTGGCTATTGCATCCTCATCTACCGCATTCTCCTCCTCCTGAACCTTCTCTTCAATGGTCACAATGGCTTCTTCCTGAGAAATCGCGTCATGATACACAAACCAAAGAGACATCTTTTAGATACCCAAAACACATTATATTTTTTAAAGAGAAAGGAGTAGCTTTTCCCAGAACTTTGCATAACAAAAAAAGAAGCAACCTTAGGGGTTTCAGAGATCAAAAATGAAAACAATTTCATAGATTTGAAGGCTCTTTCATATGGCTGAATACATTATTTCTTTCAGATGAACTATTTAGCATATCTTGTATAGTGAAATTTCTGGCAGATTAGCAAGGGAATGGGCATTGTGTTCAATCCTGAGATCATGCAATTGTTTGTTATGAGCAAGGCCTTCACTGTTTATTCATGGTTGAAGCAACAACACGTCCCAAAGTCAAAATTAAAGACGAAAGACATGGCCAGGATTCTTGGTTTTGGCATGTGAGATGAATTGTTCAGCTTGATTGAAAAGCAAAGTGTGAATCCTTCATAATAGCCTAACATGAGGAGAAAGTGGATCTTCTGGCGTTTTAAGATGGCATCGACATTTTTTTGGCATTTGGTCTCTGATCACTATGGATTTCATTTTGAGATCATGTGAGTTTGCAAACTGGAATGATACATTCTCTATAGGAAATCTGGGTGTCTTTACTGCAAAATGTACTCAAGGGTTCTAGGTCCTTTAGTCTTGATTATATCTAGGCACCAAACATGCAAACCCTGAAGATACACTTGGTATTTGTTGGAAAAATGGAGAAAAAGAGTAGTTTTTCATAAACATTGTAGAGTAATAATAAATTGTCGACACATGAAAACTTTCTCCTTTGGTATCGATTTGTTTTGTATTTTGTGTTATTTCCACGGTTTTTGTTGTTCATGTCCTTACTAATTAAAATAAATGGTTGCATTAAGCTAGATTTTGGATTATGCTGACATAAAGTATTCAAAGATCTCATTTACTCTTATTATTTCTTCTGTTTGGAAAGGCCAAAAAGAAAAAAGTTGTTAGTAAGCCATTTTTCATCAATGTTAATATTTTTGTTGCCTTAAATTTCATACATCTTTTAACCCTTGCTTTTTATAATCCGTTGTATGATGAAGAACAATATTATGGAAAGAATTGTCATTAAAATGAAAGTATTTTCAATTTCATGGTACTGTTATCAGTAACATGTTATCAGTATCCTGTATGCTATAACATTATCATGAAATAAATGATTTATCATAAAACTAACCTACAATCAACCTCCTGGGAAATGTCTACACCTAAAAACTATCAGTAACATGTCACCTAATAATCAAATCTTATGGGATTGGCACATTGACACCCAAAGCTGGCATAATCAATAGACTACAAAGAGGAAGCTTGGGGACAGTTTTGTGGGAGGGGAAGATTAAATCTTTCTTCTCTCAGTCGTATAACAACAATACCCCCATAAAGAAAACAAATCTAAACCAAGATCTAATCTTTCTTCTCTCAACAGTAAAACAACAAAAACCCCACGAATAAAACACAGGAAATAATAACATTGGCCATGGAGACGACCTTGAAGAGGTAACCATCGTCGTCGTCTGATCTATACACCATTAATCATATAGAGCTCTATTGAATGAGGAGTTAACTTGATGCCAGCGTGTTATATTCAGTCAGGTTAGTTTGTTTAAGGATTCTACTTCACATTTCCAAGTTTATCATGAGAGTTTGTAAATAAAGAACTTGTCTTTAAAGCTGTTCAAATCACATATATCTTAGCAATACTGTTCGAATATGTAAAGCTGGACTCAACTTGTCTTTAAGAATATGAAGGTACATTCTTCCAAGCTGCATGCATCAAAATTAAAACTTGAGAAGGAATAATTTCTATGAAGCAATACTAAAAAGGATAGACAAAGTACTTGAGAAACAAAACTTGTTTAAGTGTATAATAAAAGGACAAATCAATTGCAATGTAAAAAAAAGTTGAGCACCAGAAGGGACCAAAGCAAGTCAAAAGTTCATTTCATAGCTAAGAATGATAACAAATACAAATGAAATAAAATAATTAGGATAATAGTGACACTTTTTATTTAAATATGCAAAAGAAAAACCAAATTATAAAAGGCATAGCAACATAAATCAAGAACACATGAATAAAAACACAATATTAGTCAAATACCAACTGCAGTTTCGATTAATTCAGTAACAAATCAGTAAAACACCAAAATTCAATATCCCAAATATGCATCAGAAATCAATAGTGCATAGAGAATTAAGTATATATTAGTGATCTACAATTAAACATTTAATCCCTTAAGCATGAAAAATGCCACACTCTCACATTTGCTTCATAAATGAAAGACTACAATGATCTCGAGCTTCCCAATTTTGGAGCTGACCACATTCAAACCCACCAGCAGCTCCATGCTTGCGTGCAAAGCATCTTTGTTCAAATCTACAAAATTTCAATCAAAAAACAAAATTAGTTTATAACCCGCGAAAAGAGCAGAATTTTTATAGAATTGCATATATGTACATGAAGCATTTGTGAACTAATTAGAGGATACATGAAACTAAGGACATGTTTACAATTGTTTGTCAATATGTCTTGAAATTCATTATATCGGGTTTGTTGCTATACACTTCATGCTAAAGAATCCTTCCTCTTTCACTAATACATTGGATGTAGAATAGAAAAAAACATATATATCACCTTAACAATTTTGTTCGAATCTGCAAAGCTGGACTCAACTTGTCTTTAAGAATCTCAAGGCATATTCTTCAAAGCTGCACACATCATAATTAAAACTTGAGAAGGAATAATTTCTATGAAGTAATACTGAAAAAATAATTTCTAGGACAAATGGAATGAGAATAGAGACTTGTTAGTGAAAAAGATATGAAAAGCATTTTTTCTGCACACAAAGGAAAAGTTGAGCCATGATTTCTCTACTTGCATTGCGACAGAGACCCTCCTCCCATTGTCAAATTCAAGCAAGTTACGCATTCATTTACACCACGAATCACCACTGGTATCTACAAATTAGATCAACAGTTTTAAAATTTTGAATGAAAATTATAATGTCGAATTGGCACTTCTACTAACATACCTTATAAAGTGTTGGATATGAATTTTGTATAGGCATACTGCTATGAAGTCTGGGCGGTAACCATATGCTGGATTAAGGTAATATGCTGCAACATAGAGTGGGTGGAGAAAAAGAGAGCCCCAGTGACTATCAATCACACTCCAATATGGACCATACATCTCCTTATCATCACCGTGGACATCTTTTATCGACAGCATAGCCCGGTACATGTCATGGTAAATAGATGAGATAGGTAAACCATCATCGTTGTCTACCTTTTTAAGCACATCAACAATTGTGCACACAGATTTATTTACAAACGGTATCTTCTTCCAGAATGTAGCGTTCAAAATAATCATTTCAGAGTCTTTGCCTCATCTGGCTTCGCTAGCTGCGAAGTATGTCATTTGCTTGATTGGAGCATTTTCCAAAGAACATTCATGTGATCTATCAAGCTCTGTAAAGTGCGAAATTTTGAAAATTTTGAAAATTTTGATTTGAAAAGCTAGACCGTTTGCTCATCAGGAGGAATGGAAAAACCAGACATTTTGCTCATCAAGAGGAAAGGAAGTTAGTGAAAAGATCTGGAATTTGAGCCCAAAATGATTGTCTAACTAAACAAATTAGCAAGTTTTTAGATAAAAAAGAAAGAAAAATTCTAACCTGTGGTGAGATCGAGCATTTTTTTCACTTGAGAAAATTTCCCTCAAAAAATTTCCAAACTTTGACCATCTCATGAAGATTTCAGCTGAAAAAATTTCCCTCTTTAAAATATCCACTCAAAAATCTTGGATCCCCTAATCATTTTACCCCAAAATACTACATAATCTTCCCAATTCTAAAATCATTTATCTACTACCAGTTTAACTTTAAAATCCCGCGCCGAAATTTAAGCGCAAAGATTGAAAAAAAAATCCCAACTTCTTTTGTTTCCTTTGACAACTAAAAAGAAATTCCCTTTAAAATATTCCAAACCTTCAACATTTTAATTTTTAAAACATATAGCTGGGGAATATAAGTTTTATAGCTAATTTCCAAAAGGGCGAAATGCTTTGGATTATAGAAGGTCCAATTTTAAAATCAAAATTAGAAGACTAAGATTGTAAAGATCAAATCTTTAGCAATTAGACTGGAAAATTTAATTATTTGTGTCCATGACAATTCTCCAAATGACCCCAGCAATTCCAGCAGATAACAAACCCCAATTTCCCAACAAAAGAACTTCATATTCTGATGTAAAAATGCAATCCTTAACATAAAAATCCCCATTTTTTACAACTAAATCAAGTTTTTAGGCTAAAAAATAGATGGACTCTATATGGTAACATGCTAACATCAATGTCAACATGATATCAGGTGTAGAAAAAATAAGTGGATTGTACAACACCACCAACTATAGGTAGTCAAACGTCCTAATAGATGGACCTCATGTTGATTATAAAAACTTAAAATAACAGAACACAAAAGTACCAGCCTCCTTTTTATTTAGGGAAGGCCCATGTTGATCTTCTCATTTATGGATAGCCACACGTCCTTTTCTCAAAATGACATAAAACAACAACAAATCCATGAGAGGAAAAAATATTTCTCTAGTATCTAAGCATGCAAACAACAACAATAAATTCTATATCTATAGAAGAACCAGCATTTTAGTCTTCTTTCAGAACATTAAAAACAGAACTTTTTTGTTTAAACGTGCAACCTTTATGCTTATTCTTGTAGTATGCTACTTATGGACCTAACAACCAATAACAAACAGAAATTTTTGCCCCTTGTTATTATTCTATCTATCATTTCAATTTCATTTAACTGGCTTAATAATTATTCACGATTATTTCTACATCTAAAACAATTTTATCTGCATCATAACCTTCCCCATCTTTACCCTATCAAAAACGTCATATGGCATCATCATCACCTCCTAACAACCCATCATCTATAGAAGAAGTTGTAGCGTGGCCTCGGATGAAGTTAGAGCATCAATTGTGCTAAAGATTCGATTTTTCCTCAAAAAAGCCCCTTAAAAGGATAAAGATTTCCCTGAATGAAAAGCCACTCAAAAAAAATCTAAAGATTCATTTTTTCCCTCTTCGGTTGGAGGATTTGAACCGAAATATGAATTGGGTCTTCAAAAATTAAGAAAGAGAACTATAAATAAATCTTAAAATGGAATAATTCAATCAAGTTAATATTAGTTCCTCTAAATAATTAAAGATATCTAAATGTCCAAAGAAAAAATCCTCAGCATATAACCAATGAAATGATAAATAGATGTTTAAGCATTTGAATTTTTTAGAATTCAAAGCATGAATTAAATTCATCAGAAGTTAAAAGCCAATTATTTTCATGACCACACAATTGCAATGCGTCCAAGTTAACAATTTGAAATTGGATAATGCAAACCTAGGATCATAATCGAAGCTAATAAATACAAAATACTTAAAAACAATGTCTTTAGAGAAATTCACTTATCATAAAAACAAACAATAAAACCCAAAGCAAGGCGGATTCTTCACTCTAAAATTCAATATTTCAGTAATTTCTGACCAAAAACCCATATGATCTGGACACTATTCACCTTGCTAACTTATAGATTCAACTATAACAATTTTTGGCGACAGACACTATTCACATTGCTAACTTGTAGATTCACCTATAATATTTTTTGGCGACGTTTAGAATTTCTCTTGTATCATTTTGCCAATGTAAGTTTGTGTTTTCACCTCAAAGTAATTTCTTCCCTGGAAATAGTTGAGTTTCAGTGCCTGACCCATCAAACACACATTTTTCCCCACACTTTGTTGCACTATCCATGATCCCTACGGAAAGAAACAGATCGAATTATAAAATAATGATTAAACACGTAATGGCAAAAATTGGTGCAAAAAAATAGATAAGATGCCAACCGGCATATATGAACATATTACCAACCTTAGATATAAACAGGATGAGCTTAAATCATGAATTCCTATATGTATCGTCTCTTTTTATGAAGCTTTGTAGTAGGGTGACATTCTCCAATGGTGAATCCATTATATAGTATAAAGCAAGGGTGTACAAACTTGAACCAGAACCAGCGACCTGGTTAAGAACTTGCAATTAGATATTCAGAACTCGAAGGCGCACTAAGAATTTGAGAATTAGGTATTCACAGTTAAGAATGTAGGAAACAAAGCATCTGTATGTTCACAATAAAGAAGAATTTGCTGGGGTCTTGGAGTGCAGAATTCTGCAAAGTTCAAGGGTTTTGCGTGAATCAAAACAAATTTAATTCTGAATGTAAAGAGTTACACAACTGATAAGAACCTGAACGATACCCCCAGGTCGACCACCAACATCATATTCAATATTTCAGTAATTATTCAGCTATTCTTCCTTGTGTAACGACTTAACATGTATTCAAAAAAAATATGGAGACATGTAAGGTCGCAATAGATGGAAAACTGAACGGAATGGATCATTGATAAAGTTGGTTTATGGTGTGATTTATGGCAACAATTGTGATACAGGGAAAATGAATGATCATTGAGAAACCTTAGTTCTCCAATTAATACAAAGGCAACATTATATTAAAGCCATCAAATAGTGAAATTATTTTGAAGCTTAAAGGTGAGTAGTTCTATTTTCAACAAAACAACAGGGAAAATGAATGGTCAGAAAGTGAAGAAAGATCATCATGTATTGGTTAGCATAAGATGTACAACTAAAAGGCATGCAACCATCATATATTTTCACATTACATTTACAAACTTCACCAAGCAAAATTTAATATGATTACAGATAAAGAAGACATGTTTCAATCTAAAAAACAAACACTACACCATTTAACCAAAATTTTATGCAACCTCACGAAATAAGCTAAAGCACGCCAAAGATTCAAAAAATTCAAAAATCCTTCTCTCGGGCATATGAGCATTCACAGTATGTAACAACCTTCAAAATTCAAAAATAATCATGAAAAATTTAAAATAAAACTGCACAAAATTCACAGAAAAGGAAAAATTATACCTTGTGGTAGCTGATCGAATCGGGGGTTTTTTTTGGGTTTCTTCGTAGCCTCGTAGCAGATCTGGGGGTGGTTCTCATGCGGGCGATCTTGGGCGAGAGTAGGTCTTTGGATCGTGGCCAAACGCGAAGAAGTTTGAAAAAAAGTTAGGATTTCATCAATTAAGCGAAAAGGATATTTAATCGAGATCTGCGATCAAGACATGGACTCACTTCTTGAGATCCGGAGGCTGACCAGATCTGCTCATGGTGTTGACGATAGGGAAGAACGAAGCTACTGTTTCGACATGGACTCACTTCTTGAGATCCGGAGGCTGACCAGATCTGCTCATGGGGTTGACGATAGGGAAGAACAAGGCTAGGGTTTCGATGTCGCTGGGCATGGATGGTAGAGGAAAAAGGTTGGAAAGCTTGGAAAGCTTCAAACGTGAAGCAAATTTGAAGGGAGATCAGAAGTTTTACTCCTGAGAGCATAGAGAGAGAGAGGGAGGGGGAGAGAGGGAGACGACCGATGGGCTTCGAAATCTATGCTGTTGTGCTTGGGTAGAGAGAGAGATTTCCCCCCAATATGTTTCCGCCCAAACGTTTCCCCAAACGTTTCAAAAAAATTTATCTCCCTCTGTTGCATGCGGGACCCAATCTTTTGGTGACGGGGACAAAATTTTGGTGACTGTGACAAAGTCTTACTAACTGGGACAAAATTCAAAAAAGGTTGTGTTTTATAGAATAGATATATATATATATATATATATATATATATATATATATATATATATATATATATATATATATATATATATATATATATATATACTTGGAGTTATTTGTGATTGTATTAAGATGTTTATGTGTTAGTATATATATATATACTTGGAGTTATTTGTGATTGTATTAAGATGTTTATGTGTTAGTATTTATAGATTTGTGTGTGGATAGCTATACCATACTAGGGATGCCTGTGTATATAAGAGTTAGCGTTGAAATATCTAAGTTGTGTATGTAGTTAGAGATACTTGTAATGGTTGAAATAAAATGATTGGTAAAGCTATGTGTATGCTAGGTGTGATAATAATAAGTGTACGTATAGCTAAGTGAGTAGGCCTATTATATGACCTGTATGTTAGTACGTGTGAGTATGTGCTCGTAGGTAGGTATGTAATGTGCTTATATGTAAGTAGTTATGTTATGTTGCATGAGTATATAAGTGACATACATATGGTAATAGGGTTATAATTTTGATTGGTACTGCTTGCTCTTACGGGATGTTGTATGCGTGTATACCGTGAGGTATACACGACTATTGCACGTCTTACTTAGGTATGTATAGATGTGTTAATATACTAAGTATAGGTAGTAGGTTTTGGTGTGAATATATATATGTTACATGTGTGTGACTATACGATGAATGCGTATGCATGTATTAGGGAGTGTATTATAATTATACGTGTGCTGATGTCTGTATTACTATCATGACATATATAAGTGATTGAACTATGTGAGTATTACCTGACTAAATATTAAGTGTGATTGACTTAAGGTATGTATATGGTTGTATTGATAGACGTATAAATATTGGAGTGATATTGGTATAGGTATGAATGCCGTGTTACATATATAGAATATTCTGATATGTGTACTGAGTCTCACTCAAGCTTGAGTGGGTATACTCTAAGTATATTGAATGTAAGTTTGTAGTTTGAATATAGCAATGTTTGATGTATGTATAGTGATAGAAGTGTTTGTGCCTGGTTGTGTTACACACATGATTGTGGGTCGCTACACCAGTATATAGGTATATGTGTTGGTCTTGGGGTATAGTTAATTACTAAGGACTTGCTCGTGTGAACGTATGTGTACTAGCTAAAATAGGTGTGTAGATGTACTAGTAATATAATGGTATGAATGGTATGCGTAAATGAAATGTTAGCGTGTATGGGTGTGCACCATGCACGGGTAAGTATGTGCTTAGTTATAGTTATTGATGACTATGGTATATGTGGCGTGTCGTAAATACAGTTATAGGACCGCATGTGATGTGAATATATGTTGAACTATGTGCATGCATTTGAATGACTATATATTATGAAACTATAGTAAGTGGTGAATATATATATATATATATAGTAAAACTTGATTAATAATGGTATGGTGTGGCTACTTATGTTGATGTGTTTGGCATTGGATGTGTACTAGGAAATATTAGAGGGTGGTATACCCTTGATGTTTGTGCATAGGTAGCTATCTATACGTAGAGCAATGATTGTATTTGCTAAGTGTAAGACTATCCTTATATGAGTATCTGAAATGTTGTTTTGTGATTAGGTAAGTAGTACTTATATAAGTGGTGTACGTATATGAATATGATTGAAATACATGTATGAAATTGACTGACTATAATAGGTATAAGTATATGACGTACGTGAATGTATATAAATACGTGTTGGTAGTGTTAATGATTGACTACCTAGTGCGTATATGAGCACCTGTACTGACTATACCTGGTTTGAATTATTATGACTTGATTGGGGTAGTTACTAGAGCGACTAGCTATATTAGAAAGTCCGAGGACGGACTTTATTCTAAGGTGGGGAGGATGTAACGACCACTTTTCGTTGTACTTGGTTCGTGCACGTGCTTTTGACCATGCACGTGTTTATTTTAGACTTTGTTTGTTTGTGAACACTTTCGTGCGATATGCCGTTGCGAACGTCTCTGAGAGTATTAAATAGTGGCACTAAATTGGAACGACGTTTCTCGAGTCGTTTTCCCACAATTTAATCTTATTCGATGAGACGTGGCGATTTTCACTTTTGATGGGAGACGTTTCTATTTTTAGTTTCGTCGTCCGACGTCGAAATTGAGATCCGTCTTCTTAGTTAGCTCACTTTCGTCGACACGATCACCTCGATATTTATTTTATAATTTTTGGAGTTTATTTGACCACTTTTATATTTTTAACAAGGTTTATAACATTTTTAATAATTAATTTTTAAATTATTTTCGGCCAAATAAAATTTATTTGAGTTTTAAACGTATTAAAGAATTTTTGAGCCAATTTCCATCTCATTTGGATCACAGCAAATCCTTGTGTGAGTTGGAGAGGGCGAGATACGAATTTTAAATTATTTTAAACTCCTAATCTCATTAGGATTAGCCCTAGACCTAGTCAACCCATCTACACTATATAAACTACCTTTAGGAAGACCTATTTTCGCAAGAAAATAACCCTAGCCGCTTCCAAAACCCAAAAACCCACTTGCGACGATTCGTCGCAACGTTGCAGCCGTCGCCTGTGCACGACCGAAGAATTCCGTCCCGTTCCCTCGGTCTGACCGAGGCCACCGCCCGCACCAAGCTCCGCTCCACACCCGCTGCAGCCGCCCGCTCGCATCTCCTTGCCCGACCGAGCGGATGTCTCGGTCTGACCGAGAGATTTCGCCCCAACTCCCGCACCGCACAGCCCGCTTCGCAGAGCCCGCACCGACCCCGCTCCACCTCATGTCCGACCGAAGCGCTCCCCTGCTCACGCTGCATCGCCGCTTCGTTGCAACGTTGCAACGTTGCAACGCCTGCACAGCGCTGTGACCGACCCGCCCCAAGCGCCCGACCGAGAGGCCGCCCGCACCCGCTGCTGAGCCCGCTCAGCAGCGCTGCACAGCGCCATGCGCTGTGTCTGACCGAGAGATTCTCTCTGTCAGGCTAGTGTCCGACCGAGCGACGTTCATCGCAACGTCGCAACTCTCGCACCGCTTGCCGCCGTGGGCCCCCCCAAGTTCTCCAGAGGTATTGTGGGTCCCCCATGGGTCCCTAGGACTACTGTGGGCCCCACCTAGGTGCTTTCTCTCCGACGATTCGCCGCGTACGACGTTGCGACACGTCTTAGGCCGTCGTCGCACGTGCTAACTTTGGAATCTGGAACCGTTGCTCCGGTTGATGCGCTGAACTTTCCAGCGAGGAATCTAAATTGGAATTAGGACTTGGAGCGCGTTCTCTTATTCCAACCCCCGGCGTCACCACTCGACGCCGGTGTAGCTTTCGCGTCGTGTTGAGGTAACGCTTTGCACCCTTAGGACCCCCAACCTATTGCATGCTAATAAAGACTAAAATCAGTATTTTGAAAATGTTTTAAATGTTTTAAATTCACTAATCAAGATTAATAATATGGACTTTAGGCCGGTGGACTTGTGCACATAGGTTATTTGTCACTTGGACTCTCTTGGACGGTGTTTCTCAGACGTTGTACTTGCAGGCAAGTGAAACTTGCCAACTCTTGTGTAGGGCCATGTTTTTAGGCCACTTCCTTGTTCCTAGCGTAAAAGAGACTAGTCAGTGAAATGATAGCTGGCTAGGCGCCTACTTGATCTAGTTTGACAACGAAACTAGATCCGTCACCTAATTGATCTAGCTTGACAACGAAGCTAGATCCAACTCTTTAAACTTGTTGATCATGCATACTAAACTGTCACGTTTACTTTCCTTATCTGTACGCACTTTTAACTGCCATGCATTGCATCTTACATGTCATCCCAGTTGATTGTTGCATTCGTAGCACACGCTACAATACTTGTACTCTTTGAATACTACTTCCGGGGAACGTGCCTCATGTGTTGGTCAAAAGCCAATGCTCGGTTTCCTGGTCCGGCTAGGTGCACACATATGCCATACTTGTTAATAACACTTCCTGGCTCGTGATCCAGAAGCGAGCATTACCGTTCGGGGGTAAGGCCCTGGCTCGATACACGTGGAGGGGTAGGGATAAACGGTCAACTGAGCTTAGGAGTGGCCCGATCAGCCACTCTAGCCAGAAGACAGAATCTCTGTGCACGAGGTGCTTACTTTCCTTGTCTTGTACTTGTCTTGTGAATGATTCATGTAATACTGGTCATCCATGCCATGTTTAAATGCCATGCTCGTTCTTTACTTTACATTACTTTACTTTACCTGTTGCACTCATACTTTAACTGCCATGTCATCGCATTCATGCTAGAACTGCTAGGTTGCTTCACTTTTGCATACTTTCAGTTTCCTTGCACAAGTCTCTTGTAGACTTGCTGACATGCGCCCCTTGCTCTTTTGGGTGTCACATGTTAGACCCTGAGCCAGAGACTGTTGCCGAGTACGTGATGTCTTGCTGACGCTGAGCCTGAGTCCATGTCTGCCCAGGAGGAGTTTTGTGGACACCGGAGACCTTTCTTGGTGACTTTGCTGAGTTCCTTTTGTTTTAGGCTTTGTTGTTAGTTGTCGGTGCGTGTGTCACGCCCCGCTTCCCTAAAATGGAGGCGAGACGTGAAAAGGTCCGCACGAGAGTGGAGCTGTGAAGCCCCAAACCCGATAAGCGTCAATAAAACATAGGCAGGTCCCTGTAACCACAACGGAACAACAATAATAACACAAGGAGAGACAGAAATAAAATTCTCATATCTCATAATTTGTCCAACATGAAAATTAAGTTCAACATCCAGAAAAGCCACCAGGCTAAAAGGAAGAGTCTAAAGGCCCAGAACAAGGCCAACAAAAGCAACAACGTAACAAAGTATAGGTGCTACACACCGACAAAAAAATAGCAGTCTAAACAAAAGGAAAAGCTCAACGAAGACACTAGGACTGGTCCCCAGTGTCCACGTACTCCCCGTCAAACACAAGCTCGGGCTCGGCGTCAGCAAACACCTCGTCCTCAACAAGGTACTCAGGCTCAGGATCTAACATGTGTCACCCAAAAGAGTAAAGGGGCACATGTCAGCAAGTCTAAAGACTTGGGCAAGGAAACTGAAAGTAAGGCAACTAGCAACCTAGCAGTTGTAGTATGCATGACATGACAGTTATAACATGAGTGCACAAGCAAGACATGACGAGACAATAAGTACAAGAGAACAATTATCGGGACAAGACAAGAGTAGCCAAGCTACTAACAATCTCAATCATTTCGCTAGTCACGTTTCAAGTTGTTTGTAGATGTTTACGCCTTACAGCTGAATGGTTTGGCATTCACGTCGATTGGCCGCTTAACACTACCCCAAATCCCAGAGTTTACGCCTTACCACTGCAGTTGCTGATCGGGCAGACTCCTAGTTGATTGGACGCTTAACTCTTACCCCCAATACCCACATGTAATCGAGCCAGGGTCCCCGCACACGAGCTCAGTAAATGAGCCAGGGTTGCCCCGTGGTGGGACCGAAAAGGTGCTCTCTCTCAAGTGCAAGAGTCCGTTCAAGTAGTAAAACCTGGGAGTCCAGGTGTCGAATCCACGGGAAGAAATCTGTTGCATCCACAGCTCAAATCAAATAGAAATCTTACGGAAAGAAACTAAACACTTTAGGTGGTGATGTGAATGGTGTTGAACGAGGAAATACGTGTAAGAAAATATATATATAAAGTTTGCACATGGTATGGGTTCGTTAGGGTCAACGATTCGTATTAATTTGGTTGATAGGTATAACGCAATGAATTCTCCTTTTGGGAGCAATTCACCGGAAAATACCTAATATAACTCAATGAATTCTCCTTTTGGGAGCAATTCATCGGAAGATGCCCTTTTGGGGGTCAAACAAAATATTCAAAAAGATCGTCGCTAAGATTATAATACGATATGAAACTCTCTTTTGGAGAGATCAAAACTACGGGATGAAACTCCCTTTTGGGGAGATCAAAACTCACCCTTTTGGGGCGATCGTCAACTTAATTAATTCTTTTGGAATCTAAAAAAGTCGATTTACGAACAACGATTACAATTTTAGCGACGTTTAACGATTAAACACAAGGAATTTCAACCAAACTAACACAAATCATAGCCCCTAACTACTCCAAACCATGCACAATAACAATTTAGCTACTCATGGCGCAGAAATAAACAATTTTCAGATCAGAATTCATAGGTTTAATAGCAAAATACGGAAGTTTAGAGGCAAAATACAAGCTAAAACACCCAAATACAAGCTAAAGTTGAAGAGAATATCACCAAATCTCTCTCAAAAGTCTTCAAAACTCTCTGGAAATTAGAAACAAGCCTCTGGAATTTTACAGAATTTTTCAGGGGAAAAATACGGCTTCTAGAGCCTTCAATACGCCCAAAATACGCCCCAATCTGCTTCAATAACCGCTGGAAGCTGTCGACCGTTCGATCAACATTGAAAATGCGGGATTCCTCCACAGCGCGCCGCGTGGCGCTTTAGGGTTCGTGCGTAACCCGCTCCGTTTCCGATCCCCGCTCGGGTTGATCCAGGCCGTCGATCGCCTATCGGATGGGCGACAAGCGGCCACGTGGCCCGCTGAGCGATCATCCGCGAGCTCGATTCGGGGACGCAGCGGAGCGGTGGGATCTTGATCAGACGGTCGACGCTTAATCGTCTTAGCGGCTTTCGGCGCTTCATTCTATCGCGACTGTGGACCGTTCGATGAACGATCGAAGGTTCCGCTTACGCCGCGTCGTCCGCTGAGCGAGATCGTTGGATGGAGATCGGGTGGTCGAGAGTCAGCCGCGTCGACGTCACTGTGCCCGTCTGATGCGGGCGGGAATCATCACGATGCCGCCACGTGTCGGCACAGGGTGAAGCGACGTATATACAGCGTATATCAACCGTATTTCTTCGTATTTCAGCCTTCAAAAATGTATTCTGCATTCAATAAATCACAGAAATTAGCACAGGTCTCAGAAAAATACAAATAAATAGTCGTTGGAATCGTGAAATCGAGACGGTGCTAGGAAAAATATAAAAAGTGCAGAAATGCATCGTTAAATTCTGTTTTGTGCCCAAATAGTGTGTTTTCTCTAATAAATAAATGTGTAGAAAATACGTATGAACTAGAGACCAATATAGCATCACATGAGCACAAAATAGGGCTAAATGGGGGGTTAAATAAGCAATATTGAACCCAAATCACACCCCCCAACTAGCGTTTTGCCAGTCTCTAGCAAAAAGAGCGATTAAAAATACGCCTAAATCACCTTATCAGATCTCAAAGCATTCACCACCATACTACAACGACAAAAGAGATAACCAAACACTAATATCAATATTTCAAACTCATCAAGTAATGGTACTTGTAGGTTTTCAAAAATGAAAGTCAAGCATCTCAAATGGTTATAAAATAGACTCAAATTCACTATCAATTACTTCATAGCTCATAGTACACAAAATCAATGGCCCACACCGTTCAATCAAATATTTTAACTTGGAGCGTAGATGGTTCATGCAGAGCAAGCATCAAGAGTAGGATGGTATCAAGACATACACACGTCAATCTCTATTCATAGGAACTCACACCACATCTTGCGTTTTCTTTAAGCTTTGGAAGTTTTCTTGCCTCGCTAATCATGCACACTTATTCTCTATGTTCTTTCACCTTTTTCCATAGTTCCGCGTAACGCGCATCAAGCAACATTCGCAGAAAAGTATATAACTTGGATCGCTCCATCAAATAATTGAGGTTCCGGTCAATGGCTCCCAAATCAGACGATAATAGGGCATTAGGCCAAGAAGGACCCCTCGGACTGTACTACTCAAGCCAACCAAGTTATTTCTTTAATAGCACATTTATTAATCATTTTTTTTCTCATTCATCTCATTTTTTTCTTCTTTTGTGTGTGCATAAACAACTTGGCAAGATAACTTCCTATTCTTTAATTGTTCACAAGAATGTGTATCCTAATCATTTCAAATAACGTGGTACGTTTTTCCACCCAAAATCACACCAAGCATGCAAATGGCAATGAATACGAGATAAAGAACAATGCTCCAGTTAATTTATGAATTATTGGCACATGAATTTTGGTGTGTTCCAATGAAAGCATACCACTTGCTAATCCATAATTTCCAGATTCATTAAGTCGTCAATTAATCTTGCCATTGAGATGTGTAAAAAGAAATTCACGACAAGCACTCACATTCATGTAAAATGAGATTGAAATGTTGAATAATAGTGGTGGAGAAAATAAATCACGAGTGTACGGTGGTGAATAAATATCGAGAAATTTCATCACATGAGGGTCATTTCTAGGTAGAGATAGATTTTGGTGATATTTCTTAACTCAAAAAAAAAATTTTTTTTTTTCAATGCAAAAAGGGAACTAAAAAAAATAAAATCCTAGAAGAAAAAGAAAAAGAAAATAAAAATCCAAAGAAAATAAAAAGAAAATAAAAATCCTAAAAGTTATTTCCCTCCCCCCAACTTAAAATAGACATTGTCCTCAATGTTAGGAAGAGGGAATCATGGAAAGAACACACCTGATTAGTTCCCACCCGAAGGTGGGTCTGTGAGATCCATGGTGCTCGCTTCCTTGGTCCAAGGCTCGTGAAAATGTTTCAATCTCTGGCCATTCACCTTGAACTCGCTTCCATCTTTCTCATTTAGTAAGAGCACAGCGCCATGTGGGAAAACTTCTTTGACGACGAAAGGTCCATACCACCTAGAGCGAAGCTTCCCAGGAAAGATGTGCAGCCTGGAATTGTATAGGAGTACTTTTTGGCCTGGGGTGAACTCCCTCCTCAAAATCATCATGTCGTGGACGGATTTCATCCTCTCTTTTGAAATTTTAGCGTTGTCGTACGCATTTCTCCTCAATTCCTCCAGCTCCAACAATTGCAACCTGCGAGAAGAAAAAGAGACATCAGTATCAAAATTCATTTTCTTTATAGCCCAATAAGATCTATGCTCTATCTCAACAGGTAAATGACAAGACTTCCCAAAAACTAGACGGTACGGTGACATCCCCAAAATTGTTTTGTAGGCCGTCCTGTAGGCCCACAACGCTTCAGGTAAGCGCAAGCTCCAATCTTTCCTTGATGGATTCACCGTTTTCTGTAGAATTCCTTTGATCTCTCTATTTGCCAACTCTGCTTGGCCATTGGTTTGGGGGTGATACGGAGTAGAAACTTTATGTGTGACCCCAAACCTCTTCATTAAAGTGGCGAACATGCGGTTGCAAAAATGAGACCCTCCATCACTGATCAAGGCCTTGGGCACTCCAAACCTAGAGAAAATGTTCTCTTTGAGGAACTTAAGCACAACGGAAGTGTCGTTCGACCTGCAAGGAATAGCTTCCACCCATTTAGAAACATAATCAATACAAACCAAAATATAAGCATATCCAAATGAAGGTGGGAAAGGTCCCATGAAGTCTATGCCCCAACAATCAAATATTTCAATCTCTAAAATGGGGTTCAGAGGCATCATGTTACGTTTAGTAATACCCCCTAATTGTTGGCATGCAGCACAAGTCTTGCAATAATGAAATGTGTCTTTAAACATAGATGGCCAATAAAAGCCACATTGCGAGATTTTTGCCACAGTTTTGTTCGCTGAAAAGTGTCCACCACAGACTCCATCATGGCAAAATTGTATCACACTGGTTATTTCATGATCAGGAATGCATCTCCTAACAATTTGGTCACTACAATATTTATATAAGTACGGATCATCAAAGAAGAAATATTTTACCTCGTACTTGAACCGTTTAAAGTCTTGAAGAGACCAAGTGTCAGGGGTCTTACCAGTTACCAGATAATTAACGATATCAGCATACCATGGAGAGGTGGAGACGCTAAAAAGATGCTCGTCGGGAAAGGAGTCCTTCAAGGGCACATCTGCTGAATCAAGGCCTACTGTCAAACGTGATAAATGGTCAGCTACTAGATTCTCCACGCCTTTCTTGTCCCTGATTGTGACATTGAACTCCTGCAACAATAAAATCCATCGTATCAATCGAGGCTTAGCATCTTTTTTAGACAACAAATATTTTAAAGCAGAGTGATCAGTATATATCAAAATTGGTGATCCCAAAATATAGCTCCTGAATTTTTCCAACGCAAATACTACAGCCAGCAACTCCTTCTCTGTGGTCGTATAATTCCTCTGAGCATCATTTAGTGTCTTGCTGGCGTAGTAAATTACGACTGGAACTTTGTCTTTTCTTTGGCCTAGGACTGCACCAACTGCGTAATTGCTTGCGTCACACATTATTTCAAATGGTAGGGACCAATCTGGCACCTGCAAAATGGGAGCAGAAATCAGCAACTTCTTTAAAGTTTCAAAAGAAAGTTGACACTCAGGTGTCCAAATAAAGTCCACATTTAAAGTAAGTAAGTTGCAAAGAGGGCGAGATATAGCGCTGAAATCTTTGATGAACCGCCTATAAAATCCTGCATGTCCCAAAAATGATCTGATGTCCTTCACGCATTTAGGACTTGGTAGCTTCTCAATTACCGCTACCTTGGCTCTGTCTACCTGTATACCATCTTTAGAAACCAGGTGACCTAGGACAAGTCCCTCTGTGGTCATAAAATGACACTTCTCCCAATTCAATAGGAGGTTCTTTTCAATGCACCTGTCAAGAACAAGAGCCAAGTTAGCCAAACAATCATGAAAAGAGCTACCATATACTGAAAAATCATCCATAAATACCTCAACGATTTTCTCAACCATATCATCAAAAATACTGAGCATGCATCGCTGAAAGGTAGCTGGAGCATTACATAAACCAAACGGCATTCTTTTAAATGCAAAAGTACCAAAGGGACAGGTAAAAGTGGTCTTTTCCTGGTCCTCAGGTGCAATCTCAATCTGGTAATAACCTGAATAACCGTCTAGAAAGCAATAATATTCATGTCCAGCTACCCTCTCTAAAATTTGGTCAAGAAATGGAAGAGGGAAATGATCTTTTCTAGTTCTAGAATTCAACTTCCTATAGTCTATGCACATCCTCCAACCTGTGGTGGCTCTAACTGGGATAAGCTCATTATTCTCATTTTTAACCACGGTGAGGCCCGACTTTTTAGGAACAACCTGTGTAGGACTAACCCACTTGCTGTCAGAAATAGGATATATAATGCCTGCATCCAATAATTTTAGTACTTCGCCTTTAACCACTTCTTTTAATGTTGGATTTAACCTACGTTGCATTTCTCTAGTGGGTTTGGCGTCATCCTCCAAATAAATGTGATGCATGCATACAATAGGGCTTATACCTTTAATGTCAGCAATGGACCAACCGATAGCACCTCTATGTTTCCTCAGCACATCAAGTAAAGAGCTTTCCTGTTCTAAAGAAAGTTTAGAAGATATTACCACAGGGAAGCTGTTTTCATCGCCAAGAAAAGCATACTTAAGGTAGTCAGGAAGTGGCTTCAACTCTGGCTTTGGATCCTCCACCTCAGATGAAATTTGAATTGATGCATTAGGTGGCAAAGCCTCGAACCTAGGCTCCCATACCGCATTGAGCTCCTTCACGTTTTCCTGCACAAAAGATGTGTCATCAGAATCACCAATAAAAGTCTCAACAATAGAAGCATCATCACAAAATTCAGAACAAATATAATCATCCACCAACGAATCAATCATATGCACCCTCTCAATCTCATCATCCACATGTGGCAACTTGCAAGTATTAAAGATATTCAAATCTAAAGTCATGTTGCCAAAAGTAATTTTCAGTTGACCATCCCTACAATTTATCAAAGCATTACATGTAGCTAGAAATGGTCTACCTAGGATGATAGGAGTAGCATTGGCAGTTTGGGGTCCCTGGATGTCTAGAACTATAAAGTCCGCAGGGTAGTAAAATTTGTCCACCTGAACGAGGACATCCTCAATGCATCCCTTAGGAACTTTAATAGATCTATCAGCTAGTTGTAATATAACAGATGTAGGCTTTAGCTGTCCTAACCCAAGCTGCACAAAAATAGGATATGGCAATATATTGACACTAGATCCTAAATCCAATAAAGCATTTCCAATTTTCTTAGTGCCAATGGTGCAAGTGATGGTGGGTGATCCAGGGTCTCTAAATTTAGGTGGTGTATTTTGTTGCACAATAGAGCTAACCTGTTCAGTCAAGAATGCTTTCTTTTTTACATTTAACTTTCTTTTAACAGTGCACAAATCTTTTAGAAATTTAGCATAGGCAGGTATTTGATTAATAGCATCAAGCAATGGGATGTTGATCTGGCACTTCTGAAAAATTTCACGAATTTCATTTTGGTACTTATCTTTATTTTTCTGAAGTAGCCGCTGAGGGAAAGGCGCTGCAGGTACGTATGCTGCGGGTTCCTTCTCTTTAATGACATTTTTGCTCAAACCCACTTCCGTGCTCTTTTCCTGCAGCTCCTCTTGCTCTTGAATTTCCTCTTGCTGGATCTGAATTTCCTCTTCCTGCTCAGCTTGTTTGCTCGGTGGATCAGGCTTTTGAATCTCTTTTCCACTCCTCAAAGTGGACACCGCTTGGCAAGGCTTCATATTATTTCCTGCAGAAGAAGATGAGCCCATATTAGGATTTGGAATTGACTGAGATGGAAGCTTACCTTTTTCTAATGTCGCTGTAAGCCTCGCCAAGCTCTCGCTCATCTGCTGATTCTGAGTCTGCTGAGCCTGAAATTGAGCCTGCTGCTGCTGCATCTGGGCTTGTTGCAATTGGATAAGCTGCTGAAGCGCATCGCCAAATGGTTGCATCTGCTGTTGTTGCACTGGCTCGGGGTCCCTCCTCTGGTTCCCACCTTGATAGTTGTTGTTGTTGTATTGAGGTTGTCGGAACGGAGGGGGAGCCTGCTGCTGCTGAGTCTGCTGATTGGGGCCCCTGTTCAAGTTTGGATTGTTGCGCCACCCCTTGTTGGAATTGAAGTTCTGGTAGTTCGAAGAAACTTGATTCACCCCAGTAGGATTTCCTAGCATGCTCTTCAAAGCTGGAAGCGTAGGACAAGCACTAGTGTCGTGGCCACCAACGTCGCAAAGTGCGCAAATCTGCTCTATCTCGACTGCCTTGGCCTCTTTCAGATTCATGGCGTGAAGCTTGTTTGAGATTATGGCCTCCATCTTTGCCTCCAACGCATCCTCTTGCTTCAAATTATAAACTAGTCCTCGCGTAGGCTGGGATGGTGCAGAATGGCCTCCTCTCTCGTAGTCTGAAGTGGTGTCCCATGTCTGCGCATTTTCTGCTATATCCTCCAGGTACGTCCAAGCTTCGTCTGGCTCTTTATCAAAGAATCCTCCATTGCACATCATCTCTACAAATTGCTTCATTTGCGGCTGCAGTCCATCGTAGAAGAAGCCAATAATCCTGATTTTGTCGAAGCCATTGTGCGGACATGCGAGCAGCAACTCATTGAACCTTTCAAATGCCTGGTAGAATGTTTCTTCGCTTTTTTGGGCAAAGTTCATAATCTGCCGCTTCAGTCCCTGTGTCCTGTGAATAGGAAAAAACTTCTTTAGAAATTCAGCCTGCAAATCAATCCATGTAGTAATAGAACGTGATGGTAATGCATTCAACCAATTCTTAGCTTTGTCTTTCAATGAGAATGGGAACAGTTTAAGATATATCGTATCCTCGCTAGTTTTCCCATCAAAGCATGTCAAGCAAACCTCCTCAAATCCTTTAATGTGAAGATATGGGTTTTCCTTGTCTAACCCATGAAAGGTGGGTAAGAGTTGGATCACCCCAGGTTTAAAATTGAAAGAATTTGCATCGGCAGGTAAAACAAAGCATGAAGCAGTGCTAGTCCTAGTGGGTCGAAGTAAATCTTTTAAAGTCCTAGGCACTCCAGGTTGCACATTATTCTCGTTATTGTTGCTAAAATTTTCATCCATATTATTATTAGCCATATCAAAACGTCGAGTCAACCTATGTGTCCTAGGAGTCCTATGCCACATAAACTAGCACAAATATTTTTTTTTATATGAAAGCAAACAAAAGTTTATATACAATAAAGTGGAAGGATCTCACCGAAGGTCCTCTGAATGAATTAAACCGTAGTAACAAACCGTTCTCCCCGGCAACGGCGCCAAAAACTTGGTGGGACCGAAAAGGTGCTCTCTCTCAAGTGCAAGAGTCCGTTCAAGTAGTAAAACCTGGGAGTCCAGGTGTCGAATCCACGGGAAGAAATCTGTTGCATCCACAGCTCAAATCAAATAGAAATCTTACGGAAAGAAACTAAACACTTTAGGTGGTGATGTGAATGGTGTTGAACGAGGAAATACGTGTAAGAAAATATATATATAAAGTTTGCACATGGTATGGGTTCGTTAGGGTCAACGATTCGTATTAATTTGGTTGATAGGTATAACGCAATGAATTCTCCTTTTGGGAGCAATTCACCGGAAAATACCTAATATAACTCAATGAATTCTCCTTTTGGGAGCAATTCATCGGAAGATGCCCTTTTGGGGGTCAAACAAAATATTCAAAAAGATCGTCGCTAAGATTATAATACGATATGAAACTCTCTTTTGGAGAGATCAAAACTACGGGATGAAACTCCCTTTTGGGGAGATCAAAACTCACCCTTTTGGGGCGATCGTCAACTTAATTAATTCTTTTGGAATCTAAAAAAGTCGATTTACGAACAACGATTACAATTTTAGCGACGTTTAACGATTAAACACAAGGAATTTCAACCAAACTAACACAAATCATAGCCCCTAACTACTCCAAACCATGCACAATAACAATTTAGCTACTCATGGCGCAGAAATAAACAATTTTCAGATCAGAATTCATAGGTTTAATAGCAAAATACGGAAGTTTAGAGGCAAAATACAAGCTAAAACACCCAAATACAAGCTAAAGTTGAAGAGAATATCACCAAATCTCTCTCAAAAGTCTTCAAAACTCTCTGGAAATTAGAAACAAGCCTCTGGAATTTTACAGAATTTTTCAGGGGAAAAATACGGCTTCTAGAGCCTTCAATACGCCCAAAATACGCCCCAATCTGCTTCAATAACCGCTGGAAGCTGTCGACCGTTCGATCAACATTGAAAATGCGGGATTCCTCCACAGCGCGCCGCGTGGCGCTTTAGGGTTCGTGCGTAACCCGCTCCGTTTCCGATCCCCGCTCAGGTTGATCCAGGCCGTCGATCGCCTATCGGATGGGCGACAAGCGGCCACGTGGCCCGCTGAGCGATCATCCGCGAGCTCGATTCGGGGACGCAGCGGAGCGGTGGGATCTTGATCAGACGGTCGACGCTTAATCGTCTCAGCGGCTTTCGGCGCTTCATTCTATCGCGACTGTGGACCGTTCGATGAACGATCGAAGGTTCCGCTTACGCCGCGTCGTCCGCTGAGCGAGATCGTTGGATGGAGATCGGGTGGTCGAGAGTCAGCCGCGTCGACGTCACTGTGCCCGTCTGATGCGGGCGGGAATCATCACGATGCCGCCACGTGTCGGCACAGGGTGAAGCGACGTATATACAGCGTATATCAACCGTATTTCTTCGTATTTCAGCCTTCAAAAATGTATTCTGCATTCAATAAATCACAGAAATTAGCACAGGTCTCAGAAAAATACAAATAAATAGTCGTTGGAATCGTGAAATCGAGACGGTGCTAGGAAAAATATAAAAAGTGCAGAAATGCATCGTTAAATTCTGTTTTGTGCCCAAATAGTGTGTTTTCTCTAATAAATAAATGTGTAGAAAATACGTATGAACTAGAGACCAATATAGCATCACATGAGCACAAAATAGGGCTAAATGGGGGGTTAAATAAGCAATATTGAACCCAAATCACCCCGCACAGGAGCTCGCATTCTAGTTCACGATTCATAAGCAATTGGCGTAGGGGTGCACCTAGCCGGAAACAAGCAATTCGGGCATTGGCTATCAACCAACACATGGCCCACTTCTGGAACACGAGCCAGGAACACAAGCATTGTAGCGAAGCTACGCAATCACGGGAACACTTAAAGAATGTAATGGCATGACAATTAATTTGCGTACCGTTAATGGAAATTAAACATGACATGGTAATTGTGCAACATGATAATGTCGGATCTAGCTTCGTTGTCAAGATAGTTCCTAAATTTGCGCCTAGGCGAGTATCATTTCGTCGCCTAGTCTCTTTTATGCCTACAACAAGCAAATGGCCTAAAACATGGCCTAAACCCTAAGTGGCAAGTTTCACTTGCCTAGCACCGATGATGACGATCAACGAGGGTTCGTCCCACGGACGCTAATCTACGGGAAAGTCGCTGTCATGGAGAAACAATCAACAAACAATATTCATTTCATTAGGGTTTCATAAGAGCACAAATGGGTTACGCTTAAAATTAAAGAATCGAGCATTACCGTGTAGGGAATAGGAGAATAACGCCGAGCAACCACGGCGACGGAAGAAACGCTCCGGGGAACCTAGGGTTCAGATCTGGAAATGATTGGAGAAGTTTGGAGAAATAGGGTTTTAGGGGATTTTGGGGATTTGATGAGATTTTGAGGAGGATGAGAGGTAGAATGAGTTGTGGGAGGGTTTAGATGATGGAGGATGAGCTTGGGATGAAGGAATAAGGGTTTGGGGAAGAAGGGGGCTCAATGGGGGAGAAACTAGGGTTTTGGGTCGTGAGGAAGGAGAAGAAAACGTTTGGGAGGGGTTTAAATAGGATGGGCTGGCGGCTGCCCAGAAATTAGGGTTTTAACACAGATTAGTCGGTCAAAGAGCAACCACTGACCGACTAGTTTGGAAACTAGTCGGTCGGTTGACCAACGCAGATCGACTAAGTGTAAACAGTAACTCCTGTGCAGAATTAGGATTTAGATTTAGTCGGTCAATGAACAACTGATGACCGACTAGTTCGACAACTAGTCGGTTGAGATATGAACTTAGACCGACTAAGAATGAACAGTACTAATACCAAAATTTAGATGATGTGTTAGTCGGTTAAAGAAGCATTGCCGACCGACTAGTTTGCAACCTAGTCGGTCAACCAACGTTCTTAGACCGACTAACGATAAACAGTAACTCCTGAGAAATTTTGAAAGCCAACTAGTCGGTTCAAGAAGGATTGCCGACCGACTGGATCGTCATCTAGTCGGTCGGTGCCCCTTCTTACACCGGCTAATAAGCACCAAAAGTTCCGATATGGATCACGGAGCTCCGGGATCGATTCCCAAGACTCCTAGGCTTGATCTAACAATAAGATATGACCGATACGAAGCCCGTCACGAATGACTTGCTCCGAAATCGACGATTCTAAGAAAGAAGCTAGAAAACACGACGATACGATCGAGGATGAAAGTTACGGAGACGAAAACCACATATATAGAGAAAATCCACCAAAACTCATAATATAATATAATAAATCCCGATACATGAAAACCAGTCGTTAAAGCGTGGCACCTTTGTTTTGTACGTTGTACTTTTGTTGGCCATGTTTGGGCCTTTAGACTCTTTTTCTTTTAGCCTGGTGGCTTTTTCTGTGATGTTGAAACTTATTTTATGGATATTCTGAGATATCTCTTTTGTCTCATTTCATTATTATTATCTTGTTTCGTTCGCGTTGCAAGGACCTGCAGTTTTAAATTTGATTGACGCTTATCGGACTTGCAGCTTTGTAGCTTCAAGTCTGAGTGGACCTTCTCATGCTTCGCCTCCATATTTTTGGGAAGCGGGGCGTGACAGTCGAGCCAGAGCATATTGACGAGGAGGCCTCACATGCGGAGCCTGAGCATGCTTTTGAGGAGGCCTTACATACAGAGCCAGAGCTTATCATCGAGGAGGTCGTACATCGGGACGAGGACATAGCCATTCATAAGGATCCCAAGCACTATTCTCCTCCATTAGAGCTCCCGCAGCCACCTCATCCTTCCACTGACGTCGATGACTATCCCACAGAGCTTACTGCTCCCACTCAGGGAGATATTTTTACCCATTCCATTTCTGAATCATGTATTCCATTAGATGTTTACTTTGATTCAGATATTTTTGACACGTCATACCTTTTGCAGTGCACGTACGATTATGGATCGGAGGTATGCTTAGACGTGTCACAGTTTGACGAGCCTATCGAAGAGGTCCACACCTATGATCCAGATTTACCTGAGCAGCATAGAGAAGACACCGTGGAGACAGCTATCATGGCACGTGAGGATATTGGATTATTTCCAGGGAAGTATCGTCCACCATTATTTATTCCATACATTTCTATAGACGATCCTCTTTGGGATACTTTTATTACGAGGGTGAATTTTTTGCGGCGAACTGATGCATCCTATTCTCTGCAGTGTACAGGTGGAGTCCTTGGGGAAATACTGGAGGATGCATTGCTGGAGTTCGTTGGAGTTCGTGGACATACGCGCCTGGCGGAGCCACGGAAAGAGCAGTTGGAGCAGTTGCCTGCACCGGCAAAGATACTGGATCCGCCTTTTGCTATAGGTGATATCAATCCAGTAGTGTAGAAATTTTTATGCTTTCAATAAACCCGAATTCTCTCGACAGCGAGGGGACCGTATAGATTTGATTGAATAAATATCACCTCATATGACGACAACAAAAATTTTTACACACCAAACCCATTATATATATTAATTGCCCTCTCCATATTTTGATGTGTCACCTCCTTTTGCTCACCACATTCGAGCATTTCTTTCAAGTGAAACCTTATTTCTTATTCGTTTGACTTGATCACGCTTTGCAAAGCCATGCCATTTTTGGTCAAGTCATTTGAATAGGATTGTTTGGTATACGCTTGGGGGAAGGCGCTCTCATGCATCATTGTATGTGCATGTAGTTGCATTAGGATTTCATGTCATTCATTTCATCATTTTTCATTCACCCCCTTATTATTATCGTTGTTCCTCATATTCTTTCATTATGATCACATTGAGGGCAATGTGAAGTTTAAGCTTGGGGGAGTGCATTTCCATGCCATTTAGATGCATTAGTTGCATTTTTACTTTATTTTAGGGTTTTTTAGAATTTTTCAAAATTTTGCATCATCTTTTTTGAATTTTCCATCTTATTTTCCTTTTATTTGTGTTCATGCATCATGTTGTGTGCTTGTTTTTCTTTTCTTTCCTCTCTTTTATTTTTATATCTTTATTTTTCTTTTCCTTCTTTTGCTAGATTTGTTCCGTATGATGATATCTCTTATTGCTTTGGCAACCATCACGATGCTTATTATTCATTGCCATGCTACTTAGAGTATTCCATAGTCTTACTATTCACATGTGCTTGCTTATATATTCTTTTGATGACTCCTCTAAGTGAATGCATGATATTAATTGAAGCTGAATGTATTGATTAATGTTTAGTAAGCTTTTGTTGGAAATGCACCAAGATTCACGCATCATTAGTATATCCGAAGCATCAGTTTTATTGTCTTATTCACCTTCTGTTGCATGCCTGATATGGTTGTAAACTTTACTGCTTGACTTCACTATTTATTGAAATGATTGAGAATATCCATGCTTACATATGAGTTTTAGTTGATGTATTATCTTATTGAACCATTCGTGCACATCTTAGAGTGAACCGAGTGTTATATTACTTCCTTCTCCACATATATCTTCTTATTCTATACATGTCACTTGAGTTCACCTCCTAAAGCTACTTATATCGCATCTATTTCCCAAAAAAAAATCCCCACAAAAGGAAAAGTTAGCTCCAAAAAGTCCAAAAAGCCAAAAAGGAGCCAAAAATCAAAAATACAAATCATATAGCTCCTACAAAAATCCAAAAAGAAAAAATGAGAAACAAAGTCCAAAAGAAAAAGAAAAATGTTTCTCTACCTCATTATTGGAGCCACAAAATACTTGGGAAAACCAAGGCAAAAATCCCATTTTCCACTATCATATTCCTTTAGATGCGATGCCTCAAGCTAAGCTTGGGGGGGGGGGGGGTGAACTCGTTTGACTATATGAGTGAGTACGATATTAGAGTGGAGAGGTGCATGAATGGGGAAGTTTGATAATGCTGAAACTTAGCAAAATACTTTAGTTATGGAGATTTCTTATGAATCGATATAAATATGTGAATGCCATGATTTATTCCATTCTCCATTGTATGTTTGGTGTGATTCTTATATGCTTCATTTATAACTTTTGATTGAAAAGTGCATTGCCAACATTTGTATATTAAATCCTATGAAATGCGTGACGTGGATATGAATTGATTGTATGAATTTAGAGAGTCCTTTTTATTGTTCTTAAAAGCTTGCAAGTACCATGTTTAAGTAAAATTTGAAATCCTTATAGCATGTGATTCATATTTTCCAAGTTATCGTGATGTGTAGCTTATGGATTGAGATCTGAGAGAATAATCTAGCAACCCCTTCCACTTCGTGTTCCCTCTTTTTTCTTTCATTTCATTTCCTTTGTTTTCATGTCCCGAGTTCGTCTCTTTACTTATCTTCCTCGAGGACGAGTAAGAGGTAAGCTTGGGGGATTTTGATCGGTCCATATTTTACACCTTTTTTCCGCATGTTTTCATGCCATTTAGATCGCTCAAATCGTGGTTTTCACGTTTATTCGACGATATTGCGTTACTTTTCACTATTTCTTGTTTTTGTCGGATTTCAGGAAATATGGAGCGATCGGGAGCAAAAATGAGCTAAGGGACTTGCACCCACTCCGGAGCGTCACCCATGGCTCTTTTGAGGGCTATTCGACGATAGGAGACGGGTGGAAGAAGAATGAACTCCGTAGGAGCGACGAGGAGGAGAAACGGAGAAGATTGGGCATTTACAGCATGCCACTCGGCCGAGTGGAGCACTCACTCGGCCGAGCAAGAAGACCACTCGGCTGACCAGACCGGACACGCTCCAACTGAAGGAATTGGGCGTGCACTCGGCCGAGGGATGATATCCCACTCGGCTGAGTAAGAAGATCGCATCGCCCGAGTGGCATGAGAAATCCACCATCAAAAGAGGCCAACTTACTGGAAATGTACATGCTTTTGATGGTTCCGACTCGGCCGAGTTCCGAATGCCCCTCGGCAGAGTGAGTAAAGCCACTCGGTCGAGTCACCTTCGAAGACAGACCCCCCAAGACCCCCGACTTACTGGAATTTTATAGGGTATGTCACTCGGCCGAGTAGAGAAGCCCACTCGACCGAGTAGAGAAGTTCACTCGGCCGAGTGATGTCGAGGACACGCAGCGCCCAGATTTTCAGACAGCCTCCCAGTCTTTTGAAATCTGCTATCATTCCAGCAATCAAAGTATTTTTCTCATATTTTTTATGGATAGTATACTTCATGACGGTTCCAACGCCGCCAAGAACGCGCCAATCAGAGGTCGGATGAAATCTGGAGAATTTCTGCAAGTTGACGCTGCAGTGCAGGAATTTCCACTCGGCCGAGTCACATTTTCCACTCGGCTGAGTCGGCGGCGGGCCCAGATTTTAAGTTGTGGTTTGGGCTGTTTTTGGGCACGAATTTGAGGGGTTTTCTAGGTTTATTTGCTAGGGTTTTGGGGGGATATAAAAGGGGTTTTGTAGCCACCATTTGAGGAGGATCTCCATGATATTTTCTTGAGTTCCCACATGTTTTCTTAGAGTTATTTTTAGAGGTTGGGCCATGCCCTAGGCCCCCTCTTGGATCAAAAGGCTTGTATTTGGATTGAAGATCTTCATCAAGCTAAGTATTTTTCTCTTATTATTTGAATCTTTGTTTTTCTATCTTTTTGTATGCAAGCAATGATTTTTATTGATTCTCATATTGTTATTACTATGCTAGAGTAGATTTGTTGTTCTAGGGCTTGGGGATGAACCCTATGGATCTAATTTTAGATTTGTGATGAATGGACTCCTAAATTGCTAGAATTGCTAGGAGGTTAGGTTGTGATCGATTTATTACGGATAGCTAGGGATTTCCATCGATTGGGGTTTGCAAGAGATTGGATTCTAATCGATGGGAAGGCCTAGATATTCGATTTAGGTTCACAATTGGGTTTCTCTAGATTTGGTTTGCAAGAGATTGGACCAAAGCTTGGATTTTTAATTGTAAATCTATACACATATTCGTTTGCAAGAGATTGGACGAATACGAACTATCACAACCTAGATCGTAACTCGAGTTTGCACGAGAGTGGGCTCGAGGGGCGATTGAATGATGATGTCGATCCTAATGATAGTGGCTTAGGCTAGGGTTTGCAAGAGATTGGACCCTAATCTAGGTTGCTATAGACTGGCAATAGCGTGAGAGCGTGAGCTTGGTTCTATATTCAGTTACGACTAGTTCACCTCAACGCAAGTCTAGCAATATTGAGATTCACTATTCACAATGATGCATGACAGTCCGTAGTGGGGATTCCATAGCTCTAGACACTTTTATTATATTGTATTTGAATAGACATTTTATCCAACTTCTCTATCTCCGACACCGACATCCATCACCATCTCCATTATATCATTACATACCCATCTCCACCAATAAAACATTCGTAGTTGAGCCAACCTAGGATAGATTGGAACCAACACCACCTCCTCGTGTTCGATACCCGCTTGCCACTTTGCCGTGCGCTTGCATTAAGACTACAGTGTCGCCGCTCCGGGACGTGTATCCGGGGCGCGATCAGTTCCTCACCGTTGCTGTCTTCCAGAGGTTATTACTTTCTAGTTTGGGTGAGTAGCACCACTTTAATTTTTGGCTAGGTTGGGTGTGTCGCACCATTAGTTCCTCTTTAGTAGTTGTAGCCATGCTTAGACTTCTTTTATTAGACTTGTCATATGCTGGATATTATCTCCTTTATTAATGAATGCAAATTTCCTTCGAGTACTCTTATTCTTATTGTTATGAACTTTTATATGCACGAACCTGTAATTTTAATGGTATCCCTACAGACGCTTATCGGGCCCGAGCTTCACAGCTCTGGCCTATGCGGACCTTTGTCTCGTCATGGCGCCCATTTTGGGAAGCGGTGCGTGACAGGTTTTAGTGGTGGCCCATACAGGTCGTGCGAAAAGTTCAGAACAATAAAAGTACTCGTATTCATTTAAAATATCCACTTTAACATGTACAAATCTAATAATCCCTGGTTAAATTACTGACCCTGGTGTGACCTTAGTAATGATCTCTCTATCTTAGGCACCTTTTTAGTGTCATTCTATCCGACATTAACCTTGTTCGACTTCGGTGCATCTATGTGCATCATAACCTGGAGATTCGTAACGGAACACTCTATTCCCACCCATACACTTCCTAAGTGTTGTGACATCACTACAGGGAACAGAGTGGTGACGGTTAATTCGGTATGCCGATCGATTCCATTGGTGATCAGTGGGCATGAGCTTTATGCCGACTTCATCGGCCAGGATCTACCACATTTTGACGTTGTTCTTAGCATCGATTGGTTGGGAGATTTCCATGCTTCGATCGATTTCCGCAGCAAGAAGGTGGTATTTAGGATTCCAGGTCACCCGGAGTTCGAGTTTCATTGCAGAGAATGATCGCTTGGGCCAGTTAGATTCCGAGCCAAGCCGGAGGACTCGATCGTTCGTATCGCCATGCAGATGGAGATCTGGAGGCCAGCAGTCGTCAGAGACTTCGACGACGTCTTCCCGGATGATATTTCAGGTTTGCCACCCGACAGAGCTTTGGAGTTCAGTATAGATCTGATGTCGGGAGTGCAACCTATTTCGAAGGCACCGTATCAGATGGCTTCTACAGAGCTTGAAGAGTTGCGAAAGCAGTTGGACGAATTGTTGCAGAAGGGTTTCATACATCCTAGTGTGTCACCTTGGGGTGCACCAGTCTTACTGGTGAAGAAGAAGGATGGATCCCATCGGATGTGTGTGGACTACATAGGACTGAATGCAGTGACTGTGAAGAACAAGTATCTGCTGCCTCGGATTGATGATATTTTCGACCAGCATGGAGGTTCGAGGGTTTTCTCAAAATTGGATTTGAGGAGCGGGTACCATCAACTGAAGTTGAAGAAGGACGATATTCCGAAGACGGCCATCAGGACAAAGTATGGACACTATAAGTTCGTAGTCATGCCATTTGGCGTGAACAACGCTCAGGCGGTGTTTATGAACAGGATGAATTTGATTTTCTACGACTTCTTGGATGAGTTCGTCGTCATCTTTATCGACGACATTCTTATTTACTTGAAGTATGAAGAGGAGCACACCCGTAATATGAGGACAGTGTTGGAGACACTGAGACGTCATAAGATGTATGCCAAGTTTAGTAAGTGCGAGTTCTGGTTGGACAGAGTCGCATTCCTGGGACACGTGGTGTCAGGAGATGGAATATCCGTAGATCCAAAGGAAGTCAGAGCATTCAGCGAGTGGCTGACCACATAGTCAGCATCAAATATCAGGAGCTTTCTTGGTTTAGTTGGCTACTACCGTCGGTTCATTAAGGATTTTTTGAAGGATTGCGGAGCCGATGACGAAGCTGACGAGGAAGGATGTGGAATTCGTCTGGTCGAGGATTATGAGAAGGCTTTTAGTATCTTGAAGGAGAAGTTGACCACATCACCGGTATTGGCTGTATCGGATCGAAGCAGAGGCTTCGAGATTTATTATGATGCATCTGGCAAGGGACTTGGATGTGTCTTTCCTCAACATGGACTAATAGTTGCGTACGCTTCTCTGTAGTTGAAGAATCATGAGAAGAACTACCCGACGCACGATCTGGAGTTAGCAGCGGTGGTATTTGCGTTGAATATCTGGAGACACTTCCTGCTGAGTGAGAGCATGAAAATCTTCACCGATCACAAAAGCTTGAAGTATATTTTTATGCAGAAGGAACTCAACATGCGTCAGAGACGATGGTTGGAACTGATGGTAGACTATGAGATAGATCTGCAGTATCACCCGGGGAAGGTGAATGTAGTGCCAGACGCTTTGAGCAGACTCCCTGCAGTGATGATGCATACTGCCGAGTGGAGAGTACAGCAGGAGCTGAGAGGGATGGATATTGTGTCACGCCCCGCTTCCCAAAAATATGGAGGCGAAGCGTGAGAAGGTCCGCTCAGACTTGAAGCTACAAAGCTGCAAGTCCGATAAGAGTCGATCAAGTTTAAAACTGCAGGTCCTTGCAACGCTAACGAAACAAAGATAATAATAATTAAATGAGACAAAAGAATTATCTCAGAATATCCATAAAATAAGTTTCCAACATCGCAGAAAAGCCACCAGGCTAAAAGAAAAAGTCTAAAGGCCCAAACATGGCCAACAAAAGTACAAAGTACAAAACAACGGTGCTACGCACCAACAACTAACAAAAGGCCTAAACAAAATAAAGCTCAACAAAGACTCAAAGGAAGGTCACCGGTGTCCTCGTACTCCTCAACGAACGTAGGCTCAGTCTCAGCGTCAGCAAACACCTCGTCCGCTACAACTATCTCTGGCTCAGGGTCTAACATGTGACACCCAAAGAGAAAGGGGCACATGTCAGCAAGTCTGGAAGACTTGTGCAAGTGAAACTGAAAGTACAAGTAAGAGCAACCTAGCAGTTCTAGCATGATGCAATGACATGGCAGTTTAAAGTATGAGTGCAACAGGTAAAGTAAAGTACAGTACGAGCATGACATGGCATTCACAAGACAAGTACAAGACAAGGAAAGTAAGCACCTCGTGCACAGAGATTCCGTCCTTTGGCTAGAGTGGCTGCACGGCCAGCTCCTAGCTCAAGTATCCGTTTATCCCTACCCCTCCACGTGTATCGGGCATTGGTTTCTGGCCAACACATGAGGCCCGCTTCTGGTCCACGAGCCAGGAAGTGTGTAAACAAGTATGGCGTAGGGGTGCACCTAGCCGGTCCAGGGAACCCGGGCATTGGCTTTTGACCAACACATGAGGCCCGTTTCCCCCGGAAGTAGTATTCAAGGAGTACAAGTAATGTAGCGTGTGCTACGATGCAACAATCAATGCATGGATGACATGGCATGGCAAGTAGTAAAGCGTACAAGTAAGAAAGGTAAACGTGACAGTTTAGCATGCATGAATGACAAGTTTAAGGGTTGGATCTAGCTTCGTTGTCAAGCTAGATCATTTAGGTGACGGATCTAGTTTCGTTGTCAAACTAGATCAAGTAGGCGTCTAGCCAGCTATCATTTCACTGACTAGTCTCTTTTACGCTAAAAACAAGTAAGTGGCCTAAAAACATGGCCCTACACAAGAGTTGGCAAGTTTCACTTGCCTGCAACTATCACGTCAAGAAAACACCGTCCAACGAGTCCAAGTCACGATTCCTACGTGCACAAGTCCACCGGCCTACATCCGTTTTATTAATCTTGATTAGTGATTTTAAAACATTTAAAAATACTTTAAAATACTGTTTTTTAGTCTTTATTAGCATGCAATTGGGTTGGGGGTCCTAGGGGTGCAAAACGTTACCTCAACACGACGCGAAAGCTACACCGGCGTCGGGTAGCGACGCCGGGGGTTGGAATAATAAGATCGCGCTCCAAGTCCAGATTCCAATTAGTTTCCTCGCTGGAAATTCAGAGCAATCAACCCGGGGCGACGATTCCAGATTCCAAAGCTCGCACGTGCGACGACGGGCTACGACGTGCGACGACGTCGTACGCGACGAATCCTCGAAGAGCAAGCACCTTGGTGGGGCCCACAGCAGTCCTAGGGGCCTTTGGGGAACCCACAATAACTCTGGAGAACTTGGGGGGCCCACGGAGGCAAGTGGTGCGACGGATGCGGGGTTGCGACGAGTGGCCGTCGGTCAGACACAGCCAATGCGGAAGAATTTCTCGGTCGTGCGCTCAAAATGCGGGGGCTGCGACGTTGGGGTGCACAGCGGCTGCGGGCGATGCTTGGGTGTGGGGTTTCTCCTCGGTCTGGTCGATGGAGAGCTTCGGTCGTGCGCTTGGATGCGGGCGGGACAGCGTTGCAACGTTGCAACGCTTGCAACGTCGGTCGCTGCGGGCGTTTCCTTCGGTCGGGCACGGAGCGGAGCGGGGGAACGAAGCGGAGCGCTGTGCGGGGGTCGGTGCGGAGCGGGGCCTCGGTCAGACCGAGAGCTCCTCTCGGTCAAGCGGGGAACGGGCGGGGGTTGGCTGCAGCGGTGCGGAGCGGCGAGAATGCGGGCGAGGCGGCCGGTCAGAGCGGGCGGATGCGGGGGTTTTCTTCGGTCGTACGGGGTGCTGAACGTCGCAACGTTGCGACGATTCGTCGCAACGTCCAAAATGAGTTTGGAAGAGGCTAGGGCTAATTTCTTTGGAAAATAGGACTTGCTAGGGGTTGCTTATATAGTATAGGTGGGTTGACTTGGTCTAGGGCTAAATCTAATAGGATTAGAAGTTCAAAAAGATTTAAAATTTGAATTTAAACTTCTCCAACCCAATCTAGGATTTGACCTGGTCCAAATGAGCTGGAAATTGGCTCAAAAATTCTTTAAAACGTTTTAAACTCAATTAAATTTTATTTGGCCGAAATTAATTGAAAAATAAATTATTAAAAATAATATAAAACTTGTAAAAATTATAAAAGTGGTCAAATAAACTCCAAAAATTATAAAATAAATATCGTTGTGATCGTGGCGACGAATGTGAGCTCACTAAGAAGACGGATCTCAGTTTCAACGTCGGACGACGGAACTAAAAATAGAAACGTCTCCCGTCAAGAGTGAGAATCGTCACGTCTCATCGAGTAAGATCAAATTGTGGAAAAACGACTCGAGAACGTCGTTCCAATATAGTGCCACTATTTAATACTCTCAGTGACGTTCGCAACGGCATATCACACAAAAGTGTTCACAAACAAATAAAGTCTAAAGCAAACACGTGCACGGCCAAAAGCACGTGCACGAACAACGTACGACGAAAAGTGGTCGTTACATCCTCCCCACCTTAGAATAAAGTCCGTCCTCGGACTTTCTAATATAACTAGTCGCTCTAGTAACTACCCCAATCAAGCCATATAATAATTTAACCAGGTATAGTCATTTCAAGTGCTCATGTATGCACTAGGTAGTCAAACATTTATACTACCAATACGTGTATATATATATATACATTCACGTACATATACTCTTATACCTATTATAGTCAGTCAGACTCATACACGTATTTCAATCATATATATAAGCATGCATCCCTTATATAGCTACTACCTACCTAATCACAAAACAATACTTCAGGTACTTATATAATGATAGTTTCACGCTTAGCCATCACAATCATCGCTCTACCTATATGTAGCTACCTATGCACAAACATCAAGGGTATACTACCCGCTAATATTCATCCAATACCAAGCATCTCAACACATATAGTCACACCATACTATTATTGAATCAAGTTCACTATATCTAATATACATTCACCACTACTATAATTTCACAATATATAGTCATTCAATACATGCAAATAGTTCACCATATATCCACATCACGTACGATCCTATAACTATATTCACGACACGCCACATATACCATAGTCACACATACCTATAACTAAGCACATACTTACCCGTGCATGGTGCACTCCCATACATGCTAACATCTCATTTACATACACCAATCATACCATTATATAGCTAGCACACATACACACCTAGTTTTAGCTAGTACACATACGTTCATACAGGCAAGTCCTTAGTAAATAGCTATATCTCAAGGCCATCACATATAACTATATACTGGTGTAGCGACCCGCAATCATGTGCGTAACACAACCAGGCACAAACACTCCTATCACTATACATACATCAAACATCGCTATATTCAAACTTCAGACATACATTCAATATACTTAGAGTATACCCACTCAGGCTTGAGTGAGACTCAATACATATATCAGAATATTCTATATACGTAACACGGCATTCATACATATACCATTACCACTCCATTATATATATGTATATATATATATATCTACCCCAATCATATGCATACCATAGGTCAATCACACTTAATATTTAGTCAGGTAATACTTACATAGTTCAATCACTCTATATACCATAATAATAATACAGACATCAACACACGTATAATTATAATATACTCCTTAGTACAAACATTCACCGTATAGTCACACATAAGTAGTGTATATATTCACACCGTAGCCTACTACCTATAATTAGTGTTCTAACACATCCACACGTACATAATTAAGATGTGCAATAGTCGTGTATACCTCACGGTATGCACGCATGCAACATCCCGTAAAAGCAACAATACCAATCAAAATTATAACCCTAATACTATATGTATATCACATATATACTCAGGCAACAAAACATAACTACTTACGTCTAAACACTATATATATCTACCTACGAGCACATACTCACACGTAATAATATATAGATCACTCAATAGGCCTACTTACTTATCTATAAGTTCACACATTATCATCACACCTAGCATATACCTAGCTTTACCAATCATTTTATTCCAACCATTATAAGTATCTCTTACCACATACACAACTTAGATATTCCAACGCTAATTCAAATATACACAAGCATCCCTAGTATAGTGTATCTAACCACTCACAAGTCTATACATTCTAACACACAACAACATCCTAACATTACGAATAACTCCGAGTACATATATATATATCACACAATAGGCAAGCATCGATATACTATGGGAATTCTCATTCAAGCTCACGTACCCAACTTAGGTATGTGCACTACGACACCTCACAGGGTCCAAGGGCCTACTAAAAACTTAGGGTGGACATAGACATTGACGGGCACTAATACCTAAGCAATAGAGGGAGGTCGAAAGCGTGACGAGGGAAGGATCGATAAGCACGTGTTCAGATAGGGCGAATGCAAGGAGACAGCTTGGTTGGACGAACATTGGCTCAATGGTGATGTTTAGGTTGAGGGAAAAGGAGGTGGAGATGTAGTGATACATACATAGGGTATAGAAAAGAAGATAGGGTAAGTAGCACATGCTAAAATACGTGAAATCTGAAAACTGTTGTACTTTAAAATCCTCGTCTGAGAAGAAATGTTTGGGGATCGATAAAACGAGTTGTTCAAAATAAATCTGAGTCGAATATTCAAAATAATAGAGAATGGCCTACTGGTTTTAAAAATCATTTTAAAAGGAATTAAAATCATTTACACAAATATTAAGGACATGGTTTAGAAAATTTATACGTCAATAATTTAATATAATGTTGCCAAAAATTTTTGAATGTCAAAGAATGGAATCAAACAACGGAAGAATTTAAAATCAGGTTAAATGCTTTCAAAGCTTTGGGCTATGGAAAATTGAAGATAGTCAATTTGAAACTACTTTTAGAAAACCAAGGTTTGCCAAAAATGGAAAAACCGATTTACACAAGGTTCTTAATATACGAGCTCAACGAACCTGGTACGGATAAAATAATTAAAATTCATTTTAGTCTAGAAATTTTTCTAAAAGCACGTAGGGTGAGTGGAAAGATAATAATTATAACTTAGCATAATAATTATCAGGATCGAATAACAAATCTTTAAAATCAAATCAGGGAGGGTCTAAAGCAGGAAGAGGTTTATGAAAATAGTAATTTTGCAAAAATCTGAAATAGTGAGAACGACGAGCAAAAACCAACTTTCTGAAATCTGAAGTTCTATGTGACTTGAAAAGTATATTAAAAGTAAACACGATGTATTATTCAAATAACATAAATAAGAAAGGAAAATTATAAATCAAATTGGACAAATGGTTCAGAATAAAATTAATATATGGAAAGACGACATGAGTACGAAAACATAGGCGGGAAAATTATTATAAGCTAGAGTTCAAAATTCCGACAACGTTTTTTTAAAAAAAAATTAAATCAATGAAGAAGTATGAAGTAGAAGTATTTTAAAATTTTGAACAAGTTTAAACCTAGGGAAAGAGGAAATCGAAAGATACTTTTGGAAGATTCAAGATTGTAACGGAAAGGTTTGAAAATTGACGACGATCGTCATGGGGCGATCTCGTGAATCGAGGCAAGGAAATTGGTCAGGTGATCCAAACGTACATACGCCTAGGATATAAATCAGAAGAGGCGACGGAGAAACTCCTACGGTCGACCAACTAAAAATTAAAAACTAAGCGCTAAGACTTCTAAAGGTTAGACGGTAAGGAAATGCGTTCAGCTTGATCCGAAATCGATGAACCCAAAAGCGAACGACCGAAGGAAAATCTAGAAGTCTAATATGGTCAGGGGTAGACATGAACCACTAAGGTAACTCCTACGACGATTAAATCAATTTCCAGAAAGGGGGTCTAACTATCAATCAGAGGCCTCTAACTAGCAAGCACAGACGTCTAACTAAGCCCTCTTATCACCTAGTGTCCTAAGAAAACAACTAGACTCAGGGCTTATGACTCGGATGTTGCAATTTATTTAATGGACATTCCGTTATCGTTGTTCCGTTAATTCGCAATTGCAAGATTGGACCTGCATGGGCCACCAACAAAACCTGTCACGCCCCGCTTCCCAAAAATATGGAGGCGAAGCGTGAGAAGGTCCGCTCAGACTTGAAGCTACAAAGCTGCAAGTCCGATAAGCGTCGATCAAGTTTAAAACTGCAGGTCCTTGCAACGCTAACGAAACAAAGATAATAATAATTAAATGAGACAAAAGAATTATCTCAGAATATCCATAAAATAAGTTTCCAACATCGCAGAAAAGCCACCAGGCTAAAAGAAAAAGTCTAAAGGCCCAAACATGGCCAACAAAAGTACAAAGTACAAAACAACGGTGCTACGCACCAACAACTAACAAAAGGCCTAAACAAAATAAAGCTCAACAAAGACTCAAAGGAAGGTCACCGGTGTCCTCGTACTCCTCAACGAACGTAGGCTCAGTCTCAGCGTCAGCAAACACCTCGTCCGCTACAACTATCTCTGGCTCAGGGTCTAACATGTGACACCCAAAGAGAAAGGGGCACATGTCAGCAAGTCTGGAAGACTTGTGCAAGTGAAACTGAAAGTACAAGTAAGAGCAACCTAGCAGTTCTAGCATGATGCAATGACATGGCAGTTTAAAGTATGAGTGCAACAGGTAAAGTAAAGTACAGTACGAGCATGACATGGCATTCACAAGACAAGTACAAGACAAGGAAAGTAAGCACCTCGTGCACAGAGATTCCGTCCTTTGGCTAGAGTGGCTGCACGGCCAGCTCCTAGCTCAAGTATCCGTTTATCCCTACCCCTCCACGTGTATCGGGCATTGGTTTCTGGCCAACACATGAGGCCCGCTTCTGGTCCACGAGCCAGGAAGTGTGTAAACAAGTATGGCGTAGGGGTGCACCTAGCCGGTCCAGGGAACCCGGGCATTGGCTTTTGACCAACACATGAGGCCCGTTTCCCCCGGAAGTAGTATTCAAGGAGTACAAGTAATGTAGCGTGTGCTACGATGCAACAATCAATGCATGGATGACATGGCATGGCAAGTAGTAAAGCGTACAAGTAAGAAAGGTAAACGTGACAGTTTAGCATGCATGAATGACAAGTTTAAGGGTTGGATCTAGCTTCGTTGTCAAGCTAGATCATTTAGGTGACGGATCTAGTTTCGTTGTCAAACTAGATCAAGTAGGCGTCTAGCCAGCTATCATTTCACTGACTAGTCTCTTTTACGCTAAAAACAAGTAAGTGGCCTAAAAACATGGCCCTACACAAGAGTTGGCAAGTTTCACTTGCCTGCAACTATCACGTCAAGAAAACACCGTCCAACGAGTCCAAGTCACGATTCCTACGTGCACAAGTCCACCGGCCTACATCCGTTTTATTAATCTTGATTAGTGATTTTAAAACATTTAAAAATACTTTAAAATACTGTTTTTTAGTCTTTATTAGCATGCAATTGGGTTGGGGGTCCTAGGGGTGCAAAACGTTACCTCAACACGACGCGAAAGCTACACCGGCGTCGGGTAGCGACGCCGGGGGTTGGAATAATAAGATCGCGCTCCAAGTCCAGATTCCAATTAGTTTCCTCGCTGGAAATTCAGAGCAATCAACCCGGGGCGACGATTCCAGATTCCAAAGCTCGCACGTGCGACGACGGGCTACGACGTGCGACGACGTCGTACGCGACGAATCCTCGAAGAGCAAGCACCTTGGTGGGGCCCACAGCAGTCCTAGGGGCCTTTGGGGAACCCACAATAACTCTGGAGAACTTGGGGGGCCCACGGAGGCAAGTGGTGCGACGGATGCGGGGTTGCGACGAGTGGCCGTCGGTCAGACACAGCCAATGCGGAAGAATTTCTCGGTCGTGCGCTCAAAATGCGGGGGCTGCGACGTTGGGGTGCACAGCGGCTGCGGGCGATGCTTGGGTGCGGGGTTTCTCCTCGGTCTGGTCGATGGAGAGCTTCGGTCGTGCGCTTGGATGCGGGCGGGACAGCGTTGCAACGTTGCAACGCTTGCAACGTCGGTCGCTGCGGGCGTTTCCTTCGGTCGGGCACGGAGCGGAGCGGGGGAACGAAGCGGAGAGCTGTGCGGGGGTCGGTGCGGAGCGGGGCCTCGGTCAGACCGAGAGCTCCTCTCGGTCAAGCGGGGAACGGGCGGGGGTTGGCTGCAGCGGTGCGGAGCGGCGAGAATGCGGGCGAGGCGGCCGGTCAGAGCGGGCGGATGCGGGGGTTTTCTTCGGTCGTACGGGGTGCTGAACGTCGCAACGTTGCGACGATTCGTCGCAACGTCCAAAATGAGTTTGGAAGAGGCTAGGGCTAATTTCTTTGGAAAATAGGACTTGCTAGGGGTTGCTTATATAGTATAGGTGGGTTGACTTGGTCTAGGGCTAAATCTAATAGGATTAGAAGTTCAAAAAGATTTAAAATTTGAATTTAAACTTCTCCAACCCAATCTAGGATTTGACCTGGTCCAAATGAGCTGGAAATTGGCTCAAAAATTCTTTAAAACGTTTTAAACTCAATTAAATTTTATTTGGCCGAAATTAATTGAAAAATAAATTATTAAAAATAATATAAAACTTGTAAAAATTATAAAAGTGGTCAAATAAACTCCAAAAATTATAAAATAAATATCGTTGTGATCGTGGCGACGAATGTGAGCTCACTAAGAAGACGGATCTCAGTTTCGACGTCGGACGACGGAACTAAAAATAGAAACGTCTCCCGTCAAGAGTGAGAATCGTCACGTCTCATCGAGTAAGATCAAATTGTGGAAAAACGACTCGAGAACGTCGTTCCAATATAGTGCCACTATTTAATACTCTCAGTGACGTTCGCAACGGCATATCACACAAAAGTGTTCACAAACAAATAAAGTCTAAAGCAAACACGTGCACGGCCAAAAGCACGTGCACGAACAACGTACGACGAAAAGTGGTCGTTACATATTGAGTTTGTCCTATCAGGAGTGATCGTTTCACCGATGAATTTACAGATTCAGTCTACGATAGTGGATCGTATCAAGGCAACACAGGCAGAAGATCTGAAGCTGCAAGGGATCAGACGACAGGTGGAAGCTGGACCTCGGACGGAGTTTATTATTCATAAGGATGGTTCGTGGTGGTACGGAAATAGACTCTGCATACCTACATGTGACATTAGAGAGGAGCTGTTGAGCGGGCTCATAGAGGAGCGGTTGAGCGAGGCTCATAGCTCGCCTTATTCCATACATCCTGGAGGCACAAAGATGTATAAGGACCTCCGTCTGAACTATTGGTAGATTGGCATGAAGAGGAGTGTGTCACGAAGCATTGCCAAGTGTTTGGTTTGCCAGCAGGTGAAAGCAGAGCACCATCAGATAGCATGATTGCTACAACCGCTTCCTATTCTGGAGTGAAAGTGGCAGCACATCATGATGGATTTTGTGACAGGCCTACCTCAGAGCCCGAAGCAAAACGACGTAGTCTGGGTGATCGTTGATCGATTGACCAAGTCTGCACATTTCATACCTTTCCGAGTGGGACAGTCCATGGACGTCTTGGCGAGGAAGTATCTAGAGGTAAATTTTGGTTTTACTTCTCTATTTATAGTTCCTCCTTGAGTCTAGTTTGTGATGTAGATCATGTACATGCAGGAGATTGTAAGCTTACATGGAGTTCCTGTGAGCATCGTATCTGACAGGGAATCGAGATTTACATCTCAGTTCTAGAAGAGTCTACAGGAGAATCTTGGTACGAGTCTGAGGTTCAGCATGGCATGTAATGCCCTACCAGCTACTGCACAAGTACTAGAGGGGGGGGGGGGGGTGAATAGTACTTTAAAATAATAAGGAGTATAATTCCAAATTAAATCGCAAACAACTACCAAATCAATTTGCGGAAGCTTAAATTGAATGACAACACAAAATTAACAATGCTAACAAACGATGTTAATGGGTTCGGATCCACCCAAGTCTCCCCGACTTGTTCCCGGTGATCCTACGTCCCAACCACCCGGATCCCCTCCGGATACTTAGGTTAGAAACCCTAACCTAAGATTTCCACTATGAATATCTTGTGAAAAACCTTCACAAGATCAAATCATAATGCAATGGCAAAGTGAATCCCACAACCCGGGATCACAATCTTCTCTCACAACCGAGAGAATCACAAAGCAATATTAAAGAGTTTAAATGAAATAAACAATCTTACCACAAAATCCTATACCTTGAGTTTTTCTTACCCAAATGGTGAAATGAAGGATTTGAGGAAGATGAAGTCACCAAGACCTAGCACCAAGGAAATGACCAGCAATCGGTGCCTAGGAATGAGTTGGAGACTTGGATCAAGCAATAGCTTGAAGAGCTCACCAAGAACAAGCTTCTCTCTAGATCTAGAAATGAGAGAGAATGGGTTTCTTGTGAGGAAGAGAGCTTTAGATTTGAGGGAGAATAGCTATCTCTTTAGAACTCAATGAATCTCTTAATGGCAGCTCTAACCTAGATAGAAATGACCTAGGTTCGTATTTATAGGGTCCCATAAAAACAAGTTAGGTCATTCACCAACGGATAGAAATCTGTGAGAGTTAGTCGGTCAAAGAACAATCACTGACCGACTAGTTCATCAACTAGTCGGTCAGTCAAACAACGTGGACCGACTAAGAGTGGATTTGAGAAGAGATAGAATTTCAGACCTAGAAATCTAGTCGGTCCAAGAAGACTTTCTGACCGACTAGTTTCACAACTAGTCAGTCAGTTAGTGAACGTAGACCGACTAAGAGGCAAAATGAATAGTCTGAATGCAAAGTGACTTAGTCGGTCCAAGAACAAAAGTTGACCGACTAAATTGTCAACTAGTCGGTCACCAAACGTTCTTAGACCGACTAACGATAAACAGTAGCTTAGGAGAAATTTAGCATGAACAGTAAGTCACAACTAGTCGGTCAAAGAAGCATCACTGACCGACTAGTTCACAAACTAGTCGGTCGGTGAGTCAACGTAGACCGACTAATTGTAAACAGTAAAGTCCAAGAAATTAAGGAATCAAACTAGTCGGTCCAAGAACAGTTGCCGACCGACTAGATCACCATCTAGTCGGTCAGTACTTGTTCTTGTACCAACTAACATGCACATACAAATCCGAATCGAAGCGCGACGCTTCGAGGAAGTTAGAATGAACTTGTGCAAGGATCCTAGAGCTACGAAATGAGCGTAATGAAGATAGAAACGTAAGATATACTCAAGGCTTAACATTCTATCAATCGAAACTAAAAGACTATAAATAAAACCTTAATAAACGGTCTTTGAGAGCTTCGATTGAATCTTCATATCTTCCAAAGCGTCGCAAGAGCTTCAACGAAGCTTTAGGCATGAATATGAGCTTTGGAAAGTGTTGAGATGTTGCTTTGAATGTTCTCGTGAAATTGGCGACGATCTCCAATACTGCGCTCACACATTGTTAGTTCATGGATTATTTATGTTTGCTCATCATCAAAACCAAATCCGGGGAGTCCAATATTCAACATTCTCCCCCTTTTTGGTGATGACAAACCAACATAAATAATAATAAAAAATAATAATTCAAATGTAAAATACTTACTCCCCCTGCATTGATGACACGTTAATTCCAAAATGAATATATATGAATTGCATCAATCAGACGAGTAAGATATATAATGAGAATCGATTTTTGAAATATCGGATTTTGAAAATCCTTATATATATCTTAACTCCCCCTGAATCTAACATATCAAACTAGATTCTTGGAAATTGAGTTTAATTTTCATTTGCGCTATTTATTATCATTATCTCTCCCCCTTTGGCATTATCCCAAAAATGGGGGGCATACAACGACAACAAATAGGAAATGGAAAATCCAACATCGGGAGTCGTAGACAATGACGATGGACTAAGTTGACACCTAGGGAAAAATGTGGAAATCAAATCAAGGTGTGCCAAATGTCCATTATCAAAAAAAAATAATCAAAATCATCAAAAATACCAAATAATTATTCATTTCTTGAATAAAGAAACATACTCTTCAATATTCAATATTCTTGGTTAATTTTGTGCATGGAAAACAATTCTATATAATTATAGAAATATAATCTATTTAACCAAGTTTTTAATCGTCGAGCGACGAATTCACATTTCAAATGCATTCAACGAATATGAAAAAAAAAATTGCACGATGAATAAAAGACAAAGTGAATGACGATGAACAAATATATATGTAGAGACAACATGAGTACATCCAAAAAGATATCATATCGAATATATGAGGTACATCATATCAAGTGCTACATATCATCAAAAAGAAATACATCATCGACATCATCAAAGTATATCAACATACATCAAAACAACATCATAACATAATATCCAACTCCGACATCCAGAAGTCGCAAAAAAATACATCAAAACATCTCTCAAACCCCATCCTAACCCAAAATACTCTCACTAAGATATATCATCCAAAGCGTAGTGGAGAGTCCTCGAAACAAGCGATCACGAGGAGGTGGCAGGATCTGCAGTCTCCGTGGGTCCAGTCGACGGAGTGGACTCGGGCTCTGCAGGGAGTAGAGGTGTCTCAACAGATGGAATCGTCGGGGCAGGAGTGGAGATCTCAGCAACAGGCTCAACATTGGGAATCTCAACAGCAGCAGGGGTCTCGACAGAAGCAGCAGCAGCAGCAGCAGGAGATACACGAGCAGGCTCGTCAACAGGGTCAGCAGCAGGCTCAGAAGGCTGAAGAGCTGAAGCAGATGGCTCTGGAACACCGGAAGTGGTGCCAACTCCAGGAGCAGAAGTGGAAGTACCAGCAGCAGCAGCAGTGGCCTCATCGCCACGGGCAAAAGAAGTGACAAGCTCGTCAAGCTCCTCATCGTCCATCTCCTCGGCCTCAGACACTGAAGGAGGAAGATCAATCCCCATCATACGAGCCATACGGCAGACTACCTCCTCAGTACGAGCCAAACGGGAGTCGTGCTGACGAAGTAGGCGTACGACATCGTCCAATGTAGCAGGGGAAGAGGAGGATGCAGCAGCTGACAGAGTAGACTGGGAAGCAGATGCGGTAGACCTCTGCACGTGACGAAGTGCCGCTAGAGATTTCTTCACGGCCGTCGTGTTCAGAGGCGTACCCAAAGGACGCTCATCATCAGGAGGGAGAGGGACTCGGAAATGACGGAATACGAGAGTCAACAGGCAAGGGTTGTGCGCAGACTTATTGGTCTTGCGTATACACTCGAAAGAATCCATCTTATCGAGTATCACGCGAGCCCAATTAATCTCGCACCCCAAGAAAAGAGCGTAGATCAATTTCAAGAACGGCTGGGATGGGAGTGAAGAGGATCCATACTTAGGGAGGAGACATGACTTCAAGATCAGGTTAAGAACCCACGCATTCGGCTTGAAAGATTTCGATGGAACACCAATGAATGCGGAGGGGATAACCTGGAAAATCTCAGAAAGAATAGACTGATCCAAGGAAGAAATGTCATCGACGGAAATGTCCGAAGGGAGGAGACCACACGACGAGCAACCAAGAATCTCCCCTAAGATTTCTGCCGTGAGAACTATAGGAGTTCCCAAGACAGTCGTCTCAATGGAGTGGCTGGCATCGTACTGGCCTCGAACGCGATTGGCATAGAACAATTTCACGAGGCGAGGATACGGTTTGGGATTGGCCTTGGGGTCGTATCGGAGATAATCTAGAAGACCACTATAGGACAGAAGATCAGCAAGGCCGAGAAAATCAGAGAACTGAACGTAATGCTCTAACAACAGTGGACAGTGCTCTATACGGTTGTACGCTGCGAGACACTGAGGGTCATCGCGGCACAACGATATGTCTACACCGCCGACTGGCATAGGAGCTTTACCCTTAGCCTTACGGGTCTTCGGAGGTGGAGTGGGTTCCCTAGTAGGCTCATCCTCTGGGATAAATTCAGTGTCGGAATCGGGAGGAGTAGCCGGAGATTGAAGAATATGCTTTTTGGTCTTGGATTTGCGTGGTTTAGCTATCACAGTCCTAGGCTTCTTAGGAGGAGGCGATGATGGAGAGGCTTGGGTTGACTTGGCACGACGCTTAGGCTTCGGGGGATTCCTAGGGTCGGAAGGCCCTACGGTCATAGGAGAAGCCCCGGAAGAGGCGATAGGAAATCTTGTCTTAGCCATAGCACTACGAGCACAAGCAATCGATGATAAGATCAAAAACAACCTAGCACAAACCCTAGAAATCAAAAGAAATCCGAACACACAAACCCTAGGTTAAAACTAGAAACCCTAGGAGCTAGATGAGATAGAATCGAACCCTAGGGTAGGAATCGACCAAGGAGAGGGAGGGAGATACCTAGGAGGTGGAGTCGACGGCGGCGGACGGCGGCGATCGACGGAGAGATGGCCGGAAGTCGAAGGGTTTCGAGTGGGGGTTTGGGGTTTTCGGGCTGGAGCAAGAGAGAATACCGACTAAAAATGATTTTAGTCGGATGAATTAGAGTATAAGTCGGTCTGGAGTCAAAAAGACACAAATGCCCTAACACACTTAGTCGGTCACAGTTCAAGCACTGACCGACTAGATTACGATCTAGTCGGTCGGTCAATGAGCTTGAACCGACTAAGTCGAAACAGAGGCACAGAGGGATTTTTAGGGCAAGAATTAGTCGGTCGCAGTATATTCACTGACCGACTAGTTTTCAATCTAGTCGGTCGGTAAGTGTACTGTGACCGACTAACGAAAGAAAATGATAGGAGTTAGATATAGGCTTGATCTAGTCGGTCTGAGTTCATTTGCTGACCGACTAGATGAGCATCTAGTCGGTTGACAAGTGAACTTAGACCGACTAGAAGAGTCCAAAAATTGATAATTGATTTCTCTTCACAAACCACTTGGATGAAACATCATAACTCACTCATTAGTCATCTAAATTACCCCATAAAACATCGAAATCTTAAATACGACTTTCAAATACGAATTCGATCATAAATTCAAATATATCACATAAAATTCCCAAAAATTCAATAAATCTAGCATGAATGAAATATCGCGAAATATAATAGCATGCAAGATATTTGAATGAAATATGAATCTTATATCTCGGATTCACCCATAATCCCCAATTCTCGACGCAACCGCACAAAGGAGTCCTCCTTTAGGGGTTTCGTGAAAATATCGGCGATTTGCTTTTGGGTTTCAACGTACACTAATATGATGTCCTTTTTAGCAACATGATCATCTAAGAAATGGTGTCGGACATCTATGTGTTTTGATCGGGAATGATGCACCGGATTCTTTGAAAGACAAATAGCACTTTGGTTATCCACCATGATAGGGCTAGTATCACAATGAATACCAAAATCCTTCAAAGTGTGTCTCATCCAAAGAACCTGGGCACAAGCGACACCGGCGGCAATATATTCCGCCTCGGTGGTTGAAAGTGATACCGAATTTTGCTTCTTGGAAAACCAAGAGACAAGAGAATTTCCTAGAAAATGGCAAGTGCCACTAGTACTTTTCCTGTCGGATTTGCATCCCGCATAATCAGCGTCACTATATGAGACTAACTCATATGTGCTAGATTTCGGATAAAGTAATCCAAAATCTAAAGTGTAACTTAGATAGCGAAAAATACGTTTAACCGCTACTAAGTGAGAATCCTTAGGTTGAGACTGATAACGGGCACATATGCATACGGCAAACATAATATCGGGCCTACTCGCGGTAAGATAAAGTAAACTACCTATCATACCTCGATATAGACGAATGTCTACATCTTTTCCGCCCGTATCTTTATCAAGATGCGTTGTAGTGCTCATAGGAGTCTTTTTCCCGGAGGCATTCTCCATTCCAAATCGCTTTAGCAACTCCACCGTGTACTTCGTTTGGTGGATGAAGATTGCATCGTTCAATTGGCGAATTTGGAGACCTAAGAAATATTTGAGTTCGCCCATGTGGCTCATCTCAAATTGTTCCTTCATAACATTAGAAAACTCTTCGTAAAGAGCAAAGTTAGTAGCACCGAAAATGATATCATCAACATAAATTTGAACTAATAAAATATCATTATTCGCATGCTTAATAAAAAGTGTTGAATCGGCTTCACCCATTTTAAAATTCAAATCCAAAAGAAAATTCTTTAGGCGATCATACCAAGCTCGAGGAGCTTGTCTCAACCCATAAAGAGCTTTCTTTAGTTTAAAAACATGATTTGGAAATTTTTCATTTATGAAGCCCGGAGGTTGAGAAACGTAAACTTCCTCAACGACATCTCCATTTAAAAATGCACTTTTAACATCCATTTGAAATAATTTAAAATTCTTATGGCATGCAAAAGACAATAATAATCTAATTGATTCTAATCTAGCTACCGGAGCGAAGGATTCTTCGAAATCGATACCTTCCTCTTGTCGATAGCCTTGAGCTACTAACCGAGCTTTGTTCCGAACGACGACTTGGTTTTCGTCGGTTTTGTTTTTGAAGATCCACTTTGTCCCTATGACGGTGTGGTTCTTCGATGGCAATGGAACAAGCTCCCATACCTCATTCCTCTCGAATTGAATGAGCTCCTCCTCCATGGCTAAGATCCAAGCGCTATCTTCGCATGCTTCATTAATATTCTTGCAAAGGCACAATTTGCGAAGTGGTGAACTTGGCATCTCGTCTTGACACTATCATAGATATTGCCAATGACTTGCTCATGGGGATGGTCACGAACCGAATGAAGCCGTTTGGGAATACCTTGATCACTAGGAACATTCTCAACAACTTCATTAGTTGGGTTAGTCTCAATAGAATCAATAGAATCATTAGACTTAGAATTATCAAACGAATCACATAAAACATCCAAAGAATCATTATCATTTGAAATTCTAGTTGGAACAAATCCTTCATTAAATGAGACATGAAGCGACTCCTCGATCGTTGAGGTTCGTTTGTTGAATATCCGGTAGGCTTTGCTACGCGTAGAATATCCAACAAAAATCCCCTCATCGGATCTTGGATCGAATTTGTCCAAACTACCATATGTGTTCTTAATAAAACATTTCGAGCCAAAAACACGAAAATGTTTAACTTGAGGCAACCTACCAAACAACAATTCATAACAAGTTTGTTTAGTGCCGGGCCTCAAAAGTATTCTATTAAACACATAGCAAGCGGTGTGTACCGCTTCCGCCCAAAATTGATGGCCAAGTTGGCTATCATCTAGCATAGTGCGAGCACACTCCACTAGCGTCCTATTCTTTCTCTCAACTACACCATTTTGAGGAGGTGCACGAGGGAAAGAGAAGGTGTGAGTAATACCAACTTCATCACAAAATGTCTCAAAAGACTCATTCTCAAATTCACCTCCATGATCACTACGAATAGTGACAATGGTGGTTCCTAAGAGATTTTGTACTTTCTTAACAAAAATTGTGAAGTTTTCAAAAGCTTCATTTTTATTACACAATGAAAATACCCAAGTAAATCTTGAATAGTCATCTACGATGACAAGTCCATACCTTGCATTTCCTAAGGAAGCTACTCTAGTTGGCCCAAATAAGTCTAGATGTAATAGCTCTAGTGGCCGTTTAGTAGAGATGCTTTTCTTAGGTTTAAATGAAGATTTAGGAAGCTTGCCACGTTGACAACAATCACAAAAACTTTTCTTTTCAAAAACAAGCTTCGGAAAACCTTTAATAGAATTTAATTTCGAAAGCTTATAAAGTGTTCCAAAGTTCACATGTCCAAAGCGTCGATGCCATAAGTGTTGTTCACTTGTGTTGGCAACGAGACATTGTTCATATGACTTAGGAAGATCCAAAATATAAATGTCTTTATGACGAGTTCCGGAAAATAATAATTTATCATTATCTTTTCTTAAAATATGACACAATCCTTTCGCAAAACTAACTTTGTAACCTTTGTCACAAAGTTGGCTTATTCAAATAAGATTATGATTTAAACCACTAACAAGATAAACATCACTAATTAAGGGTTTAGAGGGGTTACCGACTTTACCAACACCTATGATGGTTCCGCTCTCGTTGCCTCCAAATACGACGCAGTTTCCATTCGCAATGGGAACCACTCCGGAGAGCAATCGAGCGTCACCCGTCATGTGTTTTGAACACCCGCTATCGAGTATCCAATTCCCTTTGGAGCTAAATTTAAATTTGTTGCTCCTTTTCTTTTTCTTTTCCTTGAGTACCTAAGGATAGAAACTTTCATATCATGGTACCCAAGGTCATTGGGTCCAAGGGATTAGACCTTTGGAAGCCAAGTCCAAGTGGACTTAGACTTCCCCACATAATTCTTACTATGCACAACATCCGAAAAATAAGCATTCATATACATTTGTTTTTCGTCCATGCTTGTGTCCTTTGGGCTCCAAATAGTGAAAATTTTGGGAGCCATCATCCTATTGGGTGCATGCATGCGACGTTGATTTCTACGTGATGCATGTTGTGGATAGGCATACGGGACATGATGGAATGGTGCACGACGAGAATTATTCATATGATGAGGTGGGTGTACATATGCATGTGTGGAAACACGTGCGTGAGGGTGTCTCACGTGGTGTGCACGTGACCGAGAATGTGTTGCATAAAAATCATCATATGTGTGAGCCGGTGGAGTAGGACGTGTGTTCCTACGTGGCATGTTATTGGTGTACATGTAGGCATGCCCCTTCTTTGGAGGTCCACCCAAAGTGGGTTTCTTTCCGAAAGAGGGTGTGGACGAGGTGGAAGCACCATTGGTAGATGAACTACCAATAGAGTGTTTGCTCCCACTCGTTGAGGCTTCGGAAGTTGGCCTAACAAAAGTAGTGACCGACTTGGATGAATTTCCCAGCATATACCCCAAGCCAATGTGGTGTTTGGCCGGAAGTAAATCTTTTAGGATATTATCCAAGTGGCCCTTACCCTTGTTGAATTTGTTGATTCGGCCCAATGTGTCCTCATATTTCTCTTTGAGAGAACGCAAAGAAGTATCCAAAGTGGATATTTGCGATGTGAGCACATAAACACGAGATTTAAGATTCTCGTTCTCAATACTCAAAGTCGAGTTTTGAGAAGTTAAATCCGCTATCTCATGTTCTTCCGCATCCTCAATGCTAACATGTTCAAGTTTAGATTTGAGATTTACAATCTCATTTCTTAACTCTTCAACAACGGTGTCGTTGTTGGTGATGATATTCTTAGGCGATGTTTGAATGCTAGCTAGGTCATCTTTTACCTTAGTATATCTATTTACTAACTTAGTGTATTTTGACCAAAGTTGAGAGTTAGCATTTCTAAGATCATCCATCGTTACCTCATCGCTTTCGTCATTACTATCATCGGAAGAGGAGGATCCTTGATCTTGCTCCTCTCTTGCCATGAAACACATGTGTGCTTGCTCCACGTGCTCATCGTCTGACTCACCGCTTGAAGAATCATCGGAGTCGGTGAAGGTAGCTCCGACAAGTCCCTTCTTGTTTCCTTTCGTGTACTTCTTGGACTTGTCATACTTTGGCGCCTTCCACTTCTCCTTTTGCTTATTGAGGGGACACTCCGCTTTCATGTGTCCTGGCTTATTGCACTTGAAACACAAAGGAGAGGAAGAGGCGTTAGAAGAACCAAATTTACCTTTGGTCTTGAAGTTACCTTTTCGGAAGAAACGGTTGAACTTCTTGGCCATGAGTGCCATGGACTCCAAGTCCAACTCGTTTTCCAAGTCTTCATCATCGGTTGATGTGGATGTGGATGGAGCGGCTTTGAAGGCAATAGCCTTTTTCTTTGGCTCGTCTTGCTTTAGATAAGACTTCATCTTTTCTTGCAATTTGAGCTTGCTATCCTTGCGTACCTCGTACGACATTAAAGTACCCATTAGTTGAACTACGGTGTACTTATTCATGTCATTACCTTCCTCGATGGCGAAGGTGCGTTTCTCCCAAGAAGAAGGAAGTCCTTCAATAAGCTTTGAGCACTTCTCCTTTTGAGTGTAGGACTTGCCGAGGGCCTCTAACTCGTTTATTATGTCAACGAAGCGAGCGTAATATTCTTTCATCTTAGTCGGTCCAAGAACAAAAGTTGACCGACTAAATTGTCAACTAGTCGGTCACCAAACGTTCTTAGACCGACTAACGATAAACAGTAGCTTAAGAGAAATTTAGCATGAACAGTAAGTCACAACTAGTCGGTCAAAGAAGCATCACTGACCGACTAGTTCACAAACTAGTCGGTCGGTGAGTCAACGTAGACCGACTAACTGTAAACAGTAAAGTCCAAGAAATTAAGGAATCAAACTAGTCGGTCCAAGAACAGTTACCGACCGACTAGATCACCATCTAGTCAGTCAGTACTTGTTCTTGTACCAACTAACATGCACATACAAATCCGAATCGAAGCGCGACGCTTCGAGGAAGTTAGAATGAACTTGTGCAAGGATCCTAGAGCTACGAAATGAGCGTAATGAAGATAGAAACGTAAGATATACTCAAGGCTTAACATTCTATCAATCGAAACTAAAAGACTATAAATAAAACCTTAATAAACGGTCTTTGAGAGCTTCGATTGAATCTTCATATCTTCCAAAGCGTCGCAAGAGCTTCAACGAAGCTTTAGGCATGAATATGAGCTTTGGAAAGTGTTGAGATGTCTCTTTGAATGTTCTCGTGAAATTGGCGACGATCTCCAATACTGCGCTCACAAATTGTTAGTTCATGGATTATTTATGTTTGCTCATCATCAAAACCAAATCCGGGGAGTCCAATATTCAACATGGCATACCACCCACAAACCGACGGCCAGTCAGAGAGGACAATTCAGATTCTGGAGGATATGCTGAGACTTGTACGCTCGATCTGAAGGGTTCATGGGAAGATCATCTCCATCTAGTGGAATTCTCATACAACAACAGCTACCATGCGAGCATTAGCATGGCGCTGTTTGCTGCCCTATATGGAAGGAAGTGTCGATCGCCACTGAGCTAGGAAGACATCGGAGATCAAGAGCTGTTGGGTCCGGAGATGATTGTAGAAGCTGTGGATGTCGTGAGAGACATCAGGAATAAGCTTCGGATTGTGCAGGATTGTTACAAGCATTGGGCAGACACCAAGAGACGACCTTTGGAGTGTCAGCCTGGAGATCATTTCTTTTTGAAGATTTCTCCGAACCATGGAGTCATTCGTTTCGGGAAGAAGGGAAAGCTGAGTCCGAGGTTTATTGGACCGTTTGATGTGCTGGAGCGTGTGAGAGCAGTGGCTTATCGCCTTTCTCTGCCATCATCTTGGAGGGAGTTCACGATGTTTTCCATGTATCTCAGCTACGTCGATACATCAATGACCCATCGCACACTGTGGATTTTTCAGAAATCACGGTTCAATCGGATCTGACTTATAAGCAGCAGCCAGTGCAGATTTTGGACCGTCGACAGAAGCAGTTGAGGAATAAGGTAGTCGACCTGGTGAGGGTGATGTGGTGTTATAGATCACCTGGAGAGTCCACTTGGGAGCGCGAGGATGAGATGAGAGAGCGCTCCTGCATCTTTTCCCTGAGCAGTAGTTGATGTTGATTCCGAGGGCGGAATCATTTCTTAAAGTGGGTAGGAAGTCACGGTCGCTTTTCGACCGTGTGTTTTTCGTGCGTGTGCGTTCTTTTTCGTACGCGTATTTATTTTGACCTCCTCTTGTATCCGAAACATGCGAAGTGATATGTCGTTGTGATCCTCAAAGAGAGTAGTTATTTGTGGGATTTTTACTGAACCTCATTTCACGGTCGTTCTCCCACAAATCAGTTTTGATTGAAGGGGTATCGTAACTTTAGACTTCGACGTTGGATCTTTTTATTTTTAGTTTCCTTTTTCGTAACCCCTAGCATGTGACCGATCACTGTACCCTCGAGCCTCTCTTCGACACATCGTCCCGATATTTTTCTTGTATTTTTCGGACACCGTTAGACCGACCCGTGATCACTCCATATTTTACACCTTTTTCCCGTGGATTTGCATGCCATTTAGATCGCCCAAATCACGTTTTTCACGATATATCGACGATATTGCGATGCTTTTCACGATTTGTTGTTTTTGTCGCATTTCAGGTGATTTGGCGCGATTAGGAGTGATCTCGAGACGCGCTTACTCTACACGGCCACCGACGACCTCCCCGAGGGATATTTTACTGTTGGAGAGGAGCGGAAGAAGAATGGATGTCGCAGGAGCGACGAGGAGGCTAAAACAATCAGATTGGGCATTTTTTGTGTCCCACTCGGCCGAGTGGAGGAGCCACTCGGCCGACCAGCGAGACACTGCTCGGCCGACCCGTTCAGACACGTTTTCCATGTGTACTCGGCCGAGCGACGGAGACCACATCGGCCGAGTGACGATACCACGTCCGCCCGAGTGGCGCCCAGACGAAGGCTCTCAAAAAGATCGAAGTTACTGTTTTTCGGCCACCTGAGCTTCAGAAGACCCACTCGGCCGAGTGGTAAACCGCGTCCGCCCGAGTGCAGTGAAGCCATCGGCCGAGTGACGACAACTCACTCGGCCGAGCCGCCCCCGAACTGAAGACCCCTGAAGCCCACGACTTACTGGAAAATGACAGGGTTTTCACTCGGCCGAGCGACTTTTGTCACTCGGCCGAGTGCGATGCGCTGCCTGTAGCGAAATTTGCGGAAAACAGGCTGTGCAGGGGCGTTTTGGTCAGGATTTTTAGACGATTTTTGGGGCTATTTAAGCTCTGTTTTTACCCTAGTTTTGGGGGCTATCTCTCAGATTTTTTGCAGCTTTTTGAGTCTACTTTTTAGCTTTATTAATTGTGATTGGAGAAGAGAAAAACTTGGATTTTTGTTGGATTAATTGAAGATCTACATTGGTTTGCATTTCTCTTCCCCAAAAACTCTATTTTTATTGTTTATATCATTGTTGTGATGAATTCCATTGCCTATTTCATTGATTATTTTTGTGCTATTGCTATGATTTGTGAGTAGTCTCCACGTCTCGGGGCGTGGGGATGAACCCTACAAGCCCTATTTCCCATTTGTGTTGAATTGGTAGAAATTGAGCTAGGATTGTTATTAGGGATTAGATTGGGATCGAATTACTACGGATAGCTAGGTATTCATATCAATTGGGATTTGCAAGAGATTGGATCCCAATTTGATAGGAAGCCCTAGAAATCCGAATTGGGTTGGAGTCGAATTTTCGAAGTATCGGTTTGCAAGAGATTGGACCGATACTAGGACCTCCGGTTGCAATTCCGTGCCGATACCCGTTTGCAAGAGATTGGACGGGTAGGAACTATCCTAATCTAGATTGTGGACCGAGTTTGCAAGAGATTGGGCTCGGTGCGCAATTGGACGATGATGTTGATCCTAATGCTAGCTTCCCTAGGCTAGGGTTTGCAAGAGATTGGACCCAAACCTAGGATAGCTATAGACCGGCAACAGCGCGAGAGCGTGAGCTTGGTTCCACATTTAGTTGCAACTAGTTCATCCAAATTCTCATTCTAGCGATTTCGATACCGGTGAACCACATTTATGAAATACGGTGAGTAGTGGGGATTCCCCTTTCCCTAGACGTTCTTTATTTGATTTGATACTTCGCAAATTTGTCTGACGATTGTGACAGGATCGCCCAAGGCAATTATCTCTGTTCCTAAATAGCCAGGTTGATCAGGAGCAAGCACGGTCTTTCGTCCTCCCTGTGTTCGATACCCGCTCGCCACCATACCGTGCGCTTGCGGTAAAACTACAACCGTCGCCTCGGGACGTGTATCCGGGGCGCGACCAAGTTTTTGGCGCCGTTGCCGGGGAGGCGATTGTGTTTGATTCATTTCCACCCTAGCTATTCTTTTTCCATTTTTTTATTATTTTCATTATTTCTATTTCTTATTTCTTGTCTAACCCTTCCACGGTACTAATCATTTCTTTGAAACTCTGTTTCCTCTGTGCATGAACACGAGATCTACGGCGGACCCAGAAGACTTACTATTTGATCCCGAGATCGAACGTACCGCGCGGAGACTTAGAGCGGAAAAGAGACAAGATCCGGAAGTGCGATATATGACCAACTCGGAAACTCCTGAAGAATTGGCGGCAAGGATGGCGAGGATAATCTCTATTCGCGATAGGCTTCGGCCTAAGACTTCTTCTACCACCTCATCCATTGCCATGCCGGGGTTGGCGGCTGACAAGAACTTCGAGCTAAAGACTGGATTGGTGGTTTTGATGCAACAAGACCCATTTCATGGGAACGCACATGAGAACCCCCACTACCACATCCAACTATTCTTGTCAAAGTGCGCCACATTCCAGATGCCGGGGGTCTCCAATGATGCTATCAGACTGCGTCTCTTCCCCTTCACGCTTAAGGACAAGGCACTCTATTGGTTGAGGACGCAGGCTGACGGAGTCTTCACTACTTGGGACGAGTTGGCGAGCGCATTTATTGACAAATTCTATCCGCCATCCAAGACGGTGAAGATCCGGAGCGCTCTCATGTCCTTCAAGCAAGGACCACAGGAGACGCTCTATGAAGCTTGGGAGTGATTTAAGGATTTGCAGCACCAATGCCCGCACCACAGTATAGAGGACTGGGAGCTAGTTCATAGCTTCTACAACGGTCTCCAACCGGGGACCAAACAAATTATTGATGCCGCGGCGAATGGTGCAATCTTGTCAAAGACTCCCGAGGAAGCTACGGCCCTAATTGAGGAGATGGCCTCAAATAATCAACAATGGGGCGATGAGCGAGGACACTCCACGTCCTCCTTAAAGCCAACTAGCATCTACGAGGCAAAGGCCGTAGCGGAGCTCACGAGCAAATTTGATTCTCTCCACAAGGTGGTGGAGAGATTGGAGAAGTTCATCACGGAGCCCCAGGGAGCACCTTCCACCTCCGCGCCGACCAACCAAATGTGTGATTGGCAAGACCAACCTCAAGTCATGTACTCGGGAGGAGAGCAAGGAGAAGGATCCATGGAGCAAATACAGTATGTTGCGGGGAACCAAGGCTATTGGTCCAATCCGGCCGCAAGAAATCATCCGGGATTCTCCTACGCCAACAATGAAGGAGCTTTGAACCCGCCACCACCACCACCTCAACAAGCTCGACCACCACCACCCCAACAACAATACTATCCGCCGAGGGGGCCTCCACAACAAAACTTTCAACCGAAGCAACAAGTTCCTGTTGGATATGGAAGACGTTTGTACACCCTTGTGGGGGATGTACGAGGGAATACGGACCTCGAACGTCGCGCACACGAAGTCATGTGCAAAGGGAATCTGTTCCCTTGCGGAGAGGATCTCTGTATGAGCGGGAAAGTCGCATTATATATGCATAAGTGCATGCGACATATGGCTAATAAAGGGGGAATATCTTAAGCTTATGTTGTACCATGCATATGGTACAACTTAAGCTTATAATGTGCCATGTATCATGGTACACCTTAATTAAGTTGTTCCAAAGGAACAACTTACCCTAAAATAACTACCTTGGGGGCTATAAATAAGACCCAAGGGTAGCCATTTTCCTTACACATTTTGCATGAAATTCATGCATGCATCTTCTTCATAGCGAAGCTCTGCAGAAATATTTCCTCTCCCTCCATCCAAGTTCTTAATCTAAAATAGAGATTTAGATTGTGGATTTAGTAGCCTTACTCCGTTCGTGAGTAAACTCGATCCGTCGTGGCGAATCCGAAGGCGAAGTTCGTAGACTACCGTGCAGCGTACGCAAGCGTAAGTCTACACTTCATATTATCGATCCTAACTCTGTTTTGGCAGGATCCTACATTGGTATCAAAGCCATATGGGTTCGCCCCGGTCAAACCATCGCCCCGTCGAAACTACGAACGAGTCGTTGTCTTTTTCACGAATGGGTCTCCTACTATTACGGATATAGTAGGAACGCTTCGTGACGAAGAGAACGCAGTGGTTGTTCTTTTCACGTTAGGGTCTCCTATCATTATGGATATGGTAGGAACTCTCCGTGACGGGAAGAACCGACCGTTCACGTAGTAAGTTATTCATTTTTGGCACACGGCCATTAGAAAATAACTAAATTCTCGACGAACGGGTGCTTCATCGACGAACGGGTGCTTCATCGAGGAAGATGATGGAAGTTATTTCCATCGGGAAAGAGGAAAATTTGGTGCATGTGCACCATGGCCAAATGGGCCATGAAGGCCATGCACCCCCTCTCCTCATGCGGAGGGGGTTGGCTACGGCCAATAACCACCGGCGACCACCCCATCAAGGGGGAGGAGAAAGTGCGGCAACCCCATTCAAAGGGGGTGGCCGGCCATGGCCAAAGGGGCCATGGCCGGCCAACGCCGAAAGGCCTTGACCATGGCCGGCCATGGCCAAGCCATGACCGGCCATGGCCAGGCCGGCAGTGGCCGGCCAAGGCCGGGCCGGCAGTGGCCGGCCTTGGCCAAGGGCCTGCCGGCCAGGCCGGCCCTGGCAGTGGCCAGGGCCGGCCCTGGCAGAGGCCAGGGCCGGCGCCCTGGCCACTGCCAGGGCCAGGCCGGCCCTGGCAGAGGCCAGGGCCGGAGCCCTGGCCACTGCCAGGGCCAGGTCGGCCCTGGCAGAGGCCAGGGCCGGCGCCCTGGCCTCAGGCCAGGGCCTGGCCGAGGCCAGGGCAGGAGCCCTGGCCCCGGCCAGCGGCCAGGCCGCCCTGGCAAGAGGCCAGGGCAGCGCCCTGGCCTCAGGCCAGGGCCTGGCCGAGGCCAGGGCAGGAGCCCTGGCCCCGGCCAGTGGCCTGGCCGGCCGGCCCTGGCAGAGGCCAGGGCCTGGCCGGCCCTGGCCGAGGGGGGCAGGCCCCCTGGCCGGCCAAGGCAGAGGCCCTGGCCGGCCATTGGCCAAGCCCCGGCCAGGGCAGAGGCCCTGGCCGGGAGAAGTTGCAGTTCGAATATTGGTCGACCAATTTTGTGTTTTTGGTCGACCAATCCGACAGATGGTCTGGGTCGATTGCAAACTTGCCAAATGACCCATACGGGGTGACAAAAGGCATTGGTCAAACTCGAATGTGTCGATTAGCCCATACGGGGCTAACCACAGTGCCGACTAGTTCATACGGGACTAACGTTTGAATGAAGTTTTTAACTTGGGCTCTACTCCTTGAAGATTAGCCATAATGCTCTACTTCATGCGAGATTAGCCAAGTCATTGTGCTCTACTCTTCGGAGATTAGCCAATGTACTTATGAAATTGTGCTCTACTCCTTGAAGATTAGCCGTAATGCTCTACTTCATGCGAGATTAGCCATGTCATTGTGCTCTACTCTACGGAGATTAGCCAATGAACTTATGACGTTGTGCTCTACTCTACGGAGATTAGCCAATGTATTTTATATTCGTTTTGAAAAATACGTTTTCAAAAACGCTTTTCTGCTGCTAAGTACTATAAGAGTACTAACATTTGATAAAGTGAGGGAGAAATATTGAAAGTTACTCTAGATGGTGATTGGAAACATAGTGACCTTTCCGATTCTAGAGTAACATCTTCAATATTTTTCGAAAGTAACTTATCAAATACTTATTTTCCGCTGCTAGTACTATAAGAGTACTATAGTTTGATAAGTGATGGGGGAATATTGAAAGTTGTTCTAGATGGTGATTGGAATCATAGAGACCTTTTCGATTCTAGAACAACACCTTCAATATTTTTCGAAAGTAACTTATCAAATATAATATAATTCCAAGTGGGATTTGAATTTTAGAACTATCCAAATGGGATATTCTATTATCATTTCAAGTGGGAGTTATATTTTAAGAATTTTTTATGCAATGTTTTTGATCGAACCTTCGGTTTTGTGTCTTTTGCAGCATTTTAAAAGTAAAATGTCTTCCGCTTCAAAGAATATCGTCGCTGAGTTAAACAAAGGTGAAAAACTCAACGGCGATAATTACAAACTTTGGTCCATTAAGATACAATACGTTTTAGAGGAGCAAGAAGTGCTCGAAACTCTAAAGAACGTAATGATTGAACCCGAGTTGGGTACTACGGCCCAACACTGAAGAGACAAGGAAGCTTTTGATGCTTGGTCTCGGAAGAATAAGATAGCGCGCATTACGTTATTAAGCAGTATGGCTGATGACATAATGTGCATCTTCCGAGAACATGACCTAGCTATGGACATATGGTCCAAGCTAGAGGAGAAGTTCGGTGGCACATCGGTGTCCAAACTTCGCGCCTTAACTATAAAGTTCGATACATATAAGAAACGTCCAGATCATTCCATAGGGAAACATCTGCGACATATGGCGAACCTTATCTCGGAGTTAAAGGACGCAGGTCATGTGCTCACAGATGAGCAACAAATCCAAGCAGTCATACGTTCCCTACCAAATGGGTGGGATCAGATGAAGATGCATCTAACTCATAATGAGAGCATCAAGACCTTCAACGATGTTTCCAAGCACCTCGAATTAGAGGAAGAGCGGCTTGCGGCTGCCAAGCCAGGTGCAGAAGTGCACATGGTTGCTAATTCCTCACACGGGGGAAAGAAACGTAAAGATCGTTCGAAGTCTTCTAATGAACGTAATAAGCAACCTGAGTCTACCAAGGAACCCAAACATAAGGGTGGACACAAGAAATGGCACAAGAAGAAAGACTTGAAAAGAATCAAGTGCTTCAAGTGCAACAAGCTCGGTCACTATGCTCGTTCGTGTACGAGTGGAAGTGACGAGGTAACTTGTAATACTAGTTACATATGTGTTTCTAGTTCACTATTTCTTGTGGAATCTAATCCATTTTGGGATAATTGATTCAGGTGCCACCGACCACATAGCAAAGGACAGACGGTCCTTCGTGGAGTATCACCGGATACTCAAGGAATGAAGTGGATCAATGTAGGAAACAACACACGTGTTGAAGTGAAAGGCGTTGGGACTCGCAAGCTTGTCTTGGATAACGGCCGCACTATCCTACTTCATGATGTTCTCTTCATTCCATATATTCAAAGGAATATTAAAATTGTGGTCAATTTATTGGGTCTTGGTTAATGGTTGGTTCCTTCATGTTTGTAATATGGACCTATTTTTGTAATAATTCCTTTATTGGTTCTGGGTTATGTATTTAAAGGATTCATTGTAATAAGTACAATGTATGATTTCTCATTTCCTTATGACAAATTCTTTGACTAATGAGTCTAATATAATTTGTTGGCAATCAAGGCTTGGTCATATTGGACCAACGCGTATGGATAGACTTGCCAAACGTGGCCTTCTATCCAATGTTTCAAAGGTTGAAATGTCGACCTGCGAACATTGCCTTGAAAGGAAATCTTGTCGCAAGCCGTTTGGAACCGGCACAAGGGCCAAGGTTCCATTACCGCTTATCCATTCGGACATATATGGTCCGATGAATGTCAAGACAAGACGCGGGAAGTCCTATTTCATCACTTTTAATTGATGATTTCACCCGATTCGGTAATATCTATTTGATATCCCACAAAAGTGAAAGCACTAAACCTGCTTTAAAAACTATATGAGTTTAGTGGAGAATCAATTAGATCGCAAGATTAAGGTCATGCGAACCGATAGGGGCGGTGAATATCAATCAACAAGTTTAAAGGAACTTTGTGATGAAAAAGGCATAGTACATCAAGTAACTATGCCTTATACTCCTCAACAAATTGGTGTTGCAGAAAGGAGGTATAGGACTTTAATGAAAAATGGTCTGTTCAATGATGGCGCAAGCTAACTTGCCAATCACCTTCTGGGGTGATGCATTATTGACAACCGTTTTCATTTTAAACCGCGTACCCTCGAAATCAGTTAGCTCCACTCCTTATGAGTTGTGGAACCAAAGGTCTCCTAACTTAAACATTTTACCTTGAGTTTGTGCATTCAACGCACATATTTCCTCCCATAAGTATGGCAAACTTGGGCCATGGGGAAGGAAATGTATCTTTAAACGATACGCATTAAACTCCAAAGGTTATGTTTTTATTAGTCAGGAAGACAATGGTGTGCTAATTGAGTTTGAGTCGAGGGATGTCACTTTCTTGGAAAACGAGTTTCCAAGACAGGGCGAGATAAGTCAGGACTTATCTCTATTTGAGATTTGTGATCAAGAAGGATTACCTCATTCGAGTGGGAGAATTCTTGGTGAAAACGAAAATACTTTTCAACCTTCACCAATGGATTATACGAATGACGATTATCCTATTCCATACGAGAATAATGATCCAAGTGGGAGCAATTCTAACAACATTTCAAGTGGGAGTGATATTAGAATTGATCTAAATTCGAGTCAACAAGGACTTGAAGAATCTCAAATATGCCACATCATGCCCTGCAAAAGACAAATGGATGGAAGCGATGAAGAAGGAATTGAAATCCATAAAAGTTAACCAAGTCTGGGACTTAGTTAACTCACCCAGAGGACATAGAGCAATTGGGAACAAATGGGTTCTCGAGATCAAGCATAAGGCTGATGGCTCTATAGATAGATATAAAGCTCGCCTTGTCGCGAAAGGTTTTACGCAACAGGAAGGGATAGACTACAAAGAAAACTTCTCACCTGTTGTGCGTTTTACCTTGATTCGCAATGGTAGATTGCTTATACCTCGAATTACATCAGATGGATGTAAAGACTGCCTTTCTCAATGGAGAATTGGACGAGGAGATCTATATGGAACAACCAACAGGGTTTGTAAAAGAAGGAAACAAACATAAGGTTTGTAAACTTCGTAAGTCCATATATGGTCTTAAATAATCCTCGAGGCAATGGTATATACGATTTCAAGAAGTTGTCTTATCAAATGGATTTTTTCCATGCTTGATGAAGATAACTGAGTATATATCAAGAGGATTAAAAGCAAGTATATTATCATGTATCTATATGTAGATAACATTTTAATAGCCAGAAATGACAAGGGCTTTGTAATGAGTATCAAGGCTTGTCTTTCATCAGTATTTGAGATGAAAGGCATAGGAAAAGCCGCATATATCCTTGGAATTAAGATTTCAAGGAATCGTTCGAAGAAACTTCTTTCTCTTTCACAGGAGACTTATATAAAGAAGGTCCTAGAACGATTTAATATGCAGGACTGCAAGTCCATTGATATTCATATAAGCATATGCGATAACTTATATCTGGAATCGTGTCCAAAGAACCAAAAGGAAAAGGAAATTATGGAAAAAGTTCCATATTCCAGTGCAGTTGATAGTCTTATGTACACTATGGTGTGTACGAGACCGGACATCTGTTTTGCCGTTGGAAATGGTAAGCTGTTACCAATCCAACCCAGGGCAAGAACACTGGAAAGCGGTTAAGAGGATAATGCAGTATCTTAAAGGAACTGCAGATTTGCAAAAGACTATGATAAAACCAAGAAGGTAGACATAAGGTACATATCTACGCATGAGACGATAGAGGATCAGCTTACGAAAGAGATCCCCAGAAATGTGTTTTATAAACACTTATCATCTCAAGGATTGCGTATGGGCTGAGTTGTACCAAATATATATTCCCATGTCTAAGAAATGATCAAAATTAATAAAAGAATAAGTTCTTTTTCCAACATTGCATATGAATTTCTTAAGAAATGTTTGTGTACATTTTTGAAATCTCAGCTGAATTGTGTGTATGTCGGACAGATTAAGGTTGGCTCTCTCACATGAGCAACCGCCTTATCTTATCAGATGGATAAGATAGAGATGAGACTAGTTTAAAGTCAAAATCATTAGACGAATGATTTAGAGTCATGACTTTAACAAGATAGTCGAATGAAAGATCTGCATCATATGGATGCTTACAAAAGATCTGAGATCTGTATCACAAGGATAAAAAGATCTCATTGGATTTTATAATCCTATCTGTCTTATGCAGGATGAGAGTCCGGGAATATTTCCTGAGTAGTAAGGGGACTCAAAAGATAGGCACTATGGTGTCTGATCTTTCATCCGTACAACATCATTAAGACATACTCTCCCTGGGAAAGGAGTGATGTTGTAATACGTGTTCATACCACGTATGCATTTCGACCACTGAGTTAGTAGCAATAGTGTTTGCTATTATGTGAGACTCAAAGGCCATATGGGTCTTAACTCTTACCCTCAAGGACTCCAATTGGTTCCTTTAGATTTGACGAGATGATCGCTATCTTAGCGTGTTACTAATGGGCTATGGTAATTCGGCTCGGCGGGGCACGTTAGAAAAGCGAATCAAGTCAAGATCAAAAGGTTCGCAAGAAGAGGAAGATTGATTTCATATTCACATTTGGACTTTAATGATTCAAAGCTGGCCAGCCAATTGTAATCCAGATGGGATTCAATTGTTGAATATAAAGTACAAGAAAATGTGAAGAAATAATCTAGGGTAAAGCATGCGTTGAACTACTCAACTTTGCACCTTCGAGGTCGTTGTGTATCTCTAACAAGTACACAACAACAGACTCTACGCGCATGACGGTCGCACGGTCTATTTCTCGGTATGATAGATGAAAGAACTAAGGGAAAGACGTTCTCTTACAATCCCCTCAAGTGTGAGTGGGAGATGTTGGATATGGAAGACGTTTGTACACCCTTGTGGGGGATGTACGAGGGAATACGGACCTCGAACGTCGCGCACACGAAGTCATGTGCAAAGGGAATCTGTTCCCTTGCGGAGAGGATCACTGTATGAGCGGGAAAGTCGCATTATATATGCATAAGTGCATGCGACATATGGCTAATAAAGGGGGAATATCTTAAGCTTATGTTGTACCATGCATATGGTACAACTTAAGCTTATAATGTGCCATGTATCATGGTACACCTTAATTAAGTTGTTCCAAAGGAACAACTTACCCTAAAATAACTACCTTGGGGGCTATAAATAAGACCCAAGGGTAGCCATTTTCCTTACACATTTTGCATGAAATTCATGCATGCATCTTCTTCATAGCGAAGCTCTGCAGAAATATTTCCTCTCCCTCCATCCAAGTTCTTAATCTAAAATAGAGATTTAGATTGTGGATTTAGTAGCCTTACTCCGTTCGTGAGTAGACTCGATCCGTCGTGGCGAATCCGAAGGCGAAGTTCGTAGACTACCGTGCAGCGTACGCAAGTGTAAGTCTACACTTCATATTATTGATCCTAACTCTGTTTTGGCAGGATCCTACAGTTCCACCATATAGGCCTCCCGGATACAACCAAGGGTGGAGGAATCAAAATCAAAACCCTCCACAAGCTCCACAACGATCCGACTTCGAAACTAGAGTGGAGGCGTTCATGGTTGAGCAAAATAAGGTGAATGCTACTTTGAAGGCGGGGTAAGACTCCCTTAACACCGTAGTGGCTCAAATATCGGAGCAATTGGCGTTGCTCAATCGGAACACTCAAAGATTGCCGGCGCAACCGGAGCAAAACCCACGGGGCAACACGGGCCACATCAATGCCGTGGTTGCCGTCACTACTAGAGGCGGGAAGGACACCACCCCCGCCATGATTCCTATTGAGGAGGCCGTGGAGGAAAGCTTGGAGCCGGTTGAGCCGATAGTCGAGGTTGAAAAGGAGAAGGAGCCACAAGACAAGGAGAAATCTAGGGCGGAGCAATTAATTGAGGAGAGGCGCTTCATGCCACCGGTCCCTTTCCCCCAAAGGCTCGCTAGAGCGAAAATGGAAAAGAGGCTAGCAAAATTTCTCGAGTACCTAAGAGGAGTTAGCCTTAACATCCCCTTCCTTGACGCCATCATCGAGATCCCCACGTACGCTAAATTTTTGAAGGACTTGATCTCGGGGAGGAAAAGGAAGGAGAAGATCATGCTAGCCGAGAAGGGCTCTTGGTTCACCAAGAGAGAGAAGGAGCCGGCAAAATTCAAAGATCCGGGGAGTTTTCGGATTCCTTGCACCTTGGGCGGCGTGCCTCTTCAAAAGGCGTTGGTCGATCTTGGGGCTAGTGTGAGTCTCATGCCCCTCTCCATGTTCTTAAAGCTTAACACCGGGACAAAGTTGAAACCCACCGACATGCGCATCCAATTAGCCGATGGACGGATAACAAGGCCGATGGGGATTGCCGAAGACATCCCACTTCAAGTCCCGGGTGGAATATGCTTGCCATGTGACTTCGTCATCATGGACGTTAAGGAGGAGGGAGACACCTCATTGATACTTGGACGCCCATTCCTCGCCACCGCCGGAGTCATCGTCGACGTGCGCGAAGGTACCTTAACCTTGAACGTCGGAAACATTGAGGTGGAGCTCCACATTCCTAAGGCTATGAAGCATATGCCTTATCACGAGGAACTCGACTACATGGACCTCCTTGATGAGGTGATAGAGGAGGCGATTCCTCACTCAATTGGTGCCCTTTTCGATGAAGAATTTGATGAAGGCCCGGATTTAGGCCAAGATGAAAAGATTGAAGACGATTCCCCCGACTTCTCCGCTGATGAAGATGAAGGCGACGCTGATGTCGCGAGGATTCGAGAGCTCTGTAAGCTCTCGAAATTAAAGTCTCCAAAGAAAGCTCCGCCGGCACGGAAATCGGCATCGCCGGTTAAGCCGTTGACCGGGGCAAATGCTAGCTTGGGGGAACCTCCCCCCAACACTATTCGAGATAGGAGACCACCGCGGGAGAACGCTACGCCGCCACGTTCGAATCCAAGCGCGCTCCCCGGCAAGTTTGACGGGTGCATCTCATATGCACCAAACATCCCGCATTGATTGAAAATTATAGGGGGTCGAGCTCACGACCTAAAACGAGCGCTTGTCGGGAGGCAACCCGACGGTTTTTGCTTCATTTTTACTTTTTCTTTATTTTCGTTTTTGAGACTTTTAGTCTTTTGAGTCATCCGACCAAAAATTTTGTGCTAACGGGTCCTATTTTTCTTGACAGGAGAGAAGATAGGCAGATCATCATGAGGAGGATGAACGAGACGATGAGGAGCGCCCCAAGAAGGTGTTCGACGCTTAGGAGGAGCATGAAATCGACTGGAGAAAGAAATACGGAGTTTAGAGCCCAAACGAAGACAAACAGCAGAATACAAGGCTCACTCGGCCGAGTATACTAGTCACTCGGCCGAGTCCAGAAGTTCGTCCGGCCGAGCCGCTCACGAACGAGGGAAGTTTGCTGTACCCAACTCTCTGTCTATTTTCCTCATTTCATTATAACTGCTACTCGGCCGAGTATATATATTCACTCGGCCGAGTAAAACGGATACCCTCCTAGGACGAGTCATGCCGAGTAGCTTGAGTCACTCGGCCGAATGGACTTACTCCACTCGGCCGAGGCAGGCAAAGCCACTCGGCCGATGCGATATCGGGGAGAAAATTTCTATTGCCTCGCTCGGCCGAGTGACCACGTCACTCGGCCGAGTCGTAACTTCTATTATATAAGGACCGAGGGGGGGGGCGCATTTTTCGAAACGGCAAAATTCCCAAATCGCCCGACCCCTCGGATTCCCCTCACCCGATACCGCTCGTTCTCACCCCCACTCGCCCGACCAAGCCCGCGCGCACCGCCGCTCGGCCTGCCACCGCCGGCCGACCGTCGCCGCACCCCGCCCGAGTCGCCGTCGGCAGCCCCGTCTCCGATCACCTCCGGTTCGCTTATTTTCACCATTTTCTTCTCTTTTTGCGTAGTTTCTAAGGATCCGCGTATTAATCGAACCCCAAACCCGAATCAATTCCCATATCTATCTGTTATACCCCTATTGCTCCATACATTTTGATTATTACTCGCTGATATCGCTTTTCCATGCGCAGGTTGCTTTTTGGAGCTTAGGGGAGCTCAGGGGAGCTTCTACAGGCTGTTTTGGATTTCGTGGAGGCGCGGACTTCGCACGCTTCCACTACTTAGCACTCGCGGCGTGTTTGGGTAAACTCTTTCCACTCTTTGTGCACACGCCGCACTTTTCACTTTTCGACACGCGCTCGGGGCCGATATGCCGCCCCGGACACGGCCGCGGTCGAAGAGAGCTTCCGCCAAGCGGAAGCGGTCGGATGATGCCGGCCCCTCCCACGAGTTGGAGGACTCTCCTCCACCGTCCCCCACACACCCCGCACACCCAGCACAGCCTGCAGGCCCCACACACCCCGCACAGCCTGCAGTGCACCCACAGCCCGCACAGCCTCTCCCTGCCGATCCACAGCCACCACCACCGGCTCCACTGGTCGGGCCGCTCGGGATTACGTTCCGAGACGACGCACACCGCGCCGTCTTCGAGCGTATCTCCCAGCGCTCGATCGTACCCTCCAGGTTTGCACACCTCGCTGACCTAGGACGCCTGGGGGTACTTGAGGGGATACTCACGTTGTACGACAACGTGGGTTGGCGCGACTTCCTTCAGGTGTCGGCGGATACTTTTACCCGCCCGACACTTGAGGTTTTGAGTTCGATTGCCCGGACCGATGAGGGATGCTCATTTAGGTTCATGGATCGAGAGTGCCAGGTCACTCTCGATATGATGAGAGCATTCTTCTCATGGCCCGCAGTCCCCGGTGCCGATCGCGGTTACGGCCCTACCCACATCCCCCCACCTTCTTTCGACGCCGGTGCCTTCTGGGCCCGGATTACAGGCCACCACGCCGCCTTTGACCCTAGTAGGGCCAAGGCCTCGGCCATTGTCCACCCCTGCCTACGTATTGCCCAGCGCCTTATGGCGACCACCTTTCTGGCCAGATATGAGCCGGGCACGATGTCTACGCCAGAGCTCTACATGCTCTATGCGATGACACGTCCCAGAGCTCTATCTAGGGATGGACACGAGCTTGTCCCCGCCGTCGTGATCGACATTGCGGCTTGGTTTCTAGACCGTATCATTGTGTCGGTGGGCGCTCGCTCACCGATATGCTGCGGCGGTCTGATCACCTTGCTTACCATGATGACCGGCGAGGACCTACCTGACGACCTGCGGCGAGTATCGGGCCCCACTTCTCTGTCGATAGACGTTATGGCCCGGATGAAGATGCTTCGTCCGCATGGTGAGCGTCACTGGGTCTGGTTGCACGGCCCCTATGGGGCCGATTACATGATTCTCCCGAGCCCTGCTCGGACTCTGATTGCACCAGCCCACGTTGACTGGATTCCGGCGATGGATGTCCTCATCCCCGCCGCCTACGTGCTCGAGGCCGAGGAGGCCGAGCAGGCCCACGCTGCCCACGCTGCCCAGGCTGCCCCCGCAGACCCTGCTGCACACCCTGCCGACCCTGTCGACCCTGTGGCCCCTCAGCCTGTTCCTGACGTTTCTACTGCTCCTGACACTTCTGTCCCCACCTCTGCCAGTGTCGAGAGTACTTTTGCTGAGCCCACTTCCACCACTGTCACCACTTCCGAGGCTGTCACCACCACTCCCACTTCCGCCTCCGGCCCTTTGTCCGTGGAGCCTCTTTCCTCAGCACTCCCCGAGCGCCCACCGACCTTTGTCGAGAGTGGAGAGCCCTCGTTTGCCGCGGTCGTGGAGACCATGGCTAGCATGATCTCTGCTGGGATTGCGCCTTTTGGTCCACACACTTCCACCCCAGCGGGAGATTCCTCTGTCTCCACAGCCGCCGTATTCTCCGAGAGCGTCGTGGCGTCTGTCCACACTTCTGGGCCACTGACCTCTCTTGCCACCTCGTTGCCACCTTTGCACGCTTCTTTTGCTGCCGCTGCCTCCACTTCTCACCAGCCGGCGTCCCGGCCTCACACTGAGGCCATGCCCACATTTGCTGGCGCGGCACCTTTTGTCCCCTTCCCTGCTGAGCCCGTTACATACTCCACTCACGTACGCCAGCCTCGCCCTGCGCAGCCTAGACCGGTGCGTCCCTCTGCACCACCCCCGCCCGACACTGTACTGCAGAGCATACGTGCTCTTGAGTTGGCGGTGAGTGGTCTTAGAGGAGACCTTAGGACCCTGTCCTCCACCGTCTCTACGATGGCTGGACGCTTCGAGCTGATCCCCCAGATCCACTACTGCCTTACACAGGTTCTGGAGCGTCTCCCACGCGTACCCCCGCCCACCCAGCAGGTTCCCACACACACTTCCACACACACTAGACCTGCTTCCACTTACACCCTCACCCCAGCTCAGCAGCCCACACCACCACCACCACCACCTCCGCCTCAGGACGGAGACGGCGCAGCACCACCTTCCTAGGCACCCTTGATGCCATCGATTCCTTTTGCCGTTGTGCTGCCCGTTTCTGCTGGGTCCTGATGTCTTTTTGTCCACCCCCCCTCCCCTCACTTATTTTGGGTTTCTCATTTTGCCGTATCTCTATATATCTTTTTTGGGAGAGAGGGAGAGCTTTTCGGTGACACATATATACTCGTATCACTCATATCTGTGCATGCATCATATCCGCATCATATTTTCACTTCTTTATTTTTCCTTTTATTATCTTTTTTCTTTCCATCATGCATGCATCCTCACTTGCACCTCTCATTACTTGTCTCTCTGTGTGCCACACTTTGCACATTGAGGACACTGTGCCGTTTAGCTTGGGGGAGTGAGTCCTCACTTTCTTTTTCGTTTAGCCACCTTTATTTTCAGTTTTTCACACCGTTTTTCACTTTTGCACTTATTTTTCATTATTTTTCATTTATCTTGCCATGCATCACGTTTTTCTTATTTTCCTGTGTGCCGCATTGCATAGTTCTATTTTCCTTTTATCTTTACTTCTTTCCTTTTTCATCTCATGCTAGAGATGAATTTTCTGTGATGATGTCTACGTGGAGTTAGCTTATTCTATATGCATGCTATATTTGTCATGTCTTAGGTTTTATATCTGATATCATATGCTATGACTTGCTTTGCATTTAGAAATAGTAACCCACACTTTTTCCACATGAAAATGGATGAAGTTTTATTATTAGCTGAGCCTGAATATTTATATGTATGCTATCACAGAAAACACACCAAGATTCACGCATTGAATGCCTATATCTGGAGTACTGATTTCTTTTCCTATATCACTTCTACATGCATGAATTGTACACTTCACTTCAGGATGATTGAATGATGTTAGCTATGATATATCTGGATTAGTTAGCTTTTTTGTGATCGAAATTGAGTAGATTAGATTACCCTGCTGAAGTTGTCGTGCATGTCTTATAGAGTGAACTGAGAGTTACATTTATTTCTTTCTCCACAAATCTTGAACATCATTTCTCTACTTTTAAAATCATTGGTGAATCCCCCCCTTAGTGATTCTATTTTTATGGCATTTCCCCCACTATTAATTCCTAGCTCCAAGTTTCTTATTCTAAAAAAAAGAGAATAAAAGAGAGAAAAACATTCTTGTATATCATTACCTCTCTCTGAGTTGGGATCATTGTGTATATATTGCTTATTGCAAAGAAAAAAAAAGAGAGAAGAAAAAAAAGGGGAGAAAAGAAATGGAGGAAAAATCCTCAATAAAATATCCCATCCCACTTTCTCTCTTCTTTCTCTTCTTTGCTTTTTGGAGCTATATGTATGAAAAATGGGGATTTAAATATTTTTTTTGTGCCACCACGCTTATAGATAAGCTTGGGGGAGGGGATCCATTGATGTGTGAGAGAGTGACTACTTGACATTGCACGACAACCTAGGCTAAGTAATATTCTATACTCAGTGAGATTGTTTCTAGCTTCACGAAATCCAGAAATCTAAGCCTAGCGTTCATTTCATGAAATCCAAACTTTTCCATTCTCTCTATTCTATAGTGCGATACTCTTATACCCCAGATAGAAAGCGTTCAATTGAAAAGTGTGTGATCTGCGATTTGTATACCGCTTTAAATGATTCAGGCAATGTTAATTTTAAAATCATTCCGTTCTTCATGATTATATTAATGTTCGTGGGTTTTCTATTTCTATTTGCACTATTATACTATGATATCAAAATAAGATTCTTTGACATGTATTTCTCATTCGGTGCATGCTATAAGAGTAAGTGAAACCCACGTCCTGAGAAAATGATCTAACACCCTACCTCTTTGCTTCTTTCTTTCGTCTTTATTTTCATTTGGTTTTCATTCTTCTTCGTTTTTCATTATTTTTTCGTTTTTCGCCGTTTTCGTTTTCCGAATCCACCGGGTTCGCCTTTTACTTATCTTCCTCGAGGACGAGTAAGAGGCAAGCTTGGGGGATTTTGATCACTCCATATTTTACACCTTTTTCCCGTGGATTTGCATGCCATTTTGATCGCCCAAATCACGTTTTTCACGATATATCGCGATATTGCGATGCTTTTCACGATTTGTTGTTTTTGTTGCATTTCAGGTGATTTGGCGCGATTAGGAGTGATCTCGTGACGCGCTTACTCTACACGGCCACCGACGACCTCCCCGAGGGATATTTTACTGTTGGAGAGGAGCGGAAGAAGAATGGATGTCGCAGGAGCAACGAGGAAGCCAAAACAATCAGATTGGGCATTTTTTGTGTCCCACTCGGCCGAGTGGAGGAGCCACTCGGCCGACCAGCGAGACACTGCTCGGCCGACCCGTTCAGACACGTTTTCCATGTGTACTCGGCCGAGCGACGGAGACCACATCGGCCGAGTGACGATACCACGTCCGCCCGAGTGGCGCCCAGAGAAGGCCCTCAAAAAGATCGAAGTTACTGTTTTTCGGCCACCTGAGCTTCAGAAGACCCACTCGGCCGAGTGGTAAACCGCGTCCGCCCGAGTGCAGTGAAGCCATCGGCCGAGTGACGACAACTCACTCGGCCGAGCCGCCCCCGAACTGAAGACCCCTGAAGCCCACGACTTACTGGAAAATGACAGGGTTTTCACTCGGCCGAGCGACTTTTGTCACTCGGCCGAGTGCGATGCGCTGCCTGTAGCGAAATTTGCGGAAAACAGGCTGTGCAGGGGCGTTTTGGTCAGGATTTTTAGACGATTTTTGGGGCTATTTAAGCTCTGTTTTTACCCTAGTTTTGGGGGCTATCTCTCAGATTTTTTGTAGCTTTTTGAGTCGACTTTTTAGCTTTATTAATTGTGATTGGAGAAGAGAAAAACTTGGATTTTTGTTGGATTAATTGAAGATCTACATTGGTTTGCATTTCTCTTCCCCAAAAACTCTATTTTTATTGTTTATATCATTGTTGTGATGAATTCCATTGCCTATTTCATTGATTAGTTTTGTGCTATTGCTATGATTTGTGAGTAGTCTCCACGTCTCGGGGCGTGGGGATGAACCCTACAAGCCCTATTTCCCATTTGTGTTGAATTGGTAGAAATTGAGCTAGGATTGTTATTAGGGATTAGATTGGGATCGAATTACTACGGATAGCTAGGTATTCATATCAATTGGGATTTGCAAGAGATTGGATCCCAATTTGATAGGAAGCCCTAGAAATCCGAATTGGGTTGGAGTCGGATTTTCGAAGTATCGGTTTGCAAGAGATTGGACCGATACTAGGACCTCCGGTTGCAATTCCGTGCCGATACCCGTTTGCAAGAGATTGGACGGGTAGGAACTATCCTAATCTAGATTGTGGACCGAGTTTGCAAGAGATTGGGCTCGGTGCGCAATTGGACGATGATGTTGATCCTAATGCTAGCTTCCCTAGGCTAGGGTTTGCAAGAGATTGGACCCAAACCTAGGATAGCTATAGACCGGCAACAGCACGAGAGCGTGAGCTTGGTTCCACATTTAGTTGCAACTAGTTCATCCAAATTCTCATTCTAGCGATTTCGATACCGGTGAACCACATTTATGAAATACGGTGAGTAGTGGGGATTCCCCTTTCCCTAGACGTTCTTTATTTGATTTGATACTTCGCAAATTTGTCTGACGATTGTGACAGGATCGCCCAAGGCAATTATCTCTGTTCCTAAATAGCCAGGTTGATCAGGAGCAAGCACGGTCTTTCGTCCTCCCTGTGTTCGATACCCGCTCGCCACCATACCGTGCGCTTGCGGTAAAACTACAACCGTCGCCTCGGGACGTGTATCCGGGGCGCGACCAACCCGCCATCCTCTTTTGTCTTAATCCTCCTTTAGCCCTTAGCTAATCCAAATTTCGAATCTTAATCCTAATCTAACCCATTTGGAATGATACGTACCATGTCACTCTTCCTTTAGCTATCCTCACCCTAAATCTACCCTCCCCCTCTCACACACCCTCTCTCTAATCAATCTAAGCTACACCATTTTAAACCTTATTTAGCAAATATCATGTTATAACATAACCCCTAACGCAGCCTAGGGTTTCAAGCAAATTCTCAGCCGCCACCTCCTACAACTCACGCACCCTAGCCCCCTCATCACCAGCGACCCTTCTTCGGTCACCGCTGGTCACCTCCAGCCTCTCCCTCCTCCTCGATAACCCCCTTATCCCTCCTCCCTTCTCTCTCTCCCTCAAGATCCCCAGCAACCACAAATAATGCCGGCAGCCTAGACCAAAAACTGTCGATAGCCACCTTATAGCACACGGCCACCCTCTTTCGGTTGTCGCCGGTGACCCCCCACCGTCGACGACCTCCCTCCAAACCTCTCTACCACCTGCGGCCCCTTGATCCCATAGCAGGCCGCCGTTTACCTTGGATAGCCGCTGAAACTGCCCGGATGCTTTTGACAGCCGGCCTCTCCGCCGTCGGCCGTTGCTCCAGCCACCCCTCAGGCCGTGTGACCCCCTTTCAGCTTCCTCCTATCACCGACAGCCCCCGTGCAACTAGGAGTCCATGCACGTCGCAGATCTCGCGCGTTTCCCCAACGTCGTAGCCATCGCCGTACCATTTCGTTGCGCTACTCGCAACCGAAGCGATCCCGACGCCGTTTCCCATTGCTGTGTCATCTCGTTGCACTACCTGCAGCCAAGACGATCCCAAGATGATCCGAGATGATCCTTACTATGCTAACCGCAGTCGAGGACACCGAGCACAGCCACCGTTTCAGATCTGACGCCGACATGTGCGCATTTGTCGCACTAGGTTGGTCTTTTCACTCGTAGTAACCCAAACCGTATGACATTGAAACCATAATTAACAACCGACAACTAACTCGCTAATTTTACTTTTCGCACCATTAAACCATTGTAACATCTAGAATTGACGATCGGACTGATTTGACTGTGCACATATGATAGAATCGTTGAATAGGTTGAACTTTCAGAACTTGACATGAAAACTGATAGGTTAACCACGATCAACTTAGAAACATACACTAATATGAACTTCTAAAAACACGACCTGACACCTGCCATTGATTTGTGATTCGGAGTGAATATTGCATATTTAACCCCCTTATTAGTCCTATTTTGTACCCATATGATGCTTAATTTATCTCTAATACATTCGTATTTTTCTCATCATCATTTATTAGAGAAATTACTCTATTTGTGCACAAAACGTGAATTTGATTGTGTATTTCTGTACTTTTATATTTTTCCTAGCATCGTCTCAATCTCACGATTCCAACGACTATTTATTTGTATTTTTCTGAGATCTGTGCTAATTACTGTGTATTTTTGAATGCAGAATACCAATTAAATGGAGAAATACGGAAGAAAATACGCTTAAATACGTATATACGTCGGCGCACGATTTTTGGCGCGCCACGCGGCACAATCACGACCATCCGATTTCAATCCAACGGCGCTGCTTCAAACATCGAACGCTGGCGACGCGGTAAAAAATGGGCCGTTCGATCGAGATCGAACGGATGTCGACAGCGCATTTCGCAGCAGCCAGCACGATTCTTGGCGGCCTACGTGGCACGATCCCACGCTGTTGCCGCTCAATCCGACGGCCCGATGCAGCGATCAGCGGAGAGGCGACGCGGCGACGTTTCGACCGAGTGATCAAGATTGGACGGCCCAGATCTGCGCTGATTCGAATTCGAATTCGAATTCGCTGCTTGTCGACGTGGCTCTTCGCGAACCGTAGGATCTACATCCAACGGCTTACAGCGAAGCCGCATCGAAGTCGGAGAGCGCAGCGTGCGATCGATCTCCACGGCATCGTGGCCGTTGCTCCGAGAATCCAACGGTTACGATCGACCACGGGTTGGATTCAAAATCAAGCGGATGCGGGAGCAGCGAGCGAGCGGATCCGATAGAGAGGCCACGTGGCGTCATCCTGGGCGATCCCGCCTTCATCTAACGGCGGAGAGCTTTCAGCGGCTTTGCGGGTGCGGGTTTGGCTCGAAATGAATTGGGTTTCGACCCGATAAGCTATTAAACCCGCAATGAGTTATATTTAAGCGTATTTCTAGGGTTTTGGGGGTATTCTGGCGTATTTGGGGGCTCTAGGAGCCGTATTCCCCCAAGGAAAAATTCTCAAAAATTCAAGAGGCTGTTCTTCCTGTTCCAGAGGAGTTTTGGGTTCTAAAGTGGAGATTTGGTGACAATTTCTTGAACTTATACCCCGTATTTGGTGTATTTTATCGTATTTTGGCTATTATAACGATGTATTTGGCTATGAAATCTGATTTTCTTTGCACCATGCGTGGCTAATCTCTTTGTGCTATGGTTGTGATGTAATTAGGAGTATTTATTTGATGAATTTCATGTCTTTAGCCCTATTTTCATGTCAAAATCACTCGTAACATTGATTTCTACAACGTATTTGTGGGGTATTTGCTTATTGTCGTTATTATTTACATCCCGTATGGCTAGGCCCTGACAAGGCTAGCCAATTCATGTTCACTAATCTGAACTATTGTTGCATTTATCGTTTAATGAAATAAATGTTGCTAGTGATACGTATACGGCTATTTTGACTAGTTTTCATCGTTTCATCTTCCGACGTCTTCGTGCCCTGACCGGACGAAGCGTTGAGATATATAAAAGACGTGATATTTCAGTGATTATTATCTCCTAATGAAATCACAACCGTAGCACATACACTTCATACGTGTTGGAGTTGACGTAGTTAGGGTGTCGTAATTATTGGTCTCTATAACTTTTCGCCCTATCTTAATTGTATAATTCTTTGGCACGTTTTCATACGCTTGATCGCCATACTTTCTGACTTTCTCGTGCCCTGACCGGACGAGACGTTGAGTTATAGAAAAGGTATTGATATTCATTGATTGCACACACCCTAACGAAATCAAACCCAACACATACTCCCCATATTTGTACCCCACCAAAGTTACCGTAAATATCGTAGGATTTTCATTTCTTATTCCATACTCTTGATCCTATATCTTTGTGTTCGATAGGTGGTTGGTTAACATCGTATTATTACTCTTTTCAGATTGACGTTCGTAGTTTTGCAGGTCAGTTGTCCCGCGGATTCGATACCTGGACTCACCAGGATATTACTTGCACGATCTCCTGCGCTTGGGAGTAGTTCTCACAACATTTGAGACGAGGCAATTTGTGACAGCGGACGTTGACCGACGCGACGATCGAGACGAGACGCCTCCGATGGACGTTCTACTCGCCACCGTAGGTAAGTGCCCCCACTTGCGTAGTTACGGCCATGTCTTGGCCACTATCTTCTTAGAAGTGTAAACTATTGAACAAGAGAACCGGACGTGAAATGATAGCTTTCGGGAGCCCCTCACGATAGCCTAGACTTGACAAAGAAGTCTAGGTATAAACTGCAAACATGTTAGGGACTATCTGTGTGTGTGCGCGTGTGGACACCCTAGAACAACTATACCCATGTCATGTCATGTAACAGCATTCACGACTTGTCTTGCACAGCCTACGGGCAATAGGGCACTCTTCAAGACAGAGAGAGTGATCCCTTGTACAGATTCACCTACGGGAAGCTCGTCACTCACCAGGACAGAGTGAGTGGCATGCAACCCGTGGGGATAGAGGCACTTACCGATCTAGAGTGAGTGGTCCTATACAGTCTTGTCCAGTCTTGTATTGGGGTGGGGCAGGATTGAGCAGCCACCAGGTTAGAGAGTTTGGCCACTTTCTAAGCTGAATGAGTGAACCTTCTTGGTGTCGAGTCGCTTGGTGTCACACAGTCTCATCTAGTCTTGTCTAGTCTTGTCTTGGTAGCTTACGCAACGACTTTGCCTGCTGTTTACAGTGACTTTGCCTGCCATGTTTACTTTCTGCACCGTCTTTACTTTTCCCTACTTATACATGTCATGCTGTTGTATCATCTCATGTTAAATCAACTTTAAAATGTCACTCTTAAATTCCTTTACACTTGCAGTAGAGTCTTTCTCACCTTTCCTTGTAGACTTTACCTGACGTACAGCTCCTTTCTCTTGGGTGTTGTACGTCAGGTATCGAGACAGAGTATACAGACGAGCCGGCCTTGCTTGAGGACTTGAAGCCAGAGGACGTTGATCATGAGTACCTACCAGACGAGGACCAGACTTGGAGGTTCCTCATCGTTGCTGTCTTCCAGAAGTTATTACTTTCTAGTTTGGGCGAGTAGCACCACTTTACTTTTTGCCTAGGTTGGGTGCGTCACACCGTTAGTTTCCTTTTTAGTAGTTGTAGCCATGCTTAGGCTTCTTTTATTAGACTTGTCATATGCTGGATATTATCTCCTTTATTAATGAATGCAAATTTCCTTCGAGTACTCTTATTCTTATTGTTATGAACTTGTATACGCAAGAACCTGTAATTTTAATGGTATCCCTACAGACGCTTATTGGGGCTGAGCTTCACAGCTCTGGCCCATGCGGACCTTCGTCTCGTCCTCACACCAATTTTAGGAAGCGGGTCTAGGCGAGGTAAGCTGGGCCTTAAGACCTGAATTTGTTTGTAACGAACCTGTTTGTGAATCATGCCACTTTGATCTATGACCTAACTTTGAGGATAGGCCTGTCGAAAGGTCTTAGATTGGGTGACACCTGAAGCATACGAGGTAAGTAAATGAATAAGATGGGATTTATCTCTTCCATTAAAGGGGAGTTAGTGTCACATGCTCAATACAATCTTTGTGTTAATCCTCGGTCGGGGTACGTTGTAAGATGTATAACTTGTATATAACAAAGACCACTGTATACTGACCAGTGCTGGCTAGTAGGGTAGATGGTTAACCATACCCTAGGCCATGCAGCGACACCGTTATGACAAAGGGACTAAAATGCGGTATTCATCACTGACACAGTCAGAGTGATCCCGATGACACTTTTGTCGATGGGCCAATCACGTAAGTATGATGTTGAAACATGGACGACACTTACTGCTCGTGGTTACTGTCATCTAGGGATTTCGAGTCCCAACATATAGTAGGGTCAGGCTGTAGGGTCTCACACCGAGTAGTATTCACGTCTTAGTAATAAGAAGAATGATAAAAGGAATGCATTCGATGCAATGGAATAATTAAGCTCACAAATTGTTTGTGAGCATAAAGCTAAAGAGTTTAGCATTTGGTATTGAAGAGCACTTCCTGAGGAATCGACAGGAAGAAACCGCATTGGAATCGGAGCTCAAACGAGCGCAGAAACATGAAAACAACATAGAAGTGCCAAAGTGGGTCAGACCCACTTTGGGGAGGCCAAACCTACAAAAAGGTGGCAGGCGCACCTGCTTCCGAAGTAGGGCCCACCCGCTAAGGTGGGCGGGCATGCCTACTTCAGAAGCAGGTGCACCCGCTGCAGCCAACGGGGCCAGCCCGCTTGGCGGGCTGGCGCGCCCGCTCGGCCCAGCGGGCTTCGGCCCACTGAGCGGGGCTAGGCAACCGCTATGGGCACAGCGGGCAGGTATGCCCGCTGTGCCCCATTGCAGGTGCCCACCCGCAAAGAGTGCGGGTGTGCCCGCTTGGCATAGCGGGCTCGTCCGCAACTTAAGTGCTGAATTTTTGGGTTTTTTGAAACCCCTTTGTGACAGCTACGAGCTACGACTTTTGCCCAACTTTGGGCAATTGTTTGAGTGGTCAAACGAAGTCGGAATTTGTTGCCATTTGTTCCTACGTGTTCACCATTCGAAGCTCTTCGAAATGATAACTTGTATCGTATCTGAGGCTCAATGGTGAGGGAGATTTAATTGGTTGAAGTTAGGCCTTTAAGAAAGGCTTACTAACTAAATTAAATTGCTCTTTGATTATTTAGTCCCACATTGCTCGTGCGACGAGCAAGGGGTCTAGCTCCCTATATAAATAGGGGTGGACACCCAAGAGAAATTTTGTACAAAGTCTCCGATTCGAGAAGCTCCTAATTTTTGAGCACGCTCGATCGACGACCTAATTATTCCTCCTCTTTCTTCATATCCTCCAATCGAGTCCTAGCAAGACGACAAGGAGGTTTGGATCGGATCCAAAGGTCTCTGACGTGGATCTTTTCAAGTGAAACTTTCTTCGGCAAGTGATCGGCTCGCTTTGGGTAGATCAGATCAAAGGCGCAAGGCGGCTCAGCTTCGAGGAGCGAAAGAAGGTGGTGCGGTACATCTTGCCTGCTCCAAGGCCAAGATTCCGGGTATGTCATTTAGTAGCTTTCTAGTGTAATTTTAATAATGTCGCAGTAGTATAGATCCCTCTTGGGGTGGTCAGATCCACCCCAAGTCGGCATACATCCTGGCTAGGTTCTGGCTCGCCTTAGGGCCTTAGCTAAAATGTTTTGCTATATGTTTTTCCGCTGCGATTTTTAATCCCTCTTTTGTTCGTCTGACGTAGGACGGGCAGAGATCTGAGCCCTAAGGGTCCACTTAAACCCTACAGCTTGCACCTCTTGATATTTCCCCTATGGTCTGTTTTACCATGCTTTGTGAGCTTTATGGAATAAAACCATCCATTCAGCTTTTTAGGTACTTTTTTCAAGTAAAGATTGACTCCCGCATGATATGATATCACATCATCGCCCGTAAGAACAGAAAACTTATTTGCGACCTCCCTAGCTCCGATCATAATTGGGAAGATATCTTTGTATTCATTTTCCTTCCGAGTGTGGATTCTCTCCTCACTCATCGGTGTACCACTAATCCTCATATTTTCAAAGATTCGGGATTATCTCCCGGTGAGATCAAAGCAGCTAAAATTTTGTTGAGTCGACCGTTAGAGGAGAGGTGGTCGATCACATTTTTTTATAGAAAATAATCGGATAAAGATCTTCCTGTGGGAATCCGGGTAACATATATTGCTTCAATGCTCCCCTTACGGCCACTTACATTAATTGCATTTCTCATTTGCAGAGATGGCTGGAAGAAACTCCGAGCGTTTTCCCCAAAAGGTGCGTAAGCTTTGCCAAAAAGAACGAAGGAAGAAGCAGGCAGGTACCACTTCCACTCGACCTTCATCTATCCCTAACAAAACTGTTGGATCGCGAGCTAAGCTAAAGGGGGGGATAGGCTTACAAAACGTTTTCATGAAACAAGAACAATGACCTACCAGAAAATGCTGTAAATCACCTCGACCTGTAAAAATCCGAATAAATACTCATTGGAATCGTAGGCTCATCCTATTCGACAAAAAAAATAAAGGATAAATTTGATTTCTTTTGTATAAAGGAATTCTCAAATCTTTGAAGTGCGTCATAGATCTTTGAATTTGATGTAGAGCTTTTCCCTTTTGCTTTGTAGATTCACTTGCTTGGTTGATTGAAGATGATGTGGTCTTGTATCTTTGGCTTTTGATGCTTGATGGAGTAGTCGTGCGACAAGGAGAAGCACTTGGAGATTTTTATTCTTTGACGATGATGAGAGCTATGAACCTAGTCATAATACAATTCACGCTAAAATAAAAATCACTGATTTAGTACAGATATTATGATCAGAAAAATATCACCATAATGTATAACATTGAGTTGTGATCCTTGTGACGCATCCATTAGCTCAACAAAAATAGAAAGGAAAATAATAATTAATACAACTCACTCTCTTCGACTGCATGCTTATGGATAGTACTTTCGCAAAATATTCCGCATTCCAGGAATGGGTAAGATCATTATCATCCATTGTATAGAGCCAATAGGTGGCTGGGCCGAGGACTTCAGTCACATTATTGGGGCCTTCCCATTTTGAGCAAGCTTTCCCTGTCGAGTAATCTCTGGGGAAAAATAGCATTTCGTAACGAGAGCTCGCCTATGTGGAAGCTTCACCCTCGACTTTGGAGTTGTAGTAGTGGGCCAAACGACCCTTCTGCCCGACGAGGGCAGTAAGGGCCCGATCTCTAACCTCGTCGATCAATTGCAAATTGAGTTCGAGTCCTTCTGAGTTTATTTATTCATCGACGTATCTGAGACGAATTGGTTCCTCGCTACTTCAGCAGGAACGACTGTCTCACACCCGTAGGCAAGCATAAAAGGGGTCTCTCTTGTCGAGCCTTTGCAAGTTGTTCTATACGACTATAATATGCCGGTGAGCTCCTCTGGCCACACACCTTTAGCTTCTGCTACCGTCTTTTGCAATGGCTCCAGGATGCACTTGGTAATTGCCGCTGCCAGCCCATTGGTCTGAGGATGGGCCAAAGAAGTAAAGTGTAACTTTATCTTCAACTCAGAGCAAATTTCCTTGAAACTGACACTGTTGAATTGCATTCCAATATCTGTTACGATGGAATGAGGGATGCAGAATTGATAGACGATTGATTTCCATACAAAACTTTTAACCTCCTTCCAAGTGATGCGAGCCAAAGGCTCTGCTTTGACCCACTTGGTGAAATAGTTTACCGCTACGATCAAGAATTTCAGTTGTCCGCTTGCCAGTGTGAATGGGCCAAAGATATTTAATCCCCATTTTGTAAAAGGAATTGGGATGATAATGAGAATCAAATCCGTCGAAGGAGCCGAGTAGTACATTTGCAATCATCTGGCATGCAGCGCACTTCTGCACATACTCGGTCGCCTCCTCGAACATGGAAGCCAATAATAGCCTTGTTTCAGGGCCTTCGAGGCTTGCACCTTCCATCCACAATGATTTCTGTTGTCACCTTCGTGGAAGACAAACTGGTAGGCCCTCCATTCCAACTTTTGTGTCTCTGCTGGGTCGGTCGGCTTCTCTCCAGTATCGAGATACTTGATTATGGGATCCATCTATGTAGTTTCTTGGTCGAAACACAACAGTTCCTCCTCCAGCATACTCGGGCATTGGAGATGTTGCACATACACGGTTCGTCCTAATCCTACGCAAAGACTATACAAATTTTGACAAGGGGTCAGCTTAGAGATTCTTTGATCTTGGAACATGATGAATCTCTGCTTGTTCGAACTTGAATTGCTCAGCCTTTGCAAACTACAGGTAGCTTCGTATTGTCTCCTTTCGGGCCTCATAATTCCCGTTCAATTGGTGGACGACCAAATTGGAGTCACTGTGGAGGTGAACCACCGTGTCCCCCCAATACTGGAGCCAACCTGAGATCGTTGATGGCAGCTTCATATTCCACCCCATTATTAGTGGTTTCGAAATCAAAACGAAGAGCATATCGAGTATATTGCCCTCTAATGTTTGGACGATTATACCCACTTTACTCCCATCTCTGGTAGCTGACCTATCTATTTGCACTATCCATGTTCCTCCCTCTACCCACACGGCTGCTGATGAGTCCATACATGTCGAGGAAGTAGAAAGAGGGTTGGTAATTAAATTAGCAACTTGTACCTTTACTAGTGTGTCGTTACCGTAAGTGAGTTCGACGATGAAATCACCTAAGGCTTGTTCTTTGATTGTAGTCCTTTTCTTGTACTGAATATCGAATTCACTCAGCTTGACCGTCCACTTCGTCATTCTTCCTGACCGATCAAGCCTCTTCAAAGTCTGCTCCAAAAGGGTGTCAGTGAGGACTAGAATGGCGTGTGCTTGAAAACATGGTCGTAGCCTCCTCGCTGACTGGACTAGAGCAATTGACAGCTTCCTAGTGTAGTTAACTTCAGCACCTCAGAGAACCTGACTTACATAGTAGATTGGCCGTTGTACTCCCGAGTCTTCCTTGACGAGGGCTAAGCTTATAGCCTCCATGGTTGCGATTATGTAAATGATCAGCTGGTCACCTTCATCTGGCTAGTTAGAAGCGGTAGGCTGAGAAGATATTCCTTTAGCTCAGAGAAGATCTTCTTGCAGTCTGCATCCCAGTCGATGGCCTTTTTATCCATCGTGGAGGATTGTATTGCTTTCCTTAAAACTTTGAAGAAAGGAAGTGACCGCTTCATCGATTTCAATAGAAAACACCCAAGGGCCTCTATCATTCCATTCAATCTCTAGAGCACTCTGATGGTTGTGGGCTCCTTCATGCCTACGATTACTATAACCTTGTCAGGATTGGCCTCAATTTCTCGGTTTGTCAGCATGAATCAAAGGAATTTTCCAGATCAAACCCCGAAAGTACATTTTACGGGGTTTAACCGGAGGTTATACTGACGAATTTCTACAAAAGTTTCCTGTAGATCTGTGATATGATCTGTAGGGCTCTTTGATTTGACCAACATGTCATCGACGTAGACCTCCAAATTTCTCCCAACCCGGCCTTGATGAACTTGTTCATCATCCGTCGATAAGTCACCCCGACATTCTTCAAACCGAACGACATCTTTCTATAACAGAAAATCCATCGATCTGTAATGAAAGAAGTATTTTCTTCATCCTCTTATGCCATCTAGATTTGATTATAGCCCGAGAAAGTGTCCATGAAACTCATGAGCTTATCGTCGGAGGCATTATCAACAAGATGGTCGATCCAAGATAAGGGTAGCTGTCCTTTGGGCATGCCTTGTTGAGATTAGTGAAGTCGACACACATCCTCCACCTGACATTGGCCTTCTTCACCATTACCACATTGGATAGCCACTCAGGATAGTGAACTTTCCGAATGAAACCGGCATCGAGAAGTCGATCTACTTCTTCAATAGAAGCTTTCATTTTGTTACCCCCAATATTCCTTTTCTTTTGTTTCACAGGTTTGAAATTCGGTTCGACGTTCAACTTGTGAGAGATCACCAGAGGGTCGATGCCAGGCATGTCATCTGGAGACCAAGCAAACACGTCGTCGTTTTCCCTTAAGAGAGTAATTAACTGTTCCCTTAGGACGGAATGAAGAATATGTTGGATCCTGTGGATGGCAAACAACACTAGAAGGGGGGGTTGAATAGTGTTGTGCAAATAATAAAACTTTTTCGATCGTTAATTAAAACCCTTCTAATGTTGCCTAAGAAGCCAAGTAGAGTGATCTACGCTTGGTTCTTAATCAACAAAGTAATCTTACAAATAAGATAGAGAAAAGATTACAATCAGATATAAATCTTTACAACGAGATCTGTACACAGCGGAATTAAATAAATAATCTTTGCAATAATAAATGAACAAGGAATTACAGAGATATAAGATTAGCAAATGAAAAATGCTTGTTCAAGAAATATAAACAATCACAGAAAAACAAACGCAGATACAAGCGATTTTATCCTGGTTCCCCACAACCCGGGTACGTCCAGTCCCCGACCAATCCGGTACGAGATTTTCCACTATCTGCCTTGGCAAATACAAGTACCTAACTTCACTCGTTAGGATTTCCAACGACCTAGTCTCAACCAGGATTTCTGACTGGCAACACCTAGACTTGTCTAGTGTTCCAACAACAACACAATGAAACTTATATCCAATACACCACAATAAATTGATGGGGATTGGTTTTTACACTCGATTCTATAGCCAATCAATGATAGACAAAATTGTGTAGTGGCTTGATAGAATAAGAGTCTAGATCACACAAAGATACGAGAGAATTCTTTGTGATCTAGATCTAATGTGTAACGACCACTTTTCGTTGTACGTTTTTCGTGCACGTGCTTTTGGCCGTGCACGTGTTTGTTTTAGACTTTGTTCGTTGCGAACACTTTCGTGTGATATGCCGTTGTGAACGTCTCTGAGAGTATTAAATAGTGGCACTAAATTGGAACGACGTTTCTCGAGTCGTTTTCCCACAATTTAAACTTATTCGATGAGACGTGGCGATTTTCACTTTTGACAGGAGACGTTTCCATTTTTGGTTTCGTCGTCCGACGTCGAAATTGAGATCCGTCTTCTTAGTTAGCTCACATTCGTCGTCACGATCACCACGATATTTATTTTATAATTTTTGGAGTTTATTTGACCACTTTTATATTTTTAACAAGTTTTATATTATTTTTAATAATTAATTTATAAATTATTTTCGGCCAAATAAAATTAATTTGAGTTTTAAACGTTTTAAAGAATTTTTGAGCAAATTTCCAGCTCATTTGGACCAAGTCAAACCCTTGGATGAGTTGGAGTAATTGAATTTCAAATTTTAAATTATTTTAATATTCTAATCCTATTAGATTTAGCCCTAGACCAAGTCAACCCATCTATACTATATAAGCAACCCCTAGGAAGACCTATTTTCACAAGAAATTAGCCCTAGCCTCTTCCAAAAGCAAAATTGGACGTTGCGACGTTCAGCCCCCGACCTGACCGAGGAAAACCGCTCCGTTCCCCCGCTCCGACCGAAGCCCCGCCCCGCTGCTATCGCCGCTTGCATCACACAGCAGCGCCCGCTCCGTTCCCTCGGTCTGACCGAGGGACAGGCCCGCACCCGCTTGTCGCCCCGCTCGGCACCGTCGCCCGCTTGTCAACCCGCATCGCTCCGCATCTGATCGACCGCCCCGCCCGCAGCGACCGACGCTTGCAACGTTGCAACGTTGCAACGTCGCAGCCCCGCTCTCCAAGCGCACGACCGACCGCTCCCATCGATCTGTCCGAAGGAAGCGCCCGCACCCGCCGCTGTGACCGACCCCCGCTGCTGCACAGCCCCGTTCTCTCGCAGCGACCGAGGAATTCTCCCGCATTGGAGGGGTACGACCGAGAGTCACTCGTCGCAACCCCGCATCCGTCGCACCACTTGCCTCCGTGGGCCCCCCAAGTTCTCCAGAGGTATTGTGGGTTCCCCAAAGGTCCCTAGGACTACTGTGGGCCCCACCCAGGTGCGTTCTCTTCAACGACTTGCCGCGTACGACGTCGTCGCACGTCGTAGCCCGTTGTCGCACGTGCGAGCTTTGGAATCTGGAATCGTCGCCCGGGTTGATTGCTCTGAAATTTCCAGCGAGGAATCTAATTGGAATCTGGACTTGGAGCGCGATCTTATTATTCCAACCCCCGGCGTCGCTACCCGATGCCGGTGTAGCTTTCACGTCGTGTTGAGGTAACGTTTTGCACCCCTAGGACCCCCAACCCAATTGCATGTTAACCAAGACTAAAAATCAGTATTTTAAAGTATTTTAAATGTTTTAGCCATCACTAATCAAGATTAATAAAACGGATGTAGGCCGGTGGACTTGTGCACGTAGGAATCGTGACTTTGGGCTCGTTGGACGGTGTTTTCTTGACGTGATAGTTGCAGGCAAGTGAAACTTGCCAACTCTTGTGTAGGGCCATGTTTTTAGGCCACTTCCTTGCTTTTAGCGTAAAAGAGACTAGTCAGTGAAATGATAGCTGGCTAGACGCCTACTTGATCTAGTTTGACAACGAAACTAGATCCGTCACCTAAATGATCTAGCTTGACAACGAAGCTAGATCCAACCCTTAAACTTGTCATTCATGCATGCTAAACTGTCACGTTTACTTTTCCTTACCTGTACGCCTTACTACTTGTCATGTCATGTCATCCATGCATTGAATGTCGCATTGGTAGCATACGCTACAATACTTGTACTTGTACTCTCTTGACTGGCTAGGTGCACCCCTAAACCAGCAAGGCAAAACACTTCCTGGCTCGTGTTCCAGAAGCGAGCATTCCCGTTCGGGGGTAAGGCCCTGGCTCGACACACGTGGAGGGGTAGGGATAAATGTTCACTTGAGCTTAGGAGTTGGCCCGCGCAGCCACTCTAGCCAAAAGACGGAATCTCTGTGCACGAGGTGCTTACTTTCCTTGTCTTGTACTTGTCTTGTGAATGATTCATGTAATAATTGTCATCCATGCCATGCCATGCTCGTACTTTACTTTACTTTACTTTACCTGCTGCACTCATACTTTAGCTGCCATGCCATTGCATCATGCTAGAACTGCTAGGTTGCTCTTACTTGTACTTTCAGTTTCACTTGCACAAGTCTTCCAGACTTGCTGACATGTGCCCCTTTCTCTTTGGGTGTCACATGTTAGACCCTGAGCCAGAGACAGTTGTTGAGGTCGAGGTGTTGCTGACGCTGAGCCTGAGCCTACGTCCGTCGAGGAGTTCGTAGACACCGGAGACCAGTCTTAGAGACTGATTTTACTTGCTTTGCTTTAGGTTGCTGTTAGTTGTCGGTGCTTGCACCATTACTTTATTGTTGTACTTTGTACTTTTGTTGGCCATGCTGGGCCTCTTTTAGACTCTTTTATTTCAGCCTGGTGGTTTTTTCTGCGATGTTGAGATTTATTATTATGGATATTCTGAGATGTTTCTTTTGTCTCTTTCGTTATTATTATCTTTGTTTCGTTTCGCGTTGCAAGGACCTGCAGTTTAAATTTGATTGACGCTTATCGGACTTGCAGCTTTGTAGCTTCAAGTCTGAGCGGACCTTCTCACGCTTCGCCTCCACGTTTTTGGGAAGCGGGGCGTGACAGGTTTTGTTGGTGGCCCACGCAGGTTCGGTCTTGCAATTGCGAATTAACGGAACAACGATAATAACGGAATGTCCATTAAATAAATTGCAACATCCGAGTCATAAGCCCTGAGTCTAGTCGTTTTCCTATGTCACTAGGTGATAAGAAGGCTTAGTTAGACGTCTGTGCTTGCTAAGTTAGAGGCCCTGATTGTAGTTAAACTCCCTGTCAGCAATTGATTTAATCGTCGTAGGAGTTACTTTAGTGGTTATTGTCTACCCCTGACCATATTAAACTTCTAGATTTTCCTTTAGTCGTCGCTTGGGTTCATCGATTTCGGACCAAGCTGAACGCATTTCTTTACCGTCTAACCTTTAGAAGTCTTAGCGCTTAGTTTTTAATCTTTAGTTGGTCGACCGTAGGAGTTTCCGTAGACTTTCCTGATTCATATCCTAGGCGTATGAATGTTTTGATCATCCGACCAATTTCCTTGCCTCGATTCACGAGATCGCCCCGTGACGATCGTCGTCAATTTTCAAACATCGCCATTGCAAAACTTGAACCTTCTGAAAGTATTTTTTTTAATCTTTTCTTCCACTAATTTTAATTTTGTTCAAAATTTTAATATACCTATATTTCATCCTCCTTCATTGATTTAAATTTTTAAAATGTTTGTCGGAATTTTTGAATACTAGCTTATGGTATTTTCCCAGCCTATATTTTTCATACTTATGTAAATGTGTCGTTCTTTCATATATTAGTTTTACTTTTGCCCTGCCCAATTCGATTTATAATTTTTCCTCTTATTTGTGTTATTCGAATGATACGTCGTGTTTACCTTAATATACTTTCAAGACACATGGAATTTCAGCTTTCAGCAAGTTGGACTTTGCTCGTCGTTTTCGCTACTTCAGATTTTTGCAAAATTACTATTTTCATAGCCTCTTCCTGTTTTAGACCCTCCCTGATTTGATTTTAAAGATTTGCTATTCGATCTTGATAATTCCTATGCTAAGTTACTATTATTTTCTTTCCGCTCACCATACACGCTTTTAGAAAAATTTCTAAACCAAATTGAATTTCAATTATTTTTATGTCCGTGCCAGACTTGTTGAGTTCGTATATTAAGAACCATGCGTAAATCAGTTTTTTTTTCATTTTTGGCAAACCCTGGTTCTCTAAAAGCAGTTTCAAATTGATCATTTTAAAATTTTCCATAGCCTAAAGTTTTGAAGCATTTAACATGAGTTTAAATTCTTCCGTTACTTGATTTCATTCTTTGACTTTCAAAAACTTTTGACAACCTTATATTAAATTACTAACGTATAAGATTTCTAAAACCTCGTCCTTGATATTCGTGTAAATGATTTTACTTCCTTTTACATTGATTTTATATAAACCAATAAAACATTTTCTCTTATTATGAATATTCGACTCAAACTTATTTCAACTCGCTTTATCGATCTTCAAATATTTTATACAGATGAGGAATTCCAATTTTTTTTGAAGTACAACAGTTTTCAATTTTGCGTATTTTAACTCATGCTAATTACCCTACTTTCTTTTTCCCCTCCTACATAAACATCACCCTTTTCCCTCAACCTAAACATCACCATTGAGTCAATGTTTCGCCTAACCAAGCTGTCTTCTTGTATTCGTCCTATCTGAACTCGTGCTTATCGATCCTTCCCTCGTCACGCTCTCGACCTCTCTTTATTGCTTAGGCCTTAGGGTCCTTCATGTCTGTGTCAACTCTAAGTTGTTAGTAGACCCTTGGACCTTGGTGAGGTGTCGTAGTGCACGTACCTAAGTTGTGTACGTGGGCTTGAATGAGTGTACCCCCATAGTATATTGATACTTGCCTATTGTGTGGTATATATATATATATATATGTATATATATATGTATATATGTATATATATATGTATATATGTATATATATATGTATATATGTATATATATATGTATATATGTATATATATATGTATATATGTATATATATATGTATATATGTATATATATATGTATATATGTATATATATATGTATATATGTATATATATATGTATATATATATATATTCGGAGTTATTCGTGATAGTATGAAGTTGTTGTGTGTTAGTAGTTATAGATTTTTGTGTGGATAGCTATACTATACTAGGGATGCCTGTGTATATAAGAGTTAGCGTCGAATTATCTAAGTTGTGTATGTAATTAGAAATACTTGTAATGGTTGAAATAAAATGATTGGTAAAGCTATGTGTATGTTAGGTGTGATAATAATAAGTGTACGTATAGTTAAGTAAGTAGGCCTATTGTGGGATCTATATGTTAGCACGTATGAGTGTGTGCTCGTATGTGGGTATGTATTGTGTTTAGACGTAAGTAGTATGTTTTGTTGCCTGAGTATATAAGTGTTATGCATATGGTAGTAGAATTATAATTTTGATTGGTATTGCTTGCTTTACGGGATGTTGCATGCGTGCATACCGTGAGGTATACACGACTATTGCACATCTTAATTATGTACGTGTGGATGTGTTAGTATACTAATTATAGGTAGTAGGCTATGGTATGAATATATGTGTTACATGTGTGTGACTATACGATGAATACGTATGCATGTATTAGGGAGTGTATTATAAATATACGTGTGCTGATGCCTGTATTATTATTATTATGGTATATAGAGTGATTGAATTATGTAAGTATTACCTGACTAAATATTAAGTGTGATTGACCTATGGTATGCATATGGTTGTATTGGTAGATATATATATATATCTATATTATAAAACAGGGATGTTATCATGGGTTTTTGGATAAGAGAAATTGGATAAGAGATATTGGTTATGTGTATATTTGTAAGTGGATATGTGTATTTGTTGTATGTATAAGAGATTTGGTTAAGAGATAATGGATAAGAGATATTGGTTAAGAGATATTGGTTATGTGTAATTGGGTGTGTTGTTTGTAGAGATTGGGTTATGTGTAATTGGGTTTGAGAAATTGAGATATGAGAAATTGGGAAATTGAGTTATGAGTAAATTGGTGTAAGAAATCGTTTTTAAAATTTTAATCCCATCACCTCTGCTCGAAATGGGAGGGAAAATTTTTAATCCCATCACGATTGAGAGGGAAAATTTTAATCACATCACGGCTTGAGAATTATCTTCTATGCGCGCCAAATGAAAGCAGTGCATTTTGATCTTAAGCCCCCTCTTCTACCTCCACGCCATCATCTTCTACCTCAGCTCAAGCCCCCTCTTCTACCTCAGCTCCTCCAGCTCAACGCATCTTAAGCACTTCACGGTTTGACCCCCTCTTCTACCTCAGCTCCTCAACACATCACGGTTTGAGCTCACTCAACGCATCTTTTCTTTTACTCTTTTCTTTTAATTTATTTCACCCCAAATTTTTTAATTTATCCTCTTATTTCAGCTTTGTGAGCTTTGTGAGGTTGAGAGCTTCATCACGTCATCTGCACAATTGGTAAGATTCCAAGAGTGCTCTTCATATTTGAATTTTAACAGGACAAAGCTCTTCAATGTTGCTACTCCCTGTTGGTTAATGACTGTTGGGTTTAGTTAATTTTTGAATGTTGGGTTTGAGTGACAGGATTGGTGAGAATGTTGGGTGAGAATGTTGGGTGTGAATGTTGGGTTTGAATTGGTGAGAATTATCAGTAGTCATCCATTCCAAATCAATAATGTGACTGCAAACAGGAAAATGTTTATATGATATGTGATTCCAATAAATCTATAAATTTGGATGTGATAATGTCAATGTGTGATATGTGATAGCATATGTGATAATGTCAATGTGTGATATGTATGTGATGCCTGTGTGAGTGGTTAGCTATACCTATGGTGTGATATATATATGTGATAATGTGATAATGTGATATGTGATAGCATATGTGATAATGTCAATATGATAATGTTTATTATTTATCAGTGAATTTGGAATACAATATTGAATTTGGAAAATGTTTATTGGAATACATTATTGAATTTGGAATACAGGAATGGATGACTGCAAACTGGAAGTGAACATTTTCCTATAAACATTTTTGAATACTGGACATTATTGAATTTGGAATGGAGAGCTTTGTCACTTCCAATTTCAAATGTTTACAGGAAAATGTTTGCAATAGAGATTTGGATTGAACTTGAATAGAGATTGAACTTGAATAGAACTTAAATTTGGATGTTTTCAATATTTCTTCATTCAAGTTCTTGAATTGAACTTAAATTTGTATTGAACATCTATTGCATTAGATGTTTGCAATAGAGATATTCTGTGTAGATGTTTGCCATTGAACTTGAATTTGCAATTGATGTTCAATACAAATTTAACAATTTTGATTTACATAGAGTTTTTGTATAGTTTTTGTAAACATCCAAACATCCAAACAGTTTTTGATGTTTGGATGTTTGCAAAAACAATTGCAAACATCCAAAAATGATAGTTCTTCATTCATCTATTGTTTTTGTTTGTAATAGTTTTTGCATCCAAACAGGATATCACCAATAATTATTCCAAACTCAGATTTGGAAACAATTGAACTATTAGAATAGATCTTCATGTTTGGAGTTTGGAAACATGAAGAACATGTTTGGAGTTTGTAAACAATTGAACTATTAAAATGATAGTTCTTCATGTTTGTGATATCCTGTTTGGATGTTTGGATGTTTGTATAGTTATTCCAAACAATCAACAATTCTTCATGTTTGGATGTTTTGCAATAGATGAATGAAGGACAATAAAAAATCACATCCAAAATTGTTCAATACATCACTTCTATCACAAAGTTCATCAGAATAGTTCTTCATTCATCTATTCTATAGTTTTTGTTTGTAATAGTTTTTGATGTTTGGATGTTTGCAAAAACAATTTGAGTATGATAGTTTTTGATGTTTGGATGTTTGGATTGATCATTCATCAATTTGATGTTTTGATGTTCTGCATATCCAAATTCTGAATTTAAAGTGATAGCTTCTCACCTCAGTTTTTGATGTTTGAACTATTGCAAACATCCAACTATTTTGAATTTAAAGTCAAAGCTATCAAATTCTGCATATGGATGTTTGGATGTTTGCAAAAACAATTGAACTATTGCAAACATCCAACTATTTTGAATTTAAAGTCAAAGCTATCAAATTCTGCATATGGATGTTTGGATGTTTGCAAAAACAATTGAACTGTTATTTTGATTTGCAAATTTGCAAATTGAAATTTGGATTGATGAATGAAGAACTATTGTGGTAACTGTCCTGATTTTTTATTGTCCTGATTTTTTATTGATCATATAAGAGATTTTTTATTGTCTTTTTTATCTCACATAGAAGGAGATTTGTGATAAACTTTGATCTCAAGGAGCATATAGATTCTTTATTGTCCTGATTTTTTATTGATCTCAAGTAGCATATGTGATTTTTTATTGATCTCAAGTAGCATATTTTATCTCAAGTAGCATATGTGATAACTCAGATTTACATATGTGATCATATGCTGATGTGAGAAATTGATCATATAACATATATTGGATGTGAGTTCTTATGCTGATGTGAGAAATTTCAAGTAGCATATAGCCTATATTATATGATCATATGCTGATGTGAGAAATTGATCATATAACATATATTGGATATAGCATAACAGATTTACATTATCTCAAGTAGCCTAAATTTCAAGTAGCATATATTGGATGTGATTTATTATATGATCATATAACAGCATATATTACAGCATATTTGATTCATATCACCTTTCAAATATGCTGGATCTCTTATTTGATCTCAGTTTAGTTTGTGATAAACTTTGATCTCAGTTTAGATTTTTTATCTCAGTTTAGATATGTTGGATTTGATTCATATCTCAGTTTATTATTGATCATATAACAGATTTACAAACATGAAGAATTGTGAAACAATTGAACTATTAGAATAGATCTTCATGTTTGGAGTTTGGAAACATGTTTAGAATAGATCTTCACCAATAATTATTCCAAACTCCAAACATCCAAACATGAAGAACTATACAAACATCCAAAAACTATTAGAATAGATCAATGCAAACATCCAAACATCAAAAACTATTCCAAACTCAGATTTACATATGTGATTTTTTATTGTCCTGATTTTTTATTGTCAGATTTACATAGAAGTGATGTTGATATCCTGTTAATTTAGATTGTCCTGTGAGTTGTGATGTTGAAGGATGTTGTGATTTACATAGAGTTAGATGTTGGATAAATTTATAAATGATCAACTCAGAGTTAGATCAACATCACAGCTCAGATTTCCTTCAAAAATGTTGATATCCTGTTAATTTCAACTCATATGTAAATCTGAGTTATCACATATGCTGAAAATGTCCTGTGAATAATGTTCTGTGAATTAGAGTGAATGTTGATAATATGTAAATCTGAGTGAATGTGATAATGTCAATGTGTGATATGTGATAGCATATGTGATAGCATATAGCATATGTGAATTAGAGTGAATGTGATAGCATATGTGATAATGTCAAGTAGCATATTAGAGTGAATGTCAAAAAAATTGGTTATCCTGTCAATTCAAACATTGGTTATCCTGAAATGTCTTGCAAAATTGGTGCAAAAATTGGTCAATTGGTTTGACATATGCAATAAAATTGGTTTATCAATTGGTGCATTTTTGACATATTTTTGACATATGCAATAAAATTTTCGTACCAAACATTGCATATATCAATTGCACCAAAAATTTTGTTGAACAATTGACAGGTAAACATATTGCATATATCAATTGGTTTATCAATTGCTTTATCAATTCCTTTGGATAACATTACAAAAGTTGGTGCATTTTGCAAAATTTTTTGACAGGATAACCTGGTTTATCAAAAATTGGTTTATCATTCTATGTCTTGCAAAATTGACATATGAGATATCCTGTCAATATGCTTGATGTGAATGTGAATTTCAGGATAACCAATAACCAATTGACTATCCAATTCCTAATAAGCTTCATTCCTGATAACCTCTTATCAATAACCAATTTTTCAGTTTGAACTTAAACCATGCATTTGAATTTGAATTGATATGCATACCATGGCAAGCTCACCTCATATAATTTTCAGTCCATTTTCAAAATTTTGAATACTTGCTAATTAAATTTGGGTATTCAAATGTCTTTAGCTCACCTCATAAACTATGAATTTTGCTAATTAAAACTGAATATGACATAACCACTATAATATGCCAAATTAAATATAATTAAATATGACAAATTAAATATATCCATGTCAACATTCTCAACTTGCAAAATACTGAAAATTTGAGATAGTCTTGATGTTTAAGTACTCAGAATGTATGAAAATTTTATATATGCTATCAGGATATGTCATGCGATAGTCTTGATAATTACATATGCTATCAGAATGAGATAAATTTTTAAATTTAAATGTATTTAGAATCTTGATATTAACAGGACAATGAGATAATTTTGTTGGTTTTTACAATCTTTATACTTACATATGCTGAAAACTAATATTCTTAAGGATGTAAAAATTGGTTGTATAAGGTTGCAAAATTATCTTGATTCAAGTTTTCATCCATGCTGAAATCAAGATTCAAAATTGCTGACATGCTGAAATCACATATGTCATTCCATTAGATATGAGATAATGCAAATCAAGATAACTTGAAATTTGATTAGATTGGTTGTATATGAGCCATTTAATTTGATTAGATTGCAACTGAATAACAGGACAATGTTTGAATTTGATTAGTTTGATTATTTCATACATTTTGAGAAATTGATTTCTCAAGTTTTTTTGAACTTAATAACAGGACAATTGCATTTCTTTTGAATCATGGAAGTTTGCAACTGAATAACAGGACAAGCTTGAGAAATTGGTAAGTTTTTTTGAACTGAGAATTTTGCCACTGTGAATCATGTGAATCAATTCCATGATTTAATATGAAATTTCTCAAGTTTTGTTGGCAATTGGCAATTCCATGTTTTTTTGAACTGAAATTTGAGTGATATTGAGAATGATTTAATATTGAGTGATATTTGAGTGATATTTGTTTCCCTCCCATACGTATTTTTTCTAATAGGTTTGAGTGATATTTCTTGATATAAAATTCCTGAGTGATATTTTTGAGTGACTTGAGCAATTTAATATCTCAATTCACACATCCATTCACACAAATTTAAATGAAAATGCTATTTATCTCAAGAGCACTGAGTGACTTGAGTGCTTATTTTTTTGATTTTTTTGATTGGTTATCAACTCACATTGATAATTTGCATTCAAAGATTTAAATTGATTTTTTTGATTGGTGCTCAAGGAATATGATTCCAATGAAAATCATTTTTGCTCAAGGAAAAAATCATTTTTGCTTTTGCCATCAAGCAAAAAATCATTCAGATATCCAATTTGATCTGCTTGATTTTGTGGAATTTTGATAGCCAATCTTTCAGATAGCCAATTCATTGGAATTTTTTGCTTGATTTGCTATCTGAATGATTGACCATCAAAATTGGCTTGATCAAGGATTGTCAATCATTCAGATAGCCAAAAATTGGAATTTTTTGGCTATAGCCAAAAATTGGAATTCAGATAGCCAAAAATTTGATCATATAGGACAGCATTCACTCATAGGACAGCATTCACTTATATGGATCAAGGATTGTCAATCATGAATGATTAAGGATTGTCAATCATTCAGATAGCCAAAAATTCAGATAGCAAATCAAGCAAAATTGGCTATCTGAATGATAGCCAATGATTGGCCATCAAGCAAAAAATCCTTGATCAAACCAATCATTCAGATAGCCAATCTGAATGAATTGGCAATCTGAATCATTAAGATAGCCAATTTTGATGGTCAAGCAAAAAATCAAGCAAAAAATCCTTGATCAAACCAGTCCATGCAAAAATATGATTCCAATGAAAATCATTTTTGCTTTTGCCAGTCCATGAATTAGATAGCAAAAATATGAGTCCATTAGATAGCAAACTTTTCCTTTTTTCAGTCCTGTGGCTAAATGATTATCAATGGACTCATTTACTTTTTTAGCTAAATGAAAACAAATCACAGTCACTCATACTTTTGTCCTGTGTCTAACTGATTTCATTTCACACTATACTTTTGTCCTGTGGCTAAAATTTTAAGATTGGACTAAGATTGGCAACATTCAACATAGACTTTTGAAATTTTAGTCCCTGAAATTCAAATATACAAATTTTAGTCCCTGAAATTTAAATATACAAATTTTTTTGCATTTGTTTCCTTTTATATATAGACTCTGAAATTTTTGTCTATGAAGTTGATATATGAATGTCTAAGCTCTACGCTCTGAAATTAAAATAGTTGAAAGTCTATGTTGAAAGATAAACCCAAGTGGGAAGCTCTGCATATGAAGTTGCAATGAAATTTATAATATCATTCTAATATCTTTCAACATAGACTTTTGTATATGTTTTTAATATCATTCATATACCAACATTCATATACCAACATTCACCTTTTGTATATGTTTTTTGAATTTTGTCAATTTTCCTGCTTGCTATTGATAATATCATGGATTTTGCAAGTTTGCTACTTGAAGCATCACATGTATTGCACTGAAATACATGCACTGATACTACAAAATTGCACATGTATTTACATGAAGAATCAATAACACTTACATGTGTTTGGTTTAAATATTTGCAGGACAAATTAATCATGGCTGTGCTTTGAAACTTTTGCACCAATCAATAGCATTTACTGAAACTTTTGCAAAAATCTGAAGAACACACCACTTTGCTTGAACATACATCAAGCTTGCAAGCCAAGGTATTATTGAAAATACATCATGCTTTGCTGTTGATTAATTTGCAGGACACTGTTTTGTCTTATTGAAAATACACCAAACTTTTTTACATTTTCCTTCAGCCAAATGTTCCCAAGTTTGATGTAAATTTCATTATATCCATATTTCAGCAAGCTATTTTGAAATTGAGCTGGCCTTGGATGTAATCCTTGGAAATTGATTTTGACACCCAAAAATGAAATTTGAAACTTTTATTTGTGGGACAACTCTTATCCATTTTGAAACTATTAGCAGGACAATGCATTGCCAGGATTCAAATATGAGAAATGTCTTTAAATATGCAAATACTCAGCAATTGAAATGTCTTCACATTCAGTTGCTGAGTATTAAGTATTAAGAATTAAGAATTTCATTTAGTTCAGCAAATACTAAGCATAACATTTAGTTGACTATATTAGCTGAGTATTAAGAATATTTGCATATTTCATTCAACATAGCTTAGTATTTGCTAAGTATTTGTAAGTATTTGCTGAAGTTCTTATTACTAGCTATATTGTTCTTCATTCAACATAGCTATTTTATTCTTCATTCTTAATACTGAGTATAACATTAATATTTCAAAATAGCTATTTTGTTTTTAATACTCAGCTGTGCTTTTCACCTATGTTCACCTATGAAATATTAAGAATTTCAGATATGCTTTAGTATTTGCAAATTGCTGAAGTTCATAATAGCTTAGTATTTGCTGAGAATTAAGAAGTTCTTAATATTATGTTGAATGCATACATAATTAGCTGAGTATTAAGAATTTCAAATTAGCTGAGTATTAAATGAAATATGCAAATACTAAGCATAACATATTTTGAAGACAAATTATGTGCCCAAATGTAATTCTTAATGTGAGAACTAAATAGGTTGGCTGTCAATATGTGAGTATTAAATGTCAATTTGTTGTTTTTGCAGTGGTTATGTAATTACACTTCAATTTTTGACTATTACTTGATATTTTTGTTTAACAGGGAGAACTTCATTTTGAATATTTCTATCAAGTTTACAATCAAGTTTACAGTCAATTGGAGTAAACTTGATATTTCCATCTGCTATGAATGTGAATATTTCTACCAAGTAACAGGGATTGAGGTAAAATATTCATACATTTACTGAATTGATACTTTATTCAAATGAATATGCCAATTTTGCAGCTTGGAATGTTGGAATATTGGAATGTGCCAATTTTGCAGCTTTAAAAAGTCCAATTTATCTCTATTCATTTTTAGATTTTTAGAATACTGGAATGTAATCAGGATATCCTGACATAACAATGCATTCAAATTTTGTTTTTTATCTATATCTTGCTGCACATTCAGAGATTGGTGTTTTTTATTTGTTTTTTTATTGGTTTTTTTCCATCCTTATATACAAGAATGTATACCTGATAGTGTAGCATATGTAATTTTTAGTGGTTTTTAGAATATTGGAATGTATTCAAGATTGTAACATCCTTATATAGCTCATTTAGATCAAGTTCAAGTTTCAAACTGAAATGATATTCTCAAACTGAAATGAAAATTTCAAACCAATGACAAATTTTTGTGCTTATTTTTCAAACTATTTTGACTGAATATTTTCAAAGAAATTAGAAACATATTCAATTTTGAAACTTGAAAGAATTTCATTTCAGTCAAAAGACTTAAATTTTGCCTGAACTTGAAAATGAGTATTGCTAACATGAATATTGAATATTGCACCTTGCATTTTGAAATTGAATTTTGTCTCATCTTATTTGAATTCAAAATTTCAAATTTTCATTCTAAATTTAAATTGCAACTGCCAATCCAAATAAAAATGCCTATTGCACCTTGAATTTTGTGCGTTTTGTTTTTTGCATTTCACCATATGCTTATGAGAATGCTGTTTAAAAATTATCAGGCAAGTTGATATTTTTGAATCGAGTATTCCATGAAATATTCCTTGAAATATTTTTGAATCAAATTGAGTATTCCATGAAATATTTTTGAATCAATTTCATTTTTTATTACTGTAAAATATATGTGACTGAATTTGATATTCACATATTCATCATTCTCTTCATCATTTTTTGAACTCAATTTTGAAGTGGGATATGCTAAAGTTCAAGTAACTGGATCCTAGCAATATCCTGGGATATGAACAATTGAGTTCAAAATTGGGATATGTGAATTGAATTGAATTGGGATAGCAATATCCTGTCAAGTAACAATTTTGAATATGTGAATTGAATTGGGATTTTGTTTATGAATTGGAATTTTGAATATCAATTTGAATTGTTATATGATATATTCTCAATTTGAATTTTGAATTTGAATTTTAGTTACTTGGACTGGGTAAGCTAAAGTTCAAGTAAATTGGATACATGATATCCTAGAGTTCAAAATAGAGTTCATATCCTGGGTATGCACTCAAGATAATTCTCAATTTTCAAGTAACCTCAACTTTCAAAATTTAATGTTAATTCTCAAATCAAATCAAATCAAATCCTGGGTATGCACTCAAGATTAACCCATTCTCAATTTGAACTCAAGTTCATATCCCAGGACAAGTTCAATTTTGTTATGTTCATACATGATAATTCATATCCCGGGACAGATAACATAACACTCATGAACTGTATGAAAGAGATACAACTTTAAAATCAAGATTGAACTGAAGTTCAATTTTCAAGTTATACTCAAAATTAAATCAACTTCATATCCTGGGATACAGATAATTCTCTATTTCATGTTAAGTTCAAAATAGAGTTCATATCCTGGGTATGCACTCAAGATTGAGATCAACTGAGTTCAAAATTTGCATTTTGAATCAAGTATGTTCACCAAGTGAGTTGTTCACATTACCAAGTGAATATTCTGTTTTCTATTTACATTATATAGGAATTGAAGTCATGATGTATCAAAATATCAAAATACATCAGGATATGTATTTGATATGTCAATAAAAAAATACACTGAAAGTTTTAAGATAAACCAATTCATGGCAGTTGCATTAGAATGAAACTTGACTGAAAGTGCAACTGCTATAAACCAAATCAAAAACTTGACTATTGGCATTGTTTTTCTCAGTTTATATTGGCATTGTCCAGGATTCAAAAATGGATATTGGCATTAATATCAGTTTATTCATTATTCTCAGTTAATGAATATTGGCATTATTTGGGGTTAGTCCAGTTTATATTCTCAGATTGTGTATGAGATTTCTGTGATTTATATTGGCATAGTCTAGGATTAATATTGGCATATTCTAGATTTTTGTGATTTTTCTTAAGTTAGCTATATCACATAAATATTGGCATAGTCCAGGATTCAAAAATGATTTTGATGAATATTGGCAGATTTATGTTGTGTATAATGCCAATATACACAAATCTCATGCACAAATCAGATTTATGTTGTGGGTATTGGCATTATACACAAATCTCAAATATATGCAATGCTAAACTTGATATCCTGTTAATTATGTTGTGAGTTTGATATTTTGATACCATTCAAAGTGTCCTGAGGATCATAGAAGCAATGCTAGAATGCAAAAATTCTCAAGTGATCCTAATCAAATATTCAGATATATGTGTCCTGAGGATTGAGATAATTCAGATATATTCAAAAATTCTCAGGACACATAGAAGTAGCAAAAATTCAAAGATTTTAATGAATGTGTAATTTTTTAATGCTAAACTTGATATCATGTTAATTTTGTATTATCATGTACCCAATTGAATTTCAAAATGTTAATTTCAAAAATGAAGAGCTTGATTATGTAAATGGGAGTATTTTAATTGAACATATACCATATTCTCAAAATGAACATCTAATATACGCTAATAATGTATTTTAATTGTAATTAGTTTGGGCTTAATTTGGATAGGGCTTTAGCTCAACGCAGTAGGATAGAACGAGAACGTGAACAAGAACAACGTAACATATCTCACGCTCTGCCTTCTGACGGTGTGCTTGATATACCTCACATAACACCAGCCATGACAACTTCTCCGGTTGAACAAGAAGATGATGTCTCGGCCTCGCGTAACGATATGATTTCCGGACAAGTTCCTGGACCATCTGTCAGGTCATTATCAACCCGACTGTACATAAAACCTTTTCACCAAGCCATGTATTTTAGTAGTGTTTATTTTTGTGTTTAAATTTGGATAGGGCTTTAGCTCAACGCAAAAGGAGAGAACGAGAACATGAACAACGAACCATATCTCACGCTCTGCCTTCTGACGGTGTCCTTGATATACCTCACATAACACCAGCCGTGACAACTTCTCCAGTTGAACAAGAAGATGCTGTCTCGGCCTCGCGTAATGCTATGATTTCCGGGCAAGTTCCTGGACCATCTGTCAGGTAATTATCAACCTGACTGTACATAAAACCTTTTCACCAATCCATGTATTTTAGTAGTGTTTATTTTTGTGTTTAAATTTGTATAGGGCTTTAGCTCAACGCAAAAGGAGAGAACGAGAACAGGAAGAACGAAACATATCTCACGCTCTGCCTTCTGATGGTGTCCTTGATATACCTCACATAACACCAGCCGTGACAACTTCTCCGGTTGAACAAGAACATGCTGTCTCGGCCTCGCGTAACGATATGATTTCTGGGGAAGTTCTTGGACCATCTGTCAGGTCATTATCAACCCGACTGTACATAAAACCTTTTCACCGAGCCATGTATTTTAGTAGTGTTTATTTTTCTGTTTAAATTTGTATAGGGCTTTAGCTCAACGCAAAAGGAGAGAACGAGAACAAGAACAACGAAACATATCTCACGCTCTGCCTTCTGACGGTGTCTTTGATATACCACACATGACACCAGCCGTGACAACTTCTCCGGTTGAACAAGAAGATGCTGTCTCAGCCTCGCGTAACGATATGATTTCCGAGCAAGTTCCTGGACCATCTGTCAGGTCATTATCAACCCGACTGTACATAAAACCTTTTCACCAAGCCATGTATTGTAGTTGTGTTTATTTTTTTGTTTAAATTTGTATAGGGCTTTAGCTCAACGCAAAAGGAGAGAACGAGAACAGGAACAACGAAACATATCTCATGCTCTGCCTTCTGGCGGTGTCCTTGATATACCTCACATAACACCAGCCGTGACAACTTCTCCGGTTGAACAAGAAGATGCTGTCTCGGCCTCGCGTAACGATATGATCTCCGGGCAAGTTCCAGGACCATCTGTCAGGTCATTATCAACCCGACTGTACATAAAACCTTTTCACCAAGCCATGTATTTTAGTTGTGTTTATTTTTCTGTTTAAATTTGGATAGGGCTTTAGCTCAACGCAAAAGGAGAGAACGAGAACAAATACAAGCAAGCACATCTCGATATATGACTCCTACCAGTGTACTCGACATGCCTCAAATCACATATGCAGTACCAACTTCTCCTGTTGAACATGTATATGAGGTCTCAGCCTCGCACAACGCTACGATATGTGCTGAAGATGATGAACCATATGCCAGGTTATTATTCATAAGAGCTCCTCTGCTTTAATGTAACTTAATTTTATTTAATTATTATGGTTTTATTTTGGCTAGGTGTTTAGCTCAATGTCAAAGGAGAGAACGAGAAAAAGCTCAACGAAACATATCTCGATATATGACTCCTATCTGTATACCTCAAATAACACCTGGATTAACAACTTCTCCAGTTGAACAAGAAGACGCTGGCTCTTCCTCGATCTTCCGAAGTCGGTCAACTCAGCATGGCTCTGGTCCACCAACTCTGGTTGATTTTGGTCGGCACCATCTTGGATTAATGAACATTCCATGCCCTCATTGTTCAGCCTTACACTGGTTGGATGAACAGTTGTCGAAGTCAACTTTGAGAACACATCTTTTTGGAACATGTTGTTTGCAAGGAAAAGTAAAATTGCCGAAACTTAATGAACCCCCTCCATCACTTAGAGAATTATATGATGGTGACAGTGAGGCATCAAAATCATTTCGAATGTATACTCGGGAGTATAATGCAGCTAATGCATTTACCAGCCTTGGTGTGACAATGGATCAAAGATTGATTGCTGGCAGGGGCCCGAACATATTTACAATTCATGGAGAATTACGCCATCGAACAGGATCACTTCTGCCCCAACCGGATCAAACAGCAAGTTATTGTCAACTTTACATATATGATCCGGATTCTGCTATGGAGTTCCGAAGTAATAGAAATCCACATTTGAGCAAGGATGTCTTAAAAATTATTCAAAATTGTTTATCGGGCATAAATCCATTCATCAAACTATATTGTCAGGCGTATTCTGTTTTATCTCAAGCAGATTCATGTGGTCATGATCTTCCTGTATATCTGCATTACAATTCAAACAAGGATCGTCGCCGTTATAACCTCCCAACCGTAGATGAGATTGCGGTTATTTTACCTGGCGATGGCTATCGACCTTCCGGGATGCGAGATATAGTTTTACATCTTCGAGGAAATCATCAATTAATGCAAATCAATGAGACTCATCCTGCATACTTACCATTACACTACGTCTTATTATTTCCTGATGGTCAGCTTGGATGGGAACCTGAGTTGAAGCAGTGGGATCCAGTTCAAAACATAGCATCAAGTAGACGCCTGACTATGTGTGAGTTTTATAGCTACCGTCTGTTTGAAAGACAGAACGAGTATTCTTCAATTTTGAGAGCGGGAAAGTTATTCCAGGAGTTCATAGTTGATGCTTGGGCAGCAATTGAGCAACATCGTTTGACATTCATCAAACTTAATCAACGAAAACTCCGCTCAGAGCTCTATCAGGGTCTTGCAGATATCGATGCATATGCCAGATGCGACCAAATTGGACAACGCATGATACTTCCTTCCTCTTTCACTGGCAGTGCACGTCACATGTTTGAAATATTTCAAGACTCGATGGCTATCACACGTTATAACCAGCACCCGGATATTTTTCTTACCATGACCGCAAATCCAAAGTGGCCAGAAATTACTTCGGCTCTACTGCCCAATCAAAAGGCTACCGACCGTCCAGATTTAGTCGCACGTGTATTTGAGTTAAAAAGAAAGGCTTTGATGAAGGAGATTGATGGCAATAATGTATTTGGAAAGAAAGTAGCACATGTATTTACAATTGAATTTCAGAAACGGGGTCTTCCACATATGCATGCTCTTTTCTTTCTTCGTGGACCCGATAAGATTCATACATGTGATCAAGTGGATAGAATTGTATGTGCTGAATTTCCTGATCCTGCTCAAGATCCTGCATTATTCGATACTGTGTCAAAATGTATGGTACATGGACCATGTGGTGCTCGGAATCCAAATGCCTCATGCATGGAAAATGGTAAGTGTACTAAGAAATACCCTCGAAATTATGCAGATGCAACAACCTTGGATCGTGATGGATATCCTATTTACCGTCGTCGTAGTAATGGGCATCTATATACTGTAAGGGGGCATCAGGTTGATAACCGCGATGTTGTGCCGCACAACAGGTATCTCTCAAGGCGCTTTAACTGCCACATTAATGTTGAAGTTTGTGCCGGGGTAAGATGTGTGAAGTACATTCATAAGTATATTTATAAAGGTCATGATCGGACCACAATGGTATTGGGCGCAGTAAATGAGATCCAACAATACCTTGATGCAAGATATATTGGACCACCTGAGGCTGCCTGGCGAATATTCGAGCATCCTTTGCATCAAGAGATTCCGGCAGTTCAAAGATTGATACTTCATTTACCAGGGCAACACCGTGTTATTTTTGATCCAGATGAAGATGTAGATGCAATAAGGTCTAGGGCTGAAAATGATAAGACAACTTTGACTGAATTTTTTACATGTTGTGCTTTACATGAGTCTGCGCATGATCTCACATATCAAGAATTTCCCCAAAAGTTTGTGTGGCATTCGTCAACAAAGGTCTGGACTCCAAGACAATCTGGATATGCCATTGGCAGAATGTATTTTGCCTCCCCTAATTCTGGTGAGAGATTTTATCTACGGTTGCTACTAACAGTTGTTAAAGGGCCAACATCGTGGGAAAATTTACGCACATTCAATTCGATCGAGTACCCTACATTCAAAGCAACATGTATTGCAAGAGGTCTTCTTGAAGATGATTCCGAGTGGAGACAATGTCTTGCCGAGGCTTCAATTATGAAAACAGGATATCAACTACGAAGACTGTTTTGTATTATTCTTATCGAATGTGTGCCGATCGACCCCCTTGCATTATGGAATGAATTTTCAATGCACATTTGCGATGATCTTCCACATAAATTGCAAACTTTATTTGCAATTTCTACCCCAACTCAGGGCCAACTTGAAGATTATGGATTATTCCTTATCAATGAATTGCTTGAGGAGTATGGTAAGTGTCTATCCGACTTTCCACCAATGCCACTTTCTGCTGGAGATTGGAATGAAATTGTTGGCAATAGATTGTTGCATGAACATCAGGAACTTATAAATAAAGCGAAACAATTGGATGCACAAAAAGACATTGATTGCCTCAATGATGCACAACGCAATGCTTATTTAGCAATTACTTCATCAGTATTTGAAAATAAAGGTACTACATTCTTCTTGAGCGGTGGTGCTGGAACTGGAAAGACTTTTTTGTACAATGCAATAGCAACAATGTTGCGTAGTCTTGGAAATATAGTTATCACCGTCGCGTCTTCCGGTATTGCATCATTGCTACTTAGCGGAGGTCGGACTGCACATTCCACATTTCGTATCCCGTTAGATGTGCATGATACTTCAATTTGTAATTTTAGCAAGCAATCCATGCAAGCTCAATTGTTCAGAAAAGCAAAACTTATAATATGGGATGAAGTACCTATGCAACATCGGCACTGTGTTGAGGCAGTGGATCGATCGTTACAAGATATGTGTGATAACCCCAGAGCATTTGGTGGTATTACTGTTGTTCTTGGTGGGGATTTCCGACAAATCTTGCCCGTCATACCAAAGGGGGTTCGAGAAGAAATTGTTGGTGCCTCATTGAGACGATCTTTATTATGGTGCTCTGTACAAGTTTTGATCTTGGATCAAAATATGCGGTTAAATAACTCATCGGTTGAGAATGCAAATTTTGCAAAATTTATTTTGGAGGTATTTTATTTCATGACTAATTTAATTTTACTTACTATTTTTATCTTAGCCATTCCTTCACTAAAATTATATCTATATGTATTAGGTTGGGACAAATCCTACAGAAGTGGTAGCACTTCCTTCTAACATATTCAGGTGCAAGGATTTAAACGAGTTAATACTTCGAATTTATCCGCAGCTTGATATTGAGGGTGCCGTGACTCCGGCATACCTTACTGAACGAATAATTCTTTCTGCACGGAATGATGATGTTACTTTTATAAATGCTGCTGCATTAAACATTTTTCCGGGACAGAAGATTACGTATCAAGCTGCAGACAGTTTTTCTGAAAATGATGAAACCGATCCAACCATTATGAATAGATATCCAACTGAGTACATAAACTCTTTGGATCCTCCTGGGTTGCCACAATTTACACTTGAGCTTAAGGTTGGTTGTCCTATTATTTTATTACGAAATATTGCACCAAAAGACGGGCTCTGTAATGGCACTCGATTGATGGTTGTCAGATGTGCATCACGTGTCATTGAAGCTCAAATTTTAAATGGGGATAAAGCCGGTTGTTTTGTGTTTATTCCAAGAATATCTTTGTCACCATCGGCTACAGAATTACCTTTTCATATGACAAGAAGGCAGTTTCCTGTCCGTGTGACATATGCTATGACGATTAATAAAGCCCAAGGACAATCTGTAAAATTCGTTGGAGTTGATTTGCGGACCCCAGTTTTCAGTCATGGACATCTTTATGTTGCACTTTCAAGGTGCACATCTTTTGATCGTGTATGTGTCCTTCTTCAGCCCAACATAAATAACACAGTAAACATCGTTTACCCAGAAGTTCTGCTATGATTTCCAATGTATGATAAAAATTGTATGTAAGTTTTTTAACTCTCTTTCTTTACATTGTTTTATTTATATTATTTGTTTAAATGATCTTTTAAAAAATTATTATCGATTGTTGTCTAACATGCAGGTATAGCATTATCATACGTTACCAAGCTCTAAAATGTGGACCCACATTACCATATATGGCAGGGTAAGAAATTTTTTCCTTTACTACATTTCATTGCATGACTTAATAGTTTTCAGTATGCATTGTTTGATAAAATATGGTTTGTATTTTTATATAGATAGATGATGATGCAGATTTGGCAAAAACTGTAAGTTTCTTATCATAATTCTACATTATATTTTTAATATACTATGTTTGCATTAACATTTTTCTTCTCACAGGTTCTGTTACTTCAAAATAATCACATAAATGTCAGGCTACGGGGTTATATCGGATTTTGTTTTGATAAGGTATGCATACCGTTACAAACATTCCCATTTTGAAATTAAAAATTATTGACTGTTTATTATTATTATTATTATTATTTCCAGCAAATTGCTAAAAGAACTTTACAAGCAACGGCGACGAGTCACATTGAAGACAAAGCAATCTTCTTTTCAGAGGTAATATAAAAATCTTAGATTTTGTTTTTCAAAATATCCTCTTCATTGACCATCCAAATACCTTTTTTGTTATAGAAGTGGAAGATGGTTCTTGCCGAGCTTGCTTGGTTCCAGAAAGCACGACATCCACCACTCCAACGAAAAAAGGTAAATAAATGTATAAATTTAAAATTTTCCATATTTTCAAATATTTATTAATTTTTCTAGGAATTTTATGTTCTTAATTTATCTAGGTTATTGCTCATCCCATTAACTCTCCACTTTGGATTGAGCTTGACACATCATCTTTTTATAATGTGATGATGAAAAGGTTTTCTGCTTAAACACGATGAAGGTAATAAAAGTGAGTTGTACAAAGTAATTAGATATTTCTTCGTTTCTAATTTTTCTATTCTAAGCTATGATTTTATTTTTAATTTTCAGGACACACAGCCCTAGCTTCAGATGTAAATTTTGTTGGTTTTAAATGCCGGTGTGAGAGATGGTGTTTTTGAAATTGGACTGCATGGTTGTTCAATCCAAAATGTATTTTTGTGTATATTTGTTCATAGTTAAGGGTTTTTTCTTTTGGCATATAGTTTAGGTTGTGTGATATTATAAGTCGATGTAAAAAAATGTTGTCTTAAGTCCTGAAATAGTTCTCTTTCAATTTTATGACGTTTTAGGTTTTGGATTTGCAAGTAGTATTCTTAATACGAAGGCGGGCAAAGTAGACTGAAATGCCTAAAATAGTTCGATTTGAATTTTATGTTGTTTCAGTTTTTGGATTTGCATGTAGCATTCTTGATACGAAGGCTGGCAAAATATACTAACCACTAATTCATAGTGAAATTTTGTGCTTGGCATATCAGTACAAGAACTTAAATACAATTTTCCATGATAATGACAGGTATGTGTATCGCTATGTGAAATTTGAACATGGGTTCTAAGGAAAAATATGCTATCACATAATGCATCCAAATTTTAGTACTATGCCGAAAAGTTAGTCAAAAATACATCTAAAAATTAAAGGATAATAACTGCTATGGAGTTGCCTCTACCGTCAAAGGGTGTTTGGCCACGAAGAATTTCCCATGGAACAATGCGAGGATCCTGATTAAGATCTGAATACACCATTCCAAGAAATACATATGCTGTGCAATCATCAGAACATGATGCAAATTGATTATGACTTACTAGCTACATATGTGGTCCTGAATTGGGATGTTTTGCTCAATGGGAGGAAGAGAAGGCTTGATTATGGTGTGGTGGTGAGTTTTCTATTTTCAAGTAATGGTTTTGTTTTGAAGTTCAGGTTTCAGGGTTCTATTTTCAAGCAATGGTTTTGTTTTGAAGTTCAGGTTTCAAGGAGCAAGAATCCTGAATCTCTATCAATCTCGCGATGCACATATTCTACAAGATGAAGACCAAGGTACTGCAAAACAATCAATCAAATCCTTTGTTTTCTCATAAAAATCTGTTCTTTATCATAAAATCTGTTCTTTGATGGTGTTAGGGATGATGAGTCCAGTGCTTCATGTATTTGATATTATTTTTGACTTCTGTGAAGGTTATTATTATGATGATTGAATGTGAGCATCAGAATTCTGTGGAGGTTATTATTTTTGAATGTGGGAAGTATCAATCATCCTATTTTGAATTTGAGTGTAACAGTGTTATATGTGAACATCCTATGTGAACTCAATCTTGCATAATTCATCCTATGTGAACATCAGGTGAGAGATATTATTTTTGAATGTGAAGAATTCTGTGAAGGTTATTATTGTAAGCATGAATAATTATGATGATTGAATATGAGCAATAGCAAATTTATTTTTGAATTCTGTGAAGGTTATTATAATGATGATTGAATGTGAGCATCAGAATTCTGTGAAGGTTATTATTTTAACAGGATTTCAAAGTTCAAATCAGGATATAAAATGAGTTCAAAGTTCTGTGAATGATTAACATGTGAACTTGAAGTTCTGTGAATTATCATGTAAAAATCATGTTAATGATTAACAGGATAGCAAGTATCAAGTATCTTGAATTATCTCTAATTATATGTGAACTTTACATGATAATTCCTGTTAAGTATCAAGTAAAGGATATCCTGTGAACTTTACATTATTTTCAATATTTGTGAGTTAATGTGAATGATTAGTGAATGATACATTATTTTTTGAATGTATATGTGAACTTTACTTTATTTTCAATATTTTCAATATCCTTTGACCTTTACATTCCTGTGAATGATTAGAGATATGTGAACTTTTCACAGGATATCAACATTTTTGAATGTTAATGTTACTTTTCACAGGATATCAACATTTTTGAATGTTAAATTTCACATATAAGTTCAAATTTATAATTTCACATATAATTTCACATATAATTTTTGAAATTAACAGGATATCAAAAAGTTCACATATAATTAGAACTTCAAGTATCATGTAAAATTGAACTCATTGTTATATTCTTGATAATTCAGGATATCAACATTTCTGTGAATGATTTTTACATGTTATCCTGTTAATTCAAGATACTTGATACTTGCTATCCTGTGAATGATATCCTGTGAATGATTAGAGATAATTCAACCTCAGGTGTGTTAGTCATTCACTTGCTATCCTGTGAAGAATACTTCCCACTTGACTCAAATTGAAGTGAGTTACCAACAGATCAAGTGAATTCAAGTAGTCCAAAACACAAACTAAAATTGCTATCCTGTGTTAGTCATTCCAAAACACCAACTTGATTCACCAACATATAATTCTTCACAGGATAGCAAGTCAAGTGGGAATGATTAGAGATAACACCAACTTGAATGTGGGAAGTATTCACCTGAGGTTGCTATCCTGTGAATTATCATGTAACGGATATCCTGTGAACTTTACATTATCAAGTATCAAGTATCCTGTGAAGTATCTTGAATCATTCCTTTTAATTCACAGAAGTTCTGATAATTCAGGATATCCTGATTTATCATGTAAAAATCATGTTAATCATTCACTGAGTTCAAAGTTCAAAGTTCTGTGAATGATTAACAGGATTAACATGATACTTCAAAGTTCTGTAAATCCTGTAAATATACTTCTGGAAGGAAAATCTTTGAAATCCCAGGATTAACAGGATTTACAGGATTTTTGAAGTAAATTAATTTTCAAAGTTAATTTTAGATATCCTGTTAATTCAAGTTGAACTTTGAAATCCTTAACTTTGAAGTATATTCCTGTTGATTTTATCTAAAATTCAAATTTCTAATATACTTCAACTATTTTAATTTGAAGTATAATTCAAATCCTGATAATTCAAATCTTGATATCCTGATTTCTAACATATCTTGAATATACTATGAAATTTATTGAAGTATATTCATGATGATTTCAAATTTTCAATATATATTAGAAATATGCAAAAGAAGTGATTGCGAATGGAATACAAAAGAAGTATATTCATGTGGATGCAAGATTGGGGTGACACACAGTTTTAACAGGTTGGGAAGAGAAGGTTCACGATGTGTGCATTCTTATCACCACAAAGTGTGCATTCTTATCCTGCTTCTCTGATGGTGCATACATAGACATGTGAAACAAAAGTTACCTTGCTACTTTTATGTTGTCTTCTTCTAAAGTTTGACTATTATTTCAAGACTGGGCTCTTTTTTTGCTTCAGAAATGTGAAACTTGATTTGCTGCCCTGAACGAACATATATGGTCAACACTTAACAAGATTGGTTGTCAATCTCTTTACAAGATTGGTTCCTGATGTCCGCAGGTGTGGAGACAACACGACATTTCCTGTTGGAATGGTTGAGTTACACATATAGATACATTCCGGTTGTTCTATTGGATGTCATCCCTCAACGGTTGAACTGGAGACCTCCCAGCTATTTTGGTCGCAATGACCTTGAGACCCTAATGCCTCAGATTCCGCTGCTGACTGTGTACATTTTCTCCCATAGTTCGTGTATAACCTGTTTTAATCCAGAACCAAATTTTTGTACGTCTTTTTGTTGTGTTGCAGTTGTTGTTATGAGATGTAAATACATGATGTTAACAAGATGCTTCCCAAAAAAATTTTATGTGCATATTTATCATTAGCATGTACTTCTCATTAGCAAAAAACATCATGTTAACATGATATTTCTCATTACCATGTTAACAGAATGCTTCATTCGCATGTTTTTTTAAACAGGATGCTCTCATTTGTTAACAAGATACTTCTCATTAGCATGTACTCTCTAATACAGGATGTTTTTTGACATATAAATAGCATATAAATTTTTTTGACATACATGTCTATTAACAAGATGATAATGATAATGATAATGATAATGATAATGTTTATGTGTCTTTCTAAAAAAATTCTCATCTGTAAGTTCTCAAATTAGCACCCAAATTCATGTTAGATAGGCAATGTTAGATAATGGTGCTCTCATCAAGGGCCCCTTACATGTATTATGATGAGAACTAACAATGTTAGATATGGGTGTTCTCATCTGAAAGTTCTCAAATTAGCAACCAAGTGAAATTTTTTTGAACATTGTAATAAAGTTTCTAAACAATTATGCAGGACATTCACTCTCAATTTTTTTTTCATTTCATGACCTGCACAGTTTTTTTAAACTATTGTTTTAGCACAATTGTGCAGGTTAACTTGATCCATGACTTATAGTTCAATTTTATTTGAACTTTGATGTATTAGAATGTAGTAAAAATATTGAACTTTTAGAAACTGAGGCAATTGCAGGTAGTAAAAATGTTTGTATGGGACTGTTGAAAAAACTTTTTTTTCCATTTGCGTTTATTACTGTACTTTTTGTTCGTGAAGACTTCTTTAATGTTGCCTGCAATGCATGGAAAGATTACTCCCGTGGACACTTTTGTGGCTTTTTGATTATGCATGTAATGATGTTGAAAGAATCTTACTTTTTTGGTACCATACTAGCAAATTTTGGTCCTTTGCTAATTGAATTTTGGCATACCTATTAACACAATATTGTCACTTAACGAGCATATATGTGAGATGATGCATCAATTTTGGCATTTAAGCAATCATTTTTTGGAATTTTGTTATATAAGCATCTTAGGGAATTTTTGGAACATGCTATGGATAATGATTAATTAACAAGACATTAATCATAGAGGATTAACTGAATATTCTTTTGTGAGAATATTTGATATGCATTTTGTTACTTCGGCACATCCATATTTTTTGCACATCATCTTTTTGTGTTGAACATATTACTAATGTTATTTATATAGGTGATGTTACTTGCTGAGTCGTGTAGCTCACTCTAAAGATGTTGGGGAACTGAAATTTTGTGAGAAAAAAATTTGGATGTCCATTTCTCTCCCAATATTTTGGGTTGAACTAAATCTTGATGGATTTATGGGTAGAACTAAAAATTTTTGGAGAATCAAATTCTATGGGAAGAAATTATTTTTGGGGAAACTAAAATTTTTGAAAACTAAATAACTTTAGGGGAAACTACAATTTTTAGGGGAAACAAAATTCTCGGGGAAGAAAATTTTTGGGTGAAACTAAAATTTTTGCGAACTAAATAACAATGGCGGGAACTAAATTTTATGTGCTAACTACATTTTGGGGAGACCGCCGGCCCTTAAGCTAGATGGTATCCCCCCTCCCTCTTATGTAGTAGCGACCCGAGATCTAATCCCGGTCCCTCTGTGTTACCAAAAAAACTAAATTTTGGGGAGAACTAAATAACTTTTCGAGTGAACTTTAATTATTGCCGGCCATTTAAATTTTGGGAGAAACTAAGATTTTTGGGGGAACAAAATTCCTTGGGATGAGCTAAATTTTTGGGGGAACTAAGATTTTGAGGGGGGGATTTCTAAAATGAATCATGTCCACATTTTCAGGGGAACTAAGATTTTGAGGGGGGAATATCTACAATGAATCGTGCCCACATTTTCGGGAGAACTAAGATTTTGAGGGGGAACTATCTAAATTGAACCGTGCCCGCGGGCACGGGGTATGACTAGTATACATATATATAATGGAGTGGTATTGGTATATGTATGAATGTCGTGTTACGTATATAGAATATTCTGATGTGTGTATTGAGTCTCACTCAAGCTTGAGTGAGTATACTCTAAGTATATTGAATGAATGTTTGTAGTTTGAATATAGCAATGTTTGATGTATGAATAGTGATAGGAGTGTTTGTGCCTGGTTGTGCTACGCACATGATTGTGGGTCGCTACGCCAGTATATAGTTATAGGTGCTGGTCTTGTGGTATAGTTACTTACTAAGGGCTTGTTGTGTGAACATATGTGTACTAGCTAAACTAGGTGTGTTGGTGTGCTAGTTATATATAATGGTATGAATGGTATGCGTAAATGAAATGTTAGCGTGTATGGGTGTGCACCATGCACGGGTAAGTATGTGCTTAGTTATAGGAATTGATGACTATGATATATGTGGCGTGTCGTAAATACAGTTATAGGACCGTACGTAATGTGAATGTATGGTGAAATAATGGAATGCATTGAATGACTATATATATTATGAAACTATAGTAGTGGTGAATATATATATATATATATATATATAGTGAAACTTGATTAATTATGGTATGGTGTGATTACATGTGTTGATGTGTTTAGTGTTGGATGAATACTAGGGATTATCAGAGGGTAGTATACCCATGATGTCTGTACATAGGTAGCTACATATAGGTAGAGCAATGATTGTATTTGCTAGGTGTGAGACTATCCTTATATGAGTATCTGAAATATTGTTTGTGTTAGGTAAGTAGTAGTTATATAATGGATGTATGTTTATATAAATATGATTGAAATACATGTATGAAATTGACTGACTATAATAAGTATAAATATATGACGTACGTGAATGTATATATATACGTGTTGGTAGTGTTTATGTTTAACTACCTAGTGCGTACATGAGCACCTGTAATGACTATACCTGGTTGAATTATAATATGACTTGATTGGGGTAGTTACTAGAGTGACTAGTTATATTAGAAAGTCCGAGGACGGACTTTATTCTAAGGTGGGGAGGATGTAACGACCACTTTTCGTTGTACGTTTTTCGTGCACGTGCTTTTGGCCGTGCACGTGTTTGTTTTAGACTTTGTTCGTTGCGAACACTTTCGTGTGAATGCCGTTGTGAACGTCTCTGAGAGTATTAAATAGTGGCACTAAATTGGAACGACGTTTCTCGAGTCGTTTTCCCACAATTTAAACTTATTCGATGAGACGTGGCGATTTTCACTTTTGACGGGAGACGTTTCCATTTTTGGTTTTGTCGTCCGACGTCGAAATTGAGATCCATCTTCTTAGTTAGCTCACATTCGTCGTCACGATCACCACGATATTTATTTTATAATTTTTGGAGTTTATTTGACCACTTTTATATTTTTAACAAGTTTTATATTATTTTTAATAATTAATTTATAAATTATTTTCGGCCAAATAAAATTTATTTGAGTTTTAAACGTTTTAAAGAATTTTTAAGCAAATTTCCAGCTCATTTGGACCAAGTCAAACCCTTGGATGAGTTGGAGTAATTGAATTTCAAATTTTAAATTATTTTAATATTCTAATCCTATTAGATTTAGCCCTAGACCAAGTCAACCCATCTATACTATATAAGCAACCCCTAGGAAGACCTATTTTCACAAGAAATTAGCCCTAGCCTCTTCCAAAAGCAAAATTGGACGTTGCGACGATTCGTCGCAACGTTGCGACGTTCAACCCCCGACCTGACCGAGGAAAACCGCTCCGTTCCCCCGCTCCGACCGAAGCCCCGCCCCGCTGCTATCGCCGCTCGCATCGCACAGCAGCGCCCGCTCCGTTCCCTCGGTCTGACCGAGGGACAGGCCCGCACCCGCTTGTCGTCCCGCTCGGCACCGTCGCCCGCTTGTCAACCCGCATCGCTCCGCATCTGATCGACCGCCCCGCCCGTAGCGACCGACGCTTGCAACGTTGCAACGTTGCAACGTCGCAGCCCCGCTCTCTAAGCGCACGACCGACCGCTCCCATCGATCTGACCGAAGGAAGCGCCCGAACCCGCCGCTGTGACCGACCCCCGCTGCTGCACAGCCCCGTTCTCTCGCAGCGACCGAGGAATTCTCCCGCATTGGAGGGGTACGACCGAGAGTCACTCGTCGCAACCACGCATCCGTCGCACCACTTGCCTCTGTGGGCCCCCCAAGTTCTCCAGAGGTATTGTGGGTTCCCCAAAGGTCCCTAGGACTACTGTGGGCCCCACCCAGGTGCGTTCTCTTCAACGACTTGCCGCGTACGACGTCGTCGAACGTCGTAGCCCGTCGTCTCACGTGCGAGCTTTGGAATCTGGAATCGTCGCCCGGGTTGATTGCTCTGAAATTTCCAGCGAGGAATCTAATTGGAATCTGGACTTGGAGCGCGATCTTATTATTCCAACCCCCGGCGTCACTACCCGACGCCGGTGTAGCTTTTGCGTCGTGTTGAGGTAACGTTTTGCACCCCTAGGACCCCCAACCCAATTGCATGTTAACCAAGACTAAAAATCAGTATTTTAAAGTATTTTAAATGTTTTAGCCATCACTAATCAAGATTAATAAAACGGATGTAGGCCGGTGGACTTGTGCACGTAGGAATCGTGACTTTGGACTCGTTGGACGGTGTTTTCTTGACGTGATAGTTGCAGGCAAGTGAAACTTGCCAACTCTTGTGTAGGGCCATGTTTTTAGGCCACTTCCTTGCTTTTAGCGTAAAAGAGACTAGTCAGTGAAATGATAGCTGGCTAGACGCCTACTTGATCTAGTTTGACAACGAAACTAGATCCGTCACCTAAATGATCTAGCTTGACAACGAAGCTAGATCCAACCCTTAAACTTGTCATTCATGCATGCTAAACTGTCACGTTTACTTTTCCTTACCTGTACGCCTTACTACTTGTCATGTCATGTCATCCATGCATTGAATGTCGCATTGGTAGCACACGCTACAATACTTGTACTTGTACTCCCTTGACTGGCTAGGTGCACCCCTAGACCAGCAAGGCAAAACACTTCCTGGCTCGTGTTCCAGAAGCGAGCATTCCCGTTCGGGGGTAAGGCCCTGGCTCGACACACGTGGAGGGGTAGGGATAAATGTTCACTTGAGCTTAGGAGTTGGCCCGCGCAGCCACTCTAGCCAAAAGACGGAATCTCTGTGCACGAGGTGCTTACTTTCCTTGTCTTGTACTTGTCTTGTGAATGATTCATGTAATAATTGTCATCCATGCCATGCCATGCTCGTACTTTACTTTACTTTACTTTACCTGCTGCACTCATACTTTAGCTGCCATGCCATTGCATCATGCTAGAACTGCTAGGTTGCTCTTACTTGTACTTTCAGTTTCACTTGCACAAGTCTTCCAGACTTGCTGACATGTGCCCCTTTCTCTTTGGGTGTCACATGTTAGACCCTGAGCCAGAGACAGTTGTTGAGGTCGAGGTGTTGCTGACGCTGAGCCTGAGCCTACGTCCGTCGAGGAGTTCGTAGACACCGGAGACCAGTCTTAGAGACTGATTTTACTTGCTTTGCTTTAGGTTGCTGTTAGTTGTCGGTGCTTGCACCATTACTTTGTTGTTGTACTTTGTACTTTTGTTGGCCATGCTGGGCCTCTTTTAGACTCTTTTATTTCAGCCTGGTGGTTTTTTCTGCGATGTTGAGATTTATTATTATGGATATTCTGAGATGTTTCTTTTGTCTCTTTCGTTATTATTATCTTTGTTTCGTTTCGCGTTGCAAGGACCTGCAGTTTAAATTTGATTGACGCTTATCGGACTTGCAGCTTTGTAGCTTCAAGTCTGAGCGGACCTTCTCACGCTTCGCCTCCACGTTTTTGGGAAGCGGGGCGTGACATAATGCTTTTCAAAAAATCCTTTAAACAAAATAAAGAGTAGCAAGAAAGGATTTTGAAAAACGTTTAGCCAATAAAACAAGAGTATGATCTTTAAAAAAGTAGTAATAGAATTTTGCAAGATCACAAATAAAAATAGAATTGGCTAGAGAGAATGAGAGCTTTGAATTTAAGAGCGTTTGCACGAGAGATTTTCTTTTCAATAGATGTTGTGTTTTTCTCAAAGGAAATTCGCTCTTATTTATAGGGAAAATTCTGAGATTTGAAATTCAAATTTTCTTTGACTTTTGTCCCAAAAATCACGGAGAAAATCACTCAACGAATTTTCAAAATTCAAATCAAAATGTCAGAATTTTTACAGCTGGTAGTCGACTCCCTCATGTAGGTAGTCGACTCCCAGAGTGTTTCAGGGAATCTCGAATCTCAGCTGGTAGTCGACTCCCTACTGTTGGTAGTCGACTCCCTACTGTCGGTAGTCGACTCCCAGAGGAGTTTTTCCTGCAACACTTCTAGTCAGACAGGTAGCTAACTCCAGGGTGTGTGGAGTTTCACTACGGAAGTTATAGGATGACTAGAGAAAGCTTTTAAAACATTTTTGAAGATATAAAAAGATTTTCAAAAAGGTTTTTCAAATTGTTTTTGTTCGTGTGTTTTGTCTATATGATTTGGCTTTAACAAATACCCTAAAGAGACATGACACACTCACTATAGACTTAGGACATGTCTTCGGAAGCTTGATCAATTTGATGGAGCAGAGTGAGCTTCGTTTGAGCTTCTTGTTCTGTTTGAGCTTTGAACTTCATCATTTGACTTAGCCACGTTTGTCCTTGTCTTTGAGGGTAGATTTGTGTTTCTTTGAGTATGAGTAAAGCTTCGCATATTCTGCACACTTAGGTGTAGTGTAGTTAGTACATTAAGCTTTCATTTGGTGTGCTCATCATCAAAATTACTTGGGATGGAATACAATTTCCATCACTCTCCCCCTTTTGATGATGACACCCAAATGAAAAAAATGAAGTAAGTTTAAAAATGAAAGTACATTAAAGTATACTTACTCCCCCTGCTTTGATGCTGTTCTCCCCCTGCATCGAAGCTGTTAGCAATACAATTCATATAATTTCATTTTTGAAATTTATATATTTTTCTCCCCCTTGTCATCAACAAAAACAAAAAATTTCAAAAGATCATAATATAATCAGGAGAGGAATTTAATTTCATATGCCTGCAAGAGAGATGTTAGTTTATAGGAACAACTAAAGTATTGCATAGAGGATAAGTTCATGATAGGTAGCACCATACGATAAAAGTTATTACAAGCCATAAGTCTTAAGGACATAGTTTTAGAGAATCATTGTTTTGAAAGAGAACCATTGTTTATGAGAGAAGCTAAGGATGACCGCTGTTCTTCTTCAGTTCCTTGATCTCTTCAAGGATCATAACAAGTGTTTCCTCAGTCATCTTGTTGCTTTTCACGACGATCACCTTGATGTCGTCCATCTTTTGATTGAGATCTTCAAATCCTTTCTCTTGTGAGATCTTCAATTTTCCAATCTTTTTTAGAAGCATTTCTTGAATCTCAAGAATATACGCCGGTGCTGCTGCTGCTTCTTCTTCTTCTTCGCTTCCTTTTTCTTCTTCTCCTTCTCCTTCTTCTTCAGAATCTGAAACCACAATTTTCTTACCTTTCCTAGAGGATGAGGATCCTCCTTCAGCTGCAAGTCTTTCTTCAGGGATGTTCTCATCAAGGTTATGGTGAAGATTCATTCTACCAAGTGCATGAACATCAAAAACTCGAGCCGGTTCTAGAATAGAGGTTTCATGATCCAAAGGCACATTATAGCTAATAAACAATATTGTGAGATAGTGCCCATGAGCTAAAGTGGAAGAGGGTTTATTTGAAGAAGATGAAGCAAGTATAGAATCCATGATAACTTTGGCCCAATTGATGCGAATGTTACCTAGTATAGCATAGATGCATTTGGCTTGCTTTTCTGATAAGATCGAATGACTTCCAAACTTTTGAGTGATATTATAGGATAATATATTTGCCAAAATTCTTGCCGGATAGCGAAGATCGCTACATGGCAGTTTAGTCTGAAAATGTCGTCCTGGCAAATACATTCTCTCTAGAATATTTCCTTCAGTCATTTGTACTTTATCAAGAAGCATGCCAGAATATGGGATTCCTAGGGCTTCTCCTAGAGATTTGACAGTAATGGCAAGCTTGGTGTCAAGTACTTTGGTTATAAAACGGCTTTTAACAAAATCGTAGTCCATGTTAGCATAGATCAAGTGCACAAGCCTTGGATATCAAAGATAGGTATTTTCAGATGAGAATAGGTTGGCCAAGTTCTGAAAATCCAGTAAGCTATCAATGCCATAATTTATAACATCATTAAGCTTAACAAATCGTTCATGTAAGATGGGTTTCTTAGTGACCTTAATGAATTGTTCATAAGTGGTGGTCTTGAAAAGATAGGGTAGAATGGTTTCTTTTTCAGAATCAATTTCAGATGATGTTTTTCTCTTCTTGGTGAAAATTCCTTTGATAGGCATCTAGAAAGAGTAAAAATAGTATTTTTACAATGCTAGATAAGCAAGAGAAAAGAAATAATGAAATAAAGATCATGAAGTAAAAAAAATTTTACCTTGGGTGAAGTTTGGAAGAGATGAAGTTTGGAGGAGCTTCAAATGAACCAAGCACCAAGAGAATTCTCAAGAGAGGAGGAACAAATGGGGTAGTCGGCTACCTAGGGTTTCTCTTGGGGGGTTTTAATCTTTGGATGAAAGATGGAAGGAATGAGGGCCTTAGGATCAAGAGATGAAGGGTTAGGATGAAGTTTTAGCTTATTGGGTATAAGTTGCCTTGAGGATATGAACCCATTTACTCAATAGAACCCATTAGGAGTTAGTCAAAAATAAACCCAGAATTTCGCATATACTCTGGTAGTCGACTCCCTCATGGAGGTAGTCGACTCCCTACTGGGTTGAGTCGTTTTCTCATCCCGAGGGGGTTTTTATCCAGGTCGAGTGCGATTTCTGAACACAAAATGTTTTTAGGAGTATAACACAAATACATAAGATCAAAATAAAAAATATTTATTTAATTAAATTTAATCATATATATTTTAGCAAAGAAAAAAAAATTGAGTCGCGCAAGAAAATTGTTGATGTTGATTCTTTTACAAAGCGTTTGATCTTGTTTACTTCATTTCTTTAGAGTACCTGAAAAATAAAACATTTATGGTACTCTTTTTTTATGAGTCCGAGAGGTTAGTCTTTAGGAAGCCAAACCCAGTATGGTTTATTTCCCTCATGAACAATATATTTGTAATTTTTGTTTAAATGAACTTGCTGAACAAAGTCAATAGCGTACCTTTTCCTTTGTTGATCAGATAGTTTCTTTGGTATCCAGATGCTCAAAACATTATTGTTAGAATGATGCATCCTAGTATGCTTAATCCGTTTCTTGGTATGATGTGAATCATAACCGAGACTGGTTTTGCTAGATGAGGCTTTTTGATTATCTATTAGACTGTCTAGCTTCCCTTTTCCTTTGTTGAAATTCTCAATAATTTTCATCGTAGCGTCGTATTTATCTTTGACAGATACGAGAAGATTATTCAGATTCTCAACTTTTTCATTTACTAAAGAAATATCTTTTTGCAGAAAATCATTCTTTTCTTTAAGGAGACTATTTTCTTTAATGATTTCCTCTTTTTCTTTAGTATCCTTTTTAATATTTCTAAGTGTTCTTCTACGTTCCTTTATGAGCTTTTCATGCATTTTGCATAGCTCCTTATATGCTCCCATATAATCCATGTCTTCATCATCACTTGATGACGAATCATTGTCGCTAGATGAATCATGATGCGTGCTTACCTTGGAGGATGTGGATGCCATGAAGCACATGTGTGCTGTTTCTCTTCTTTCATCATTATCTTCCTCTGAGGATTCATCGGATGAGGAATCGTCGCTCTGGTCGAATGCTGCGTAAGCTTCTTTCTTTGGTCGTCGGAATTTGTTTCTTCCGTTGTTTCGCTTTTCATTATTATATTTGTTCTTTCCACGATCTCTGGAATCACGATTGTTTCTCTCCAATGGACAGTCTCTCTTGACATGCCCTGGTTTGTTGCAACCAAAACAAATAATACCGTTAGTGGGTCTATAAGATCGTTTTCCATACTTACTTGTGATGAACTCTTTGAAGTTCTTTGAGATGAACGCGATATGTTCTTCTTTGTCCGTGTAATCGGAATCTTCTTCTTAGGCTTTGAACGCGAGATTCTTCTTCTTTGGTTTTTCTTCGATCTTTTTGTCTTCTTCAAGCTCAATCTCATATGCCATGAGATTTCCCATTAGTTCTTCAATGGTGAGGTCTTTCACATTATGAGCTTCTCGGATGGCGGTTGTCTTTCCCTTCCATTCGGGTCGGAGGGATCTTAGTATCTTCATTACCTGCTCATATTCGGAAAGTTTCTTTCCTAATCCTGCGAGCTCATTTGTAATATTAGTAAAACGAGTATTCACATCGGTGATACTCTCTCCTTCTTCCATTTTAAAGGATTCGAATTTTGAATGTAAAACATTTATGCGGGATTCTTTTACCTTTTCGGTTCCTTCGTGACTTACCTGAAGAGTATGCCATATTTGGTGTACTGTCTCACATTGGGAGACTCGATTGAACTCATTTCCTGTAACGGTGCAAAATAGTGCATTCATTGCTTTTACATTGAGATTAGCTCTCTTCTTGTCGTCGACAGACCATTTTCCAAACTCAACGTCGGTGGGTGCGATGTACGGGACTTTAGTAACGGTCCAAGCTTCAATGTCTAATGACTCTAGGTGTGTCTTTATTCGGATCTTCCAGCTAGCGTAGTTGGTTCCGTTGAACAGTGGTGGTCGCATGGTATTCAGTCCTTCAGAGTGGAAAGATGTTGACGCCATCACCTTTGTAGCCTCGCTCTGATACCAAGTGTTGGATCCTGTAGATGGCAAACAACACTAGAAGGGGGGTTGAATAGTGTTGTACAAATAATAAAACTTTTTCGATCGTTAATTAAAACCCTTCTAATGTTTCCTAAGAAGCCAAGTACAGTGATCTACGCTTGGTTCTTAATCAACAAAGTAATCTTACAAATAAGATAGAGAAAAGATTACAATCAGATATAAATCTTTACAACGAGATCTGTACACAGCGGAATTAAATAAATAATCTTTGCAATAATAAATGAACAAGGAATTACAAAGATATAAGATAAGCAAATGAAAAATGCTTGTTCAAGAAATATAAACAATCACAGAAAAACAAACGCAGAGACAAGCGATTTTATCCTGGTTCCCCGCAACCCGGGTACGTCCAGTCCCCGACCAATCCGGTACGAGATTTTCCACTATCTGCCTTGGCAAATACAAGTACCTAACTTCACTCGTTAGGATTTCCAACGACCTAGTCTCAACCAGGCTTTCCGACTGGCAACACCTAGACTTGTCTAGTGTTCCAACAACAACACAATGAAACTTATATCCAATACACCACAATAAATTGATGGAGATTGGTTTTTACACCCGATTCTATAGCTAATCAATGATATACAAAATTGTGTAGTGGCTTGATAGAATAAGAGTCTAGATCACACAAAGATACGAGAGAATTCTTTGTGATCTAGATCTAATGCTTTTTAAAAAATCCTTTAAACAAAATAAAGAGAATAGCAATAAGGATTTTGAAAAACGTTTAGCCAATAAAACAAGAGTATGATCTTTAAAAAAGCAGTAATAGAATTTTGCAAGATCACAAATAAAAATAGAATTGGCTAGAGAGAATGAGAGCTTTGAATTAAAGAGCGTTTGCACGAGAGATTTGATTTTCAATAGATGTTGTGTTTTTCTCAAATGAAATTAGCTCTTATTTATAGGGAAAATTCTGAGATTTGAAATTCAAATTTTCTTTGACTTTTGTCCCAAAAATCACGGGGAAAATCACTCAACGAATTTTCAAAATTCAAATCAAAACGTCAGAATTTTTACAGCTGGTAGTCGACTCCCTCATGTAGGTAGTCGACTCCCAGAGTGTTTCAGGGAATCTCGAATCTCAGCTAGTAGTCGAATCCCTATTGTTGGTAGTCGACTCCCAGAGGAGTTTTTCCTGCAACACTTCTAGTCAGACAGGTAGCTAACTCCAGGGTGTGTGGAGTTTCACTACAGAAGTTATAGGATGACTAGAGAAAGCTCTTAAAACATTTTTGAAGATATAAAAAGATTTTCAAAAAGCTTTTTCAAATTTTTTGTGTGCGTGTGTTTTGTCTATATGATTTGGCTTTCACAAATACCCTAAAGAGACACGACACACTCACTATAGACTTAGGACACGTCTTCGGAAGCTTGATCAATTTGATGGAGTAGAAGTGAGCTTCATTTGAGCTTCTTGTTCTGTTTGAGCTTTGAACTTTATCATTTGACTTAGCCACGTTTGTCCTTGTCTTTGAGCGTAGATTTGTGTTTCTTTGAGTATGAGTAAAGCTTCGCATATTCTGCACACTTAGGTGTAGTGTAGTTAGTATATTAAGCTTTCATTTGGTGTGCTCATCGTCAAAATTACTTGGGGGTGGAATTCAATTTCCATCAGAATCAACCCAATGGAAACTATTTTTCTTTCTCCTGCAGAGACTCGGATGCTCTCTGTCTCCTCGACTACTACTAGTCACCTGTCTTCCTGATTACCCTTACCGTTGCTGAGAACATTTGGGTCTGCTTGTTCCGCCTTCCTCAGTGAAGTGGATAAGTGGTAACAGGATCATGATTACATTTGGTTCCCCTTCACCTTTCCGACTCCATGATGAGTCTGAAACTTGGTATTCTGGTGGAAAGTTGAGATCACCGCCTCCACTGAGTTGAGAAGCGGTCTACAATGATTCTGTTATAAGTGAAATTGATCTTTAACATGATGAAGTTGATCAAGCGGGTGACTTACCGTGGAGACGTTTCGAGGGACAATGGTAGCGTGATCATTGTTGGATATGGACGACATGTATACACCCATGAGGGGATGTATGAGGGTCTATGGACCTCAGATGTCGTGTGCATGAAAGCATGTGCGAAGGAAACCTTTTCATGTATGAAAAGAACCACTCGATAAGTGGAAAAAGTCACTTTATAAGTGCATAAAGGTACTTGATAAGTGCATAAGAAAGAGGATAAGGAAATGTGCTAATATAGGCTAATAAGCTTATAAGTAGTTATTTCCTACAATAACTACCCCCAAGGCCTATAAATAGGACCCAAGGGTAAGGCTTTTAAGGCTAATCCTTCATGCCATAAGTTTGCATAAGGCAACTTATTTTCCTCTTCTCCCTTCCATTAAGTTCTTCTTCCAAGTAGAGATATAGACGGTGAAACGCTGCTTTGATCCTCTGTGACAAAGTACCGACTGTCGTGGCGAATCCAAGGGCAAAGTTCAGAGACTATAGCAAAGCATACGCTAACGTAAGTCTCCTCTCTTTCAATCCTCTATCATCGCATGATGGGATCCTACATTGGTATCGGAGCCACACGGGTTCACCCCGGTCTCATCGATGAATGAAGCGTTGTCTCTTTCACGAATGAGTTTCCCTCCATTATGGATATGGTTGGAGCACATCGTGACGGAGAGAACGTAAAAGTTGTTCTTTTCACGTTAGGGTCTTTTGCCATTACGGATATGGCAGGAACTCTCCGTGACGGGAAGAACTGGCCGTTCATCTCGCCAAACTCGCACTCCTAATGGATGCTGAGTCTCCATTCAATAGGGAATGTGAACTCTCTTCATGTAGAGCGTGAAGTTTGCGGTCTTGACGGTGTGTTATTTTTTTGGCATAAGGACATTAAAGCATAACCACTTTCTCGATGAACTGGTGTCTCATCGGAGAAGATGGTGGTTTCAAAACTTCTCATCAGAGAAGATGAACACGTATCTCTTTTGTGCATGATGCACCCCCCTCCCCATTGGGGAAGGGGTTGGCTTCGGCCAATGACAACCAAGACCAACCCCCATAGGGGGGATGTGCGGCCGGACTCCAAGGAGGCCGGCTGGCTGGCCAGGGCCTCGGCCAGGCCGAGGCACCCTGGCCGGCCCTGGTCGGCCCCGGTCTCGGCCAGGGCAGAGGCCCTGTCCGGCCTTAGCAGAGGCCAGGACAGAGGTGCCCTGGCCTCTGCCAGGGCCAGGGCCAGGCCCTGGCTGGCCTTGTTCATGGCCAGGGCCAGGGGAGCCCTGGCCTCGGCCAGGGCCAGGGCCAGGCGCCCTGGCCTCGGCCCTGTTCGTGGCCAGGGCCAGGGGAGCCCTGGCCTCGGCCAGGGCCAGGCTCTGGCCGGCCCTGGCCGAGACCAGGGCCTGGCGCCCTGGCCTCGGCCAGGGCCAGGGTCAGACCCTGGCCGGCCCTGTTCGTGGCCAGGGCCAGGGGAGCCCTAGCCTCGACCAGGGCTAGGCTCTGGCCGGCCCTGGCCTCAGCCAGGGACAGGCCGAGGCCAGCCCTGGCCGTGGCCAGGGACAGGCCGGCCCTGGCTGAGGCCAGGGCCAGGCCGAGGAGCCCTACGGTGCCGGCGGCCTCGGCCCCGGCCACCTGCATGGCCGGCCCCTATCGTGCCGGTAGCAGTTGCATGAGGCTAAGCCCCCTGCAGGGGTGCCTGGATCCCTACGGTGGGGAGAATCCGGCCTTGGCACGGCCACGGATCGACCCCGGTAATGGCTGGGGCAGGCCACTACCTCCCCTTGCAAAATACGTTTGCAAAATACGTTTTCAAAATACGTTTTTTCAAAAACGCTTTTCCACTGCAAGTACGATAAGAGTACTGTTGTTTGATAAGTGATGGGGAAATATTGAAAGTTGTTCTAGATGGTGATTGGGATCGTTATGACCTTTTCGATTCTAGAGCAACATCTTCAATATTTTTCGAAAGTAACTTATCAAATGTAAAATTTATGCAATGTTTTTGATCGAACTTTTCTTTATGTCTTTTGCAGCATTTTAAAACTAAAATTTCTTCCGCTACTAAGAACATCATCACTGAGTTGAACAAAGGTGAAAAACTCAACGGCGATAATTACAAACTATGGTCCATGAAGATACAATATGTTCTAGAGGAGCAAGATGTGCTCGAAACTCTGAAGAACATAATGATTGAACCTGAGTTAGGCACTACGGCCCAACACAGAAGAGACAAGGAAGCTTTCGATGCTTGGTCTCGGAAGAACAAAATTGCTCGCATTACGTTGTTGTCAAGTATGGCCGACGACATAATGCGAATCTTCCAAGAATATGACCTAGCTATGGACATATGGTCCAAGCTAGAGGAGAAGTTTGGTGGCACCTCGGTGACCAAACTTCGCTCTTTAACTATAAAATTCGATTCGTAAAAAAACGTCCAGATCATTCCATGGGAATGCATCTGCGACACATGGCGAATCTTATTTCATTTTTAAAGGATGCAGGTCATATGATCACTGATGAGCAATAAATCCAAGCAGTCATACGTTCCCTACCAATCGAATGGGACAACATAAAGATGCATCTCACTCATAATGAGAGCATCAAGAACTTCAACGATGTTTCTAAGCACCTCGAGTTAGAGGAAGAGCGGCTTACGGCCGCCAAGCCAAGTACAGAAGTGCACATGGTTGCTAGTTCCTCACATGGGGGAATGAAACATAAACATCACTTGAAGTTTGCTCATGAGTATAAAAAGCAACCAGTGTCTACCAAGAAACCCAAACAAAAGGGTGGGAACAAGAAATGGCACAAGAAGAAAGACTTGAGGAAGATCAAGTGCTTCAAGTGCTTCAAGTTAGGTCACTTTGCCCGTTCATGTACGGATGGAGGTGACAAGGTAACTTGTAATAATACTAGTTACATATGTGTTTCTAGTTCAATATTTCTTGTAGAATCTAATCCCTTTTGGATAATTGATTCAGGTGCCACCGACCATATAGCAAGGGACATACGGTCCTTCGTGGAGTATCACCGGATACCCCAAGGAACGAAGTGGATATATGTAGGAAACAACACACATGTTGAAGTGAAAGGCGTTGGGACGTGCAAGCTCGTCTTGGACAACGGCCGCACTATCTTACTTCATGATGTCCTCTTCGCTCCGGATATTCGAAGGAATATAATATCTGTGGTCGTCTTAATGGGTCTTGGTTATATTTGGTTCTTTCACAATTGTAATGTGGATTTCTATTGTAATAATTCTGTAATAGGTTCTGGGTATGTTTTTAAAGGATTCATTGTATTGAATACGATGTACGATTCCTCGAATTTTAATGAAAATTTCCTTGTTACAAATTCTTCGATTTATGAGTTAGATGTAATTTGTTGGAACGCAAGGCTTGGTCACATTGGACCAACACGTATGGATAGACTTGCCAAACGTGGCCTTCTATCCAATGTTTCAAAGGTCGAAATGTCGACTTGCGAACATTGCCTTGTAGGGAAATCTTGTCGCAAGCCATTTGGAACTGGCACAAGGGCCGAGGTTCCATTACAGCTCTTCTTCGGACATATGTGGTCTGATGAATGTCAAGACAAGACACGGGAAGTCCTACTTCATCACTTTTATTGATGACTTCACCCGATTCGGACATATCTATTTGATATCCCACAAAAATGAAGCATTAATCTGCTTTAAAAACTATATGAGTTTAGTGGAAAATCAATTAGATCGCAAGATTAAGGTCTTGCGAACCAATAGAGGCGGTGAATATCAATCAACAAGTTTTAAGGAACTTTGTGATGAAAAGGGCATAGTTCATCAGGTAACTATGCCTTATACTCCACAACAAAATGGTGTTGCTGAAAGGAGGAATAGGACTTTAATGGAAATGGTCCGTTCAATGATGGCGCAAGCTAATTTTCCAATCACCTTTTGGGTATGCATTATTGACGGCTGTTTTCATCTTGAACCGCGTACCCTCGAAATCAGTTAGCTCCACTCCTTATGCGTTGTGGAACCAAAGGTCTCCTGACTTAAGCATTTTAAAACCTTGGGGGTGTGCATCATATGCACATATTTCCTCCCATAAGTATGGCAATCTAGGGCCAAGGGGGAGGAAATGTATGTTTATACGATACGCCGAAAACTCCAAAGGTTATGTTTTTATTGGTCATGAAGACAATGGATGACTGATTGAATTTGAGTCGAGGGATGTTACTTTCTTGGAAAATGAGTTTCCAAGACAGGACGAGATAAGTCAGGACTTATCTCTATTTGAGATTTATGATCAAGAAGAATTACCTCATTCGAGTGGGAGAATTCTTGGTGAAGACGAAAATATGTTTCAACCTTCACCAATGGATGATACGAATGATGCGAATCCTATTCCATATAGGAATAATGATCCAAGTGGGAGCAATTCTAATCACATTCCAAGTGGGAGTAATATTAGAATTGATCTAACTTCGAGTCAACAAGGACTTGAAGAATCTCAAATGCAACGTAGTAGTCGTACAAGGTTAACTCCTCTAAGATTTGAGGATGAATTCTCACTAACCTTCGTGACTTTACTACAAGATGATGACGAGCCTACTACTTTCAAACAGGCCGTATCATGCCCTGCAAAAGACAAATGGATGGAAGCGATGAAGGAGGAATTAGAATCCATGAAAATTAACCGAGTCTGGGACTTGGTTGACTTACCCAGAGGACGTAGATCTATTGGGAACAAATGGGTTCTTAAGATCAAGCATAAGGCTGATGGTTTTATAGACAGATATAAAGCTCGCCTTGTCGCGAAAGGTTTTACGCAACAGGAAGGGATAGACTACGAAGAGACCTTCTCACCTGTTGTTTGTTTTACCTCAATTCGCTTGATTCTGGCTTTGGTAGCTTGCTTAGACCTCGAATTACATCAAATGGATGTAAAGACTGCCTTTCTCAATGGAGAATTGGACGAGGAGATCTATATGGAACAACCAATAGGGTTTGTAAAAGAAGGAAACGAACATAAGGTTTATAAACTTCGTAAGTCTATATATGGTCTTAAACAATCCTCGAGGCAATGGTATATACGATTTCAAGAAGTTGTCTTATCAAATGGTTTTACCATGCTTGATGAAGATAACTGTGTATATATCAAAAGGATCAAAAGCAAGTATGTTATTATGTCTCTATATGTAGATGACATTTTAATAGCCGGAAATGACAAGGGCTTTGTGATGGATATCAAGGCTTGGCTTTCATCAGTATTTGAGATGAAAGACATGGAAAAAGCCGCATATATCCTTGGAGTTAACATTTCAAGGAATCGTTCGAAGAAACTTCTTTCTCTTTCACAAGAGACTTATATAAAGAAGGTTCTAGAATGTTTTAATATGCAGGACTGTAAGTCCATTGATACTCCTATAAGCAAATGCGATAATTTATGTCTGAAAATGTGTCCAAAGAACCAAAAAGAAAAGGAAATTATGGAAAAAGTTCCATATTCCAGTGCAGTTGGTAGTCTTATGTACGCTATGATTTGTACAAGACCGGACATCTGTTTTGCCGTTGGAATGGTAAGTCGTTACCAATCCAATCCAGGGCAAGCACACTGGAAAGCGGTTAAGAGGATAATGCGGTATCTTAAAGGGACTGCGGACTATGCTTTATGCTATCAAGGAGATGCCTTGATGCTCGAAAGCTACACTGATGCTGATTGGGCGGGTGATCTCGATGAGCGACGATCAACCTCAGGACATGTTTTTCTACTCAGATCTGGTGCAATATCCTGGAGTAGCAAGAAGCAATCCTGCATCGCACTTTCAACTATGGAAGCCGAATTTGTAGAATTTAGCATGGCGGTCCAAGAAGCTGTTTGGCTTAGGAAGTTCTTAGACAAGCTAATTGATGCAAGTGACTCAGGTGCTGTACCAATATACAGTGACAGTCAAGCATCTATAGCCTATGTCAAAGATCCAAAATTCCATTGTAAGACCAAGCACATTGATATCTGCTACAAATTTGGAAAAGACTATGATAAGAACAAGAAGGTAGACATTAGGTACATATCTACGCATGAGATGATAGCGGATCCGCTTACGAAGGTGATCCCCAGAGATGTGTTTTACAAACACTTATCATCTCAAGGATTGCGTAAGAGCTGAGTTGTATCAATGTATTCCCATGTCTATGAAAGATCAAATTTAATAAAAGAATAAGTTCTTTTTTCGACATTGCATATGAGTTTCTTGAAAATGTTTGTGTACATTTCTTTTAATCTCAGCTATATTTTTCTAGTATGTCGGACAGATTGAGGTTGGCTCTCTCACATGAGCAACCACCTTTATTCTATCAGACGGATAAGATAAAGATGAGATCTATTTAAAGTCAAAATCGTCAGACGGATGATTTAGAGTCATGACTTAAACAAAAATGGTCGTATGAAAGATCTGCATCATATGGATGCTTACAAAAGATCTAAGAGGATTTTTGAAATCTTATCTGTCTTATGCGGGATGTGGGTCCAGAAAATTAATGAGTAATAAAAGGGACTCAAAGTCAGACATTATGGTGTCTGATCCTCATCCTTACACATCATTAAGACATAGGCTCCCTAGGAAAGGAGTGATGTTGTAATACGTATTCATACTACGTATGCATTTGACCATTGGGTTAGAATAGTAATTGTGTTTACTATTATGTGAGACCCAAAGACCACATGGGTCTTAACTTCTTACCCTTATGGACTCTAATTGGTTCCTTTAGATTTGACTAGGTGATCGCTGTCTTAGCATGTTGCTTATGGACTATGGTCAATTCGGTCCGGCGGGACATGTTAGAAAAGCGAGTCAAGTCAAGATCGAAAGGATCGCAAGAAGAGGAAGATTAATTTTATATTCACATTTGGACTTTAGAGATTCAAAGCTGGACAGCCTATTGTAATTCAGATGGGATTTAATTGTTGAATATAACGTAAAAGAAATGTGAATAAATAATCTAGGGTAAAACAAGCGTTGATCTACTCAACTTTGCACCCCAAGGAGTGTTGTGTATCTCTAACAAGTGCACAACATCGGACTTTATGCGCATGACGGTCACACGGTCTATTTCTCAGTATGATAAACAGAAGAACTAAAGGAAAAGATGTTTTCTTACAGTCCCCTCAAGTGTGAGTGGGAGATGTTGGATATGGACGACATGTATACACCCATGAGGGGATGTATGAGGGTCTATGGACCTCAGATGTCGCGTGCATGAAAGCATGTGCGAAGGGAACCTTTTCATGTATGAAAAGGACCACTCGATAAGTGGAAAAAGTCACTTTATAAGTGCATAAAGGCACTTGATAAGTGCATAAGAAAGAGGATAAGGAAATGTGCTAATATTGGCTAATAAGCTTATAAGTAGTTATTTCGTACAATAACTACCCCCAAGGCCTATAAATAGGACCCAAGGGTAAGGCTTTTAAGGCTAATCCTTCATTCCATAAGTTTGCATAAGGTAACTTATTTTCCTCTTCTCCCTTCCATTAAGTTCTTCTTCCAAGTAGAGATTTAGACGGTGAAACGCTGCTTTGATCCTCTGTGACAAAGTACCGACTGTCGTGGCGAATCCAAGGGCAAAGTTCAGAGACTATAGCAATGCATACGCTAACGTAAGTCTCCTCTCTTTTGATCCTCTATCATCGCATGATGAGATCCTACAATCATTCCCACAACCGGGGCCGTATGGTCCCTAATCAGCACATATTTGCTACAAAGCATAAGAGGGACCATAAACGCAAAAGAGAAAACAAAAACGGGGTAAACAGGGAGGAATGGCGTAGAAAACGATGTAAACCATGCATGAAAAAGAGGGAAAAACTATATACAATAAACACTCATCAAAATCCCCTAAGCTAAACTCTTCCTTGTCCTCAAGAAAGACAAGAGGGAGCGTATATTGGAGGAATGCAACCATTATGCAGATGATGCAATGAAACTCAGAGAATTTCAAATTTTGAGATTATATACGTTGGCGAACTGAAAATTCGAATTCGAGGAACTCAAATTCTTCGAAATCTTTTCGTCGACAAGAATAAGTTCATTGGACATCATCCCCACTCAAATCGCCAAGAAATACACTAGACGATGGCCACACTCACATCCTGAGACATTTCCTCTAACCCGTCCTTAGATTGAAGGAATATGTGAAGGGGTTTGGCACACCCTTAGGGCTCAGATCTAAGCCCGTCCTACGTCAGACGGTCAACAGAGATCAAAATATGCACAGTGGGAAAAAATAAACATGCTAAACATTTTAGCGAACCCTAAGGCGAGCTAGAACCTCGCCAAGATCTATGCCGACTTGGGGTGGATCTGACCACCCCAAGAATGATCTAGCCTACTGCGATATTATTAAAATTATTCTAAAAAGCTACCAAATAACATACCCGAAATCTTGGCCCTGGGGCAGGCAAGATGTACCACACCAACTTCTTGCGCTCCTTGTAGCCGAGCTGCCTCGTGCCTTCGAACCGATCTACCCGAGCCGCCTCCAAGCCGATCACTTGCCGAAGAAAGTTTCACTTGAGTAGACCCACGTCAGAGATGTCTGGATCCAATCCAAACCTCCTCGTAGTCTTGCTAGGACCCGACGGGAGGATAATAAGAGAAAGAGAAGAGGAATATTTAAGTTCACGATCGAGCATGCTCAAAAATCAAGAGCTTCTCGAATCGATCACTTGGTGTGTCTTTCAACGAAGAGAGTGCACCCCTATTTGTATACAGAGTCAGCTCCTCCTTTTCGTCACAAGCAATGTGGGACAAAACTAAAATAAAAGAAATTTTAATTTGAGTTAATAAAGTTAGTAAGCCTTTCACAAAGGCCAACTTCAACCAATTAATTCTCCCTCACTATTGAGCTTTAGAGACGATATAAGTTATTATTTCGAAGGGCTTCGAATGGTGAACGCGTAGGAACGAACGGTGGAACGAACGGCGACGAATTCCGACTTCGATTGACCCCTCAAACAATTGCCCAAAGATGGGAAAAAGTCACACTTTTGTAGCCGTAAAAAGGGTTTCAAAAGCCCCTAATTTAACTTAAGTTGCGGGCACGCCTGCTAAGCTTAGCAGGCACGCCCGTCAAGGCTCATGGGTGCGGCCACATTAGGCATGCCCGGGGAAACTCAACAGGCACGAGGCCCACTGGTGCAACGGGCCGCATCCTACTGAACTCAGCAGGCCGTGCCCATTCTTCTTGCGGGTGGACCCGCTTGCCCAAGTAGGTCTAACACAATGTTGCCTTCGACGGTTTTTGCATTCCTGGGCTCGTTTGAGCTCTGGTTTCGACGCGGTTTGAACCTGCGATTAGACTGGGACGATCCCGTTATCAAGGTAACCTTTCGGATGCGTTTATTTAAATATATTCGTAAGCAATTTACGAAAAATTTAATCTGGTTTGCATCATATGCAAAAATGTCCCCTATTAAATTTGAACTCGCAACTAACTCGTGAACTTAAATATTCCATCTCATCGAATGAATTCCTCTTAACATTCTTCCAATTACTAAGACGTGAATACTACTCGGTGTGAAACCCTATAGCCTGACCCTACTACAGGTTGGGGCTCGAAACCCCTACACGACGGTAACCACGAGCAGCAGGCGTCGTCCCTGTTTCAGAATCTTACTTACGTGATCGACACAATGACGAACATCATTACGATCACTCTGACTGTGTCAGTGATGGATTCTGCAGTTTTAGTCCCTTCATCAAGATTGTGTCTCTACATGGCCTAGGGTATGGTTTACCATCAACCCCAATAGCCAGCAGTGGTTAGTATACATTGGTCTTTGTTGTATTTACATTGTACATCCTACAACGCACTCCGGCTGAGGATTAACAGAAAGACTGTACTGATCCAGTAACATGAACTTCCCTTTAACAGAAGAGACGAATCCCATCTCAGTCATCTACTTCCCTCGAGAGCTTCAGGTGTCACCCAACCTAAGATCTTTCAGCAGGCTGAGCCTCGAAGCTAGATCATAGATCTAAGTGACACTATCAATTCACAGGTTCGTACTGATGACTTCATGTCTTAAGGACCAACTAGCTTATCATCACTCTAGAGTTATTATTGATAGTGTAGTTAAAGCTTAACCATTTAATAACTCTAAGTTGGTCGTTCAGTGAACTCATTCTTTAATGAGCACCTGTGTCTCGTCTCAGACTTTGCCAAGTCAAATGACTATAAGATCATCATTACCCTAAGGTAAGACAAAGACACAATAGTCTAACTGATGTGTCGATATCCTATTCTTGACATATCTATGACCATGAACCGTTTAAGACTTAAGTATCTAATCGGTCACTAACTTCTCATAATTGGGATCTACATCTGGATATGTAGTGACCTAACTATAAGCCTAAGGAAATTATCTAAGTATTAGATTCTACGAATTCATACTTAGAATAATTGATACCATATAATAATTAGAACGAGATGAATATCTAAGAATAAATGCATCAAGCGCATATGTCTTCCTACATCTCCCACTTGCACTTAGGCTATTTATCTTGGTATCTCATACCGCTATAGCATATCAGTCACACCTGACATTCATATGTCAAACCTAAGAATGGATCCGCTAATGTGTATCTATTTGGCTTTTTAATGGAGTCTTATATATACATCACTTGATCACACTAGGTTGATCCTTCAAAGTTGCTTTGGATCCTATCCAACAACTTTCCCTTTTGTATGGCTAACAATTTACCTCATACAATATGATGTAGTTTTTGTCGTTTCTGAAAGTCAGTCATGGCTCATTCCAACTATTTTTGTGTCAATTATGTCTGGTACATAAGTGACGCCATAAGTCTCTATATGCTAGACATGATCAAAACTATTTTGATTTAATGTCGCATATAGACGATTTAATAAGTTGGAAACCTTTTACTTAGTCCGAGACGGAACTAAGTTATATGCCAGCTCCCACTGACTTTGAGAACTATCTGGATAAAAACTTCGACTTAAATCTCTAAATCAGATTTAGAATATTTATTAAGTGTAACCTTTTTAGAAGTGCTGAATAGGAACATACCAGGTCAGGTGGGTTTGACGAATGAGTCATACCAAGACCCGTTTATAGGAGTCTTGATGCTGACTTACTTAGTAAAACATCCTACACTGCACTTTCCTTCCACTACACTTATTCTTTCTCTCATAAAGTATCAAATGTAGTTTCATTAATAATCAATCTTAACTCGCGTGTAATTTGGATCATATCCAATTATACGCTCCTGGAACCTACATTTAACTTTAGATTGGCTATAATATATTGTCAACTCCAAAACAATCAAATTGAGTCAGAAGCTTCGCATGACAACTCAAGAATTTATGCATACCAACACAGACAGTCATATCCACAACAATCAGACACTCACAACAAATATCAATTTTAACAAAGCACATTTTTCAATATATCATTCAACAATGGATTCATTAAAACTGAGTCAGACTTGTTTATCAAAATATAAAATTTGAGTGATTAACACTCAATCATTGTTTTAAACCAAGTATCGATACATTTTATTCAAAATAAGAAAAATATCGATCGGTTCATCATCATATCTTCCAAATTCCTTGTACGGTCCCAACAGCAACGATTACTCTGATGCCAACCGCCCATGGAACTTCTTCCATTCTCTGCTTCGCTATCAGCCACATGTATACAATACACAGATGTCTTAATATCTTATACCATGTAACAAAGCATTTATGGAAATTTTATGCATTTATTAAAAAGGGAATTTTTGTACCTGAGGTAGAGGCATCAGTATGCCCCTTTTTCTTTTCTGCATGGTACACCTTGTAGTTCCTCTTCCAGTGGGCTATCTTGTGGCAGTGAAAGCAATTGGATTTCGACGGAGCCCCCTTCGTCTTCTTCCCTTTCTTTACCTTGGCTGGTTGTGGGACCTGCCTCTTCTTACCTTTGCCTTTCGACTGGTCTAAAGAAGCAGAGCCAACAACCAACACAGTCGGTTCCTTCTCAATTTTCTCAAACTGCCTAAGCATGTTGAGGAGACCAGGAAGATCTGTTTCAATACTATTCATAATGAACCTCGTAATGAATTGTTTAAAGGCTAGGGTTAACGATTTCAGGATGATGTCCACGGCCATCTCATTGTCGAGGACAAAACCCAACTGGGCAGCATCTTCCACATACCCGATAATCTTAATGACATGATCTTTTATGGGGCCCGTCTCCATCTTAGTGCCCCAGAGGATGCTTGGGGCTTCAAATTTGGCAGCTCTTGATCGCTTGCCGTACAACTCCTCTGCATTCAGAAGCATGCTTTAAACATCCAAACGTTCGTGCTTCCTTTGCAGGTCGTTATTCATTGAAGCCAGAGTAAGGCACCTGGCCTTCTCGGCATCCCTCTGGTACAGCTTATAGGTTTCCTTTTGTTCGTGGGTTGCATCTTCGTCAGGCTTCTCCGGAGCGTCCTCGAACAACAGGTATCCTATCCCAGCTAGTGATAGGACTAACTTAATATTCCTTACCCAATCTTTATAGTTGGTCCCATCAAGCACGTTCTTTTCAATCATGTACTTAAGACCCGAATCCATACTGCATTTAAATAGATATTTAATTAGCATATGTTCGTTGTACAGTTTAAATGGTTTTTATTAAACTATATTCTCCCACTAATTTTAAGGATTAAAGGCACAATAATAAACAATTTATTATATTAAAATATTTGTGGGAGAGGGATCCAACTATCCCAACTCAAACAACCTTGAGTGTAGCTCAACAAGTTGTCCGACTCTGCAGTCGGTAGACGAACTCTTCATCAATTATATATAACATGAGTCCCTATGAGTTTTACACCTAGTCATTTGTGATCATGAGTGTGCTCATTGATCGACGCCTCGATATGCACACACAACTGGGACAAGCGACTCGTAGTCTTACCGCAAGCGCACGGCGTAGTGGCGAGCGGGTATCGAACTCAGGGAGGAACAATGACATTGTCTTCTTCTAATCACCTAGCTATCAAAATGGTCGAGAATAATTTGGGGTAAAATTGTCACAATCGTTTGAATATCGATAGAAATATCAATGAAATAAAACGCCTAGGGATAGGGAATCCCCGCTACGGACCGTATCTCATCATCGTGATTCGTAGATTACATCATTGCTAGACTTGAATTTTAGGTGAACTAGTCGCAACTAAATGTAGAACCAAGCTCACGCTCTCGCGCTATTGCCGGTCTATAGCAAACCTAGGTTAGGGCCCAATCTCTTGCAAACCCTAGCCTAAGCCGCTAGCGTGAAGAACGACATCATCGTTCAACCGTATCTCGAACCCACTCTCGTGCAAACTCAAGCTATGACCTAGGTTGAGATAGTTCCTACCCGTCCAATCTCTTGCAAACGGGTATGGGCATAGAATTACGATTGAAAACCCTAGCCTTGGTCCAATCTCTTGCAAACCAATTCTAGAAAAGTCCAATCGGAATTCTAAATCGAATTTCTAGGGCTTCCTATCAATTGGGACCCAATCTCTTGCAAATCCCAATCGATATGAATCCCTAGCCATCTGTAATTTATCAATCCCAACCTAACCCTAATCAATTCTAGCAAGAATTTCACCAATTCATCACAATTTAGAAATAGGGTTCATAGGGTTCATCCCTATGTCCTAGGACAATGAAACTACTCACTAATCATCATGCAATTCATGAGAAAATGAATAACAAATTCAGCACAAATCATTGCAATAGAGAAATTATCAATAAAAATAGAGTTTTTGACAAGAAAAGAGACAAACCAATAAGAATCCAATAGCATCCAACAAAAGTCCCCTTTCTAATCTCTGAAAAAGCCTAAATCTATTTATCTAAAAAGCTCTCTAAAAAGGCTGCCAAAAGTATCAAAAAGTTCTCCTAAACTAGGGCAAAAACTGGTTTTAAATACCCCTCAAAATCGCCCAAAAAATCGTGACAAAAATGCCCCTGCGCAACCCAGAAATCGCAGTTTACGCAGCAGGCGGGGCGGCTCACTCGGCCGAGTGACAAATGTCACTCGGCCGAGTGACAAACCCTGTAAAATTCCAGTAAGTCGGGGGATCTTGGGGGTCTGTCTTCGGAAGTGACTCTGCCGAGTGACTTTACTCACTCGGCCGAGGGGTATTTCTTGCTCAGCCGAGTCGGAACCGTCAAAAGCCTGTACTTTTATAGTAAGTCGGCCTCTTTTGAAGTGTATTTTCCCATGCCACTCGGGCGAGGGGATCTCCATGCTCGGCCGAGTGGACTATCGTCACTCGGCCAAGTGCACGCCGATTTTACTCTGTTGATTCGTGTCCGGTCTGGTCGGCCGAGTGGTCTTCTTGCTCGACCGAGTGGGTGGTTCACTCGGCCGAGTGAGATGCTGCAGATGCCCAATCTTCATCTTTTCGCTTCCTCGTCGCTCCTACGACGTTCTTTCTTCTTCCACTCATCTTCCATCGCCGAATATCTCTCGAAAGAGCTTTGGGTGACACTCCGGAGTGGGTGCAAATCCTATTGATCTCAAAATCACTCCGAATCGCTCCATATCTCCTGAAATACGACAAAAATAAGAAATCGTGAAAAGCATCGCAATATTGCCGAATAATAGCGAAAAACGTGATATGAGCGATCAAAGTGGCAAGCAAACATGCAGAAAAAGGGTGTAAAATACGGAGCGATCAAAATCCCCCAAGCTTACCTCTTACTCGTCCTCGAGGAAGATGAGTAAAAAGCGAGCCCGACGTGCAAAATGATGGAAAATAGGGAAAAATAAGAAAATAAGAATAAAAATAAAAATAAAAATAGAATAGAAAGCGAAGAAGGGGAGTGCTAGATCATTTTTCTCAGGACGTGGGTTTTGCTTACTCATATAGCATACATCGAATATAAAACACACGTCAAAGACTTTTATTTTGATATCACAGTATAATTGATGCATTCGAAATAGAAAACCCCAAAATATCAATATAGCATGAAATATGAAATCGTTCTAGGATTAACATCGTCTGAAGCATCTAAAGAGGTATGCATAACCATAGATCACACACTTTTCAATTGAATGCTTTCTATAAGGAGTATAAGAGATATCACACGATATGGAATAGTAAGAATAGAAAAGCATGGTTTTCATGAAATGAATGCTAAGTGTCGATTTCTAGATTTCGTGAAACTTTAGCAATCTCACCGAGTATAGAAAATTAATTAGCCTAGGTTGTCATGCACTGTCAAATAGTCACTATCTCACCATCATTGGATCCTCTCCCCCAAGCTTATCCATAAGCGTGGTGGCATAAAAAAAATCAATATGTACATTACCCATATCTTTTGAAGCTCCAAAATAAAGTAAAAATAAAACAAAAAGAGGGAAGAAAGAGAGAAAGAGTTTGAGATGGGATCGTTATAAACTTCTTTTCTCTTTTCTTTCCTTTTTCTCAAATTTTCTCTTTTTTTGAATAATGATAAATACATAAGCGATCCCAAATCAAAAGAGAGAAAGATATACATGTATATATTTTTTTTCATTTTGATTTTGGGGGTTTGGAGCATGAGAATTAATAGCGGGAGAAATGCCTATAATAGACTTGCTAGGGGGATTCTCCAATGAATTTTAAGTATAGAAATAATGCTCAAGATATGTGGAGAAAGAAATAAATGTATCACTCGGTTCACTCTATAGGACGTCCACGACAACTTTCAACAGAGTAATATAATCTACTCAGTTTAATCTCAAAAAGCAAACTAGTCTAGATATATCGTCCTAGCAAACATTCAATCAACCTGAAAGTGAAGCGTACAATTCATGCAATTAGAAGTGATATGAAAGAGGAAGGCAGTACTCCAAATATAAGCAATCAATGTGTGAAGCTTGGTGTGTTTTCTATGAAAAGCATACATATGAATCATCAGACATCAGCTAATAACAGAATTTCATCCATATTCATACAGGAAAAGAGTGGGTTACTATTTCAAATGCAAAGCAGGACATAGCATATGATATCTGAAACAAAAGCTATGACATGACAAAATAGCATGCACATAGAGATAAGCTAACACCACGTCATCATCATCACAGAAAAATCATCTCTAGCAAAGGATGAAAGAAACAAAGATAAAAGAAAATAGAACTATATACAATGCAGCATACTCAAAAAAGGACAAGAAAACGTGATGCATGATAAAAAACGAAAAAGCGGTGAAAATGAGTACAAAAGTGGGAAGAAAATGTGAGAAATCAAAAATAAAGGGAGGCAAAAATAAAAGTGTGAGAACTCAGTCCCCCAAGCTGAAGTGCACAGTGTCCTCAATGTGCAAAGTATGGCACACCGAGAGACGTGAAGTGGGTGGGGTGGGTGAGGATGCATGCATGATGAAAAAGAAAAAAAAAGAAAAAGAAAATAAGATGCGAATGAATGTGATGCATGCAAAGATCAGGATGATGCAGATATAAGTGTCCCCAAAAAGTCTCTCCCTCACTCCCAAAAAGATATAAAAAAGATATAATCAGGAAGGCACCAAAGTAATACGTGGAGGAGGGGGGGCAAAAAATAATCACCAGGCCCAGGAACAAACGGGCAGCAAAACGGCAAAAAATATCAGATGCATCAAGAGTGTGCCTAAGCTGGTGGTGCTGCACCAGCACCGTCATGTGGCGGGGGGGGTGGTGGAGGTGGTGGCTGCTGGGAGGGTGTGGGTGGTGGAGGCAGACGCGCCAGAATTTGATTCAGGCAAGCCTGAATATCGGGAAGCATGGCAACGCGGGACTGCATGAAACTGACCGTGGCAGAGAGAGCCCTAAAGTCTCCTCGAAGTCCACTAACAGCCCCCTCAAGAGCATGAATGCTTTGAACTAGAGTGTCTGGGGGTGGTGGAGCGGAGGGACGCACAGGTCTAACAGGGGATGTGCGGGGCTGTCTCTGGCGGGCATTGTATAGGATGGGGCCAACAGGGTAGTGTGGAAGGGGTCCTGTGCTCAGTAAGTGATGCCCAGCCTCAGTGTGAGGCTGGGACGCAGGCTGTGTCGAAGTGAAAGCAGCAGCAGCAGAGGTGGAAGTCAAAACAGGCAACGATGAAGAAGGAGAGGTCAGTGACACAGAAGTGGGGACAGATGTCACGACGCTCTCGGTATAGACAGGGGCGGTGGCGACCGTAAGGTCGACGATTGGGGAGGCTGTGTAGTGCACAAAAGATGACTCCCCAGGAGCCGTCGACAGCAATCAGGAGAGGGTCTCCACAGCAACAGAAAAGGAAGACTCGACGCTCTCTAGAATGGTGGTGGGACGCTCTGGGCTCAGAGAGGTGATAGGCTCAATAGACATAGGCTCAGCGGTGGTGGTGGTGGTGGTGAACTCAGCTAAGGTGCTTCCGACACTGACAGACGTGTGGACAGAGGTGTCGGGAGATGCAGACAGTGCAGGCGCGGGCTGAGGGATCACGGGGTCGACAGGTGGTGCAGGTGATGCAGGGGGTGACTGCCCAGCATCCTCAGCTTCAAGCACGTAGGCAGCGGGGATAAGGAGATCCATCGTTGGAATCCAGTCCCCGTGAGCCGGTCCAATATGTGTCCGAGCGAGGCTCGAAAGAACCATGTAGTCAGCACTAAAGGGACCGTGCAACCACACCAAGTGCCTGCGACCGTAGGGACGAAGCATCTTCATCCGGGCCATAACATCTATCGAAAGTGAAGTGGGGCCCGGGGCTCGACGCAAGTCGTCAGGTAGGTCCATGCCGGTCATAAGGGCCAGAAGTGTGATCAGACTGCCGCAGCAAATAGGTGAGCGAGCACTCACCGAAATGATGATGCGGTCCAGAAACCAACTAGCAATGTCGATCTCAACGACGGGGACCAGGTCGTCGCTACCCCTATCAAGAACCCTATGGCGAGTCATCGCGTAGAGCATGTAGAGCACTAGCGTAGACAAGGTCCCGGGCTCGTACCTCGCTAGGAAAGTAGTCGCCATGAGGCGCTGTGCAATGCGGAGGCAGGGGTGCAGGATGGCTGAGGCCTTGGCCCTACTAGGGTCAAAAGCAAGTGGGGATCCCGTGATCCGTGTCCAGAAGGTGGAGGTGTCGAACGACAGGGGTGGGATGTGCATGGGAGCGTAGGCTCGGTCAGGAACAGGGATGGCGGGCCACTGGAAGAATGCTCTGAGCATGTCGAGAGTGATCTCACACTCTCGATCCATCAAACAGAACGAGCATCCTCCAAGGGTCCGGTCAATGGAGCTCAGGACCTCCAGTGTCGGACGGATGTAAGTATCTGCCGACACCGACAAAAAATCATGCCATCCCACGTTGTCGTACAACGTGAGAAGCCCCTCGATTACCCCTAGGTGGTCAAGGTTAGCTAGGTGTGCAAACCTAGAGGGTACTATCGAGAGATGGCAGATACGCTCGAATCTGGCGCGGTGTGCGTTGTTTCGAAACGTAATCCCCATCGGCCCGACGACGGGAGTGGGTGGAGGGACATGATCAGTAGGGATAGGCTGTGTGGGTGGTGGTGGCAGTGGCGGGCTAGGTGGAGGGGAGTCCTCCCTAGCGTGAGAGGGACCGGGATCATCGGTCCTCTTCTGCTTCGAAGAGGCTCCCCGTGTACGTGGCCTAGTACGCGACAGCATGTGTACCGTGAGCCGTGTCCCAACCCAATAAAGAATTCAGCGTGCTAAGTGATGGAACGAGTGTACCTGACCACGCCGCGAGAGTAATAAGTGGTACGTGCGAAGAGACGCCTCTGCAGCGAAGCTCAAAGCACGTCCAAAAGCTCCCCAAAGCTCCCCCAAGCTAGCCTGCAAATCAAACGATCAAATCAGTGGATAATATTCAATATGTATGGGGGAGATAGGGGATAATAGATAGATATGAAAGTTAATTTGGAAACAGGGTTTACGGGCGTACAAATCAAGAGAAATATGGAGAAACGGGGGGTTTTGGGGCAAAACAGGGTGAATCTGAGGCGGTGGAGGCCGGCGCCGGCGAGAGGGGTGGCGGCCGAACGTCGGGGAGGGGAGGGACGGCGATTGCCGGTGAAGGTGGGGGTGATCTCCTCAGGCGCAGCACGATCACAGCGGGCGAGGGAGAGCAAGCGACAGCGGCTCGGGCGTGATTTGGGAATTTTTTGTTTCGATTTTCATGCAGCCCGCAGTGAATATATATAGGAATTGTTACGACTCGGCCGAGTGACAATGTCACTCGGTCGAGTGCGTACACGAAAAAAAATTTCGAAAAATCTCCTTCCCTCTTACGACTTGGTCGAGTGGTTTTGGTTTACTCGGCCGAAGGGAGAAACTCCACTCGGCCGAGTGGTTCTGCCACTCAGCAATTTTTAAGCTAGGAGGGTATCTGTTTCACTCGGTCGAGTGACTAGTCACTCGCCTGAGTGGCAATTAAAACTAAAACTTACAGAAATTGACAGAGAGTTGGTCTGCAAAAACTTCTCTGATTGGTGCTCCACTCGGTCGAGTGGAGTCTTTGCTCGGCCAAGTGGCATAAGCTACTCGGCTGAGTGACATGCTGTTTTCTGCATCGGCTCTCTGTTTTCGCTCTGGTTTCTATTTTTCTTCCTACAGTTAGCTTCTTCCTCCTCCTAAGGCCTGAGCGCATTCCTGGAACGCTCTTCCTTGCCTCGATCGTCCTCCATATGATTGATCTCCCTTTATCCTTCTCCTGTCATGAAAATTAAGACCCGTTGTCACGATTTTCATGGACATAAAACTCTAAAAACTAATAAAAGGATAAACCAAAAATGAAAATCAAATAAAAACAATGCAAAAACCGTCGGGTTGCCTCCTGACAAGTGCTCGTTTAAGGTCGTGAGCTCGACCCCTTAAGATATTCGTTTAGCTCGCGATATTGGGTGCATACGAGATGCCCCTGTCAAACTTGCCAGGAAGGCCGCTTGGGTTCGGGTCATGATGTTCATCGGTCTTCCTCGATGCCCCCTCATCATGGGTAAAGTTGGGGGATAAGTCCCCCAAGCTAGAGCTTGTTCCTATCTTCTTCTTGGCCGGTGACACCGATCTTCCGTTCGGTGGAGCTTTCTTCGAATTCTTGGCCTTTGAGAGATTGCAAAGCTCTCGTATTCTTGCAACATCAGCGTCGCCTTCATCATCATCCGTGGAGCTATCTGGAGGGTCCTCCAACTTCTCTTCTTCACCCGAAGCTTGGCCTTCTTCGAAGCCATCGTCATGGAGAGCACCAATAGAGTGGGGGATTGCTTCTTCAATCACTTCATCGAGAAGATACGAAAGATCGTAGGGCGCCCCTTGAGTAGATATACACAATTCACTTCACGGGAGGGGACTCCTTCGGAATAATTCTTGAGCCGTTGTCCATTCACCTTGAATGTGGCTCCGTCTTTCCCTTCCAATTCAAAAGCTCCTCCCGGTTGTATGTGCTTAATGGTGAATGGTCCGGACCATCGCGATCTCAATTTTCCGGGAAAGAGTCGGAGCCGGGAATTGAATAGGAGGACTTTATCTCCGACCTTGAAGTCCGTGACTGTGATGCGTTCGTCGTGGAGGATTTTAGTCCTTTCCTTATAGATCCTTGAGCTCTCATAAGCATCACGTCTAATCTCGTCAAGCTCATTAATATCTAAGAGTCGCCTCACCGCCGCAATCTTGTAGTCATAGTTGAATGCCTTAATAGCCCAATATGCACGGTGCTCCAACTCTACCGGCAAGTGACAAGCTTTTCTATAAACAAGTCGGTACGGTGTGGTGCCAATAGGAGTGCGAAAGGCCGTACGATAAGCCCATAGTGCATCGTTTAATTTCATTGACCAATCCTTTCTAGATCTATCAAAGGTCTTTTCTAAAATTTGCTTGATTTCTCAGTTTGACACCTCCACTTGGCCACTCGTTTGAGGATGGTATGCAATGGCCACTCTATGATTCACCTCATATTTTTTTAACATGGCTTCAAATTTGTTCTCTATAAAGTGACTTCCCCCATCGCTTATCAAAGTACGAGGCACTCAAGGTCCCATGAAGTCCACTCCTCAACAATCGAATAGCTCAACTTCTAGAATGGGCCTCATCGGCATCTCGTTTCGCCTTGATATATTCCCGGTCCGTTGGCATCGATCGCATCCCTTGACGAAGTCATGCATATCCTTGAACATGGTCGGCCAAAAGAATCCGCATTGCAATATCTTGGCAGTGGTCTTAGATGAGGTGTGATGTCCCCCGCATGGCATACCATGGCAATGAAAGATGATCGACGTGGCCTCCTCCTTGGAAACACATCTCTGAATAACACCATCCTTGCAAATCTTGAAGAGATACGGATCTTCCCAAAAATAATTTCGGACTTCGTGCATAAACCTCATCTTTTGTTGCGTGGGCATTCCGCATGGTTTTATCCCACAAGCCAAATAATTGACGAAATCCGCATACCAAGGCACCTCTCCGGTCTTACGGCGAATAGCCGTTCGCCGATAAAGGTGTCATCAATTGGCAAGCTCTCATCCTCCTCACCGCGAACAAGCCTAGATAAGTGGTCCGCCACAACGTTGTCTGTTCCCTTCTTGTATCTAATCTCCAAGTCAAATTTTTGCAACAAAAGTATCCATCTTATCAATCTTGGTTTTTCCTCTTTCTTGCTTAGAAGATACTTCAATGCCGCATGGTCGGTGTGGACAATAACTTTGGATCCAAGGAGGTAGGAACGGAACTTCTCGATGGAGTAGACAACCGCTAAAAGCTCTTTCTCGGTGGTAGTATAATTTTTCTGCGCGTCGTCCAATGTTTTGCTAGCATAGAATATAGCATGAAGCTTTTTGTCTTTCCTTTGTCCTAGCACCGCTCCGATGGCTTGGTCACTTGCATCACACATGAGCTCAAAGGGAAGGCTCCAATTCGGCGGTTGTATGATGGGGGAGGAGATGAGTGCTCCTTTCAACGTATTAAATGCTTGCAAGCACTCTCCTGAAAAGACAAAGGGGGCATCTTTAGCAAGTAAGGAAGTAAGTGGCCGAGCAATTAGGGCAAAGTCTTTGATAAAGCGGCGGTAAAACCCCGCATGACCAAGGAAGCCTCTAATGCCCTTTACATTAATAGGAGGAGGGAGTTTTTCGATTACCTCAACTTTCGCCTTATCAACTTCAATCCCTCTAGAGGACACAAGATGCCCAAGCACTATCCCCTCGATGACCATAAAATGACTTTTTTCCCAATTAAGGGTGAGATTGTTTTGTTGGCATCGCTTGAGGACTTTAGTAAGATTAGCCAAACAAGAATCAAACTCACTTCCATACACAGAAAAATCAAACTCAATGTAATCAGAAAAGATTGATGTCATGCACCTTTCAAAAGTGGCGGGAGCATTACAAAGTTCAAAGGGCATTCTACGATAGGCATATGTACCATAAGGACATGTGAAAGTGGTGTTTTCTTGGTCGTCTGACGTGTCACGCGTGTGTGACCCACGTGACGGGGTTTAGATATTTGTAACCGCAAGCGCACGGTGTTGTAGTGTGGCTTGGGGGTCGAACGCAGGGAGGCTAGGATGTGCTTGTGTCAAGGAGGACCAAAATCACCCCGTGGGCGAGCTAGCCCGAATCGGTTGGTGGGTTGTCATGGAAAGGAATGCAAGGTATGAACAATAAGAAAATAAACCCGGGACTTTGGTGTCCACTCCAATGAGCGACTCTCGCCGATGCGGCCTACGGGTAGGATGGCGATCGGAATTAGGGTCTAATGGTGAGACGTTGCCTCCGAAAGTGGTACCGGCATCCCATGGGCCCGATATTCCGGTCGGTGCCCAGGATGATACACCAGACTTCCCGGATTCGATCAGTGGGCACTCCCGTGTCCATTAACACTGATCGATTCTGGGAGCACTAAGCTCGCAACGATAACTCCCAACGTCTCATCATGCCGCTCCCACACGCAAGGATTCGGCGTCTACGCTAAGGGTGTGAGCTATGGCTAGGGAGTCAACCGCCAAGTTTATTCCCACTTGTCCCAACGGTCAAAGGCGGTCTTTTCCCCACCGATGACAATGAAACACCCCGCGTAACCGTTAGATTCCTAATCCCTATCGATTTCCTAACCCTATGGATGCATCGGGAAGAGCCCCCGAAGGGGTTTCCGCCAAAATCCCAGATTTGGGAACTACTCACAAATATTCATTAAAAAGCAATCTAAACGAAAATGAACCGTTGAAATCATAATCAGACGATTGGAATGCGAAGGAAATAGAGCAATTAAGATAATACTAAAGTTTAAGGAAGATCTGAAATCTTACAATAGAAGAGTACTTACAGCCATCACAAATGGGAGAAAACAGTAAAAACTAACAGCTCCCCCGTTTATGGAACCCTAGGGGTCCTATTTATAGGATCTCGTATCACCCGATCGGTTGACAAGTCAACCGATCGGGTGATCCGTTACAGATAATAAACAGAAAACGGCGGACTTTCACCCGGTCATATGAACCGGTCGGTTGAGTTCTTAGAGTGACCGGTTGAATCTTGGCGCCATCGGGTGAAGGGATCGGTTGGGTGCCCGTGTCTTCGGCTCCTCAGCATCAGCTACAGATGAACCGATCGGGTGAGAGTCACCCGATCGGTTGGAATTTGGCTTGAGAAGACAGAGAGTTGGCCCCCGTTGAACCGGCCTGTGAACCGGTCGGGTGACTTTCACTTGAGATCCGGCTGAGACCGGGTGGTGCACACGTGCATCACCTGATCGGTTGGAGATGACCAACCGACCGGGTGAGGGGCTGAAAGATGTATTCTTCGTCATTTGACCCCCTGGATCACGTGTGACTCCTCCCGTTGCTCCGAAGACTTGAGATATCGTCGTTAAACGTCCCCTACGCGGGCAATCTCCTGCAAACATGGAGAAACAAAGAAAAGTGAAAGAAAATGAGAAAATACGAGAGAACGAATAAAAGACGGCGGAAAATACGGAGAAACACAAAAGAAAACGTGCGTGAATATATGAAATATAAACACACGTCAAAATCCCCCAAGCTGAACTCTTCCTCGTCCTCGAGGAAGACGAGTGAGAGTAGGAGCTCGGAGGGGAAAATAGAGAGAAAGAGAGAAAAAGAAAACTCTATATCCTAGATCGTCCGTCAGAGCCAACAAAATCAAAAACGACACACCAAGCAAGCAAACGTCAAATCACATCACTAAACCTAGGAAAACGAGTCCAAATAAGTGTCGTGGGCCCACGCGGTGAAGCACGAGTGAGTGTGGTCATGCGCTAGCAGTCGGTGTCGCTATCTACGATGTGCAATAAAGCTCGATATACACGGACCCAGGAAACGACCCAAATACCGATTCAAATTTGAAATTGCGGTGAATATTATTTCAAGCATGCATGAGAAGAGTAAAATAATAGAAGCGTATCATGCAACGGGGATTCCACAACTAGGGTTAAGGAAATCACGCCACTATAGCCTAGATACTAGCTAAAAAGTTCCTAAGCCAAGTGTTTTCGAAAACGATGGGGGTTGAGATGATGTGGAGTAGAACACTCGGTGCAAATTCTCGCCTTCCCTTTATTCTCGGTAGAAAGGAAAAATATTCACACTTGAAATTTTTTTGGGTTTTGGGTATTTGTATTTTTTTTGGCTTTTTGGCTATACAAAATTTTTCTTTTCTTTTCTTTTTGGGTTTTTCTTTTCTTTTCTCTTTTTTTGGATTTTTGGGTCTTTGGCTATACACATGTGTACTCTCCCAAGTGGGAGAACGGTACACAACGAGGGGATTTGCACCAAGTAAAACAAAAAAGAAGTCGAAATCTAAACACTTGGGCAAAGGGAACTATTATCCTAAATAGAGCATAGGCTAAATGGGTTATCCTAGTCCTTAATTGTGGAATCCCAACACATGCGAAATGAAGTACACGATATATATATATATATATATATATATATATATATATATATATATATATATATATATATATATATATATATATATATCATGCAGAAGCAGACAGGGAAGATAAATACCGCATATTCAAATCGAAGCATGATAATCTAGGGTTCATTCCTGTACAGGTATATAAAGTAAAATCACAAAGTAGAAGCACACCAAATAGCTAGGCACGACGCACGACTCACAAAAAGCTAAGTGGACCCACGATGCGTGAAATGCAAGAGGACTCGAAATCCTAGGGTCAGTGATTGTGATTATCGATGCCATGCTAGGTGTGTGTGATTTTGTGGCGATTCATCATAGGGTTCATCTCTAGGAGAAAGAGATAAAAAGAAGAAAAGAAAAAGAAAAAGAAAAAATAAAAAACACGATGAAAACGACACAAAAATGAAAAAGAAGAACTCAAATGACGCACACAGTGCGACTCCCCCAAGCTGAAGCTTGCATTGCCCTCAATGCAATATGAGTGAGTACAGGAGGGCAATGAAGATGGGGGGGAATACGCACCGACACAAAAAGAAATAAAAACGAGAAAAACACAGAGATGGAACTGAAAATAAAGGAAAATCAAAATCAAACCACATGACACGAAAATAGAAATAAAACCACACGACACGAAAATAGAAATAAAACCACACGACACGACACATGAAAACATGCACACACACAAAAATGAGAAAAACAACAAAACACGACAACACACCAAAATAGACGTCCCCCAAGCTAGACATGACAGTGCTAGCAAATAAAATGTGATCGTGAAATGCAGAAATATGCAAGGGGGGGGTCAAAAACAAACAAGGTGAAATCAAATAAAAAGTAAAAAATGAAAAGGAAGTGATGCGACACGTGAATGGGTCCCCCCTTTTGACAGAGAAAAAGCAGGGCCCCTAAAATACAGATGGGCACAAATACGGGGGGGGGGGCAAAAGCGGGAAAGAAAAAATCAAGCAGGGGCACCATGTAGGATCCTGCCAAAACAGAGTTAGGATCGATAAATGAAGTTGAGACTTACGCTTGCGTACGCAGCACGGTAGTCTACGAACTGCGCCTTCGGATTCGCCACGACGGATCGAGTCTACTCACGAACGGAGTAAGGCTACTAAATCCACAATCTAAATCTCTACTTTTAGATTAAGAACTTGGATAAAGGGAGAGGAAGGATTTCTGCAGAGCTTCGCTAGAATGAAGATGCATGCATGAATGCCATGCAAAGTGTAAGGAAAATGGCTAACCCTTGGGTCTTATTTATAGCCCCCAAGGTAGTTATTTTAGGAGCAATTGTTCCTTTGGAACAATTTAACTAAGGTGTACCATCGTACATGGTATATTATAAGCTTAAGTTGTACCATATGCATGGTACAATATAAGCTTAAGATATTACCCCTTTATTAGCCATATGTCGCATGCACTTATGCACATATAATGCGACTTTCCCATCAATCTAGAGATCCTCTCCGCAAGGGAACATATTCCCTTTAAGCACGACTTCGTGTACGCGATGTTCGAGGTCCGTATTCCCTCGTACATCCCCTACAAGGGTGTACTAACGTCTTCCATATCCAACATCTCCCACTCACACTTGAGGGGATTGTAAGAGAACGTCTTTCTCTTAGTTCTTTCATCTATCATACCGAGAAATAGACCGTGCGACCGTCATGCGCGTAGAGTCTGTTGTTGTGCACTTGTTAGAGATACACAACGACCTCGAAGGTGCAAAGTTGAGTAGTTCAACACATGCTTTACCCTAGATTATTTCTTCACATTTCTTATACTTTACATTCAACAATTGAATCCCATCTGGATCACAATTGGCTGGCCAGCTTTGAATCATTAAAGTCCAAATGTGAATATGAAATCAATCTTCCTCTTCTTGCGAACCTTCTGATCTTGACTAGACTCGCTTTTCTAACGTGCCCCGCCGAGCCGAATTATCATAGCCCATAAGTAACACGCTAAGATAGCGATCATCTCGTCAAATCTAAAGGAACCAATTGGAGTCCTTGAGGGTAAGAGTTAAGACCCGTATGGCCTTTGAGTCTCACATAATAGCAAACACTATTGCTACTAACTCAGTGGTCGAAATGCATACGTGGTATGAACACGTATTACAACATCACTCCTTTCCCAGGGAGAGTATGTCTTAATGATGTTGTACAGATGAAAAGATCAGACACCACAGTGCCTATCTTTTTTGAGTCCCTTTACTACTCGTGAAATATTCACGGACTCTCATCCTGCATAAGACAGATAGGATTTAAAAAATCCTACGAGATCTCTTTCAAATATCCTTGTGATACAGATCTCAGATCTTTTGTAAGCATCCATATGATGCAGATCTTTCATTCGACTATCTTGTTTAAGTCATGACTCTAAATCATTCGTCTAATGATTTTGACTTTAAACTAGTCTCATCTCTATCTTATCCATCTGATAAGATAAGGCGGTTGCTCATGTGAGAGAGCCAACCTTTATCTGTCCGACATACACACAATTCAGCTGAGATTTCAAAAATGTACACAAACATTTCTTTAAGAAATTCATATGCAATGTTTGAAAAAGAACTTATTCTTTTATTAAATTTGATCTTTCTTAGACATGGGAATATATATTGGTACAACTCAGCTCATACGCAATCCTTGGGATGATAAGTGTTTATAAAACACATTTCTGGGGATCGCTTTCGTAAGCTGATCCTCTATCATCTCATGCGTAGATATGTACCTTATGTCTACCTCCTTGGTTTTATCATAGTCTTTTGCAAATCTGCAATTCCTTTAAGATACTGCATTATCCTCTTAACTGCTTTCCAGTGTTCTTGCCCTGGGTTGGATTGGTAACAGCTTACCATTTCCAACGGCAAAACAGATGTCCGGTCTCGTACACACCATAGCGTACATAAGACTATCAACTGCACTGGAATATGGAACTTTTTCCATAATTTCCTTTTCCTTTTGGTTCTTTGGACACGATTCCAGATATAAATTATCGCTTATGCTTATATGAATATCAATGGACTTGCAGTCCTGCATATTAAATCGTTCTAGAACCTTCTTTATATAAGTCTCCTGTGAAAGAGAAAGAAGTTTCTTCGAACGATTCCTTGAAATCTTAACTCCAAGGATATATGCGGCTTTTCATATGCCTTTCATCTCAAATACTGATGAAAGCCAAGCCTTGATACTCATCTCAAAGCCCTTGTCATTTCCGGCTATTAAAATGTCATCTACATATAGAGACATAATAACATGCTTGCTTTTAATCCTCTTGATATATACGTAGTTATCTTCTTCAAGTATGAAAAATTCATTTGATAAGACAACTTCTTGAAATCGTATATACCATTGCCTCGAGGATTATATAAGACCATATATGGATTTACGAAGTTTACAAACCTTATGTTCGTTTCCTTCTTTTACAAACCCTGTTGGTTGTTCCATATAGATCTCCTCGTCCAATTCTCCATTGAGAAAGGCAGTCTTTACATCCATCTGATGTAATTCGAGGTATAAGCAAGCTACCATTGCCAGAATCATGCGAATCAGGGTAAAACGCACAACAGGCGAGAAGGTCTCTTCGTAGTCTATCCCTTCCTGTTGCGTAAAACCTTTCGCGATAAGGCGAGCTTTATATCTGTCAATAGAGCCATCAGCCTTATGCTTGATCTTGAGAACCCATTTGTTCCCAATTGCTCTATGTCCTCTGGGTAAGTTAACTAAGTCCCAGACTTGATTAACTTTCATGGATTTCAATTCCTCCTTTATCGCTTCCATCCATTTGTCTTTCGTAGGGCATGATGCGGCCTGGTTGAAAAGTAGCAGGCTTGTCATCATCTTGTAGTAAAGTCATAAAGGTTTGCGGAAATTCATCCTCAAATCTTAGAGGAATCAACCTTGTATGACTACTACGTTGTATTTGAGATTCTTCAAGTCCTTGTTGACTCGAATTTAGATCAATTCTAATATCACTCCCACTTGGAATGTCGTTAGAATTGCTCCCACTTGGATCATTATTCCCGTATGGAATAGGATAATCGTCATTCGTATAATCCATTGGTGAAGGTTGAAACGTATTTTCGTTTTCACCAAGAATTCTCCCACTCGAATGAGGTAATCCTTCTTGATCATAAATCTCAAATAGAGATAAGTCCTGACTTATCTCGCCCTCTCTTGGAAACTCGATTTTCCAAGAAAGTGACATCCCTCGACTCAAACTCAATTAGCCCACCATTGTCTTCCTGACTAACATAAAACATAACCTTTAGAGTTTTCTGCGTATCGTATAAAGATACGTTTCCTTCCCCTTGGCCCAAGTTTGCCATACTTATGGGAGGAAATATGTGCGTAGAATGCACAACCCCAAGGTTTCAAAATGTCTAAGTCAGGAGACCTTTGGTTCCACAACTCATAAGGAGTGGAGCTAACTGATTTCGAGGGTACGCGGTTCAAAATGAAAGCAAACGTCAATAATGCATCACCCCAAAAGGTGATTGGCAAGTTAGCTTACGCCATCATTGATCGGACCAATTTTCATTAAAGTCCTATTCCTTCTTTCTGCAACACCAATTTGTTGAGGAGTATAAGGCATAGATACCTGATGTACTATGCCTTTTTCATCACAAAAGTTCCTTTAAACTTGTTGATTGATATTCACCGCCCCTATCGGTTCGCACGACCTTAATCTTGCGATCTAATTGATTCTCCACTAAACTCATATAGTTTTTAAAGCAGGTTTAGTGCTTTCACTTTTGTGGGATATCAAATAGATATGACCGAATCGGGTGAAATCATCAATAAAAGTGATGAAAAATAGGACTTCCCGCATCTTGTCTTGACATTCATCGGACCACATATGTCCGAATGGATAAGCTATAATGGAACCTCGGCCCTTGTGCCGGTTCCAAACGGCTTGCGACAAGATTTCCTCACAAGGCAATGTTCGCAGGTCGATATTTCAACCTTTGAAACATTGGATAGAAGGCCACGTTGGCAAGTCTATCTATACGCATTGGTCCAATATGACCAAGCCTTGTGTGCCAACAAATTATATTAGACTCATTAGTCAAAGAATTTGTCACAAGGAAATTTTCATTACATGAGGAAATACATTGTACTTATTACAATAAATCCTTTGAAATACAAACCCAGTACCAATAAAGGAATTATTACAAAATAGGCCCATATTACAATCATGAAGGAACCAATTATAACCAAGACCCATTAAATTGACCACATTATTAATATTCCTTTGAATATATGGAATGAAGAGAACATCATAAAGTAGGAGAGTGTGGCCGTTGTCCAAGCCTAGCTTGCAATTCCCAACGCCTTTCTCTACAACACGTGTGTTGTTTCCTACATTGATCCACTTCATTCCTTGGGGTATCCGGTGATACTCCACGAAGGACCGTCTGTCCTTTGCTATGTAGTCGGTGGCACCTCGTCACTTCCACTCGTACATGAACGAGCATAGTGACCGAGTTTGTTGCACTTGAAGCACTTGATCCTTTTCAAGTCTTTCTTCTTGTGCCATTTCTTGTGCCCACCCTTATGTTTAGGTTCCTTGGTAGACTCAGGTTGCTTATTACGTTCATTAGAAGACTTCAAACGATCTTTACGTTTCTTTCCCCCGTGTGAGGAACTAGAAACCATGTGCACTTCTGCACTTGGCTTGGCAGCCACAAGCCGCTCTTCCTCTAATTCGAGGTGCTTGGAAACATCGCTGAAGGTCTTGATGCTCTCATTGTGAGTGAGATGCATCTTCATTTGATCCCACCCATTTGGTAGGGAACGTATGACTGCTTGGATTTGTTGCTCATCAGTGATCACATGACCTGCGTCCTTTAACTCCGAGATAAGGTTCGCCATATGTAGCAGATGTTTCCCCATGGAATGATCTGGACGTTTCTTATATGTATCGAACCTTATAGTTAAGGCGCGAAGTTTGGACACCGATGTGCCACCGAACTTCTCCTCTAGCTTGGACCATATGTCCATGGCTAGGTCATGTTCTCGGAAGATGCGCATTATGTCATCAGCCATACTGCTTAATAACGTAATGCGCGCTATCTTATTCTTCTGAGACCAAGCATCAAAAGCTTCCTTGTCTCGTCTATGTTGGGCCGTAGTGCCCAACTCAGGTTCAATCATTACGTTCTTTAGAGTTTCGAGCACTTCTTGCTCCTCTAAAACGTATTGTATCTTAATGGACCAAAGTTTGTAATTATCGCCGTTGAGTTTTTCACCTTTGTTTAACTCAGCGACGATATTCTTTGAAGCGGAAGACATTTTACTTTTAAAATGCTGCAAAAGACACAAAACCGAAGGTTGGATCAAAACATTGCATAAAAATTCTTAAAATATAACTCCCACTTGAAATGATAATAGAGTATCCCATTTGGATAGTTCTAAAAATTCAAATCCCACTTGGAATTATATTATATTTGATAAGTTACTTCCGAAAAATATTGAAGATGTTGTTCTAGAATCGAAAAGGTCTCTATGATTCCAATCACCATCTAGAACAACCTTCAATATTCCCCCATCACTTATCAAACAATAGTACTCTTATAGTACTAGCAGCGGAAAACGAGTTTGAAAACGTATTTTTCAGATATAATTCCTACTTGAAATGATAATAGAATATCCCATATGGATAGTTCTAAAATCAACTCCCACTTGGAATGATATTCATAATTTGATAAGTTACTTTCGAAAAATATTGAAGATGTTACTCTAGAGTCGGAAAGGTCACTATGTTTCCAATCACCATCTAGAGTAACTTTCAATATTTCTCCCTCACTTTATCAAATGTTAGTACTCTTATAGTACTTTGCAGCGGAAAAGCGTTTTTGAAAAACGTATTTTTCAAAAATTTAAAATACATTGGCTAATCTCCGTAGAGTAGAGCACAATGTCATAAGTACATTGGCTAATCTCCGTAGAGTAGAGCACAATGACATGGCTAATCTCGCATGAAGTAGAGCACTAAGGCTAATCTTCAAGGAGTAGAGCACAATTTCTTAAGTACATTGGCTAATCTCCGTAGAGTAGAGCACAATGACTTGGCTAATCTCGCATGAAGTAGAGCACTATGGCTAGTCTTCAAAGAGTAGAGCCCAAAGAAATACTTCATTAAAACGTTAGTCCCGTATGAACTAGTCGGCACTGTGGTTAGCCCCGTATGGACTAATCGACACATTTGAGTTTGACCAAGGCCTTTTGTTACCCCGTATGGGTCATTTGGCAAGTTTGCAATCGACCCAGACCTTCTGTCGAATTGGTCGACCAAAAACACCAAATTGGTCGACCAATTTTTGGTCGCAACTTCTTCCCGGCCAGGGCCTCTGCCCTGGCCGGGGCTTGGCCAAAGGCCGGCCAGGGCCTCTGCCCTGGCCGGCCAGGGCCTTGGCCCCCTCGGCCAGGGCCTCTGCCCTGGCCGAGGCCGGCCAAGGCCGGCCAGGCCCTGGCCGAGGCCAGGGTATTGGCCCTGGCCTCTGCCAGGGCCGGCCAGGGCCGGCCAGGCCGGCAGGCCTTGGCCAAGGCCGGCCACTGCCGGCCTGGCCTTGGCCGGCCATGGCTTGGCTATGGCCGGTCATGGCCAATGCCATTTGGCATTGGCCGGCCATGGCTTGGCTATGGCCGGTCATGGCCAAGGCCATTTGGCATTGGCCGGCCATGGCCCCTTTGGCCATGGCCGGCCACCCCCTTTGAATGGGGTTGCCGCACATACTCCTCCCCCTTGATGGGGTGGTCGCCGGTGGTTATTGGCCGTAGCCAACCCCCTCCGCAAGTGGAGGGGGGTGCATAGCCTTCATAGCCCATTTGGCCACGGTGCACATGCACCAATTTCCTCTTACCCGATGGAAATAACTACCATCATCTTCCTCGATGAAGCACCCGTTCGTCGATGAAGCACCCGTTCGTCGAGAAATTAGTTATTTCCTAATGGCCGTGTGCCAAAAATGAAAAATAACATACTACGTGAACGGTTGGTTCTTCCCGTCACGGAGAGTTCCTACCATATCCGTAATGATAGGAGACCCTAACGTGAAAAGAACAACCGCTGCGTTCTCTCCGTCACGAAGCGTTCCTACTATATCCGTAATAGTAGGAGACCCATTCGTGAAAAAGACAACGACTCGTTCATAGTTTCGACGGGGCGGTGGTTTGACCGGGGCGAACCCATATGGCTCCGATACCAATGTAGGATCCTGCCAAAACAGAGTTAGGATCGATAAATGAAGTTGAGACTTACGCTTGCGTACGCAGCACGGTAGTCTATGAACTTCGCCTTCGGATTCGCCACGACGGATCGAGTCTACTCACGAACGGAGTAAGGCTACTAAATCCACAATCTAAATCTCTACTTTTAGATTAAGAACTTGGATAAAGGGAGAGGAAGGATTTCTGCAGAGCTTCGCTAGAATGAAGATGCATGCATGAATGCCATGCAAAGTGTAAGGAAAATGGCTAACCCTTGGGTCTTATTTATAGCCCCCAAGGTAGTTATTTTAGGAGCAATTGTTCCTTTGGAACAATTTAACTAAGGTGTACCATCGTACATGGTATATTATAAGCTTAAGTTGTACCATATGCATGGTACAATATAAGCTTAAGATATTACCCCTTTATTAGCCATATGTCGCATGCACTTATGCACATATAATGCGACTTTCCCATCAATCTAGAGATCCTCTCCACAAGGGAACATATTCCCTTTGCGCACGACTTCGTGTACGCGACGTTCGAGGTCCGTATTCCCTCGTACATCCCCTACAAGGGTGTACTAACGTCTTCCATATCCAACACACCACCCTCTGGGGGTGGTGATGGGGGCCTGCGCTGGGGGCCAGGAGTTATGGGGGGGTGGAATGTGGAGCTCAGAGACATCGGGTGGGTCTTCACGGATGTGGCGAATGAAGCTTTGAAGGAAGGGGAGGTCTCGGTCGACGGATTCCTCGGTTATCCGACCACCCTGTCCAGCTAGGAGGATCATGGCCGTGAATCGATCGGCTTGGTCATCGGCTTGGAATTGATCGGGGGTAGATGGGTTGGAGGTGGTGGGTTGAGCGGGGGGTTGTGTGCGACGAGTACGATGGGTGGGCCTAGGGTTCGAAGAGCTGGTGTCGGTGGGCTTAACACGGCGGGGAGGCATTGTGCGAGTGTCGTGTGTGTGCGTGAGTATGTAAAAATACAATGAATAAACACAAACACGACCAACAAGCAAATGGAATATTTTAGGGCAAAATTAAAATTGAGTTAAGGAGTGAGTTTACCCAAATGAGATGAAGATCGTTGCTCGTAGACGCCCCGATGTTATTCGATAGGAGCACGTTGTGAAGCCGCGGCGATTTCTTCGGTAAGTTTCGAAATTTAGGAGAATGGGTGAAAGTTAGGGTTTTGGGTGCGGGTGAAATCGAGGAGAATGGAGAGAAATCGATGGTGGGATGGATAGGGAAATGGGGGGGAGGTCGATTGGGGTTGATTTTGGGAAAGATCGCAGTCCGGCGCAAGAGGAGGAGGCCAAACGTCGGGTTGGGATTCGAAAACGGTGAGCACGGAACGAACGGGTGGTCGGGGGTATTTATAGGGTTTTAAGTCGAACCGATCGGGTGACTTGTCACCCGATCGGTTGACCGTTAGGTCAAAAATTCTTGCCGAAGAAGTGCTACAGGCGAACCGGTCGGTTGATTTGTCAACCGATCGGTTGGCCGCTCCACTCATTTTCCCGAGAATTGAGGTTTGCTCACCCGGTCGCCCAACCGATCGCGCTCTAACTCAACCGATCGGTTGATTGTTCCCAAAAATTTCACGAGAATCCTCCCCAGATCACCCGGTCTATCACATGGTCTCTCCATTCTTCAACCGATCGGTTCATTTGGGGACAGTTGCGGCTTGTATCTGATACATCCCAACCGATCGGTTGAGTTATCAACCGATCGGTTGGGGCTTTGTTTCCTGCAAAAACCAACAGATTGTCTAAGTCCATGAACGGATGTTCTTGCGGCTGATTTTATTTATAAAAATAGATAAAATAAAGTAAAAAAATAACACTAAAAAGTGGGGCAAAAGTTTAGAGCATGGGTTGCCTCCCATGAAGCGCACTTGTTTAACGTCGTTGGCTCGACGCCCGCAAGTGATGTTCACGGTGGTTGATACGGGTGATGCCCGAAGTTCAGCATCTCTTCTTCATCGGAGCTTACGGCCTTTGGAGTAGTCAGCGGCTAGAGAAAGATTTGCTCGACCACCCTCTCCTTGTTTTTGGGATCCGGTGGCTTTTCTTTCGCATTGGCGTTCATCGCCATCTTCTTAAGGATCCGGACCTCGTCTTTGGTGAGGTCCATGGGTTCTTTCCCCGTTCTCCTCGCAGGAGGGGCCTTGGGGAACCCGGGAGGGGTCGTACGTGCTGCACTTGCTTTCCCAGCAGCATCATTGTTCTTGGGGCCGTATTGGTCTTCTGAATCCCCCAAGTCATCGGGGGGTTTCTTAAGAGAATCTCCCAGGAGCTCTCTTCTGCAGCTTTGTCTTCTTCCACCTCTAGCAAATTACACCGAGGGTCATCTGGGGGATCGGGGTACTTCATGGACAACCCCATATCAAATTCAACCTTTTCCCCGCTGACGTTTAGCGAAAGTTTTCCATTCTTCACATCAATCAAAATGCCAGCAGTGGCCATGAAAGGCCGCCCCAGGATGATGGGGGTGTGTGCGTCTTCAGGCATGTCCATGACTACGAAGTCTACTGGCACATGCACCCCTTTTATATTGACGGGGAGGTCATCCACAATCCCCACCGGATATTTGACCGACCGGTCAGCAAGTTGTAGGGTCATACCGGTGGGCTCCAGATCACCCATTCCTATCCTCTTATACATCGATAAGGGCATCAAACTGACACTCGCTCCGAGATCGACGAGTGCACGATGAATCTTTACTGCCCCGATCGTGCTAGGGATTGAGAAGCTCCCCGGGTCTTTAAGTTTCGGCGGATTTTCCCTCTGGATGAGAGCGCTACACTCCGCCGTCAACACTACTTTCTCCTTTCTAGACACTCTCGTCACCAAATTCTTCAGGAATTTCGCATAGGAGGGGATTGTTTCGATTGCTTCCAGGAAGGGGATTTGCAAGCTCAGGTCCTTGACCATGGCTAAGAACTTGCCATATTTCTCGTCGATTTTGTCCTGAGCTAACCGTTGTGGAAAAGGCACAACGGGTTTGAACACTTTCGGGCTCCCTTCCTCGTTCTTCTTCTTCTCTTCTTCAGAGACTCCCTCCGGAGTCGTAGGATTTGATGACGAAGCACCGGCGTCGTCTGATTTTTCGATCGGTCGCTTGACGACCAACGGTGCTTCCGGTCTGTTAGGGGGCACTCTAGTAGGGATTTGTGTCCCGCTTCTCAGAACGATAGCGGACACATTTGCGTGCTCGTGCACGAGTGCCGACGTTTGGGTTGCTCCCCTCGGGTTCACCTCCGGTTGTGGCGGCAATTGGTTTTGTGACCTTGAAAGGTTCGCCACTTGTAACCCCAGCTGGGTTACTTGGTCTGTGAGGGCCCGCTGACCCATTTCTAGCTTTTGATTGATCTTCTCCTGGTTGGTTATATATTGAGTCAAGAGAGACTCAACCGGAGAGACGGCCCTCTGTTGGCCATACTGCTGCTGCTGCTGGATTTGCTGCTGATTCCTGGGGGCGTAAAATTGTTGCTGAGGCTGAGGCTGATGCTGATATTGTTGCTGCTGAAACTGACTCTGCTGTGGCCTAGTCGGCTGATATGTTTGTTGCTGCGGCTGCTGAGGCGGCGAGGGCTGGAATGGTGCCCGGTAACCAAAGTTAGGGTGGTTCCGGTTGTTTGGAGAGTAGGCCAGGTTGGAATTGGTTCTTGGTGGATACTGCGCATTTCCCGTGGGGTTGTAAAATAGTGCACTCGCCTGATCCAACGGTGGTGAGACGTCACCACCGTCATATTCCCCAAAAATTTTGGATTCTACCGCTGCAATCGGTTGTGCACCGGCCCCACCGGCTCCTACCATTAGTGCAAAGATCTGGGTCGAAAGCAAGTCGAACTTGCTTGAAAGTTTGTCGACGTCCTCGACTCTGTGTATACCCCCAGACCTGGGTGTGGCTCTCTCGTCACACCACCGCTCATTGGTGGATGCCATATTTTCCAGAATATGTCCGGCATCTTCCTCGCTCCTTGACATGAAGGAACCCCCAGCCACGGCGTCCATAGAAGATTTTAGGTCATCCCTCAGCCCATTGTAGAACAGATTAATAATCTGCCATTTCGGAAGCTCATGGTGAGGGCATCTTCTCTGCATCTCCTTGTATCCCATCCAAGCTTCATGCAAGGACTCGTGGCTGGCCTGGGAGAAGGAGGAGATCTCACTCCTCAACTTCATGGTCTTCTCCGGAGGAAAGAACTTCGTCAGAAAAGCGTTGGAGAGCTTCTCCCAGGTATTAAAAGTGTTGTTGTCCTTCCCCCTAAGCCATTGCTTGGCTTTGTCTCGCAACGAGAAGGGGAACAGCTTCAGACGGATCGCCTCAGTCGTGACACCATTAATCCGGAAGGTGTCACATTTCTCCAAGAAGGAGTTTAAATGCTCGATCGGGCTCTCCATGGGTGCACCCACAAACTGATCCTGCTGGATCCATGTCACCAAAGACGGCTTTAGCTCAATGCTTTGGGCCGTGATAGCTGGAGGACGGATGGCGGAAGTGGACTCGATAGATGGCATCGAGTACTCCAACAGGGATTTGGGTGGGGTGTTCTCCTCCATTGCCTCAGGATCCTCTCTTCTTCGCTTCTCGGCGGCCAAACGTCTAAGGGTGGCGTTAATCTCTGGATCAACGGGAATCAAGTCGTCGAGACTTCTTGAACTCCTGCGCATAAAAAACAACAAACACCCGTGAAGCGACAAGTGGGAGAGAAACAGATAAGATAAGAAATAAAAATAAAAAAATAAAAAAGGAAAAAGAAGAATGCGAAAATTATCGCGAGGTAGGGATAAGAGCTAGACACTAGGGTTCAAGAGATCCTAAAATAACAAGTACGTTGCCTCCCCGGCAACGGCACCATAAACTTGACGTGTCATGCGTGTGTAACCCGCGTGACGGGGTTTAGATATTTGTAACCGCAAGCGCACGGTGTTGTAGTGTGGCTTGGGGGTCGAACGCAGGGAGGCTAGGATGTGCTTGTGTCAAGGAGGACCAAAATCACCCCGTGAGTGAGCTAGCCCGAATCGGTTGGTGGGTTGTCACAGAAAGGAATGCAAGGTATGAACAATAAGAAAATAAACCCGGGACTTTGGTTTCCACTCCAATGAGCGACTCTCACCGATGCGGCCTACGGGTAGGATGGAGATCGGAATTAGGGTCTAATGGTGAGACGTTGCCTCCGAAAGTGGTACCGGCATCCCATGGGCCCGATATTCCGGTCGGTGCCCAGGATGATACACCAGACTTCTCGGATTCGATCAGTGGGCACTCCCGTGTCCATTAACACTGATCGATTCCAGGAGCACTAAGCTCGCAACGATAACTCCCAACGTCTCATCCTGCCGCTCCCGCGCGCTAGGATTCGGCGTCTACGCTAAGGTCGTGAGCTATGGCTAGGGAGTCAACCACTAAGTTTATTCCCCCTTGGCCCAACGGTCAAAGGCGGTCTTTTTCCCACCGATGACAATGAAACACCTCGTGTAACTGTTAGATTCCTAATCCCTATCGATTTCCTAACCCTATGGATGCATCGGGAAGAGCCCCCGAAGGGGTTTCCGCCAAAATCCCAGATTTGGGAACTACTCACAAATATTCATTAAAAAGCGATCTAAACGAAAATGAACCGTTGAAATCATAATCAGACGATTGGAATGCGAAGGAAATAGAGCAATTAAGATAATACTAAAGTTTAAGAAAGATCTGATATCTTACAATAGAAGAGTAATTACAGCCGTCACAAATCGGAGAAAACAACAAAAACTAACAGCTCCCCCGTTTCTGGAACCCTAGGGGTCCTATTTATAGGATCTCGTATCACCCGATCAGTTGACAAGTCAACCGATCGGGTGATCCGTTACAGATAATAAACAGAAAACGACGGACTTTCACCTGGTCATATGAACCGGTCGGTTGAGTTCTTGGAGTGACCGGTTGGATCTTGGCGCCATCGGGTGAAGGGATCGGTTGGGTGCCCGTGTCTTCGGCTCCTCAGCATCAGCTACAGATGAACCGATCGGGTGAGAGTCACCCGATCGGTTGGAATTTGGCTTGAGAAGACAGAGAGTTGGCCCCCGTTGAACCGGCCTGTGAACCGGTCGGGTGACTTTCACTTGAGCTCCGGCTGAGACCGGGTGGTGCACGCGTGCATCACCCGATCGGTTGGAGATGACCAACCGACCGGGTGAGGGGCTGAAAGATGTATTCTTCGTCGTTTGACCCCCTGGATCACGCGTGACTCCTCCCGTTGCTCCGGGGACTTGAGATATCGTCGTTAAACGTCCCATACGCGGGCAATCTCCTGCAAACATGGAGAAACAAAGAAAAGTGAAAGAAAACGAGAAAATACGAGAGAAAGAATAAAAGACGGCGGAAAATACGGAGAAACACAAAAGAAAACATGCGTGAATATATGAAATATAAACGCACGTCATCGTCTTCATGCAAGGGAATTTGAAAGAACCCCGAATACCCATCCAAATAACAAAAGTATTTGTGTTTAGCAAGACGCTCAAGCATTTGATCAATGAAGGGTAATGGGTAATGGTCTTTTCGGGTGGCCTTATTTAGTTTCCTATAATCAATGCACATTCGCCATCCCATGACGGTGCGTGTAGAAATGGGTTCTCCCTTATCGTTTTTTACAACGGTCATTCCTCCTTTTTTAGGAACGACGTGAACGGGGCTAACCCACCGGCTATCAGAGATAGGGTAAATAATGCCGGCTTCGAGTAACTTAAGAATTTCCTTCTTAACCACCTCCTTCATGTTGGGGTTCAACCGCCTTTGAGGATCAATCGAGGTGGCTTCAGTGTTTTCCAAGTGGATTCTGTGCGTGCAAAGCCTAGGGCTTATTCCTTTAAGGTCAAAGATGGTGTAGCCAAGCACATCTTTATGACTCCTAAGAACATCTAAGAGTCTTTCTAGTTGATCATGGTTGAGGTGGGCATTAACAATAACCGGGTAGGTCAATTTATTACCCAAAAAAGCGTACCTTAGATTTGGTGGTAATTGTTTAAGCTCTACCGCAGGTGGCGTTGTACCATCTACTTCCTCTGCTTGTGAGAGTTCGGCTTCTTCATCAGTATCTGAGTCTAGTTCTTGCTCATGCGGTGCGCTCTTATGTGGAGGCTCAAATTCGCTTCTTGGTGAGGACGGTGCATCGGAATAGACGCTGCACACCTCCATGTGGGCATGGATGTGGTCATCATTGTGCTCCAGTCCAAGCCTGAGATCAAGAGATGAGTCAATAAGTTCACAAATATAAGAGTAAGGATCGTAGAGTGTGCTTCCCTGAATCTCGGCTTGATCAATGGATTCCTCGGAACAGTAGTACTCTTCAATGAATGTTCCGCCCTTTTCAAAATATAACTTGTCGTCCCTCACATCAACTCTGATGTTACCCTCTATAGTCCCTTCCGGGGAGATCTGACCCATCACAAAAATGGCAAATTGTTGCTCAATGGGGTCCTCGATATCAACGGCGAATGCCCCCGTGGCATGGACCTCATCAATAAGTTCTTTAAGAAGGCTCGCAAAGGAGTCATCATCTCCCAGGCTTGACTCAGTCATTAACATTGCCTCCCCCATGTTCCTGTTCAGATCTCATAGAGAATTTTGGGAAGGTAAATAAATTGGGCAGCAAACAGAGTCAAAAACGAAAAAAATAAAGAGAGATGGATGGATAGATGGTGAGAGATAACCGGGTGATCAAAATAAAAAACCGTCAAAAAATCCACTCCCCGGCAACGGCGCCAAAAACTTGTTCGACACCCCGGTATGCACACGCAACCGGGACAAGCGACTCGTAGTCTTACCGCAAGCGCACGACGTAGTGGCGAGCGGGTATCGAACTCAGGGAGGAGCAATGACAGTGTCTTCTTCTAATCACCTAGCTATCAAAATGGTCGAGAATAATTTGGGGTAAAATTGTCACAATCGTTTGAATATCGATAGAAATATCAATGAAATAAAACGCATAGGGATAGGAAATCCCGGCTACGGACCGTATCTCATCATCGTGATTCGTAGATTACATCATTGCTAGACTTGAATTTTAGGTGAACTAGTCGCAACTAAATGTAGAACCAAGCTCACGCTCTCGCGCTATTATCGGTCTATAGCAAACCTAGGTTAGGGCCCAATCTCTTGCAAACCCTAGCCTAAGCCGCTAGCGTGAAGAACGACATCATCATTCAACCGTATCTCGAACCCACTCTCGTGCAAACTCGAGCTACGACCTAGGTTGAGATAGTTCCTACCCGTCCAATCTCTTGCAAACAGGTATGGGCATAGAATTACGATTGAAAACCCTAGCCTTGGTCCAATCTCTTGCAAACCAATTCTAGAAAAGTCCAATCGGAATTCTAAATCGAATTTCTAGGGCTTCCTATCAATTAGGACCCAATCTCTTGCCAATCCCAATCGATATGAATCCCTAGCCATCTGTAATTTATCAATCCCAACCTAACCCTAATCAATTCTAGCAAGAATTTCACCAATTCATCACAATTTAGAAATAGGGTTCATAGGGTTCATCCATATGCCCTAGGACAATGAAACTACTCACTAATCATCATGCAATTCATGAGAAAATCAATAACAAATTCAGCACAAATCATTGCAATAGAGAAATTATCAATAAAAATAGAGTTTTTGACAAGAAAAGAGACAAACCAATAAGAATCCAATAGCATCCAACAAAAGTCCCCTTTCTAATCTCTCAAAAAGCCTAAATCTATTTATCTAAAAAGCTCTCTAAAAAGGCTGCCAAAAGTATCAAAAAGTTCTCCTAAACTAGGGCAAAAACTGGTTTTAAATACCCCTCAAAATCGCCCAAAAAATCGTGACAAAAATGCCCCTGCGCAGCCCAGAAATCGCAGTTTACGCAGCAGGCGGGGCGGCTCACTTGGCCGAGTGACAAATGTCACTCGGCCGAGTGACAAACCCTGTAAAATTCCAGTAAGTTGGGGGATCTTGGGGGTCTGTCTTCGGAAGTGACTCTGCCGAGTGACTTTACTCACTCGGCCGAGGGGTATTTCTTGCTCGGCCGAGTCGGAACCGTCAAAAGCCTGTACTTTTACAGTAAGTCGGCCTCTTTTGAATTGGATTTTCCCATGCCACTTGGGCGAGGGGATCTCCATGCTCGGCCGAGTGGACTATCGTCACTCGGCCAAGTGCACGCCGATTTTACTCTGTTGATGCGTGTCCGGTCTGGTCGGCCAAGTGGTCTTCTTGCTCGACCGAGTGGGTGGTTCACTCGACCGAGTGAGATGCTGCAGATGCCCAATCTTCATCTTTTCGCTTCCTCGTCGCTCCTACGACGTTCGTTCTTCTTCCACTCATCTTCCATCGTCGAATATCCCTCGAAAGAGCTTTGGGTGACACTCCGGAGTGGGTGCAAATCCTCTTGATCTCAAAATCACTTCGAATCGCTCCATATCTCCTGAAATACGACAAAAACAAGAAATCGTGAAAAGCATCGCAATATTGCCGAATAATAGTGAAAAACGCGATATGAGCGATCGAAGTGGCATGCAAACATGCAGAAAAAGGGTGTAAAATATGGAGCGATCACTCATCCAAATCACAATGACTAGCCTAGTCAGACCCTTGTTTTCGCGTCCAGCCTGACTTACGCCGCTGCTCGGTGTATACACGACACGTCGGTTTGGGTCAGGACTAAACTTACATTAATGACTCAACTTACGCCGGTGATCGGTGTATTCACGACACGACAATTTGGGTTTAAGTCTTAACTACATCATTGGCTCAACTTACGCCGTTGCTTGGTGTATTCACGACACGCCGGTTTGGGTCAAGTCAAGATCTCATCATATGTATTTAAGAAGTCGGTTTCTATAAGGTTGCCATGTCACGGCTTGAGTGTAGCTCAACAACTGGAACATAGGTCCTATAGTTACCAACTCCTAAAACAAGGAGGGTTATGATTTATCTTGAACAAGATTATTATCGTATTTGACTTAGATATAGTCGATGGACTTTCACAGTCATGATTCGACTCCTTACGGTCCAGCGGACGTGACCAGGAAATTGACTAAGCCAGGACCACTCCCCTAGTCTAACTAGGGTGATCCAACAAACTTAGCCAAGCACATTGACAGACATCATGATCCATTGAAGGAGACTTATCAATCTTATGTTCGTCCATCAACTAAAAATGCTTTTATTAACACTAATTAATCCTTATCAACTAGTGGATCCTTAAAATTCTAAATTTTATGGATTTATTTAATAACTTTTATTAGATCCTTATCAACTATAAGGTTTGTCCGTTCATCGAGCTACCCTAATCTTTATTAGGATTTTAATAAATCAATTACAACATTTTAAATGTAGTCATTTAATCAGAATTATTATTGAAACGATTAAAATAATAATCGTCTATTAAAGAGGACTACCCTAATCGGGAATTAGGTTCAAATGTTATAAGTGTTCATTAAAACATAGCATGTCACAATTTAAAATTTGTCTAATAAAATTTTAAAGAATTAATGGCTAACCTAAAGATGTTCATGAATAATTAGAATGACACATCATGGCCATTAATAACAACCAACTAGTTTTATCTTATAAAATTAAGGGTTCAACTATGTGACATATCAAGAGAACATGCAAGCTAAAATATTTACCAAATAAATAATTAACTTGCCAATCTTAAAATTAACATTTAAATTGAAAGATATGTTTTTTTTAAAACTTGAAACTTTTTATCATATAAAAATAGGTTTCATACAGATTATCAAATAATTTTTAATTATAAACCTAAGCATTTAAAATCATTAAAACATTTTAGAATGCTTACTAAAAGTATTTTATCTCATAAAATACTTTTAAAAGCATTTAATCAAAAGAGGCTAACATAAACTTTATCACATAAAATTTAAAAATCTCTTAAAATATTTTTAAGATTATATTATCACATAAAAATCTTTAAAACTTTATGTAATCATAAGAAATCAAATTTTAATAACATCTCATGAAATTAAAATTTTCTTACAGTTACATACGCTTTAAAACATTTTGAAACAAATTTTTAAAAATGTTGAAACTAATTTTTAACAGTATCAGATAAGGTTAAAAAACTATATGTTTAAAAGTAAGCAATTTTAATAATTAAAATAATGTCACAGGCTAAAGATCAAGCAAACCTGGCTCAGATACCACTGAAGGGTTTTGACAGACCCTTTGATCAGTTCTAAGCCTATCCTACGTCGGACGGTCAACGACGATCAAAATATGCACAGCGGAAAAACATAAACATGCTAAACATTTTAGCGAACCCTAAGGCGAGCCAGAACCTTGCCAAGATCTATGCCGACTTGGGGTGGATCTGACCACCCCAAGAAGGATCTAGCCAACTGCGACATTATTAAAATTATTCTTAAAAGATACTAAATAACATACCCGAAATCTTGGTCCTGGGGCAGGCAAGATGTACCGCACCAGCTTCTTGCGCTCCTTGTAGCTGAGCCGCCTCGCACCTTTGAACCGATATACTCGAGCCGCCTCCGAGCCGATCACTTATCGAAGAAAGTTTCACTTGATCAGACCTGTGTCAGAGACGTCTGGATCCAATCCAAACCTCCTCGTAGTCTTGCTAGTACCCGACGGGAGGATAGGAAGAGAAAGAGGAGAGGAATATTTAAGTTCACGATCGAGCGTGCTTAAAAATCAGGAGCTTCTCGAATCGATCACTTGGTGTGTCTTTCAACGAAGAGAGTGAACCCCTATTTATATAGGGAGTAGGCTCCTCCCTTTTCGTCACGAGCAATGTGGGACAAACCTAAAATAAAAGAGATTTTAATTTGAGTTAATGAAGTTAGTACGCCTTTCAGAAAGGCCAACTTCAACCAATTAATTTTCCCTCAACATTGAGCTTTAGAGATAATACAATTTATCATTTCTAAGGGCTTCGAATGGTGAACGCGTAGGAACGAACGATGACAAATTTCGACTTCGTTTGACCCCTCAAACAATTGCCTAAAGATGGGCAAAAAGTCACACTTTCGTAGCCGTCAAAAAGGTTACAAAAAACCATAATTTAGCTTAAGTTGCAGGCGCACCCGCTAAGCTTAGCGGGGGCGCCCATCAAGGCTCATGGGCACACCCACATTGGGCGCACCTGGGGCAGGCATGCAGCCCGCTGAACACAGCGGGCGCACGGCTCGCTGGTTCAGCGGGCCATGCCTGCTGAACTCAGCAGGCGCGAGGCCCGCTGGTTCAGCCGGCCATGACCATTCTTCTTGCGGGTGGACCCACTTGCCCAAGTAGGTCTAACTCACTGTTGCCTTTGACTGTTTTTGCATTCCTGGGCTCGATTGAGCTCCGTTTTCGACGCGGTTTGAACCTACGATTAGACCGAGATGATCTCGTTATCCAGGTAACCTTTCGATGCGTTTATTTAAATATATCCGTAAGCAATTTACGAAACATTTAATCTGGTTTGCATCATATGCAAAAAAGTCCCCTATTAAATTTGAACTCGCAACTAACTCGTGAACTTAAATATTCCATTTCATCGAATGAATTCCTCTTAACGTTCTTCCTATTACTAAGACATGGATACTACTCGATGTGAGACCCTACAGCCTGGCCCTTCTACAGGTTGGGGCTCGAAACCCCTAGATGATGGTAACCACGAGCAGCAGGCATCGTCCCTATTTCAGAATCATACTTACGTGATCGACCCAATGACGAACATCGTTGGGATCACTCTGACTGTGTCAGTGATGAATTCTACAGTTTTAGTCCATTTGTTAAGGTTGTGTCTCTGCATGGCCTAGGGTATGGTTTACCGTCAACCCCAATAGCCAGCATTGGTCAGTATACAGCGGTCTTTGTTGTATTTACATTGTACATCCTACAACGCACCCCAGCCAAGGATTAACAGAAAGACTGTACTGATCCAGTGACAACAACTTCCCTTTAACGGAAGAGACGAATCTCATCTCAGTCATCTACTTCCCTCGTGAGCTTCAGGTGTCACCCAACCTAAGATCTTTCAGCAAGCCGAGCATCGAAGCTAGATCATATATCTAAGTGACACTATCAATTCACAGGTTTGTACTGATGACTTCAGGTCTTAAGGACCAACTAACCTATCATCACTCTAGAGTTATTATTGACAGTCTAGTTAAAGCTTAACCATTTAATAACTCTAAGTTGGTCGTTCAGTGAACTCATTCTCTAATGAGCACCTTTTCTCGTCTCCGACTTTGCCAAGTCGAATGACTATGAGAGCATCATTACCCTAAGGTAAGACAAAGACACAATGGTCTAACTGACGTTTCGATATCCTATTCTCGACATATCTATGACCATGAACCGTTTAAGACTTAAGTATCTAATCGGTCACTAACTTCTCATAATCGAAATCTACATCTGGATATGTAGTGACCTGACTATAAGTCTAAGGAAATTATCTAAGTATTAGAGTCTATAAATTCATACTTAGAATAATTGATCCCATATAATAATTAGAACGAGATGATAATCTAAGGATAAATGCCTCAAGGGCATACGTCTTCCTACAATATGAACCTAAGCTATGCAATGGTCGAAGGGGGATACGTATGGGATAATGGAATATTGGTCGATTGAGAAAGTGGTGCTCACGATGCAACACTATTCATTGATTCAAGAAATCGCCAAGTTTTATTCATGCTTTCGTACATAAATACACAAATATACACTTTTTTCTTTCTTTTGGGATTCACAATTGGGTCGTGTAAGGAGTGTTAGGTCGGGGGCTTCCAGATCAGACGACCTTAGGGCATTGGGCCAAAAAGGACCTGTCGGACCTACTAACTCAATCCGTGTGAAATCCTTATTCATATGCACTCCCCCAAACTAGACTTTTTGACGTGAGGCCATGACGGTCACTATCATGGGGATCCGGTTACTCAGCTTCGTTGGGGGAACTGTGCTTATAATTTTTTGTATTCAGAAATTTTTTTCTTTTTTTGAAAAGCATGGGGTTTACTATTGTGTCCATATTTTCTATGTTTTTATCGCGCATTTCCATATCGTTTCGATCGCTTGAATTCGTATTTTCGTATTATATCGCGCTTTTCATGATATATTTGATTCTTTTGATGTTTTAGATACATTTAGGAAATTCAGAGGGATACGAGATCTTGGACCAACATCGACACCAAAGCTCACGTCGTCTCACCACAGCGACCCTAGGAGCAGAAGGAAAAGCGAAGGAGTAGAAGAAGATGAAGGGGAAGAAGAAGATGAAGAGGAGGAGTAGGGGAAGGAAGGGGGAGGAGAGTTTCCAGATTGATCGGTCGAGCAAATGATGCGCTTGACCAAGCTGTGACACTATGACAAGAGGGCAAGAATTCAAAGGATGCTCGGGCGAGCGACTCGACCCGCTCGACCGAGCGACCAAGTCACTCGCATGAGCCAGTCGTCAGTTGAGCCCCATTTTTTGCCTTGCAGCTCTCTGTTAAAGTGGCGCTAAATTCGCTCGGTCCAGCGGCTTTCCTGCTCGACCGAGCGGCCTCATTTTCAACCGAGCGACATAAATTCCTGAAGATGGCACTCGATCGAGCGGCTTCCCCGCTCGATCAAGCGGCCCCCTCTCAAGCTTCCAAAATGGCACTCCACAATGAAGTGCTCGGTTGAGCGATCACCTCGCTCAACCGAGCGCTATGTTGACGGACTTCATATTTTGCCTTTATTATTGGGTTTCAGGTTGGTTTTGCTGTAAAACCCTAAACTAATGAACCCTAAACTAATGGGTTTTGTATATAAATCAAAAAGTTTTTAGATTAGGTTAAGCATTATCTTACTGCTGGAAACCTTAGAGCTATTGGAGAGGCCCTTTTTCTTAGGATCTTGTTTTGCAATCTAAATCTTGGTAGCTATTCATTTCCCTTTGATTTTTTATATGTTGTTTTGTATTACTTCCTCTTTGCATTGATATTAGTTTCATGACGTTTACCCAAGTAATTATGCTAATCTCCATTGCTCTCACTTTTGTAGCCATAGCCATGCAAGAGTAGTGTGTATCTAGGGCTTAGGGAGGATCCCTAGGATCTTAGGGATTAGATGTTAGGTTAGACCCCCGTTGGATGAATCTAGGGTCTTCCTATGGTGGTTTGAACAAGGGTTTTATGAGATTAGCCCTAGGATTGGAGAACCGCGAAAGCAACTCCATATCCTAGGGAGAATCCCCACGAATCCGATTTGGGCTTAGCAGCCGTTTTTCGGGGCTCACGCTCACGACGGTGACTCGAGAGCCGGGGGCAACCACTAATCTCCAATCCGATAGCCGATGACTACAAAAGTAGCCCGACCACTAGAACCAACCATAGGATGGCGTCACGTTCCGTAGAGCACACGAGTGCCTACGGATTGCAAGGGGTGACCAAATTTCAAGTGTAATGCATGCATTCCAGTATGAAGCCGATTGCGAAAGCATTGCTCCGTATAGAATGCATTAGATGAGCGTGACAACGGAAGTTTAATGCTCGTTTCCATTTCTGGATGTGACACTCCTACCCAAATCCGTCGTCCGACGGAGGACCAATTGACCTGAAATCCATTGCCGAAGGGCCTAGTGGGGAATCTCGAACGCCTTAAATGTTTAATATTTATTTAATTCCACTTCTCACAACGAACCAATCAATTCCAATGTGACAACCCCCACCACACATTCTCCTCCTTCCACAAAAAGCTAAGTGTTAGACGATTGCCTCCTTAGATTTCGACATTCTATAAATACTATAACACATCGTACACTTGCAGTGTTCTCATCCGTACATTACGGGCGAGGAACAAGTTTTGGCGCCATTGCCAAGGAGGCAACAATTTACTTTAGCTTTTGGTTAGAGAGTGTTGGTTCCATCCACACTTGACACCCCACCACTTCTTTTTATTTTTATTTTTGTTCACTTATTACTATTTTTCTCTTTTTTGCTCACGAGTTCCACGATTTTCTTGAGTGTCTCTATTTTGCATGCTGACATGTTCTCAAGGAGCAGAAGATCTTTTGCCCTTGGATCCTGAGATAGAGGCGCCTGCAAGGCGACTCTCATCATATACAAGGAGAAGAGTGGTGATGGTTGAGACTCCCATGGGACTGCTTCCTCTCCCTTCACGAGAATTGATCTGGGATTTCATGAAGCCCGGCACCATCTTAGCTTCCTCCGTGACCATACCGTCGATCCGTGACGGCAACTTTGAGCTAAAGCCAGGGCCCATCCTATTGGTGCAATATGACTGCTTCCACAGGCTCTCACATGAGACCCCCAGTCACCACGTGGAGGCGTTCTTAACGAAGTGCGCCACATTCCAGATGCAGGGGATCAGCGATGACGCGATCAGACTGCGGCTCTTTCCCTTCACCTTGAAGGATAAGGCCCACTATTGACTGAAATCCCAGGGGCCCAACTCCTTCACGACATGGAAGCAGTTGGCGGATGCCTTCATCACAAAGTACTTCCCTCCCCTCAAAGATGCTTCTTCTACGAAATCAGATAACCAACTTCAAGAAAGGGGGGCAGGAGACATTGTACGAGGCATGGGAGCGATATAAGGACCTCCAACATCAATGTCCGAACCACCACATCCCTATATGGGACTTGGTCCTATCGTTTTACAATGATATGCGTTCAGACACCATGATGATTGTCGACGCCACGGTAAACGGAGCTATAACGGGAAAGGGGCTGGCTGAGGCCATGAAGATTCTTGAAGATATGGCAGCAAACAATCAGCATTATGGCGACGATAGGTTGGCTTCTCTACTATTGCCAAGGCCTCCGGAGGAGGCCGATATGAAGTCAGTGAGGCAGTAATTTTTGATAGCCGTCTCGATTCTCTTACCTAGCAGATGGCCCAAATGGAGCATCGACTTGATTCTAGGCCCAGCTCACCCCCACTACAGCATACGCCACTTATGAGAGGTGCACATATCAGGAACCCAATGGCAGGAATCTCTCCTACCATACGCCTTCTCTAGCAGCAAATGAGGCCAATTACAATCAGATGACAAAGGAGGCAACCCGGGAGCTTATGGGAACCCGATATGGAGAAATCATCCTGGTTTCCAATATGGGAATAATAGCAGAGCACAACAGCAGCCCCAGCAGCAGTAGCAGTAAACTTACTATCATCATCATCAGCTGCTGTAGCAGTAGTCAGGGCAGAGGCTGTTTGCCCCCATATAGGCGAACAAGGTATCAGCAGCAACGTCAGCAGTAGCAAGCCTTGGCTGCACCTCCACCAGTTCAGCAGAAATCCTCCTTGGAAGCCACCTTAGAGAAATTCATAGAGGAGCAGGGAAAGCTCAATCATGACCATGCAGCTCGCAGCAAGGAACTTTCCACCACTGTGGATCAACTAAAGGAGCAATTGAGTTAGATTTCACGAGCCCAAGGCAAGCTTCCCGCTCAACCTGAGAAGAATCATAGGGAGAGTGCATGTGCTATCACCACCCGTAGCGGCATATCAACGAAGGATCCGGAGCCGTCGATGATGATTCCCACAGATGCATCACCAGAGGATGTGATAGATGAGCACCCACCAGCAGTAGAGGGTGGAGATGTTGAGGCTGAGGAACAACCTATTATTGTAGAGAAAGAAAGCCCTCCGGTGGAGGAAGAAGCAGTTAAGGAAAGGGCAAGGCCCGTGGAGAAACCCAAGGATTGCCTCACCCCGATTCCATTCCCTATTAGGTTGGCGAAGGCCAAGATGGTGGAGAAGTATGCCAAGTTTATTGAGCTTTTAAAGGGAGTGGAGCTCAACATTCCCTTTATGGATGCCCTCACAGAGATACCTTCATATGCCAAGTTCCTTAAGGAACTCATTTTTGGGAAGAGGAAGGCGAAGCAAGTTATGTTGACGAAGGAGCCATCTTCATTCTTGAGGAACAATAAACTGCCAAAGAAGCTCCCGGATCCCGGAAGCTTCACCGTTCCATGGTCCATAGGCGGCGTCCCCATCAGGAGAGCCTTGATAGACTTAGGGGGGCCAGCATCAGCTTGATGCCATTGTCCATCTTCCGGTGCCTCAACGCTGGGATGGAGCTAGAGCCGATGGCAATGACGATTCAGCTCGTAGTCAGATCGGTGACGCACCTAGTCAGAGTGACTAGGGACATCATCCTACAAATTCCCGACAGGGTGAGCGTGCCGATAGATTTCGTCATAATGGACATGTCAGAAGATGGTAGGTTCCAGCTTATTCTTGGTCGCACGTTCATGGCGATGGCTGGAGTTTTCATAGACGTATGAGAAGGCATGCTCTCGCTCAATATGGGAAACCTTGAGGTTGAATTATGGCTACCCAAACCGATGAGGGAGAGGAAGACCGATGTGGATGTCAGATACCTGGACTTGGTTGATGATGAGCTCGTGGAGGAGTTCACGGCTGAAGAAGTCTTTTTGGACCCCCTGCTACTGAGTGAGGACCATGGTATGGACCCTCGATACGACAAAGCAGTGGCGGCCTACTTGCATGTCCTGGATGAGGATCCAGACGATGTATTGATGATGCGTGAGCACTTTACGCTCGTCATAGAGGATCACGACCCGGACGTTGTGAAGATCAGGGATTTGGTAGATGCAGCATCCATGGGGCACCCAAAGAGAGACAAGGACCGGAGACAAAAGAGGATGAGCGGACCGCTAAGGGTCCGGAGAAGGTGTTTCACCAACTGGCCCCGCATGGGTTGGTCGGGAAGAACAACAGACGCATCTCGTGTGCGCCCAATATCTAGCCTCTCTGAGTATCAAGGGTCAAGCTAATGACCTTAAAAAAGCGCTTGGCGGGAGGAAACCCAACCTATATATTGGATACAATGTGTAGTTGAATACAACGATCGATGACTTCTTGTTTGATGATAACAAATGTGTTTGAATGATTTAATGTGCGTGCTAAGTGTTTTCAGGAATGGCACCCTCGTGAATACTTAAAGAGAGACTAGCCAAAAGTGATGGAGGAATTGCTATAAACACTTCAAGTGGACAAAGTCAAAGATGGAGAATATGGCGACAACAATTGGACTAGGTCAAAGATGAGAAGATAATGAGCAAATTAATTCAAATCCATATTTGATTTGATTCAAATCAATTGGTGCAACATTCAAATCCTAATGCCATGCAAATTGGAGACTTGGTCAAAGATGGAGAGATATGGAGAATCTCATGCAAATCAAAGGTGATTAAATGAGATCTAATTCAAATCCTATAGCTACTCAAATTCAATTCCATGGCCATTCATATTCAAACTCCAAATCCAAAGAGATTCACTCAAATCCTAATCAATTTAGGATTCCTTTCAATCTCCATCAAATATGGGATTCTAATTGATTCTATCATATCCCATCCTCTCCTATATAAAACCATACTCAAAGAGAGATTTTGAGAGAGAGGTAACCAAAGAATTTCGGCCAAAACCCTAGAGGATTAGCCCTTGGCCACAACTTGCAAGGAGCCTACACATATTGCGCAACATAGCTATTTCCTTCTCCTTTTTGCATCAATCTCCAAGCCATAGGCCGCAACATATCTCCATTGCTACTCCTCTAGGCCGCAACCCCATTGCCCAAAGCTCCATTGCCAAACACATCATCTCCAAGATCTTCTCTCTATCTTATTACACAAGGTACACGCCCCTTCCTATCTCTAACTTGCGCAACCTCCATCTCCAAGGCCAAAGCTCCCCTCTCCATTGCATCTCCTCCCCTTGCGCAACTCCATAGCCCAAACACACATCAAGGCCACAACATACTTGAGGTCTTCAAAGCTTTGGCCGCAAGTTCTCAAAGTCCATCTTCCATTCATTGCGCAGCTTCATATGGAGAGGGTTCAACAACTTGTGGAACACTTCAAGGAGGAGCTTCATCCATTGCGCAACACATCAAGGAGGCCAAAGGACACCAAGGCCGCAACTTTTGAGGAGCCCAAGTCACCTAGGCCGCAACTTCTAGAGGCGAGGACGTGATGTTGGCGACGACATCCTGTCAAATAAGATCTGACCTGAGCTGGTTAATAGAGACGACTGCGGCTACACAAACTGAGATTCTCTAAACTCCTTATTATTATTTTGTATAGTTGTATAGATCTCTGTAGGGGAAACTTTACCATAATTGTTTTTTGGGGGACTTGACGAGTTTGGGCTCGTCAAGGGTGAGAGCATCTGACTAGGTTGATAATGTAGAGCACGCGGGAGTGCGTATGAACTAGGTGGGGAGCGGGAGGCTAGGGAATCATGCTAGTTCTACCTTGATTACATATTAATCTAGTATTTGCTTTCGGGGCTGGACATAGGTCATAGGAATGACCGAACCAGGGTAAATCTGCTTTGCATCGGTGTCTGCTTATTTATTTACCCTGCATATCTGCAATTGTGCTTATAACTACGTGTGATTGTTCATAGGTTGCACGAATATTTTTATTAGCATATTCACCCATATCTCAGTTACAATTTAGATTCAACAAGTGGTATCAGAGCCAGTTTAGAGGATCTAGTCTAGACTTATTTAGATGACCATGAATTTATCGGATTCTGCATTTGGTGAAGGTCAGTCTATAGCACGTCCCCCTAAATTTAATGGAGGAGACTTTGCATATTGGAAGGCTAGGATGAAAATTTATTTAGTGTCAGTAGATTATGATGTGTGGAATATTGTTGAAAATGGTTATAGTCCACCCACTATTAAAATTGAAGACACTGAAATCATTAAGCCTAAAGATAAGTGGGATGCATCTGATAAGAAACGTTATTCTTTAAATAGTATAGCTATGAATGTGCTTATATACTCTCTTGATAAATCTAAGTTTAATCGTATCTCACATTATTTAACTGCGCAGGAAATATGACATACGCTAAAGGTGATGCACGAGGGAACGTCGCAAGTGAAGGAATCCAGACTTGCGTTGCTAAGTTCAGAATATGAGAGTTTCCGCTTGCTGCCATCTGAATCTATCAAGTAGATGTTTGCGAGATTCATGAACATCGTATACAAATCCAGCTCCCTCGATAAGCCATACTCTATCCATGAACAGGTGAGAAAGATCTTAAGAGTGCTGCCAAGCTCGTTCAGGCCAAAAGTCATCACTATTCAAGAATCAAAAGACCTATCAACAAAGAGAGTGTAGGACTTAATATGCAACCTGATGTCCTACGAGCTTGAGCTACAAATTATAGAAGCTAGAGAGAGACCTAAAGAAAAAGGCAAAGCTCCCACACCATTATCTATTCAAGCTAAGGACGACAATCTTGATGAGGAGCAAGCTCTAATGGTTAGAAACTTCGGAAGATACATTCAGACTGATCAAGAAAGATCTGAGATGGCAAAAAGGTGTATTTGTTCTAATAATTCTAATTATGAGAGAAATTCCTCTGATCATAAATCTACTAATAAACCTGAATGTTTTAAATGCGGGAAGAAGTGACATTTCATGAGAAATTGCCCACAAGATACAGCTAATGTCACAGAGAAGAAAGGAACAGCTGTGATGCGAACGTGGGACATGGATAGTGAAGATGAGAATGAGGAGCATGAAGTTGGAATCAATCTTGCTCTGATGGGAAGACACGGTGAGGTACAATCTTACTCTAAAACTGAACTTTTGAGTATTTGTAATGGCATGCAAGATAAAATAGATGAGCTAGAATCTATCGTAGATGATTATAAGGATGGTCACTTTGAATTGCAACAAGAAAACTATGATATGTCTAAAGAAATTGATAATCTTAAAGAAGAACTTGTTGCATGCAAATCTACCATCACCACTTGAAAAAGGGGAAAGCTCACATGCCAGAAAAAGATGATTGCCTTTCTTGTCCCTCTTTATTGAATGATATTAGCAAACTTAAATAAGATTTAATTAAGCTTGAAATTGAAAAAGATTATGTGATTAGAGAGCTTAAAGATAAATTGTGCATGTTAAATAATGATCTTAAAAGAAAAATGCTTGATTTTGAAAAGAATGAAGAGGAAAACAAGAGAGCTTTCATAAGTAAATGCACCTTGCTTGTGAATGAAAAAGCTATATTGAAATCCAAAGTCACTAGTCTAGATTTGTCTATTAAGAAATTTTCCATAGGAAAAAAATCTTTGGATATTATTCTTGGAAAACAATTATATGGCAACAATGGACGTGGACTTGGATTTAATTCTAAAAATGTTGAAAAGCCTAAGTATAAGAAATTTCACAATGTGCCTACCCTTGCTAAAAGTGTTTATGCAAAGTTCTTTACATGTGATAGTGTTGGACACACATCGTATCATTGCAAATATAGGAACACCAATATTAAATTCAAACCAATATGGGTTCCTAAATCTTTGATGACTAATATGAGTGGACCTGGTTGGATTCTAAGGTCATACATAACATCTACCATGTAGGTAAGATGGAGATGGCGAGGAGCTATAAATTGAATGTTTCATTATTTAGTTCCTTAGCCAAACGACGACGCGAAGGTTTATTTTTTTCTTTGAACTTAATGCATACATTCATAGCATTTTTTGTTAGCATTTTTGGTTAGCATTTTTATTTGTATGCTAGTTTGCTTGATTTTTAGTTTGTTTTAGTTCATATATAAAACAAAAAATATATATGAAAAAGATAAAAAGCCAAAAAAAAATGGTGCGTAATGTATATTCGTTCTTTTGAATCATTCAAGTGATATTAATGAATGATAATCATATCCATGAAGAAATCGTTGTGTTATTATTATGGCTACATGCACATGTTTGATTTTCTAAATATCCATGTCATGTTCAATGATTAGAGTAATTTGATTTCTACACCTACACCTTCACTTCCACGTGCATTAAATGTTGTTGTACTTTTGGAGTACCTTTTAATGAAATATTGGAAAGTGAATATAGGATGAAAAATAACTAACAATCTAAGGGATATGATGTGTCTTGCCATGGATAAAAATTGAGCACAAAAGAATTGAATATGAAAAAAAATTACATTAATATAACTCCACATGAAAAATGGATACAATTCATGGCAAGAACACTACCCACGAGTATCCAACATATGCTTTATGGGTAATCTTTAGCATTGGTGTTATATTCGTCAAGCAATGCTACTCCCACATCTAAGAGTCCTTATAGGCTATGTTTTTGGGGTGTGGTATCTTGACTCATTTTTAATGAGATGGGGAAAATCAATCCCAGGTGATTTCATGTTTAATGGAAAATGTCGATTGGTTTTGGTTGATTTCTTAATAGTTTCTCTTCATGTACTTCAACGTTTAATCATCACATTTACACGATGGTTTAGAAGTCTATGTCATAATTTTCATTGAACTTGAATTGATTATTCCATGAATGTCTATATGCAAGTGCTAGTTGTAATTTATTATACTCTTTATTTTGCAAGTGGTATGTTTTTGACTTCATGACTACACTTTTGATGATAAAAGAAGGGGGAGAAAATATTGAGAATAATTTGAATGATTTGGTGTGTGCACTAATGCTTACAAGTTGAATATATGAATATTGGTTTAAGGGGGAGCATTAATAAATAATGAAAATGTTCTTATAGAATATCTTAATGAATACATGAAATATTTGTTATAGGGGGAGCATGAAAAAAGGGGGAGCATGCATAGATGTTTGAATGATTGAAACATCATTGTTGCATGCTCGTATGCTTGCACATCATTTCCATACTTGTTGCATATTGCATACATCCTCCATCTTCACACTTCACACACACATGTCATGATGAAATCATATGAATCGTTAATGCTCAAATCTTATATTAGTTTGTCATCATCAAAAGGAGGAGATTGTTGGATACAACGTATAGTTGGATACAATGATTGATGACTTCTTGTTTGATGATAACAAACGTGTGTGAACGATTTAATTTGTGTGCTAAGTGTTTTCAGGAATGGCACTCTCGTGAATACTTAAAGAGAGACTAGCCAAAGTGATGTAAGAATTGCTATACACACTTCAAGTGGACTAAGTCAAAGATGGGGAATATGGCTACAATAATTGGACTAAGTCAAAGATGAGAAGATAAGGAGCAAATCAATTCAAATCCATGTTTGATTTGATTCAAATCAATTGGTGCAACATTCAAATCCTAATGCCATGCAAATTGGAGACTTGGTCAAAGATGGAGATATATGGATAATCTCATGCACATCAAAGGTGACTAAATGAGATCTAATTCAAATCCTATAGCTACTCAAATTCAATTACATAGACATTCATATTCAAACTCCATATCCAAAGAAATTCACTCAAATACTAATCAATTAAGGATTCCTTCCAATCTCTATCAAATATGGGATTCTAATTTATTCTATCATATAACATCCTCTCCTATATAAACACATACTCAAAGAGAGAGATTTTGAGAGAGAGAGAGAGGTAACCAAATAATTTTGGCCAAAACCCTAGAGGATTAGCCCTTGGCCATAACTTGCAAGGAGCCTACACATATTGCGCAACATAGCTATTTCCTTCTCCTTTTTTGCATCAATCTCCAAGCCATAGACCGCAACATATCTCCATTGCTACTCCTCTAGGCCGCAACCCCATTGCCCAAAGCTCCATTACCAAACACATCATCTCCAAGAGCTTCTCTATCTCATTGCACAAGGTACAAGCCCCTTCCTATCTCTAACTTGTGCAACCTCCATCTCCAAGGCCAAAGCTCCCCTCTCCATTGCATCTCCTACCCTTGCGCAACTCCATAGCCCAAGCACACATCAAGGCCACAACATACTTGAGGTCTTCAAAGCTTTGGCAGCAAGTTCTCAAAGTCCATCTTCCATTCATTGCGTAACTTCATAGGGAGAGGGTTCAACAACTTGCGCAACACTTCAAGGAGGAGCTCCATCCATTGTGCAACACATCAAGGAGGCCAAAGCACACCAAGGCTGAAACTTTTGAGGAGCCCAAGTCACCTAGGCCGCAAATTCTAGAGGCGAGGATGTGAAGTTGGAGATGACATCATGTCCGATACGATCTGTCCTGAGCTGATTGACAGATACGACTGTCGCTACACAAACTAAGATTCTCTAAACTCCTTATTATTATTTTGTGTAGTTATATAGATCTATGTAGGGGAAACTTTACCATTATTGTGTTTTTGGGGACTTGACGAGTTGGGGCTCGTCAAGGGTGAGAGAGCATCTGACTAGGTTGATAGTGTAGAGGACGTGGGAGTGCATACGAACTAGGTGAGGAGCGGGAGGCTCGGGACTCATGCTAGTTCTACCCTGATTACATATTAATCTAGTATTTGCTTTCGGGGGCTGGACATAGTCCGTGGCGACGATCGAACCAGGGTAAATCTGCTGTGCATCTGTGTCTGCTTATTTATTTACCCTGTAAATCTGCATCTGTGCTTATAACTGCGTGTGATTGTTCGTGGGTTGCATGAATATTTTTATTAGCCTATTGACCCCCTCTATAGGCTATGATCCAGATCCAACACTATTTCCCCGCATTTCGATTTTAGTTAGAATTTTTGAGATTTTTAGTATAAAAATTCTAAAATCTATAAATAGCTGATGCATATTGATTTTGGTAGGGACTCGACGGTAATGATGCCAAACGAGAAAGTGAAGCACTGACATGGAGCTGGATTCGAAGATCGAAGAGAAATACGTGATGGAGCAAGGCTAGAAATCCTGAAATTCCAGATCGCTTGGTCGAGCGCATCATGCGCTGATGCGCTCGACCGAGCGAGACCCGACAGATGGAGCATTTGGCAAGGAAAATTTTCAAACCGCTCGATCAAGCGACCATACTCGCTCGACCGAGCGCTCAAGCCAAGATGTGGCCTAAGTCTAATGAAAGGAGGAGGAGGGGGCAAGACCGAGCTAAGCTCAACCAAGTGCATAGACCCGCTCGACCGAGCGCTCGATCACCTGAGCCAACCCTATATGTTTTGATCGGGGCGCTCGCTCAAATCTTTGCCTGAATCCGAGCGAGCGCCCCCATCCCCCTCTCTCTCGAGTGAACCCTAGATCGCCTCCCTTCCCTCACCCGAGCTCCTCCACCCTCCTCCCCCGTGCCACCAGCCACCTCCACTCTCTCCAACCCGCCCTCACCCGAGCTCTCCCAGTTTCCCCTCCCTTCGACTGATTATCCTCCCCGAGTGCCGACCACCCTAGCCACCAAACCCTAACCCTCTACCACCCTCCCCTCTACCGAGTGCCTCCCCTCCTCCACCCTTACCCCCACGCCACCAGCACCCTACCCCTCTCCCCAAGCCCTAGAAAACCCCTCCTCCACTGTCGACACCTTCCTCTCTACTCTCCACACCCCCAGATTCCTCAGCCCTAAACTCCCCCAAACTTTGCCTAAATTCCAAAAATTTCAAATCTTCTGACGAGCAAGAAGCTTGGTGGGAACTCATCACTGCTTGAGTATCACACATTGGAGGTGAGGAGCGTGGATATTCACAACTTTGCTCGTTTCTTGCTAAGTGTACACTCGTTCCCTTCTTAATTTTTATTTTATATATATATAGAGGAGGGATCAAATGACCCCCAAAAATAACCCCCAAAAATGACCCCCTATCAAAAATCTGTTGAATATTGGACTCCCCGGATTTGGTTTTGATGATGAGCAAACATAAATAATCCATGAACTAACAATTTGTGAGCGCAGTATTGGAGATCGTCGCCAAATTCACGAGAACATTCAAAGCGACATCTCAACACTTCCCAAAGCTCGTATTCATGCCTAAAGCTTCGTTGAAGCTCTTGCGCCGTTTTGGAAGTTATGAAGAATCAATCGAAGCTCTCGAAGACCGTTTATTAAGGTTTTATTTATAGTCTTTTAGCTTCGATATATAGATTGTTAAGCCTTGAGTATATCTTACCATTCTAACTTCATAACGCTCATATCGTAGCTCTAGGATCTTAGTACAAATTCATTCTAACTTCCTCGAAGCGTCGCGCTTCGATTCGGACTTTATTGTGCATGTTAGTTGGTACAAGAACAAGTACTGACCGACTAGATGGTGATCTAGTCGGTCGGCAACTCTTCTTGGACCGACCAGTTTGATTCCTTAATTTCTTGGACTTTACTGTTTACAGTTAGTCGGTCTACGTTGACTCACCGACCGACTAGTTTGTAAACTAGTCGGTCAGTGATGCTTCTTTGACCGACTAATTGTGACTTACTGTTCATACTAAATTTCTCCTAAGCTACTGTTTATCGTTAGTCGGTCTAAGAACGTTTGGTGACCGACTAGTTGACAATCTAGTCGGTCAACTTTTGTTCTTGGACCGACTAAGTCAACTTGTGTTCAGACTATTTCATTTTGCCTCTTAGTCGGTATACGTTCACTGACTGACCGACTAGTTGTGAAACTAGTCGGTCAGAAAGTCTTCTTGGACCGACTAGATTTCTAGGTCTGAGATTCTCTTTCTTCTCAGTTCCTCTCTTAGTCGGTCCATGCTGTTTGACTGACCGACTAGTTGATGAACTAGTCGGTCAGTGATTGTTCTTTGACCGACTAATTCTCCCAGATTTCTATCCGTTGGTGAATGACCTAACTTGTTTTTATGGGACCCTATAAATACGAACCTAGGTCATTTCTATCTAGGTTAGAGCTTCCATTCAGAGATTCATTGAGATCAAAAGAGATAGCCATTCTCACTCAAATCAAAAGCTCTCTTCCTCACAAGAAACCCATTCTCTCTCATTTCTAGATCTAGAATCCATCTAGAGAGAAGCTTGTTCTTGGTGAGCTCTTCAAGCTATTGCTTGATCCAAGTCTCCAAATCATTCCTAGGCACCGATTGCTGGTCATTTCCTTGGTGCTAGGACTTGGTGACTTCATCTTCCTCAAATCCTTCATTTCACCAATTGGGTAAGAAAAACTCAAGGTATAGGATTTTGTGGTAAGTTTGCTTATTTCAATATAACTCAATTATATTGCTTGTTGATTCTCTCGGTTGTGAGAGAAGGTTGTGATCCCGGGTTATGGGATTCACGTTTGCTTTTGCATGTATGATTTGATCTTGTGAAGGTTTTTCACAAGATATTCATAGTGGAAATCTTGAGTTAGGGTTTCTAACTCAAGTATCCGGAGGGGATCCGGGTGGTTGGGACGTAGGATCACCGGGAACAAGTCGGGGAGACTTGGGTGGATCCGAACCCATTAACATCATTTGTTTGCTTTGTTAATTTTGTTGTTGTCATTCAATTTAAGCTTCCGCAAATTGATTTGGTAGTTGTTTCCAATTTAATTTGGAATTATACTCCTTATTATTTTAAAGTACTATTCACCCCCCCTCTAGTACTTGTGCAGTAGCTGATAGGGCATTACATTTGGTATCAGAGCCAGATACTTAGCTATGTCTGCCAACGACAACAAGACCGTGCGTCCACCTTCCAACTATGACACCTTCAGGAACCGTGAAGGAGCATCTTCGGTGATGGAAGGACATTCCTCTACGAGGCCTCCATTCTTCAACGGTACCAACTACGGGTACTGGAAATGCCGGATGGAAACCTTCCTCCGGAGTGCGTCTCTATGGAGGACCACAATGAAGGAATACATTGAACCCGAAGAAGAAGACTTTGAGAAATGGACTACCGTGGAGGTCGCCGTGGAGGTAAGCAATGCCAAGGCAATGAACGCCTTGCAATGCGCATTGGAGCCCGAGGATTTCAATAAGATATGCACATGTAAGAGTGCATATCAAATTTGGAACTCCCTCCTCATTCTTCATGGAGGGACGAGTAGGGTAAGAGACTCTAAACTCGTAGTCGTAAACAAAGATTACGAAATGTTTCATATGCAACAGGGCGAGAAGATGAAAGAATATTACGCTCCCTTTGTTGACATAATAAACGAGTTAGAGGCCCTCGGCAAGTCCTACACTCAAAAGGAGAAGTGCTCAAAGCTTATCGAAGGACTTCCTTCTTCTTGGGAGAAACGTACCTTCGCCATCGAGGAAGGTAATGACATGAATAAGTATACCGTAGTTCAATTGATGGGTACTTTAATGTCATACGAGGTACGCAAGGATAGCAAGCTCAAATTGCAAGAAAAGATGAAGTCCTATCTAAAGCAAGACGAGCCAAAGAAGAAGGCCATTGCTTTCAAGGCCGCTCCATCCACATCCACATCAACCGATGATGAAGACTCGGAAAACGAGTTGGACTTGGAGTCCATGGCTCTCATGGCTAAGAAGTTCAACCGTTTCTTCCGAAAAGGTAACTATAAGAACAAAGCTAAATTTGGTTCTTCTAACGCCTCTTCCTCTCCTTTGTGCTTTAAATGCAATAAGCCAGGACATATCAAAGCGGATTGTCCTCAAAACAAGCAAAAGGAGAAGTGGAAGGCACCGAAGTTCGACAAGTCAAAGAAGTACAAAAAGGGGTACAAAAAGGGACTTGTCGGAGCAACATTCGCCGACTCCGAGGATTCCTCAAGCGGAGAGTCGGACGATGAGCAAGTGGAGCAAGCGCATATGTGCTTCATGGCAAGAGAGGAGAATGATCAAGGATCCTCCTCTTCCGATGATAGCGACAACGAGGGCGATGAGGTAACAATGGATGATATTAGGAATGCTAACTCTCAACTATGGTCTAAATACACTAAGCTAGTAAATAGATATACTAAAGTAAAAGATGACCTAGCTAGCATTCAAACCTTGCCTAAGACTATCATCACCAACAACGACACCGTTGTTGAAGAGTTAAGAAATGAGATTGTTAATCTCAAATCTAAACGTGAACATGTTAGCATCGATGATCCGGAAGAACATAGGATAACGGATTTAACTTCTCAAAACTCGACCTTGAGTATTGAGAACGAGAATCTTAAATCTCGTGTTTATGTGCTCACATCGCAAGTATCCACATTAGATACTTCAATGCGTTCTCTCAAAGAGAAATATGAGAACACATTAGGCCGAATCAATAGATTCAATAAGGGTAAGGACCATTTGGATAAAATCCTAAGTGACTTACTTCCGGCCAATCACCACATTGGTTTGGGGTATACGATGGGATGTCCATCCAAAGCGGCCACTACCTTTGTTAGGCCAACTTCCGGTGACTCTACGAGTGGTAGCAAACACTCTATTGGTAGTTTATCTACCAATGGTGCTTCCACCTCGTCCACACCCTCTTTCGGAAAGAAACCCACTTTGGGTGGACCTCCAAAGAAGGGGCATGCTTATATGTACACCAATACCATGCCACGTAGGAACACACGTCCTACTCCACCGGCTCACACATATGATGATTTTTATGCTACACATTCTCGGGCACGTGCACACCATGTGAGACACCCTCACACACGTGTTCCCACACATGCATATGTTCACCCACAACATCATATGAATAATTCTCGTCGTGCACCATTCCATCATGTCCCGTATGCCTATCCACAACATGCATCACGTAGAAATCAACGTCGCATGCATGCACCCAATAGGATGATGGCTCCCAAAATTTTCACTATTTGGAGCCCAAAGGACACAAGCATCGAAGAAAAACAAGTATATATGAATGCTTATTTTTCGGATGTTGTGCGTAGTAGAAATTATGTGGGGAAGTCTAAGTCCAATTGGACTTGGCTTCCAAAGGTCTAACCTTTGAGGACCCAATGACCTTGGGTACCATGATATGAAAGTTTCTATCTTTAGGTACTCAAGGAAAAGAAAAAGAAAAGGAGCAACAAACTTAAATTTAGCTCCAAAGGGAATTGGATACTCGATAGCGGGTGTTCAAAACACATGACGGGTGACGCTCAATTGCTCTCCGGAGTGGTTCCCATTGCAAATGGAAATCGCGTCGTATTTGGAGGCAACGAGAGCGGAACCATCGTCGGTGTTGGTAAAGTGGGTAACCCTTCTAAACCCTTAATTAGTGATGTTTATCTAGTTGATGGTTTAAATCATAATCTTATTTCAATAAGCCAACTTTGTGACAAAGGTTACAAAGTTAGCTTTGCGAAAGGATTGTGTCATATTTCAAATGATAATAATAAATTATTATTTTCCGGCACACGCCATAAAGATATTTATATTTTGGATCTTCCTAAGTCATATGAACAATGTCTCGTTGCTAACACAAGTGAACAACACTTATGGCATCGACGCTTTGGACATGTGAACTTTGGAACACTTTATAAGCTTTCGAAATTAAATTCCATTAAAGGTTTTCCGAAGCTTGTTTTCGAAAAGAAAAGTTTTTGTGATTCTTGTCAACGTGGCAAGCTTCCTAAATCTTCATTTAAACCTAAGAAAAGCATTTCTACGAAACGGCCACTAGAGCTATTACATCTAGATTTATTTGGGCCAACTAGAGTTGCTTCCTTAGGAAATGCAAGATATGGACTAGTCATCGTTGATGATTATTCAAGATTTGCATGGGTATTTTTCTTATGTAATAAAAATGAAGCTTTTGAAAACTTCACAATATTTGTGAAGAAAGTACAAAATCTCATCGGAACCACCATTGTCACTATTCGTAGTGATCATGGGGGTGAATTTGAGAATGAGTCTTTCTCAAATTTTTGTGATGATCTTGGAATTACTCACACGTTTTCTTTCCCTTGCGCACCTCCTCAAAATGGTGTTGTTGAGAGGAAGAATAGAACGCTTGTGGAGTGTGCTCGCACTATGCTCGAAGATAGTCAACTTGGTTATCAATTTTGGGCGGAAGCGGTACACACCGCTTGTTATGTGTTTAATAGATTACTTTTGAGGCCCGGCACCAAACAAACTTGCTATGAATTGTTGTTTGGTAGATTGTCTCAAGTTAAACATTTTCGTGTTTTTGACGCAAAATGTTTTATTAAAAACACATATGATAATTTGGACAAGTTTGATCCGAGATCGGATGAGGGGATATTTGTTGGGTATTCCTCACGTAGCAAAGCCTACCGGATATACAACAAAAGATCCTCTACGATCGAGGAATCACTTCATGTCTCTTTTAATGAGAATTTTACTAATTCTAGAATTTCAAATGATGATGACTCTATGGATGTTTTATGTGATTCGTTTGAAAATTCTAAGACTATTGATTCAATTGATTCTATTGAGACTAACCCAACTAATGAAGTTGTTGAGAATGTGCCTAGTGATCAAGGTATTCCCAAGCGGCTTCATACCGTTCGCGACCATCCCCATGAGCAAGTCATTGGCAATATTAATGATAGTGTCAAGACGAGATCGCAAGTCCACCACTTCGCCAATTGTGCCTTTGCCTCATCGATAGAGCCAAAGAATATAGTTGAAGCGTGCGAAGATAGTGCTTGGATCCTTGCCATGGAGGAGGAACTCATTCAATTCGAGAGGAATGAGGTATGGGAGCTTGTTCCTTTGCCATCGAAGAACCACACCGTCATAGGAACAAAGTGGATCTTCAAGAACAAAACCGACGAAAATCAAGTCGTCGTCCGGAACAAAGCTCGGTTAGTTGCTCAAGGCTATCGCCAAGAGGAAGGTATCGATTTCGAAGAATCCTTCGCTCCGGTAGCTAGATTAGAATCAATTAGACTTTTATTGTCTTATGCATGCCATAAAAATTTTAAGTTATTTCAAATGGATGTTAAAAGTGCATTTTTAAACGGAGATGTTGTTGAGGAAGTTTACGTTTCTCAACCTCCGGGCTTCATAAATGAAAAATTTCCAATTCATGGTTTTAAACTAAAGAAAGCTCTTTATGGTTTGAGACAAGCTCCTCGAGCTTGGTATGATCGCCTAAAGAATTTTCTTTTGGATTTGAATTTTAAAATGGGCGAAGCCGATTCTACACTTTTTGTTAAGCATGCGAATAATGATATTTTATTAGTTCAAATTTATGTTGATGATATCATTTTCGATGCTACTAACTTCACTCTTTGCGAAGAGTTTTCTAATGTTATGAAGGAACAATTTGAGATGAGCCACATGGGCGAACTCAAATATTTCTTAGGTCTCCAAATTCGCCAATTGAACGATGCAATCTTCATCCACCAAACGAAGTACACGGTGGAGTTGCTAAAGCGATTTGGAATGGAGAATGCCTCCGGGAAAAAGACTCATATGAGCACTACAACGCATCTTGATAAAGATACGGGCGGAAAAGATGTAGACATTCGTCTATATCGAGGTATGATAGGTAGCTTACTTTATCTTACCGCAAGTAGGCCCGATATTATGTTTGACGTATGCATATGTGCTCGTTATCAGTCTCAACCTAAGGAGTCTCACTTAGTAGCGGTTAAACGTATTTTTCGCTATCTAAGTTACACTTTAGATTTTGGATTACTTTATCCGAAATCTAGCACATATGAGTTAGTCTCATATAGTGACGCTGATTATGCGAGATGCAAATCCGACAGGAAAAGTACTAGTGGCACTTGCCATTTTCTAGGAAATTCTCTTGTCTCTTGGTTTTCCAAGATGCAAAATTCCGTATCACTTTCAACCACCGAGGCGGAATATATTGCCGCCGGTGCCGCTTGTGCCCAGGTTCTTTGGATGAGACACACTTTGAAGGATTTTGGTATTCACTGTGATACTAGCCCTATCATGGTGGATAACCAAAGTGCTATCTGTCTTTCAAAGAATCCGGTGCACCATTCCCGATCTAAACACATAGATGTCCGACACCACTTTTTAGATGATCATGTAGCTAAAAAGGACATCATTTTAGTGTACGTTGAAACCCAAAAGCAAATCGCCGATATTTTCACGAAACCCCTAAAGGAGGACTCCTTTGTGCGGTTGCGTCGAGAATTGGGGATTATGGGTGAATCCGAGATATAGGATTCATGTTTCATTCAATTATCTTGCATGCTATTATATTTTGCGATATTTCGTTCATGCTAGATTTATTGAATTTTTGGGAATTTTATGTGATATGTTTGAATTTATGATCGAATTCGTATTTCAATGTCGTATTTAAGATTTCGACGTTTTATGGGGTAATTTAGATGACTAATGAGAGTGTTAAGATGTTTCATCCAAGTGGTTTGTGAAGAGAAATCAATTATCAATTTTTGGACTCTTCTAGTCGGTTTCAGTTCATTTGTCAACCGACTAGATGCTCATCTAGTCGGTCAGCAAGTGAACTCAGACCGGCTAGATCATGCATTTATATAACTCTTATCTTTTTCTTTCTTTAGTCGGTCTCAGTACACTTACCGACCGACTAGATTGAAAACTAGTCGGTCAGTGAATATACTGCGACCGACTAAATCTTGCCCTAAAAATCCCTGTTTGCCTCTGTTTCGACTTAGTCGGTTCAAGCTCATTGACCGACCGACTAGATCGTAATCTAGTCGGTCAGTGCTTGAACTGTGACCGACTAAGTGGGTTAGGGCATTTGTGTCTTTTCGATTTCCAGACCGACTTATCTCTATTCTCTTCCGAATAAAATTCTTTTTAGTCGGTCTTCACCTCATCTCCAGCCCGAAAACCCCAAACACCCTCTCGAGCCCCTTCGTATTCCCGTCGACTCCGGCCATCTCTCCGGCCATCGCCGCCGTCCGCCGCCGTCGCCTCCTCCTCCTAGGTCGATTCCTACTCTAGGGTTTGTTTTATAACTCATCTAGCTCCTAGGGTTTCGAATCTCATCTAGGGCTTGTGTTTTCGGATTTTCTTTTCTAGGGTTGTGTGCTTAGGGTTTTTGATCCTCCGTGATCGCTTGCTTGTACTCGTCGTGCCTCGACCATGGCAAAGACGAGGATTCCTATCACATCCTCTGGGGCATCCCCCATGACCGTAGGGCCTTCCGACCCTAGGAATCCACCTAAGCCTAAGTGTCGTTCCAAATCAACCCAAGCTTCTCCGTCTTCGCCTCCTCTGAAGAAGCAGAGGACGGCGACGGTCAAACCCCGCAAATCTAAGACCAAAAAGCCCATACTCCACTCACCCTCTACTCCTCCCGATTCCGACACTGAGTTTGTGCCTGAGGATGAGCAAGGCCATAGGGAACCCACTCCTCCACTTCGTCCTAGGACTCGCCAGCCAAAGGGAAAGGGCACAATGCCAGCGGGGGGTGTTGACATATCGTTGTGTCGCGATGACCCTATGTGTCTCGTGGCCTACAACCGTATTGAACACTGCCCAATGCTATTGGAGCACTACGTCCAGTTTTCAGATTTCCTTGGCTTAGCCGACCTCCTCTCCTATAGTGGTCTCCTTGATTATCTCCGATTCGATCTTAAGACCAATCCTAAACCTTATCCTCGCCTAGTGAAATTGTTCTATGCCAATCACGTTCGAGGCCAGTACGATGCCAGTCACTCCATTGAGACTACTGTCTTGGGAACTCCTATAGTTCTCACGGCAGAAATCTTGGGGGAGATTCTTGGCTGTTCGTCGTGTGGTCTCCTTCCTTCGGACATTTCTGTCGATGATATTTCTTCCTTGGATCAGTCAGTTCTTTCAGATATCTTCCAGGTTATCCCCTCCGCATTCATTGGTGTTCCATCGAAATCTTTCAAGCCGAATGCGTGGGTCCTTAACCTGATCTTGAAGTCTTGCCTACTCCCTAAGTATGGATCATCTTCACTTCCATCCCAGCCGTTCTTGAAATTGATCTACGCTCTTTTCTTGGGGTGCGAGATTAATTGGGCTCGCGTGATACTCGATAAGATGGACTCTTTCGAGTGTATACGCAAGACCAATAAATCTGCGCATATTCCGTACCCTTGTCTGTTGACCCTCGTGTTTCGTCATTTCCGAGTCCCTCTCCCTCCTGACGATGAGCGTCCCTTGGGTACTACTCTTAACGCGACGGCCGTTAAGAAATCTCTAGCGGCGCTTCGTCACGTGCAGAGGTCTACCGCATCTGCTTCCCAGTCTACTCCCTCAGCTGTTGCAGCCTCCACTCCTCCTGCTACTTTAGACGATGTCGTACGCCTACTTCGTCAGCACGACTCCCGTTTGGCTCGTACTGAGGAGGTAGTCTGCCGTATGGCTCGTATGATGGGGATTGATCTTCCTCCTTCAGTTTCTGAGGCCGAGGAGATGGACGATGAGGAGATTGACGAGCTTGTCACTTCCTTAGCCCGTGGCGATGAGGCCACTGCTGCTGCTGCTGCTGCTACCACTTCAGCTCCTGGAGATGGCACCACTTCCGGTGCTCCAGAGACTTCTGCTTCAGCACTTCAGACTTCTGAGCCTGCTGCTGACCCTGCTGTCGAGCCTTCACATCTATCACCTGCTGCTGACCATGCTGCTGTTGAGACCCCTGCTGCTGTTGAGATCCCAGCTGTTGAGCCAGTTGTTTCCACACCTACCCCGACGCTCACGTCTGTTGAGACGCCTCTTCTCCCTGCAGAGCCTGAGTCCACTCCGTCGACTGGACCCACGGACACTGCAGATCCAGCCACTTCCTCGTGATCGTTTGTTCCGAGGACTCTCCACTGCTCATTGGATGATTTACCTTTTTGAGAGTGTTTTATTTTGGGTTAGGATGGAGATTGATGGTTGCTTTTTATGTACTTTTGAGTTTTCTGGATGTCGGTGTTGGGTATTTTGATGTACTTTGGATATTGATGATGATGTTATATTTTGATGTAGACGATGATGTTGTACTTTTTGATGTTTATATAGATGATGTGTTGCATTTGATGTGATGTACATTTTTATATTTGATATCTTTTTGGATGTACTCATGATGTTATCATTTATATATATACATCGATGTTCATGTTGTGATATTTACTTCGTCGTGCACATTAATTCTCATTCAATGTCCATGCTATGTAAAATCGTCGCTCGACGATTGAAAACTTGGTTAAATAGATTATATTTCTATATTTGTATAGAATTGTTTTCCATGCACAAATTTAACCAAGAATATTGAATATTGGAGAGTATGTTTCATTATTCAATAAATGAAAAATATTATTTTCCATGCACAAATATTATTTTTTGATGATTTTAATTATCGTTTTTTTTATAATGGACTATTTGGCACACCTTGATTTGATTTCATCACTTTTACCTTGGTGTCAATTAGTTCCATCGTCATTGTCTACGACTCCCGATGTTGGATTTTCAATTTCCTAGTTGTCGTTGTATGCCCCCCATTTTTGGGATAATGCCAAAGGAGGAGAGATAATGATAATAAATAGCGCAAATGAAAATTTAACTCAATTTCCAAGAATCTAGTTTGATATGTTAGATTCAGGGGGAGTTAAGATATATATAAGGATTTTCAAAATCCGATATTTCAAAAATCAATTTTCTTTATTTATCTTACTCGTCTGCTTGATGCAATTCATATATATTCATTTTGGATTTAACGTGTCATCAATGCAGGGGGAGTAAGTATTTTACATTTGAATCATTATTTTTGATTATTATTTATGTTGGTTTGTCATCACCAAAAAGGGGGAGAATGTTGAATATTGGACTCCCCGGATTTGGTTTTGATGATGATCAAACATAAATAATCCATGAACTAACAATTTGTGAGCGCAGTATTGGAGATCGTCGCCAAATTCACGAGAACATTCAAAGCGACATCTCAACACTTCCCAAAGCTCGTATTCATGCCTAAAGCTTCGTTGAAGCTCTTGCGCCGTTTTGGAAGTTATGAAGAATCAATCGAAGCTCTTGAAGACCGTTTATTAAGGTTTTATTTATAGTCTTTTAGCTTCGATATATAGAATGTTAAGCCTTGAGTATATCTTACCATTCTAACTTCATAACGCTCATATCGTAGCTCTAGGATCTTAGTACAAGTTCATTCTAACTTCCTCGAAGCGTCGCGCTTCGATTCGGACTTTATTGTGCATGTTAGTTGGTACAAGAACAAGTACTGACCGACTAGATGGTGATCTAGTCGGTCGGTAACTCTTCTTGGACCGACTAGTTTGATTCCTTAATTTCTTGGACTTTACTGTTTACAGTTAGTCGGTCTACGTTGACTCACCGACCGACTAGTTTGTAAACTAGTCGGTCAGTGATGCTTCTTTGACCGACTAGTTGTGACTTACTGTTCATACTAAATTTCTCCTAAGCTACTGTTTATCGTTAGTCGGTCTAAGAACGTTTGGTGACCGACTAGTTGACAATCTAGTCGGTCAACTTTTGTTCTTGGACCGACTAAGTCAACTTGTGTTCAGACTATTTCATTTTGCCTCTTAGTCGGTATACGTTCACTGACTGACCGACTAGTTGTGAAACTAGTCGGTCAGAAAGTCTTCTTGGACCGACTAGATTTCTAGGTCTGAGATTCTCTTTCTTCTCAGTTCCTCTCTTAGTCGGTCCATGCTGTTTGACTGACCGACTAGTTGATGAACTAGTCGGTCAGTGATTGTTCTTTGACCGACTAATTCTCCCAGATTTCTATCCGTTGGTGAATGACCTAACTTGTTTTTATGGGACCCTATAAATACGAACCTAGGTCATTTCTATCTAGGTTAGAGCTTCCATTCAGAGATTCATTGAGATCAAAAGAGATAGCCATTCTCACTCATATCAAAAGCTCTCTTCCTCACAAGAAACCCATTCTCTCTCATTTCTAGATCTAGAATCCATCTAGAGAGAAGCTTGTTCTTGGTGAGCTCTTCAAGCTATTGCTTAATCCAAGTCTCCAAATCATTCCTAGGCACCGATTGCTGGTCATTTCCTTGGTGCTAGGACTTGGTGACTTCATCTTCCTCAAATCCTTCATTTCACCTATTGGGTAAGAAAAACTCAAGGTATAGGATTTTGTGGTAAGTTTGCTTATTTCAATATAACTCATTTATATTGCTTGTTGATTCTCTCGGTTGTGAGAGAAGGTTATGATCCCGGGTTATGGGATTCACGTTTGCTTTTGCATGTATGATTTGATCTTGTGAAGGTTTTTCACAAGATATTCATAGTGGAAATCTTGAGTTAGGGTTTCTAACTCAAGTATCCGTAGGGGATCCGGGTGGTTGGGACGTAGGATCACCGGGAACAAGTCGGGGAGACTTGGGTGAATCCGAACCCATTAACATCATTTGTTTGATTTGTTAATTTTGTTGTTGTCATTCAATTTAAGCTTCCGCAAATTGATTTGGTAGTTGTTTGCAATTTAATTTGGAATTATACTCCTTATTATTTTAAAGTACTATTCACCCCCCCCCCCCCCTCTAGTACTTGTGCAGTAGCTGGTAGGGCATTACAAAACCCTATGCCCCCCATTTTTTCGGAAGATCCGAACCGTTCATCTTGATCTCCGCCCTCTAAATACCCGACCCACCAATTTTCAACCCGATCCCATGTGTTTTGCCCATCCATCAACCATTCGCAAAAGTTCTATTCATGCGAAACCGTTAAATTTGGGTTGGATGGATGAACGGGAAAAACACATGGGATCGAGTTGAAAATTGGTGGGTCAGGTATTTAGAGGGTGGAGATCAAGATGAACGGTTCGGATCTTCCGAAAAAATAGGGGATGGGGGGCATAGGATTTTTGATAGTGGGTCATTTTTGGGGGTTATTTTTGGGGGTCATTTGATCCCTCATATATATATATATATATATATATATATATATATATATATCTCTCTCTCTCTCTCTCTCTCTCTCTCTCTCTCTCTCTCTCTCTCTCCCTCCCCCCCCCCCCCCCTCTCTGGTTGGTTGCACAAGAGCGAACAATGCCTCGCAAGGCCATTATATGTTCACCCTCAACCGACACTCCACCACATACCACTGTACCTCCACCACCTCCACCATGCACGACATCACCTCCACACACATCTACGACAGCACCTCCATGCACATCCACCACCACCACCACACCCACACGCACATCCACCACCATCACCAGACCACCCCCATCCCTACCCCCACCACAGCTAGTACGTAGTAAGGAGGTGGCCCACAAGCCCTCCTCCTCTACCATGCACTTCCACCCCCGCCACCACACCACAACCATCCCAACCTACACCACCTCCACCACCGGCCGCTAAGAAGAGGAAGTCCCACAGGGCTCCTCATTCTAGGCCATACACTGCTATACACACTTCCACACCATCCCCACCAGCATCAACTTCACCCCCACCTGCTAAGAAGAAACGCTCGGCTCCTAGATCCTCATCCGGGACACGAATCCCTGCAAGTGAGCCCACACCACCCACACCACCACCCCCCACACCTTAAGGGCAATGCCCTAGAGACCTAAGGCATCACATTTATAGACGACGCCAACCATCGTCAATTTTCCAGTCTATCTAAGCGCCAATTTGCCAGTCTCTCTAAGCGCCAGGTCGTATCGACTAAATTCATCGATTTAGGAGACTTTGAGCTACTAGGCCTATTGCCAAGCGTTAGGTAGCTATATATGAATCTGGGTTGGGACCACTTCCTAAGGTTGCACATAAATACTTACACTCGCCTGACCCTAGATGCCCTCAGCTCCCTGCGTCATACCAATAGGGGGATACGCTTCAGCCTACTAGGCGCAGATATGGAGTTCACTTATAGTGGACTCCGTAAGCTATTCCAGTGGCCCGTAGTCCCCGATGTTGAAACCACCTATCACCTCGGCATGGATACTCCCCTGCCATTTACACAACACAATTTTGGGAGAGGATATCCAACTTGCCCGCCTTCAGCACTAGCTGCTCGAAGTCCTCCTCGATCATTCACCCCTGCTTGAGACTAGCCCAGTGCCACATAGCCACCACGATGCTTTGCATGAATGAGCATGGGACTATTTCTTCAATCATGCTCATCCTCTTGTGGGGCCTTACACTCACACTTGAGGCACAGCCCGATGGCACCTCCCGCCTTGCCTATCCCATAGATCACGCCCAGGTCTTCTGCGACCGCCTTTATTGGCTTCTACCATGCAGAAAGGCCCCATTTGTTGTGGTAGCTTCTTCACTATTATTGCCCAGCGGGCCAGGCTTCCCATCCCTTGAGGACCTTCTAGAGGCATCGGGCCCTACCACCCTATCTTTGCTTGTGCTCTCTCACATGCATATTATTAGGGCACATGGTGAGAGGCATTGGGTATACCTTCATGGGTGTTTTAACGTCAATTTTATGGTCCTCTGAGTCCTGCCACGACTGTCATGGCCCCTCAGCAGGTTAGAGTGGAAACTCCCCATCCAGGAGCGCATCCCTCCCACTAACGAGCTGGAGCCCGATGATGCGTAGGTTGCCCAGCAGCAGCCTTCTCACCAATAGGGTGTTGCCCTGCTACATGCTGAGGAGCCCCACCCCACCTTGCCCTTAGTCAAGCTAGCAGCAGCCCCTTCTGTACCCACATCTGTTGAGGGCCCTACGATTTCCTTCGAGCCCCATATTTCTGATTCGACCGTGGACCTTCTTGTCCACACTTCTGATGAGGACCCATCACTATCAGCTGAGGTCCTCACTTCTGACCTGAGCGTCGGTCCTTCTGTCCATACATCACCACCACCTGAGACCGCACTATTTCATGCATCCCTTTCTTCACCTATCTCTAGCACCGTCTCGGCTATTTTTATGGAGAGTGTATTGGTATCTATCTCCATAGCTGTTGCCACCACCTCTGCCATGTCTGCACCTGCCACATCAGCCCCTACCTCTAGTTTACCTTCCTCCTCTACTCCCACCACCACTACCCCAGTCTCTGCACATCCTACACTCCCAATGCACCATGCCTTCACCACACATGCACCCCATTCGAGGGGTGAATCCAGCCGCTCCTGCCCTCCCGACATTTCAGGTCGACTATATGAGGTGGAGCATACTGTACTTGAGCTTCGTAGAGCCGTTGAGGCACTTACTGATCTAGAGCAACGGAACAGCGAGAAGCTGGACCGCATCCTTCAGCATCTTCAGCCACCACCACCACCCCACCAGGTAGTGGTGCTGCCAGATTTATAGCTGCTCATTGTTCCTGTGTCTCCCCCTCATATTATTGTGCCCATCTGTCATTTCGGGTCCCGGCTTAGTCCAGCTTGGGGGAGTCACATTTTGGTGTCCATTTTGTCCATCATCATCATCATCATCATCATCATCATCATCATCTGCATTCCTGGTATATATGCATACTGTACATATGCATCTGCACCTTCATTTTATTTTCCATGATTTTTATTTTCTCATCTCATCCCTCTCATCCCACCCTTAGCATCATTTCCCACCTCTACGCGCGTGTTCTAAACAGTGAGGACACTGGCATTTAGTTTGGGGGATGAGCGCTATCGCTTTATACTTATTCCTTTTCCTTATTCTCACTTTTTAGTTCTATTTACGCCCCATTTTTCCTTTTAGCATCATATTATTATTATTATTTTCCTTTCCTTTTTTTGTCTGTTTACATGCATGTTTTCCTTTCCTTTTTCTTTTTTATTAGACTAAAGGTGATTCTCCTATGATTGCACAATAAGATGCGCACACTCAACTTACTTGCTCTACACACTAATGTAGGATTTATCAAAGTCTATTTGCGCTTCATTGCATATATATAGAATGGATTACAATTTTGAACTCTATGCTTCCATAAGTTAGAGATATTTCTTGAGTAGGATGTATATTGATATGCTTTTCCATGATTTAGATCCATTTCTCCACGATAAGTATTCTCGAAACTGTTATGCTAAAAATTACTTGATTAATTAATAATTGAATGAAAAATTGAATGATTGTGTGAAAACGTGTACTTTCATAATGAATGGTAGTTCAACGGAGTTTGGATAACCCACGACTCTTAATTAGCGTTTACTAGATATTCTGACACCAAGCCATGTCCCAATTCTATCTTTTTCTTTTTATTTTTGTATATAGCCAATTACGATCTTTGATCGTGCTTTGCATTCCATCGCGTTTACGTGAGTTTGCAAACATCCCAAAAACATTGGAAAAATAAAAAAACCAAAAAATATTACTTAAATAAAAGGCCCGATGGGTTCTTCGTAACCCGATGCCCTAAGATCGTCTGGCCTGGGATGCATTGACCGCCTCTTGTATATATTGAGTTATCTCGTGTATATAAGGAAATAAAAATATGTATAAATAAATAAAATTTTATAGCAAAAAACAACTGTAAAAAGAAAAATTCACGCATCCTTACCCCACTTTCTATATAGAGTAGGGATATGACAAGGTCGATGATGTCCAGGATTCGTGAAAGAGTTTAGTGAGGTGATCTGGATTTCATTGAATTTACCACCTTCATTTATGAAATGTTAATTAAAATCATCTTGCATGCTTGAAATGATTGATCATGACAATATACGCTGCTTAGAGAATGAGTTGTGGAGATTTGGATTCGAATCATGGATATTATATATTGACTGCATGCTATAATAGGAGTTTCCCTCTTACATCATATTATAAACTCGAGTTCACTTTATTCACCGAAAAATCCATTCTATATAATCCATGCTAGATTTGATAAATCCTCGTGAGTCGTGTGCTTTCATTTTTATTAAGTTGAAGTGTTGATGCGTTCTTATGAGATGAGGAGATGATTTAGTTGCTTTTCCTATTCTGAATTCTTTTGCTCTTTGTTATTTTCACCCTCCGGCGAGCTTCTTATTCGTCTTCCTCGAGGACGAGTAAGTGGCAAGCTTGGGGGATTTTGTTGTGTCCATATTTTCTATGTTTTTATCGTGCATTTCCATATCGTTTCGATCGCCCGAATTTGTATTTTCGTATTATATCGCGCTTTTCTCGAGATATTTGATTCTTTTGATGTTTTACATACTTTCAGGGAATTCGGAGCGATATGAGATCTTGGACACAACATCGACGCCAAAGCTCGTGTCACCTCGCCACGAAGACCCTAGGATCAGAAGGAAAAGAGAAGAGGGAGTAGAAGAAGATGAAGGGGAAGAATAAGATGAAGAGAAGGAGTAGGGGAAGGAACGAGGAGGAGAGTTTCCAGATCGCTCGGTCGAGCGTATTGCACTTGACCGAGCTGTGATACGAGCGATTGGACGAGTGACTCGACCCGCTCGAATGAGTGACCAAGTTGCTCGCCCAAGCCAGTCATTAGTTGAGCCCTAATTTTTGCCTTGCATCTCTCTGTTAAAGTGGCGCTTAATTCGCTCGGTCAAGCAGCTTCCCCGATCGACCGAGTGGCCTCATATTCAACCGAGTGACATCAATTTCCGAAGATGGCGCTTGGTCGAGCTACTTCCTTGCTCGACCGAGCGGCCCCCCTCTCAAGTTTCTAAGATGGCGCTCCACAACGAAGCGCTCGGTCGAGCGATCACCTCACTCGACCGAGCGCTATGTCGACAGACTTTATATTTTGCCTTTCTTATTGGGTTTCGGGTTGGTTTTACTGTAAAACCCGAAACTAATGGGTTTTGTATATAAACCAAATAGTTTTTAGATTAGGTTAAGCATTATTTTACTGCTGGAAACTTTAGAGCTATTGGAGAGGCTCTTTTTCTTGGGATCTTGTTTTATAATCTAAATCTTGGTAGCCATTCCTTTCCTTTTGAATTTTTGCTATGTTGTTTTGTTTTGCTTCCTCTTTCCATTGATATTAGTTTCATGACGTTTGGCCAAGTAATTATGCTAATCTCCATTGCTCTCACTTTTATAGCCATAGCCATGCTAGAGTAGTGTGTATCTAGGGCTTAGGGAGGATCCCTAGGATCTTATGGATTGGATGTTAGGTTAGACCCCCGTTGGATGAATCTAAGGTCTCCCTATGGTGGTTTGAACAAGGGTTTTGGGAGATTAGCCTTAGGATTGAGGACCGCGAAAGCAACTACATATCCTAGGAAGAATCCCCACGAATCCGATTTGGGCTTAGTGGCCCTTTTTCGGGGCTCGTGCTCACGAGGTTGATTCGAGAGCCGGGGCAACCATTAATCTCCAACCCTCTAGCCAATGACTACAAAAGTATCCCGACCGCTAGAACCATTCATATGATGATGTCGCATTCTGTAGAGCACGCGAGTGCCTATGGATTGCGAGGCAGGACTAAGTGTAAAGCATAACGCATGCATTCCCGTATAAAGTCAGTTGCGAAAGCACGGCTCCGTATAGGGAGACGAGCGTGACAACTGAAGTTTAACGCTCGTTTCAATTTCTGGATATGATACTCCTACCCAAATCCATCGTCCGACAGAGGATTAATTGACCTAAAATCCATTACCGAAGGGCCTAGTGGGGAATCCTGAACGTCGTAGACGTTTAATATTTAGTTAATTCCACTTCTCACAACCAACCAATCAATTCCAACATGACAACCCCTACCACACATTCTCCTCCTTGCATAAAAATCTAAGTGTTAGACGATCGCCTCCCTAGAGTTCGACATTCTATAAATACTATAACGCACCGTACACTTTCGGTGTTCTCATCCATACATCGCGGGTGAGGAACATACGCTAGGCAGTTTCAATCCTTAGTACTAGGTGATATATCATTATCCAAGTCTTGAGGGATTATAAACCATTATACGCAACTATCGGCTCTACGGTCCATGCATATAGTGGGTTCCTAGGTATCAATCTAGGTCGGTTTCAAGTACTCATATCTTAGGGAATGTGAGGACGGAAAAAGCTAGGGTATTACAAGGGATTTAAGCTAGGGTTACGTATAATTCACATCTCCAAGTCGACATCACGGAAGTCAATCATAAAAGTTCAGAAAAACAAATTTCAATTCAAGATTCTAAGCATGTAAAAACTCATTTTCGAAAAATTCTTGAGGCGAATGCAAATATATATACATGTACGCATGAAGATGCATGATGCAAATGCCGATATTTTTGGTGGTTTTGAATTTTTTTTCATTTTTTTTGTTTTTGAATGGATATATAAATATGATGCATAAGAAAAAGAAAGAAAATGGGAGAAATAAAAAGAAATAAAAAATGAAAAATGAAAACAAAAACTAAAATAATGATGAAAATAGAAAAGTAAGAAGGAAAATAAAAAGTTAGCGCGAAAGAGCTCCTTCCCCAAGCTAAACCAAGCGTTGTCTCAACGCAAAGAAAACACAGAAAATCGAAGTGAGGACAAATAAAATGAAGGGAATGAGATCAAGGTGCATCTCCCCCAAGCAATATAAAATTGTGCCCAAGAATAATGCAAGTGTGTGATGCATGGGCTAAATGGTGAGGAAGTGCAAAGAGAAGTGCTCTAGTCATGCTGAGCCAGGTGGTGGCTGGGTGTGTGGAGTGGGTGGAGTGGGTAAATCAGCTGGATCATCTGCAGGCTCAGCTATCGTGGTGTAGGATGGGGATGGGGTGGAATGAATCAACTCAGACTTTAGTGGTGGAGGTGGAGGTGGAGATGGCTATGACCACTCGTCCTCTGGGGACGATGAGACGATGATGATGGTGTCATCAAGTGGTGTAGATGTGTGAGGAGGTGTGCAAGTGCGTGTAGGGGATGGAATGTGCATGGATGGGATGAGAGAAGAATGTTCTCAGAGGGAGGAATGTCAATGGCCTCCGTGGTATGTGGTGGAGAAGTATGTGGATCCACATGGTCGGGACGTGGTAATGGTGGAGGGGTAGGAATGTGCACAGCCTCAGGGTCAGGCTGTGGAGAAGGTAGTGGGGGTAGTGATGATGTGGGTTGATAGAAGAACGGCTGAGATTTAATCTTGAGGAATAAATGGTTGAGATGAGATTTTTTGGAAAGTTTTGGAGGGAAAAACATTTCTTGGAAAATGAAAGTTTATGGGGAAATGAAAAATTTTGGCGAATGAAAGTTTCTGGGGAATAGCAGAGTGCAATTAATGCATTTAGGGAAAAAACTTTAACTTGCACTTAATGATGCAGATCTAATGATGTGCAGATCGAATGATCTCTCGCTCAACACGGGGCCCACCAACTCTTCGATGCATGGGGCAATAAGATGATAATAATTTCTGGAGCCGAATGCGCCCGCTTTTACGCTAATTTGTTGTTTCGCGCCGAAGGCGCCCGTGCCGAATTTGTTGTTCTGCTCTGAATTTGTCGTTCTGTGTCAATGGCGTCTGTGCCGAATTTGTAGTTCCGCACCAAAGGCACCCATGCCGAAGGCACCCATGCCGCTAAATAATTTTAAGCTAATTTGTTGTTCATTTAAATTTTGGTTGTGGAAATAATTTTTTGAGGAACAAAGATTTCGCAGGGGAAAATCTTAAATGAACCATGCCCGCGGGCACGGGTTATGACTAGTGCTTTTATATATGGAAAGAATGCTAAACACAATGTACATCATGATAAGAATACTTCTCATCACAATATTGTTCATCACAATTATGTTGCACATAAAACACACCATATACATGATTCTAAAAGATTTGTTAGACCTAATGTTATGTGGGTACCAAAACATTTGAGTAATCATGAGAAAAATGCTTATGTTTGCAACATGTTTAAAAGTAAGCATAGGAAATCAAATTCAAATCGAATTTGGGTTCCTAATAAGTGATCCTTGCATGTATAGATCTTTCGGGTATCCATGTGCTTCATGAACATCATTTTGATTCACAATACTTGGGGTTGAACATAAATATAGAAATTATGTCTAACAACTTGGACCCAATCATTAGTGGGTACCAAATATATTTAGCCACTTTCTTTCAGGTCATATGGATAATGGACAGCGGATGCTCCGCACACATGACCTGTAATACAAAATTGCTGAGCGCTTTAAAGATGATTAATGGAGGAACCGTAACTTTCGGTGACAATAAGAAAGAAAAAATAATTAGCATCAGTAATATTGGCGACTCTTCAAAACCTCTTATCAAAGATGTTAGTTTGGTAAGCGGCCTAAAACATAACTTAATAAGCATAAGTCAATTGTGTGATAAAGGCTTAAAAGTTATTTCCACATTAGATACTTGCTTAGTTTGTGATAAAGATATGAAAAACTTTCTTGTTAAAGGTAAGCGAGTAGAAAATATCTATGTGCTTAGCTTAAATGATTATGATTCAAATGTATGTTTATTTTTTCAATAAATGACATGTTGCTATGGCACAGACGTTTTGGTCATGTAAACATCAAAAACACGAGTAAGATATCTAGGAAAGAGTTGGTGCATGGTCTTAGAAAATTAAATTTTAAATTGGACAAAATGTGTGACTCATACTTGGCAAAATGCATAAAAGCACATTTAAGAGTATTGGAGCTCTCGGCTCAAAATGGCCACTTGAACTATTTCATATAGATTTGTTTGGCCCGGCTAGAACTTAATCTCTTTATAATAGCAAATAGTATTCGTTATAGTTCATGATTTCACACAGTACACGTGTGTATTATTCTTAGTCAATAAGAATCATGCCTTCCATGAATTTAAAATTTTTTCAAAAGAATTGAAAGATTATAATCTTTGAAAATTATCTATATAAGAAGTGATCACGGAGGTGAATTTGAAAACAAACTTTTTCAATGATTTTGTGAAAAACGAGGTGTTTCTCATACTTATGCTTTTCTTAGAGCTGCTCTTCAAAACGAGGTAGTTGAAAGAAAAAACAGGACACTCCAAGAGTGTGCACGAACAATGTTGTGCGAAAGCAACCTTCCAAAATATTTTTGGACGGAAGCTGTAGCAACTGCGGGCTATATTCACAACAGAGTTTTAATTAGAAAACCTTTTGAATAGACATTTTATGAGTTGTTGCTCCAACAAATTCCAAAAGTATCTTATTTTAGGGCTTTTGGTTGGAAATGCTATATTCTTAACACAAAAGATAACTTAGATAAATTTGACTCCAAAGCGGATGAAGGCATATTTATCGGTTACTCTTTTCGAAGTAAGCAAATAGAATCTACAATAAAAGAACCAAAGATGTTGTTGAAACTATGCATGTACTATTTGATGAATCCTTTACTAGCAATACTATAATGACATGTATTTTCGGAAACACTGGAACTGAGTTCTATTTACGAATGTCTTCATTATAATACTTGATGTGTTGAACTCACTAATATACTTGCATTAAATCTTTTATTACTATTTCAAGATTTTGAATTCAAATATTTTCAAAATTCAAATCCAAATTTATTTAAAAACTTTCTTTTTAAATCCTAATTAAACCTATAACTATTTAGTATTATTTTCTCTCATTAAACCCCTAATTATTAATATGATTCTAACCTTCCTAAATTACATTATCTTTAATTCCTCTAATTATTGATATTATTCAAACATCCCTAATTAACTGTTGCTATTAATTTTCCCTAATCAAAACAAAATCAATTAGTACTTATTTTCATTAATCAATAATTAAATCAAATAATTTTTTTAAAACTCATTCCTTTAAAAAAATCCTTCTATTTTCTACCCTTCCTATTTTCTTTTTCCCTAAAACTCTTTCCTATTCTACCCAAAACTCTAAACCGCACCTAGGATATTCACGCACGCAACACACACACCAACCCAACACACACACCAACCCTATTCACTCTCTCCCTCTCTCTAAAATACAAAAACCCTAAGCAAACCCGGGCCACCCCATTCTCTAAACCCAGACCCTACAAAACCCTAAGAGTATACATATAAAACCTATATCTAACATCCAGGTCCCCAAAACTTTTTCCTCACACGCGAAGAACCAAGCCCTATAAACCCTAGCCTATACATAAACTCAACAGCCCTACACCCTATCTCTAAACCCTAAGCATCCGACCTCCTCTTCCCTAAGTGAACCCAGGCCGCTCGCGTCCACCTCCAAGCCCTGCCTCGGCGGTCTCTCCGACCACCGTCTCCCCGCAGCAGCCCTCCCGCCGGACCTCACCATCTCCCCGCACCCTTCCCTACGCCCATATCCTCCACCTTCGACGCCCTGGACGCCGTCCGACCTCCTCCATCTCCAAGCCCCACACCTCTCCTTCCCCTCCCGTCGACCACCGCCTACAAACCCCTCTCCTCCAGTCACCCAATCTGCAAGCTCCGACGCCCACAAATCCCATCCGCAACCTCCGTCCTCCACCTCCCTAGAGCCCAACGCCGGTGTCCCTCCCCTCTCCCTCCTACTGCAAACGACCCCTAGCTCGCAGGCCTCCCCTCGCCGCTCAGCACCACCGACGTCTGACCAAGCAACGCCACTGCACCATCTCCGGTCAAGCTGTCGCCCTCCCCTCGCCTCCACCTACAACCAACGAAGAGGAAGACACGGCCCTAGAGGTTAGTTTTCAGTACGTTTTATATTAGTTAGGTTTAAATATATATTAGTTTGTTTGTTAGTTAGTTTATAAAAAATATGATTCTATTGTTAGCTAGTAGTATGTAGTTTCTAATAGGTAGTAATGTTATGGTTAGTTGATATAAGCTGTGTTTTGTTATCTTGTTAGTATTATTATTATAGTTAGTGTTAGTTTTAATATAAAACTGTGTTTTTAATATCATGATTAGTAAAACTTATATACAATAGCTGTTACCCTCTACTAATTATTATATAAGTTAGTTTAGTAAAACCTCTGTGTATATCCATTACTATAACAGAATATGTTAGTGTCCCAGTGTTCTTTTTCAGTAACTATTCATATCAATCTAGGTTTTACAACATAACCAATAAGTTAGTTTTTTTTAATAATTCATATAAGAAATTAGAATAATAGGTAAAAGAAACAGTACCCTTTTAATTACTTGAATAAATAGGTTAGTTGATTAATAAGTTATTTTTCATTTAATCTGATATCGGAACCGAATGACGCAAAAAACGTCTACGCCTCTCGTACGGACCCGTCGACACCAAAAACACCGAAAACAGGCAAGCGTGCAGTATATTACATGCATTTAAATACTGCTCTTTTAGACTTAAACTGTGATATAAAGTACACAAAAATTTCCATGAGACACTTTGACAATAAAACCCCTTAAAACGCAAATTTGTGAAATGCTAAACTTGAACTCGTGTGCGTGTGTGTGGACACCATTAAGAAAAATGAATCTACTTGTTATGACATGAAACGTATAGACAGTGAAACGAACAACTTGAATAACATAGAACATAACAGCCGGTTTGGCTGACTCACAGATAATACATGCCATTGGCTCATAGACATACATGTCGTTGGCTCATAGTTGGCTACTCTCGTCAGTCACATGTGACTAGTCTAGCTCATGTTCCAGTAGGATCACATGTGACTAGTCTGGTTCGTGTTCCAGTATATGATGGTTTAGCATTCAAGCTCGTGGTCCAGAAAGTACACGTTGGTGGGGTTGGGTTCCTGGGCATTAGCCGGTAGTAAACGGATCGCCTTTGGGGGCACTTGAAGGTGGATTCACTTACTAGCCGTCTAACGACGGGGGCCTTAGTCATGGAATTACACACACAATTAAACAACTTGAAAAAGGATGTTAACATATAGAACTGTTGTACTTTAATGAACTGCCAGGTTTCCTTTCTATAATAGAACTGCAGGCTAATGTAAATTCTTAAACTGCTTTAAATTGCCATATATAATATTTTATATATCTTGCCAAGGGACTCCTTCTAAGCATAACTTGCCAGGACCCTTGCTGACATACATTCTATGTTGTTTGAATGTAGGTTAGGTCACGAGACAAGGCACCAGGAGGACGAGCTACTAGATAAGAGTGACCCGTTGGACCAGGAGTACGTCAACCCAGAGGTTCTCCTCACAGAGGACCGTTCGTAGAGATTCAACTGATGTTGCTGCTTTAGAGTTTTATTTTCTGCTTATCTGTTGGGTTTGTACCCACTTTATAGACTCTGTTTGTTGGCCATGCTTGGGGCCTTACTTTATTTGTGTACTTTCCTTTCTGGATGTTGGCTATCATTATGATTATTTCTGTTGTTCTGTTGCATGCAAGAATCTGTGTTTGGTTGTTACTCATAGACTCTTATTGGGCTTAAGCTTCACTGCTTCAGGCCATACGGACCCGCTCGCGTCCTCTCTCGCAAGTATAATGGGAAGCAGGGTGTGACAGGTTTTTGTGGTGGTCCATGCAGGTCGTGCATTTGCAAATTTTAGAACAATAGAAATGCTATCAATAGCCAAAACGTCTGGAATTACCTCGTACACGAAATTTTACCCGAGTTCCTTGTCTCAACATGGTATGGAGACCCAACATCAGAATTATAGGAAGGTTTAGTTAGACGCCCATGCTTGTTAGTTAGATGCCCATACTTGTTAGTTAGACACCCTTGCCAAGGTTTATTATTATCATCTTAAGAGTCACCTTAGTGGTTTCTCGCCCAGCTCTGACCATATTAGATTTTGGAGTTTCTTTTAGTCGTTCGCTTAGACCTATCAAATTTCGGGCCCAGCAGAACATAGTGATCATCGCATCCGTACAAGTCGAACCTGAGAAGCCACCTATAATTAGAGATTTCAAAGACATCTGCCCTGAAGATATTTCTAGATTGCCGTCGGACAGAGCTTTGGAGTTCAGTATCGACCTGATGTCGAATACTCAACCAATCTCGAAGGTGCCTACTGTATGGCTCCTGCAGAGCTGGAAGAACTGACGTAATCAATTGGACGACCTGTTACAGAAAGGATTCATCCATCCCAACATCTCCCTGGGGTTCACCTGTTCTGTTGGTCAAGAAGAAGGACGGATCGAGAAGAATGTGCATGGATTATCGGGAACCAGACAAGTCACTGTAAGGAATAAGTACACGTTACCTCGCATCGATCAACTCGGTGGATCGCGAGTTTCCTCGAAGCTGGACCTCAGAAGTGGATACCACCAGGTGAGGGTCAAGAATGATGAAATCTACAAGACGGCCTTTCGGACCAAGTACGGACATTGCGAGTTCATTGTCATACCGTTCGGTGTGACCAACGCTCCTGCAGCAGTCATAAATCTCATGAATTTTATATTCTACGAGTTTCTGGATAAATTCACAGTGATATTTATTGATGACATATTGGTTTACTCGAAGAGTGAGGAGGAGCATGTCAAGCACCTGTGCATTGTGTTGGAGACACTTCGTCTTCACTAGAGAATTCTGGCTAAACCGTATTACATTCCTTGGGCATGTAGTATCTGGCGATGATATCTCTGTCGACCCAGAGATAGTTGCATCAGTCAGAATTGGCCTACCCCTTGGTCGACATCGGACATCAGGAGTTTCCTAGGGTTGGCGGGTTACTACCATCGATTCATCTAGGAATTCTCGAAGATAGTCGAGCCCATGACTTGATTGACGAGAAAGGGGGCCAAGTTTATTCAGTCAGACTCTTGCAAGCAGGCTTTTGAGATATTGAAAGCAAGGTTGATGTCTGCACCAGTACTGGTTATACCAGATAGGACTGGAGGACTCGAGACCTTCTGTGACGCATCAGGCGAATGCTTTGGATATGTTCTGCACCAGCATGGTCGCGTGATCGTATATGTTTCACGTCAGTTGAAGATTCACGAGAGGAACTATCTAGCTCACTTTTTGGAGTGAACCGCTATCATCTTTGCCATGAAGAATAAGAGACATTTCTCACGGATCAAAGTTGGAGATATATTTCCACTCAGGGAGAGTCGAGTAAAAGGCAGAACCAAGCTTATGGTATAGGAATAGTAGATCCATTAGTATCAATTGTGGTGTTCGTAGAGTATGTATAGATAGTGTGTGTAGACCCATGTGTGTGAATCTCTGTGTCCCACACATGTATGAGGGAGCATACCCTTAGTGTATTAGTATATTATGGTTGCCTATTATGTAGTATATGCATATGCGGTGCTATATGTTGTATATATATGGTTGTATATAAGGTAGTAAGTGTTATACCTATACATATGTGTGTGGATAGCTGTATCACTATAGGAGTATCTGTGCGTATTAGAATTAGTGTTTGACTGTTTACTAGGAGTGTATGCATTTTGGATGTGCTTGTCAATATTTGTAATCGTATGTTAATAAGGTTATGTACATGTTAGGTATAATGTACATGATAGTAGTTGTGCTTATAGGTGGGTGTACATATCTATTGTATGATCTATATATTAGTGTGTATGGACATGTGCTCATACATGGATAGGTATATGCTGCTGAGTATTGATTCCCCGGATTTGGTTTTGGATGATGAGTAAACATAAATATCTCGTACTAACTCTTTGTGAGCGCAGTTATGAAGATCGTCGCCAAAAGAATACGTATATCAAAAACGACGTCTCAAGACTTCTCAATACGCGTGATCATGTGCTTGAAGCTTCGTTGAAGCTCAAGGAGTATTACTGAAGTCAAGAGCGAAGATTGAAGCTAGCTTTGAAGACGGTTCGTCAAGTTTTATTTAATGTCTTTTAGCTTCATAGAATAGAATGTTAAGCCTTGAGTAGGACTTACATTATAATCTTCATTTCGCTCATATCTTAGAGCTAGGATTATCATAGAAGCCATTAGAATCTTTCCCAAAGCTTATCGCTTCTTCCCTCGGCTTCTAGTGCATCTTAGTTGGTTCAAGTAGAAGAACCAACCGACTAGATGACGATCTAGTCGATCGGCAACTCTTCTTGAACTGACTAGATGTCGTTGCTCATTTCAGCCTAGCTTTGTTGATCAATTAGTCGGTCAAAGAAGAGTCACCGACCGACTAGATGACGATATAGTCGGTTAGGAATCCTTCTTAGACCGACTAGTTGAGCTTTCCCTGTACAGCCTAAGTTACTGTTTATCGTTAGTCGGTCAAAGAACGTTTGTCGACCGACTAGTTGATAAACTAGTCGGTCAGCATTTGTTCTTAGACCGACTAGTCCAACTTGAATCCAGTCTTTCCTGTTTCATCTGTTAGTCAGTCAAAGAACACTCACCGACCGACTAGTTGTGAAACTAGTCGGTTGGCAAGTCTTCTTAGACCGACTAGTTCATGTTGCCTGGAACTTTCTCATTTGGATGTGTGCCTGTTAGTCGGTTCATGAAGAATCACCGACCGACTAGTTGCCAATCTAGTCGGTCAGTGATCCTTCTTAGACCGACTAACTGCTTCAGAAATATGACCGTTGGGAATCTTTTGAGCACGATTTTTCTTGCCTCTATAAATACAAACCTGATTCGTTTGAGGCAAGGTTAGAGGTCCATTATCAAAGTTATTTCAGACCTAAGAGAGAAGTTTTCTCAAGCTATTTCCAAGCTCTCTCTTCTCACCAAGAATCTCTCCCTTCACTCTTTGAGCCAAATTCCTCAAGAGAGATTCTCTCCATTGTGAGCCATTCAAGCCAAGAGCTTGATTCTAGTCACCATCCTCCACCCTAGGCTTCCACTGCTGGTCAACTTCTTGGAGCTAGGGTTTGGTGACATCTTCTTTCACAACAATCCTTCTTTGCCCTAATTTGGTAAGTATACTCAAGGCATAGGATTTTGTGGTAAGTGTTTCTTTATTTTATTTCAATTGATATTGCAATTGTGTCTCTCGGTTGTGAGAGAGGTTGTGATCCCGGGTTGTGGGAGTCACATTTACATTGTGTATGATTTGGTCTTGTGAAGGTTTTTCACAAGAATTTCATAGTACAAAAATCTTGGGTTAGTGGTTTCTAACTCAAGTATCTGGAGGGGATCCGGGTGGTTGGGACGTAGGATCACCGGGAACAAGTCCGGGAGACTTGGGTGGATCTGAACCCGTTAAATCGTTTCTTTGCGTTTGTGAATTCTTGTTGATTGTTTTTTATTCCGCAATGTCGTTTGTTTCTTGCACAATAATTAGGAATAACTCTCTTGATTATTTTAAAGTACTATTCACCTCCCCTCTAGTACATGTGCAGTAGCTTCGCAGGGCACTACAATTGGTATCAGAGCCAAGGTTAAAGCTACAAGTTCAAAGCTATGACAAACATCGACTACATGGTCTTCAAGGATTGTTAAGGAGCTTCTTCAGTTTTGGAAGGGCAATCCTCAACTAGGCCTCCCTCCTTCAATGGTACCAATTACGGGTAATGGAAATGCCGAATGGGAACGTTCCTCCGGAGCGCTTCACTTTGGAGAGCCACGATGAAGGAGTATGTCGAGCCCGCCGAAGAAGATTTCGCGAAGTGGACTCCCGTGGAGGTCACCGCGGAGGTAAGCAATGCCAAGGCAATGAATGCCTTGCAATGCACATTGGAGCCCGAAGACTTCAATAAGATATGCACATGTAAGAGTGCATATCAAATCTGGAACTCTCTCCTCATCTTGCATGAAGGAACAAGTAGGGTAAGAGACTCCAAACTTGTTGTTGTTAATAAGGATTTCGAATTATTTCATATGCAACAGGGTGAGAAGATGAAAGAGTATTATGCTCGATTCGTTGACATTACCAACGAATTGGAGGCTCTTGGGAAAACCTACACCCAAAAGGAGAAAGTCTCAAAGATCATCGATGGACTTCCTTCTTGTTGGGAAAAGCGTACCTTCGCCATCGAGGAAGGTAATGATATGAGTAAGTATACTGTCATACAACTAATGTGTACCTTGATGTCTTATGAGGTACACAAGAACAGTAAGCTCATGATGAAAGAAAAGATGAAGTCGTACTTGAAGCAAGACGAGCCAAAGAAAAAGGTGATTGCGTACAAGGCCGCTCCATCTACCGATGATGAAGAATCGAAAGAAGAATCGGAAGAAGAGTTGACATTGAAGCATTGGCCGATTTGCAAAGAAGTTCGACCGATTCTTCCAACAAGGTAAGTTGAAGAGTAAATCAAAATTTATTTCGACTAATGCTTCTACTCCCGTGTGTTATAAATGCAATAAGCCAGGTCATATCAAGCCGGATTGTCATCTAAACAAACACAAGGAGAAGTGGAAGGCATCCAAGCAAGACAAGTCGAGAAGGCACAAGAAAGGACTTGTAGGCACTTTCACCGACTCCGATGAGGACTCTTCAAGTGGAGATTCGGACGATGAAAGAGTGGAGAAAGCACACATGTGCTTCATGGGAAAAGAGGAACGTGATCAAGAGAACTCCTCCGATGAAAGCGGGGATGAAAGCGAGGATGAAGGCGGTGAGGTAACAATGGACGAACTTAGAATAGCTAATGAACAACTTTGGAATAAGTTTTCTAATTTGGCTACTAGATTTATTAAGACTAAAAATGAGCTAGATAGTCTTAAAACCTCGCCTAAACCTATCATCGTCAACAACGACACTGACGTGCACCCCAGCTTGCTATCCGTAAATGGCCGGGGGACCCGCGTGGGGGTTTAGAATTTGTAACCGCAAGCGCACGGTGTTGTAATGTGGCTTGGGGGTCGAACACAGGGAGGCGAGGTTGTGCTTGAGTCAGGTAGGACCAAAATCACCATGTAACGACTGGTTTTCGTGTAATTGGATTATCTATATTAAAATATATGCTTGGTGGATTTTCTCCTTGGATGTGTGGTTTCCGTCGCCATAGCTTTCACTTTCGATCGTTTCATCGTGATTTTCTAGCTTCTTCCTTCGATCGTCGATTTCGGAGTAAGTCATTCGTGACGAGCTCCAAATCGCTCATATCTTAGAGTATAAATCGATCCTAGAAGCCATAGAAAACTTCCCGAAGCTTCACGCTTCGAATCGACACTTTTCGTGCACGTTAGTTGGTTCAAGAAGGAGAACCAACCGACTAGATTTCAATCTAGTCAGTCGGCAATCCTTAATGGACCGACTAGTGGGCTTTGATTATAATTCAGGAGTTACTGTATCTGTTTAGTCGGTCTAAGTTCATCTTTCGACCGACTAGTTGTCAAACTAGTCGGTCAGCATTTGTTCATCGACCGACTAAATCCAAATCCTATTTTCGTTCAGAAGTTACTGTTTACACTTAGTCGGTCTGCGTTGGTCGACCGACCGACTAGTTGCCAAACTAGTCGGTCAGTGGTTGCTCTTTGACCGACTAATCTGTGTTAAAACCCTAATTTCTAGGCAGCCGCCAGCCTAACCTATTAATACCCCTCCCAAACGTTTTCTTCTTCCTCCACTCGACCCAAAACCGTAGTTTCTCCTCCATTGAGCCCCCATCTTCCTCCAAGCCTTATTCCTTCATTCCAAGCCCAAGATCCATCATCTAAACCCTCCATCAACTCATTCTACCTCTCATCTTCCCCAAATCTCCATCAAATCCCCAAAATCCCCAAAATCCCCAAAAACCCTAGTTCTCCAAACTTCTCCATTGGTTCCCAGATCTGATCCATAGGTTCTCCGGAGTGTCTCTTCCGCCTCCTCTCGGTAAGAAATCGATCTCCCGATGTTTTCATAACCTATTTGTATTTTTATGAAACCCTAATGAAATTTCATGTTGTTTGATGATTGTTTCCCCATAACAGCGATTTCCCCCGTAGATTAGCATCCGTGAGACGAACCTTCGTGATCGTCATCCCCGGTGCTAGGCAAGTGAAACTTGCCACTTAGGGTTTAGGCCATGTTTTAGGCCATTTGCTTGTTGTAGGCGTAAAAGAGGCTAGGCGACGAAATGATACTCGCCTAGGCGCAAATTGGGGAACTAGCTTGACAACGAAGCTAGTTCCGACATATATCATGTTGCACAATTACCATGTCATGTTTACTTTCCATTAACGGTACGCGAATTAATTGTCATGTCATTGCAATCTTTAAGTGTTGCTGTGATTGCGTAGCTTCGCTACAATGCTTGTGTTCCTGGCTCGTGTTCCAGAAGCGAGCCCTGTAGTTGGAAACCCCAACGCTCGATATTGAATTGTGAAATAGGAAAACAAGCTCCCGTGCGGGGTAACCCTGGCTCACTTGCTGGGCTCATGTGCAGGGACCCTGGCTTGTTTACGTGTGGGATGGGGTAAGAGTTAAGCGGTCATTCAACTGGGAGTCTGCCCGATCAGCAACTGCAGTTGTAAGGCGTAAACTCTGGGTTTTGGGGTAGTTGTTAAGCGGCCACTCAGCGTGAATGCCAAACCGTTCAGCTGTAAGGCGTAAACATCTACAAACAACGTGAAACGTGAATAGTGAATTGATTGAGATTGTTAGTAGCTTGGCTACTCTTGTCTTGTCTTGTCCCGATAATTGTTCTCTTGTTCAAATTGTCTTGCCATGTCTTGTTTGTACACTCATGTTATAACTGCAATGTCATGCATACTATAACTGCTAGGTTGCTAGTTTACCTTCCTTTCAGTTTCCTTGCACAAGTCTTTCCAGACTTGCTGACATGTGCCCCTCTCTCTTTTGGGTGTCACATGTTAGACCTAGAGCCAGAGCCTTGTTGCAGGGGATATGGTGTTGCTGATGCTGATGTTTGCTGTGGTGGTGAGTGGACACCATGGGCCTGTCTTGTAGACCGCTCGTGTTCACTTCTTTGTTTAGGTTTGTTGTTAGTTGTTGGTGCGTGGCACCCTCGTATGTATGTTATTCTTTGTTGGCCATGTTTGGGCCTTAGTCCCTTTTTCCTTTAGCCTGGTGGCTTTTCTGCGATATTGTAATTTGTTTATGGACATTTGGAGATTCAATAAAACGTCGTCTCATTTCCTTATTATTATTGTTGTTTCGTTTCGCTTTACAAGGACTTGCCATAATGAGTATTTTTATACGCTTATCAGACTTGGAGCTTCACAGCTTCAATTTTGTGCGGACCTTCTCACGTCTCGTCTCCACATTTTTGGGAAGCGGGGCGTGACAGGTTTTAGTGGTGGCCCATGCAGGTCCATTTGCAAATGCGAGCTATCGGAACAACAATAATAATTATAGAATGTCCATTAAATAAATTAGAACATCCAAGTTATAAGCCCGGAGTCTAGGTTTTTAGCGTTCCTATGTCTTAGGTGGCTAGTAGGCGTGTTAGAGCACCTGTCCCAGCTTGATAGGAAATACATTAGGTCAGGACTACAGTGAGACTTAGTTAGAAGTTTATGCTTGCTAGTTAGGGATCCTTGATTGTTAGTTAGACTCCATGCCAGTGATCGCTATGATAGTCTTAAGAGTTACCTTAGTGGTTCCTGTCTAGCCCTGACCATGATAGATTCCTAGGATTTCTTTAGCCGTTCGCTTGGGTTCATCGATTTCGGACCCAGCTGAACTCATTTCATCGCTGTCTAAGCCCTAGAGAGTCTTAGCGCTTAGTTCCAAAATCTTTGGTTGGTTGACCGTAGGAGTTTCCGTAGATTTTCCTAAGTCATAACCTAGGCGTATTTATGTTTTGATCATCCGACCAAATCCCTTTGCCTTTAGTTAACCCGATGATTAGAACCCCCCTGATTCAATCTTTCCTGGTCACTACACTTTGGTGTTACTGACCGTAGATCTTCATCATGGTTTTCTTGCATTGTGATTTAGGTGCATGCCTCACACAACCACATTCATTGCCCTCGATTCACATGATCCCCTCCTTACTATTATCGTTGACCTTTCAAATCTTTCCCGTTGCAAATCTTGATTCTTCCAAAGTCGTTTCCAAATTTTCCTTATTAAAAGTTTCCACTTGATTTGAATTTTGTTTTAACCCTTCTTTCAATATATTACCATTACTCCCATTTGAGCTCAAAGTTATTCTTAGATTTTGAAAAAAAACTATTTGGCCGTAATTTTAAATTACTATCTTGTAACCATTTTCTAACCTATATCTTCGCTTCTCGATCTCGAAACTTTACTACTATTTCGATGATTCGATATACCACCTCTCCTACTATCGCGAAATTCATTTTAGCTATTTACTATACGTGCTTTAAAATACTTCTTTCAGGATAAATAGAACTCCAATTAATTTATAAATATATACTAATTACAAGTTTTTCGTACCCGTACTTCAAGTCTTTTACCAACCCATTCTTGTGGCAAATCCTTGTTTCCCCTAAAAGTATTTTCGATGTTCCTCTTTCGCTAAGTTTGAATTTGTTCGCGAACTTTTAATATATATATTAGGTTTCGTACTCTTTCGCGACTTAAATTTATTTGTTCTTTTAAACATTGAAGCTTTTGTCGAGATTTTTGATTATTAGTTTATAATATTCTTCAGCCTATATTTTCATATCAATATAAATGACTTGCCTCTTTTCATATACCAATTTTCTTCTGAACCATGCTTCTGTTTTTCCTAACCTGAATTATAATTTTCTTTTCTTACTTATGCCATTAAAACTTATTCGAATATCGCATCATGTTTGCTTCTTACGTACCTTTCAAGTCACATGGGACTTCAGCTTTCAGCGAGTCGATTTTATGCTCAACTTTTTCCCTAGTTCAGATTTTTGTAAAATTACTTTTCGAAATCCTTTCCTAATTTAGACCTCCAAAATTCGGTTTTAAAGCTTACTACCAACTTAATAATTCTATATATGTATATATTTCCCCCACTTACTTTCATACCACTAAGATGTTATTATCTTTCCATTCGTCATACATATTTCTCAAAACGATTTCTAAGTAGAACTTCAATTAATTTTTATATATCAGTACTACGACCGTTATGCTCCTCGTTTCCCCTATTTCGGATCTTTGTAGAAATCATTATTTCATAACCTTTTTTATCTAGACCCTCCATAAATTTGATTTTAAAGTTCCACTACAAATTTTGATAATACTACTAATAAGCTATTGTTATCTTTCTGTCCACCCTACATGCCTTTAGAATAATTTCTAAACTAAATTGAATTTCGAATGTTTTCCTATATCCGCATTAGACTCATTAGCCCGTATGTTAAGAGCTTTGTGTAAAACGATTTCTTTTGGCAAATCCTGGTTACGCTAAAAGGTAGTTTCAATATTGATTATTTGAGCTTTTCCTGGCTTAAAGACTTTGAAAGTATTTGGCATGAGTTTAAAATTCTTTCGTTAATTTAATTTCGTTACAAAACTTTTGCCAACATTATTAAATCACCGCCGTATAACATTTTCTAAACTACGACCTCAAAATTCGTGTGAATGATTTACTTTCTTTTAATGACCTTACGTGAGCCAATGAACCGTTTTCTCCTATTATGTATATTCGACTCAAACTTATTTCAAACAATTTGTTTTGTCGACCTCTAAATATTTTTATACGGAAAAGGACTCCAACTTTGAAGTATAACGGTTTTCAAACTTTTCGTATTTTAGAATATGTTATTTACACTATTTTCCATGTGTCCTAATGGAGCATCATTACATCAATGCACAACCGTTTTCATGCTTTTCGATCCTTCTATTCGTTACGCTCTTGATTTCAATTTCTTTCCTTTTGTCTAGCCAATAGAGCTTGTCGTCGCCGTGTCGACCTTAATATAGTTTGGTGGGCCCCATTAGTGTAATTTGATGTGTCGTCATAGTGTATTTAATTCCATGGTGCATATGAAGTTGTTTGTGGTTGGTATTGGTATATTGTGTGTAGGTAGTTATGTATTAGCTGCATGAGTGTAAGTGTGATATACATATGATAGTAGGATTATAATGTTTGATTGGTATTACTTGTTTTTATGAGATGTCGTATGCGTGTATACCATGAGGTATCCCCGACTACTGCATATCTTAACTTATGTATGAAGTGAATGTGTATTGATGTACCAATTATAGGTGGATGGATATGGTATGAATATATACGATGTTTGGGTGTGACTATAGGTAAATACTTTTATTAGGGAGAGTATTGTAATTATAGGTGATGATGTTTGTAATAATATCATGGTATATGAAGTGATTGAAATATGCGATATTACCTGGTTAGACATTAAGGGTGTTTGACATTTAGATATGTATGTGGTTATGTTGGTAGACGTGTATGCATTAGATAGTATTGGCATATGTATGGATGCTATGTTATGTATATGGAATTATTCTGCTATGATTTTGAGTCTCACTCAAGCTTGAGTAGGTACACTCTATGTACATTGGTGTATTGTAAGTGGTTGGTGTGTAGTGATGGATGATATATGTATAATGTTTGGATTGTTTGTGCCTGGTTGTGTTACGCACACGACTGTGGGTGGCCATACCAATATATAGTTATGTGAGTTGGTCTTGTGGTATAGTTATTCACTAAGGATTTGGTTGCGTGAATATATGTGCGCTAGCTAAACTAGGTGCGTAGATGTGCTAAGCACATAGTGGTGTGATTGGTATATATGAATGAAATATTAGCGTGTGTGGGTGTGCACCATGCACGGGTTAGTATGTGATAGTTATAGGAATTGGTGACTATGGTATGTGTGGTGTGTCGTGATTATAGCTATAGGACTATATATGGAGTGATAATATGGTAAAATGTGTGCATGCATTTGAATGACTATAAATTGTGAAATTATAATGATGGTGAATGTAAAATAGATATAGTGAACTTGTTTTAACAATCGTATGGTGTGATTTCGCATGTTGATTGTTTGGCGCATACTATGAGATATAGGGACTAGTGTACTCTTATTGTCTTGTCCATAGATAGTTACTTATACGTGTAGATTCCGATGGTATTTTCTAGTGTGAAATTATTTTCAAATAAGTAAGAGACTTGGTTATTTTCATATAGTGTGTAATAAGTGTTTTATAGTTATATGGAATATACTTGCCTATATGAATGATTTGAATACGTGAATGGAGTTGTTTGATTATAATAAGTATAAGTGTACTATGTGCATGAATATATATTTACTTCCGTGGTGTTAATAATTGACTACCTAGAGTATATATATAAGCACTTGAAATGAATGTACTTGGTTGAAATTTTGATGTGATATTGATTGATGGTAGTTACTAGGGTGACTAGATATAGCTATAGTTAGAAAGTCCGAGGACGGACTTTATTCTAAGGTGGGTAGGATGTAACGACTGGTTTTCGTGTAATTGGATTATCTATAATAAAATATATGCTTGGTGGATTTTCTCCTTGGATGTGTGGTTTCCGTCGCCATAGCTTTCACTTTCGATCGTTTCATCGTGATTTTCTAGCTTCTTCCTTCGATCGTCGATTTCGGAGTAAGTCATTCGTGACGAGCTCCAAATCGCTCATATCTTAGAGTATAAATCGATCCTAGAAGCCATAGAAATCTTCCCGAAGCTTCGCGCTTCGAATCGACACTTTTCGTGCACGTTAGTTGGTTCAAGAAGGAGAACCAACCGACTAGATTTCAATCTAGTCGGTCGGCAATCCTTAATGGACCGACTAGTGGGCTTTGATTATAATTCAGGAGTTACTGTATCTGTTTAGTCGGTCTAAGTTCATCTTTCGACCGACTAGTTGTCAAACTAGTCGGTCAGCATTTGTTCATCGACCGACTAAATCCAAATCCTATTTTCGTTCAGAAGTTACTGTTTACACTTAGTCGGTCTGCGTTGGTCGACCGACCGACTAGTTGCCAAACTAGTCGGTCAGTGGTTGCTCTTTGACCGACTAATCTGTGTTAAAACCCTAATTTCTGGGCAGCCGCCAGCCTAACCTATTTATACCCCTCCCAAACGTTTTCTTCTTCCTCCACTCGAACCAAAACCCTAGTTTCTCCTCCATTGAGCCCCCATCTTCCTCCAAGCCTTATTCCTTCATTCCAAGCCCAAGATCCATCATCTAAACCCTCCATCAACTCATTCTACCTCTCATCTTCCCCAAATCTCCATCAAATCCCCAAAATCCCCAAAATCCCTAGTTCTCCAAACTTCTCCATTGGTTCCCAGATCTGATCCATAGGTTCTCCGGAGTGTCTCTTCCGCCTCCTCTCGGTAAGAAATCGATCTCCCGATGTTTTCATAACCTATTTGTATTTTTATGAAACCCTAATGAAATTTCATGTTGTTTGATGATTGTTTCCCCATAATAGCGATTTCCCCCGTAGATTAGCATCCGCGAGACGAACCTTCGTGATTGTCATCCCCGGTGCTAGGCAAGTGAAACTTGCCACTTAGGGTTTAGGCCATGTTTTAGGCCATTTGCTTGTTGTAGGCGTAAAAGAGGCTAGGCGACGAAATGATACTCGCCTAGGCGCAAATTGGGGAACTAGCTTGACAACGAAGCTTGTTCCGACATATATCATATTGCACAATTACCATGTCATGTTTACTTTCCATTAACGGTACACGAATTAATTGTCATGTCATTGCAATCTTTAAGTGTTGCTGTGATTGCGTAGCTTCGCTACAATGCTTGTGTTCCTGGCTCGTGTTCCAGAAGCGAGCCCTGTAGTTGGAAACCCCAATGCTCGATATTGAATTGTGAAATAGGAAAACAAGCTCCCGTGCGGGGCAACCCTGGCTCACTTGCTGGGCTCATGTGCAGGGACCCTGGCTTGTTTACGTGTGGGATGGGGTAAGAGTTAAGCGGTCATTCAACTGGGAGTCTGCCCGATCAGCAACTGCAGTTGTAAGGCGTAAACTCTGGGTTTTGGGGTAGTTGTTAAGTGGCCACTCAGCGTGAATGCCAAACCGTTCAGCTGTAAGGCGTAAACATCTACAAACAACGTGAAACGTGAATAGTGAATTGATTGAGATTATTAGTAGCTTGGCTACTCTTGTCTTGTCTTGTCCCGATAATTGTTCTCTTGTTCAAATTGTCTTGCCATGTCTTGTTTGTACACTCATGTTATAACTGCCATGTCATGCATACTATAACTGCTAGGTTGCTAGTTTACCTTCCTTTCAGTTTCCTTGCACAAGTCTTTCCAGACTTGCTGACATGTGCCCCTCTCTCTTTTGGGTGTCACATGTTAGACCCAGAGCCAGAGCCTTGTTGCAGGGGATATGGTGTTGTTGATGCTGATGTTTACTGTGGTGGTGAGTGGACACCAGGGGCCTGTCTTGTAGACCGCTCGTGTTCACTTCTTTGTTTAGGTTTGCTGTTAGTTGTTGGTGCGTGGCACCCTCGTATATATGTTATTCTTTGTTGGCCATGTTTGGGCCTTAGTCCCTTTTTCCTTTAGCCTGGTGGCTTTTCTGCGATATTGTAATTTGTTTATGGACATTTGGAGATTCAATAAAACGTCGTCTCATTTCCTTATTATTATTGTTGTTTCGTTTCGCTTTGCAAGGACTTGCCATAATGAGTGTTTTTATACGCTTATTAGACTTGGAGCTTCACAGCTTCAAGTTTGTGCGGACCTTCTCACGTCTCGTCTCCACATTTTTGGGAAGCAGTGCGTGACACACCCCGGGGGCGAGCTAGCCCGAATCGGTGGATGGTTGTCACGGAAAGGAGTAAAGGGTATGAACAACAAGAAAATAAACCCGGGACTTTGGTTTCCACTCCAACGAGAGACTCTCGCCGATACGGCCTATGGGTATGGATAGCGATCGGAATTAGGGTCTAATGGTGAGACGTTGCCTTTGAGAGTGGTACCGGCATCCCATGGGCCCGATATTCCGGTCAGTGCCCAGGATGATACACCGGACTTCCCGGATTCGATCAGTGGGCACTCCCGTGTCCATTAACACTGATCGATTCCGGGAGTAATAAGCTCGCAACGATAACTCCCAACGTCTCATCCTGCCGCTCCCGCGTGCTAGGATTCGACGTCTACGCTATGGGCGTGAGCTATGGCTAGGGAGTCAACCGCCAAGTTTATTCCCCCTTGGCCCAACGGTCAAAGGCGGTCTTTTTCCCGCCGATGACAATGAAACACCCCGCGTAACCGTTAGATTCCTAATCACTATCGATTTCCTAACCCTATGGACGCATCGGGAAGAGCCCCCGAAGGGGTTTCCACCAAAATCCTAGATTTGGGAACTACTCACAAAAATCCATTAAAAACCAATCTAAATAAAAATTAACCGTTGGAATCATAATCAGACAATTGGAATGCGGAAGTAATAGAGTAGATAAGACAATACTAAAATTTGAGAAAGATCTGAAAACTTACAAAAGAGTAACAATTACAGCCGTCACAATAGGAGAAAACAGTAAAAAACTAGCAGCCCCCCGTTTCTGGAACCCTAGGGGTTCTATTTATAGACTCTCGCATCACCCGATCGGTTGACAAGTCAACCGATCGGTTGATCCGTTACAAAATAATAACAGAAAACGGCGAGCTTTCACCCGGTCATATGAACCGGTCGGGTGAGTTCTTGAGTGACCGGTTGGATCTTAGCGCCGTCGGGTGAAACGATCGGTTTGGTGCCCGTGTCTTCAGCTCCTCATCTTCAGCTACAGATGAACCGATCGGGTGAGAGTCACCCGATCGGTTGGCATTTTGCTCGAAAAGACAGAGAACAGGCCCCCGCTGAACCGGTCTGTGAACCGGTCGGGTGACTTCCATGTGAGCTCCGGCTGAGACCGGGTGGTGCACGCGTGCATCACCCGATCGGTTGGAGATGACCAACCGACCGGGTGAGGGGCTGAAAGATGTATTCTTTGGCGTATGACCCCCTGGATCACGCGTGACTCCTCCCGTTGCTCCGGGGACTTGAGATATCGTCGTTAAACGTCCCCTACACGGTCAATCTCCTGCAAACATGGATAAACAAAGAAAAGTGAAAGAAAACGAGAAAATACAAGAAAACGAATAAAAGACGGCGGAGAAACACGGAGAAACACAAAAGAGAACATGCGTGAATATATGAAATATAAACGCACGTCAAAATCCCCCAAGCTGAACTCTTCCTCGTCCTCGAGGAAGACGAGTGAGAGTAGGAGCTCGGAGGGAAAAATAGAGAGGAAGAAAGAAAAAAAAACTCCATATCCTAGATCGTCCGTCAGAGCCAACAAAAATCAAAATCGACACACCAAGCAAGCAAACGTCAAATCACACCACCAAACCTAGGAAAACGAGCAAATAAGTGTCATGGGCCCACGCGGTGAAGCGCGAGTGAGTGCGGTCGTGTGCTAGCAAATGGTGTCGCTTTCTACAATGTGCTATGAGCTCATATACGCAAATCCAGGAAATGACCCAAATACCGATTCGAATTTGAAATTTGCGGTGAATATTAGTTCAAGCATACATGAGAAGAGTAAGAATAGAAGCGTATCATGCATCGGGGACTCCACAACTAGGGTTAAGAAAATCACGCCACTATAGCCTAGATACTAGCTAAAAAGTTCCTAAGCCAAGTGTTTTCGATAACGATGGGGGTTGAGATGATGTGGAGTAGAACACTCGGTGCAAATTCTCGCCTTCCCTTTATTCTCGGTAAGTAGGAAAAAATATTCACACGGGAATTTTTTTGGGTTTTGGGCATTTGTATTTTTTTTTGTTTTTTGGCTATACAAAATTTTTCTTTTCTTCTCTTTTTGGGTTTTTCTTTTCCTTTTTTCTATTTTTTTGGATTTTTGGGTTTTTGGCTATACACATGTGCACTCTCCCAAATGGGAGAACGGTACACGACGAGGGGATTTGCACCAAGTAAAACAAAAAAGAATTCGAAATCTAAACACTCGTGCAAAGGAAACTATTCTCGCTAAATAGAGCATAGGCTAAATGGGTTATCCTAGTCCTTAATTGTGGAATCCCGACGCATGCGAATTGAAATATACGATATAAATATAGCATGCATATAGTAGAAACAGATACCACATATTCAAATCGAAGCATGATAATCTAGGGGTCATTCCTGGACAGGTATATAAAATAAAATCACCAAGTAGAAGCACATCAAATAGCTAGTCACGACGCACGACTCACAAAAAAGCTAAGTGGACCCACGATGCGTGAAATGCGAGAGGGCTCGAAATCCTAGGGTTAGTGAGTGTGATTATCGATGCAATGCTAGGTGTGTGTGATTTTGTGGCGATTCATCATAGGATTCATCTCTAGGAGAAAGAGCTAAAATGAAGAAAAGAAAAAATAAAAACACGATGAAAACGACACAAAAAACGAAAAAGAAGGAATCAAACGACGCACACAGTGCGACTCCCCCAAGCTGAAGTTTGCATTGCCCTCAATGCAATATGAGTGAGTACGGGAGGGCAATGAAGATGGGGGGAATACGCACCGACACAAAAAGAAATGAAAAAGAGGAAAACACAGAGATGATACTTAAAATAAAGAAAGATCAAAATCGAAAATCAAACAACACGAAAATAAAAATAAAACCACACGACACGACACTCAAAAAGTGAAAAACAAGCACACACACACACACAAAAATGAGAAAAACAAACAAAACACGACAACACACCAAAAAGACATCCCCAAGCAAGACCAGACAGTTCTAGCAAAATGATATGATCAGTGAAATGCAGAGATGTTCAAAGGGGAGTCAAAAACAAACAAGGTGAAATCAGAAAGCGACACGCGAATAGTCCCCTCCTCAGACAGAGACAAAGCAGGGCCCCGAAAAGACAGATGGGCACAAATATGGGGGGGCAAAAGTGGGAAAGAAGAATCAAGCAGGGACACCACCCTCTGGGGGTGGTGACGGGGGCCTGCGCTGCGGACCAGGAGTCGTGGGGGGTGGAATTTGGAGCTCGGAGACGTCGGGTGGGTCTTCACGGATGTGGCAAATGAAGCTTTGAAGAAAGGGGAGGTCTCGGTCGACGGACTCCTCGGTTATCCGACCACCCTGTCCAGCCAGGAGGACCATGGCCGCGAATCGGTCGGCATGGTCGTCGGTTGGGAATTGCATCCCATATTCGGGATCGTAAACATGAGGTGGGGAAGTGGTGCGTGGTGTGGTGGACGGGTTTGAGGTGGTGGGTTGAGCGGGGGGCTGTGCGCGACGGGTACGACGGGTGGGCCTAGGGTTCGATGAGTTGGCGTCGGTGGGCTTAACACGGCGGGGAGGCATTGTGCGGGTGTTGTGCGTGTGTGCGAGTATGTAAAAGTATAATGAATCAACACGAACATGAAATACGGCCAACGAGCAAATGGAATATCTGGGGTAAAAATAAAAATTGAGCAAAGGAGCGAGTTTACCCAAATGAGATGAAGATTGTTGCTCGTAGACGCCCCGATGCTACGCGATAGGAGCATGCTGTGAAGCCGCAGCGATTTCTTCAGCAAGTTTTGAAATTGGGGAAAAACGGGTGGAGGTTAGGGTTTTATGTGTTGGTGGAGTCGAGGAGAATGGAGAGAAATCGATGGTGGATGGGTAGGGAGATGGGGGGAAGCGATCGAGGTTGATTTTGGGGGAGAAAGGAGGCAGGCGCACGAGGAAGAGGCGAAACGGTGGTTCCGGATTCGAAAATGCCGAGTGCGGATCGAATGGGTGGTCGGGGGTATTTATAGGGTTTTTAAGTCAAACCGATCGGGTGACTTGTCACCCGATCGGTTGACGGTTAGGTCGAAATTTCTTGCCAAAGAATTGCTACAGGTGAACCGATCGGTTGGCTTGTCAACCGATCGGTTGGTCGCTCCACTCATTTTCTCGAGAATTGTGGGCTGCTCACCCGGTCGCGTCAACCGATCGCGCTAGAACTCAACCGATCGGGTGATATTCCCCAAAATTTCCCGAGAGTTCTCCCCAGCTCACCCGGTCTGTCACCCGGTCTCCTCATTCTTCAACCGATCGGTTCATCTGGGGACAGATCTCGGCTTGTATCTGATACATCCCAACCGATCGGGTGAGCTATCACCCGATCGGTTGGGGCTTTGTTTCCTGCAAAAACCAACAGATTGTCTAAGTCCCTGAACGGATGTTCTCACGGCTGATTTTATTTATAAAAGTAGATAAAATAAAGTCAAAAATAACGCTAAAAATGGGGAAAAAGTTTAGAACATGGGTTGCCTCCCATGAAGCACACTTGTTTAACGTCGTTGGCTCAACGCCCGCAAGAGATGTTCACGGTGGTTGATACGGGTGATGCCCGAAATTCGGCATCTCTTCTTCATTGGAGCTGAAGGCCTTTGGAGTAGTCAGCGGCTGGAGAAATATTTGCTTGACCACCCTCTCCTTGTTCTTAGGATCCGGGGGCTTCTCTTTCGTATTGGCGCTTCCCGCCATCTTCTTTAGGATCCGGACCTCGTCTTTAGTGAGGTCCATGGGCTCTTTCCCCGTTCTCCTCGCAAGAGGAGTCTTGGGGAACCTGGGAGGGGTCGTTCTTGCTGCACTCGCTTTCCCAGCAGCATCTTTGTTCTTGGGGCCGTCTCCATCCTCTGAATCCCCCAAGTCATCGGGGGGGTTTCTTAAGAGAATCTCCCAGGAGCTCTCTTCAGCAGCTTTTTTTTCTTCTACCTCAAGCAAATTACACCGAGGGTCATCTGGGGGATCGGGATACTTCATGGATAACCCCAGATCAAACTCAACTTTTTATCCACTGACGTTTAAAGAGAGTTTTCCGTTCTTCACATCTATCAAAACGCCAGCAGTGGCCATGAAAGGCCGTCCTAGGATGATGGGTGTGTGTGCGTCTTCAGGCATGTCCATGACTATGAAGTCCACTGGCACATGCACCCCTTTTACATTAACGGGGAGGTCATCCATAATTCCCACCGGGTATTTGACCGACCGATCAGCTAGTTGTAGGGTCATACCGGTGGGCTCCAAATCACCCATTCCTATCCTTCTATACATCGACAAGGGCATCAAACTTACACTCGCTCCGAGATCGACGAGTGCACGATGAATCTTTACTGCCCCGATCGTGCAAGGAATTGAGAAGCTCCCCGGGTCCTTGAGTTTCGGTGGATTTGCCCTCTGGATGAGAGCGCTACATTCCGCTGTCAACACTACTTTCTCCTTTCTAGACCCTCTAGTCACCAAATCTTTTAGGAATTTCGCATAGGAGTGGATTGTTTCGATTGCTTCTAGGAAGGGGATTTGCAGGCTCAGGTCCTTTACCATGGCGAAGAACTTGCCATATTTCTCATCAATTTTGGCCTGAGCTAACCGTTGTGGAAATGGCACAACGGGTTTGAACACTTTAGGGCTCCCTTCCTCCTTCTTCTCCTTCTCTTCTTCAGAGACTCCCTCCGTAGTCATAGGATTTGATGACGAGGCACCGGCGTCGTTTGATTTTTCGATCGGTCGCTCAACGACCAACGGTGCTTCCGGTTTGCTAGGGGGCACTCTAGTAGGAATTTGTGTCCCGCTTCTCAGAACGATAGCGGACACATTTGCGTGCTCGTGCACGAGTGCCGATGTTTGGGTTGCTCCCCTCGGGTTCACCTCCGGTTGTGGCGGCAATTGGTTTTGTGACCTTGAAAGGTTCGTCACTTGTAACCCCAGCTGGGTTACTTGGTCCGTGAGGGTCCGCTGACCCATTTCCAGCTTTTGATTGATCTTCTCCTGGTTGTTTATATATTGAGTCAAGAGAGACTCAATCGGAGAGACGGCCCTCTGTTGGCCATACTGTTGCTGCTGCTGGATTGGCTGCTGATTCCTGGGGGCATAAAATTGTTGCTGAGGTTGCTGCTGAAACGGTTGCTGCTGAAATTGTTGCTGCTGAACCTGATTCTGCTGTGGCCTAGCCGGCTGATATGTTTGTTACTGCGGCTGCTGAGGCGGCGAGGGCTGAAATAGTGGCCGGTAACTGAAGTTTGGGTGGTTCCGGTTGTTTGGAGAGTAGGCCAGGTTGGAATTGGTCCTTGGCGGATACGGCGCATTTCCCGTGGGGTTGTAAAATAGTGCGCTCGCCTGATCCAACGGTGGTGAGATGTCACCACCGTCGAATTCCCCAAAGAATTCGGATTCGACCGCTGAAATTTGCTGTGTACCGGCCCCACCGGCTCCTACCATTAGTGCGGAGATCTGGGTCGAAAGCAAGTCGAACTTGCTTGAAAGTTTGTCGACGTCCTCGACTCTGTGTATACCCCCAGATTTTGGTGTGGCCCTCTCGTCACACCACCGCTCATTGTTGGATGCCATATTTTCTAGAATATGTCCGGCATCTTCCTCGCTCCTAGACATGAAGGAACCCCCAGCCGCGGCGTCCATAGAAGATTTCAGGTCATCCCTCAACCCATTGTAGAACAGATTAATAATCTGCCACTTCGAAAGCTCATGGTGAGGGCATCTTCTTTGCATTTCCTTATATCTCGTCCAAGCTTCATGCAAGGACTCGTGGCTGGCCTGGGAGAAGGAGGAGATCTCACTCCTCAACTTCATGGTCTTTCCTGGAGGGAAGAACTTCGTCAGAAAAGCGTTGGAGAGCTTCTCCCAGGTATTGAAAGTGTTGGGGTCCTTCCCCCTAAGCCATTTCTTGGCTTTGTCTCACAAAGAGAAGGGGAACAGCTTCAGACGGATAGCCTCAGTCGTGACACCATTAATCTGGAAGGTGTCACACTTCTCCAAGAAGGAGTCTAGATGCTCGATCGGGCTCTCCATGGGTGCACCCGCAAAATGATCCTGCTGGATCCACGTCACCAAAGACTGCTTTAGCTCAAAGCTTTGGGCCGCAATAGCTGGAGATCGGATGGCGAAAGTCAACTCGATGGATGGCATCGAGTACTCCAACAGGGACTTGTGCGGCGGGGTGTTCTCCTCCATGGATTCGGGATCCTCTCTTCTTCGCTTCTTGGCGGCCAAACGCCTAAGGGTGGCGTTAATCTCTGGATCGAGGGTAATCAAGTCGTCAAGACTTCTTGAACTCATGCGCATGAAAAACAACAAACACCCGTGAAGCGACAAGTGGGAAAGAAACAGATAAAATAAGAAATAAAAATAAGAAAAATAAAAAGTAAAAAGGAGAATGCGAAAATTATCGCGAGGTAGGGATGAGAGCTAGACACGAGGGTTCAAGAGATCCTAAAATAACAAACACGTTGCCTCCCCGGCAACGGCGCCATAAACTTGACGTGCACCCCGGCTTGCTATCAGCAAATGGCCGGGGGACCCGCGTGGGGGTTTAGAATTTGTAACCGCAAGCGCACGGTGTTGTAGTGTGGCTTGGGGGTCGAACACAGGGAGGCGAGGTTGTGCTTGAGTCAGGTAGGACCAAAATCACCCCGGGGGCGAGCTAGCCCGAATCGGTGGATGGTTGTCACGGAAAGGAGTAAAGGGTATGAACAACAAGAAAATAAACCCGGGACTTTGGTTTCCACTCCAACGAGAGACTTTCGCCGATACGGCCTATGGGTATGGATAGCGATCGGAATTAGGGTCTAATGGTGAGACGTTGCCTCTGAGAGTGGCACCGGCATCCCATGGGCCCGATATTCCGGTCAGTGCACAGGATGATACACCGGACTTCCCGGATTCGATCAGTGGGCACTCCCGTGTCCATTAACACTGATCGATTCTGGGAGTAATAAGCTCGCAACGATAACTCCCAACGTCTCATCCTGCCGCTCCCGCGTGCTAGGATTCGACGTCTACGCTATGGGCGTGAGCTACGGCTAGGGAGTCAACCGCCAAGTTTATTCCCCCTTGGCCCAACGGTCAAAGGCGGTCTTTTTCCCGCCGATGACAATGAAACACCCCGCGTAACCGTTAGATTCCTAATCACTATCGATTTCCTAACCCTATGGACGCATCGGGAAGAGCCCCCGAAGGGGTTTCCACCAAAATCCCAGATTTGGTAACTACTCACAAAAATCCATTAAAAAGCAATCTAAATAAAAATTAATCGTTGGAATCATAATCAGACAATTGGAATGCGGAAGTAATATAGTAGATAAGACAATACTAAAATTTGAGAAAGATCTGAAAACTTACAAAAGAGTAACAATTACAGCCGTCACAATAGGAGAAAACAGTAAAAAACTAGCAGCCCCCCGTTTCTGGAACCCTAGGGGTTCTATTTATAGACTCTCGCATCACCCGATCGGTTGACAAGTCAACCGATCGGTTGATCCGTTACAAAATAATAACAGAAAACGGCGAGCTTTCACCCGGTCATATGAACCGGTCGGGTGAGTTCTTGAGTGACCGGTTGGATCTTAGCGCCGTCGGGTGAAACGATCGGTTTGGTGCCCGTGTCTTCAGCTCCTCATCTTCAGCTACAGATGAACCGATCGGGTGAGAGTCACCCGATCGGTTGGCATTTTGCTCGAAAAGACAGAGAACAGGCCCCCGCTGAACCGGTCTGTGAACCGGTCGGGTGACTTCCATGTGAGCTCCGGCTGAGACCGGGTGGTGCACGCGTGCATCACCCGATCGGTTGGAGATGACCAACCGACCGGGTGAGGGGCTGAAAGATGTATTCTTTGGCGTATGACCCCCTGGATCACGCGTGACTCCTCCCGTTGCTCCGGGGACTTGAGATATCGTCGTTAAACGTCCCCTACACGGTTAATCTGCTGCAAACATGGATAAACAAAGAAAAGTGAAAGAAAACGAGAAAATACAAGAAAACGAATAAAAGACGGCGGAGAAACACGGAGAAACACAAAAGAGAACGTGCGTGAATATATGAAATATAAACGCACGTCAGACACCATTGTTGAAGATTTGAGAAATGAGATTGTAAATCTCAAGTCTCAACTTGAACATGTTCATATCGAGGATTCGGATGAACATGTGATAGCGGATTTGATGTCTCGAAACTCAACTTTGAGTATTGAGAATAAAAATCTCAAATCACGTGTTTACGCACTCACATCGCAAGTGTCCACCTTGGATGCTTCGATGCATTCTCTCTGTAACGACCACTTTTCGTCGTACGTTTTTCGTGCACGTGCTTTTGGCCGTGCACGTGTTTGTTTTGGACCTTGTTCGTTTGTGAACACTTTTGTGTGATATGCTGTCGTGAACGACTCTGAGAGTATTAAATAGTGGCACTATCTTGAAATGACACTTCTCGAGTCGTTTTTCCACAATTTAAACTTACTCGATGAGACGTGACGATTCTCGCTCTTGACGGGAGACGTTTCTATTTTTAGTTTCATCGTCCGACGTCGAATTTGAGATCCGTCTTCTTAGTTAGCTCACATTCGTCATCACGATCACCCGATATTTATTTTATAATTTTAGGAGTTTATTTGACCACTTTTATATTTTTAACAAGTTTTATATTATTTTTAATAATTTATTTTTAAATTAATTTCGGCCAAATAAAATTTATTTGAGTTTAAAACGTTTTAAAGAATTTTTGAGCCAATTTCCAACTCATTTGGACCAGGTCAAATCCTAGATTGGGTTGGAGAAGTTTAAATTCAAATTTTAAATCTTTTTGAACTTCTAATCCTATTAGATTTAGCCCTAGACCAAGTCAACCCACCTATACTATATAAGCAACCCCTAGCATGTCCTATTTTCCAAAGAAATTAGCCCTAGCCTCTCCCAAACTCATTTTGGACGTTGCGACGAATCGTCGCAACGTTGCGACGTGCAGCACCCCGCACGACCGAAGAAAACCCCCGCATCCACCCGCTCTGACCGGCCGCCCCGCCCGCATTCTCGCCGCTCCGCATCGCTTCAGCACCGTCGCCCCGTTCCCCCGCTCTGACCGAGAGAGGCTATCGGTCAGACCGAGGCCTCAAGCCGCACAGCGCTCCGCATCGCACCCCCGCTCGTCGCCCCGCTCCGCAGCGTGCCTGACCGGTCGCCCCGCCCGCTGTGACCGAGCGCCCCAAGCGCTGCAGCGTTGCAACGCTGTCCCGCCCGCTTCCTAGCGTCCGACCGATGGTCCCTATCGGTCTGACCGAAGGAAGCGCCCGCCCCCGCTGCTGCGACCGACCCAAAGCGTCGCACAGCGCCGTCTCCCCGTGTCTGACCGAGCCATCTCCCCGCACCGAGGCTGTACGACCGACGGCCTTTCGTCGCAACCCCGCATCCGTCGCACCACTTGCCTCCGTGGTCCCCCCAAGTTCTCCAGAGGTATTGTGGGTTCCCCAAAGGTCCCTAGGACTACTGTGGGCCCCACCTAGGTGCTTGCTCTTTGAGGATCCGTCGCGTACGAAGTCGTCGCACGTCGTAGCCCGTCGTCGCACGTACGAGCTTTGGAATCTGGAATCGTCGCCCGAGTTGAATTCTCTGAAATTTCCAGCGAGGAATCTAATTGGAATCTGGACTTGGAGTGCGATCTTTTATTCCAACCCCTGGCGTCGCTACCCGACGCCGGTGTAGCTTTCGCGTCGTGTTGAGGTAACGTTTTGCACCCCTAGGACCCCAAACCCAATTGCATGTTAATCAAGACTAAAAATCAGTATTTTTAAAGTATTTTAAATGTTTTAGAAATCACTAATCAAGATTAATAAAACAGATGTAGGCCGGTGGACTTGTGCACGTAGGAATCGTGACTTTGGACTCGTTGGACGGCGTTTTCTTGACGTGATAGTTGCAGGCAAGTGAAACTTGCCAACTTTTGTGTAGGGCCATGTTTTTAGGCCACTTACTTGTTTTTAGCGTAAAAGAGACTAGTCAGTGAAATGATAGCTGGCTAGACGCCTACTTGATCTAGTTTGACAACGAAACTAGATCCGTCACCTAAATGATCTAGCTTGACAACGAAGCTAGATCCAACCATTAAACTTGTCATTCATGCATGCTAAACTGTCACGTTTACTTTTCTTACTTGTACGCTTTACTACTTGCCATGCCATGTCATCCATGCATTGATTGTTGCATCGTAGCACACGCTACAATACTTGTCCTTGTACTACCTGACTGGCTAGGTGCACCCCTATGCCATACTTGTTTACACACTTCCTGGCTCGTGGACCAGAAGCGGGCCTCATGTGTTGGCCAGAAACCAATGCCCGATACACGTGGAGGGGTAGGGTTGAGCGACCACTCAGCGTAAAAGTGTGCCCGTACAGCCTCTTTAGCTGTAAGGCGTGAACTCTGTGCACGAGGTACTTACTTTTCTTGTCTTGTACTTGTCTTGTGAATGTCATGCTATGCTCGTACTTTTCCTCGCTTTACTTTACATGTTGCACTCTTACTTTAACTGCCATGCCAATGCATCATGCTAGAACTGCTAGGTTGCTTTACTTTACTACCTTTCAGTTTCACTTGCACAAGTCTTCCAGACTTGCTGACATGTGCCCCTTGCTCTTTTGGGTGCCACATGTTAGACCCTGAGTCAGAGACAGTTGCTGAGGACGAGGTGTTTGCTGACGCTGAGACTGAGCCTACGTTCGTTGAGGAGTACGAGGACACCGGAGACCAGTCTTAGTGACTGTGGAGCTACTTTTACTTTAGGTTGCTGTTAGTTGTCGGTGCTTGCACCTTTTCCTTGTTTTCGTACTTTGTATTTTGATTGGCCATGCTGGGCCTCTTTTAGACTCTTTTATTTGTAGCCTGGTGGCTTTTCTGCGATGTTGAGATTTATTGTTATGGATATTCTGAGATGTTCTTTTTGTCTCTTTCGTTATTATTATCTTTGTTTCGTTTCGCGTTGCAAGGACCTGCAGTTTTAAAGTGATTGACGCTTATCGGACTTGCGGCTTTGTAGCTTCAAGTCTGAGCGGACCTTCTCACGCCTCGCCTCCACGTTTTTGGGAAGCGGGGCGTGACACTCTCACCGAGAAATATGAGTGCACATTGGGCCGAATCAATGAATTTAATAAAGGTAAGGGCCATTTGGATAATATCCTAAATGACTTACTTCCGGCCAATCATCACATTGGCTTGGGGTATAAGATGGGATATTCATCCAAATCGTCCGCCACCTTTGTTAGGCCAACGTCCGATGCTTTTACTAGTGGAAGTAAACACTTCATGGGTAGTTCTTCTACCAATGGTGCTTCCGCTAGGTACACACCCCCATTTGGAAAGAAACCCACTTTGGGTGGACCTCCAAAGAGGGGTCAAGCTTTCATGTATACCATGCCACGTAGGAACGCACATCCTACTCCACATGTTAGCACATATGATGATTTTTATGCTCCGCATCCACGAGCACGTGCACACCATGTGAGACACACTCATGCACGTGTTCCACAACATGCATATGTTCATTCACATTCTCATATGAATAATTATCATCATGCACCATTGCATCATATGCCATATGCTTATCCACGACATGCATCACATAGAAATCAACAACATATGCATGTTCTCAATAGGATTAGGACTACCAAGACATACACTATTTGGGGTCCGAAGAACACAAGCATGCATGCTAAGGATATGTATGTGAAATCGTTTATTAATGATATTATTTTGAATGATGATTATGTTGGGAAATCACGGTCCTCGTGGATTTGGTTTCCGAAGGGTTAGTTTCCTTTGATCCTTCATTGCTTGGTACCATAAGTTTAATTTCATTTTATGGGTACCAAAGCAATTGTGGTAAGAATTGGTTTATATTTTTTATTTGCATTTTGATCTTGGATGTGCATGTTTGTTTGAAACTTAAATTCATGTTGAATTTAAATTTAGTTGGGCTATGGGTTACAATTATTTGAATTTAATATATTAAATTTGTTGCCTAACCCATAGGATCCAAAAGAATTTTTGCATACCAAAATGATACTTTCTAGGTTCAATCCATCATGGGATACCAACCCTACCAACTCATTGATTTGCAATGTTTTTCATTCAAATGGAGTTGATGGTGCTTAAGTGATGCACCAAAGTAGGGGGAGCTTAATGTTGTAAGTATCTTCTTACATTTGATATACATTTGATATCCATGTGTGTTGATTGCATACATTGTTAGAATATCTACATTGGTATCATTTTGTTTCAATTAGTATGCTAGAATTGTGTATGCCATAGATTTATGATGTTCTATCTATGTTTGGCATAACACTTTTGCATGTTATTTTTGGTATCATTTTGCCACATTTGGTATTCAAAATGGATTTATGTCTCTGATATTGATTTCGTCGTTCAACGATTTTATGAATTAAATAGATTTGCTTTTATGAAAACATAGAATTGTTTTCCATGCACTATTTAACTAAGAATGTTGATATTGGAGAGTATGTTCCATAACTCAATAAGCGAAATTAATTTGAGTTTTGGAGATTTCGGATTTCGCCTATGGTTTGATGATTTCGTATTTCAATGTTTGCCTATGGTTTGGTAATTTCGTTTTTCGATTTTCGCCGATGGTTTGATGATTTTGTTTTTCAATTTTCGCATATGGTTTGGTGATTTCGTTTTTCGATTTTTGCCTATGGTGTGATGATTTTGTTTTTCGATTTTCGACTATGGTCATGATTGGCACGCTTTGATTTTCTTCCGTATTTTGCATTTGGTATTTTACTTTGGTGTCATTTGGACCGTGGTCGTATTCTTAGACTCTCATGCTTTTATTTCTTAGCCATTGTAATCTTGTCGTTGATCTCCTCCCGCTCTTTTTGCTAATGCCAAAAGGGGAGAGAATTAATAATGACAATGTGCTAATTGATATCAAAGCAATTTACCATGAATCTAACTTGATATGTTAGATTCAGGGGGAGTTAAGATATAAAATGGATTTAGCTCCTAAATTGCAATAATAGGATTCACATTTTATACTTCCCTCATCTGCTTGATGCGTATGATTAATATTTAATACGAGACTAACGTGTCATCAATGCAGGGGGAGTAAGTAAATTTCATTTGAATCATTATTATTGATTATTATTTATGTTGGTTTGTCATCACCAAAAAGGGGGAGAATGTTGAGTATTGATTCCCCGGATTTGGTTTTGGATGATGAACAAGCATAAATATCTCGTACTAACTCTTTGTGAGCGCAGTTATGGAGATCGTCGCAAAAGAATACATATATCAAAAGCGACGTCTCAAGACTTCTCAATACGCGTGATCGTGTGCCTGAAGCTTCGTTGAAGCTCAAGGAATATTAATGAAGTCAAGAGCGAAGATTGAAGCTAGCTTTGAAGACGGTTCGTCAAGTTTTATTTAATGTCTTCTAGCTTCATAGAATAGAATGTTAAGCCTTGAGTAGGACTTACATTATAATCTTCATTTTGCTCATATCTTAGAGCTAGGATTATCATAGAAGCCATTAGAATCTTTCCCGAAGCTTATCGCTTCTTCCCTCGGCTTCTAGTGCATCTTAGTTGGTTCAAGTAGAAGAACCAACCGACTAGATGACGATCTAGTCGGTCGGCAACTCTTCTTGAACCGACTAGATGTCGTTGCTCATTTCAGCCTAGCTTTGTTGATCAATTAGTCGGTCAAAGGAGAGTCACCGACCGACTAGATGACGATCTAGTCGGTTAGGAATCCTTCTTAGACCGACTAGTTGAGCTTTCCCTGTACAGCCTAAGTTAATGTTTATCGTTAATCGGTCAAAGAATGTTTGTCGACCGACTAGTTGATAAACTAGTCGGTCAGCATTTGTTCTTAGTCCGACTAGTCCAACTTGAATCCAGTCTTTCCTATTTCATCTGTTAGTCGGTCAAAGAACACTCACCGACCGACTAGTTGTGAAACTAGTCGGTTAGCAAGTCTTCTTAGACCGACTAGTTCATGTTGCCTGGAACTTTCTCGTTTGGCTGTGTGCCTGTTAGTCGGTTCATGAAGATTCACCGACCGGCTAGTTGCCAATCTAGTCGGTCAGTGATCCTTCTTAGACCGACTAACTGCTTCAGAAATATGACCGTTGGGAATCTTTTGAGCACGATTTTTCTTGCCTCTATAAATACAAACATGATTCGTTTGAGGCAAGGTTAGAGGTCCATTATCAAAGTTATTTCAGACCTAAGAGAGAAGTTTTCTCAAGCTATTTCCAAGCTCTCTCTTCGCACCAAGAATCTCTCCCTTCACTCTTTGAGCCAAATTCCTCAAGAGAGATTCTCTTCATTGTGAGCCATTCAAGCCAAGAGCTTGATTCTAGTCACCATCCTCCACCCTATGCTTTCATTGCTGGTCAACTTCTTGGAGCTAGGGTTTGGTGACATCTTCTTCCACAACAATCCTTCTTTGCCCTAATTTGGTAAGTATACTTAAGGCATAGGATTTTGTGGTAAGTGTTTCTTTATTTCATTTCAATTGATATTGCAATTGTGTCTCTCGGTTGTGAGAGAGGTTGTGATCCCGGGTTGTGGGAGTCACATTTACATTGTGTATGATTGGGTCTTGTGAAGGTTTTTCACAAGAATTTCATAGTGCAAAAATCTTGGTTTAGTGGTTTCTAACTCAAGTATCCGGAGGGGATCCGGGTGGTTGGGACGTAGGATCATCGGGAACAAGTCGAGGAGACTTGGGTGGATCCGAACCCGTTAAATCATTTCTTTGCATTTGTGAATTCTTGTTGATTGTTGTTTATTCCGCATTGTCGTTTGTTTCTTGCACAATAATTAGGAATAACTCTCTTGATTATTTTAAAGTACTATTCAAGAGAGTAGCTTCGCAGGGCACTACATATGCTTAGCTATATGTATATTTATATATATTGCATGAATATGTGTGACTTACGTATAGTAGTAGAATTATAATGTTGTATTACTTTTTCGAAGGGATGATATATGTGCATGTGTATACCAGGAGGTATACGTAATTGTATGATTGTAACTACGTATGGATGGATACAGGTAATAGTATACTAGCTCTATGTAAATTACTATTGTTTTGTATACTTAGTGAACATATTGTAGAGGAATATGCCCTCGGATCATTTGTATTTGATGCAAATGAAAATTTAAGCCTAGATAGGGACTAATTTGCATATGATGCAAAAGAGATTAAATGTGTCTTAAATTGTTTAAGACTATATTTAATTAAGTAAACGCGTTGAAAAGTGTACCTATATGACGGGATCGTCCCGTTCTAAACGCAGGTTCAAACCGTGTCAAAAACGGAGTCCAAATGCACAAGTTATAGCTAAAACAAGTCAGCCCAAACTGTTGGGCTGAAACCAGCGAAAATGGAGGCCCACCAAGCCCGAATTTTCTGGTTAGGGTTTTTTTGAAACCTGAGATTTTCTTGACGGCTACATTTCTAATAGAAGCATGACTTTTGGCTAACTTTGGACAATTGTTTGAAGGGTCAAACGGACTCGGATTGATGAGCCGTTTTTCCCTACGCGTTCACCGTTGAACCCTCTTTGATTTGGTAGGTTGTACCAACATTGAAGCTCAACGGTGAGGGAGTTAAAATTCGAGGAAGTTTGACCTTTGTGAAAGGCAAACTAACTTGATTTAATTAACTCAAATTAATAGTCCCACATCGGTTGTACGGAAAAGGGGAGAGTCCGCCGCCTATATAAATAAGGGTCTCCCCCCTTCCTCCAAACTCGTCCCAAGCTCTAGATCTGAGCGGCTCTCGTAAATGTTGGAACACGCTCGGATCTAAGCTAAATTAATATTTCTCCTCTCCCTATAAATTTCTGCCTTGCTCCTGAGGGCTCTGGCAAAGCCGCAAAGGAGTTCGGATTCAGATCCGAAATCTAGGCAGAGGTTTCACTCGCGTGAAACTTTCTTCAGCGCGTGGTTGGCTCGGCGACACGGGATTGATCGCCTCGGGATATGGAGCGGTTCGAGGAGCGGTTCGGGGAGCGGTTCGAGGAGCGGCTAGGCGTGGGACGGGAGCGGCTCGGAAGACGGTGCGGAACATCTCGCCTGCTCCAAGGTTGAGATTCCGGGTATGTGTTTAATTAAGCATTCGTTTAATTTAATCGCTGTAGGCTAGATCCTTCTTGGGATGGTCAGATCCATCCCAAGTCGGCATAGATCTTGGATTAGGGTCTTGGACCTTAGGATTAAATGTTAATTAGATTAACATGTTTATTTTTCCGATGCTTTTCTGTCTATGTTCCGTCCGACTTAGGACGGGCATAGAGTTTTTGTGCCCTAAGGGTCCCAGAAAACCCTTAAGTGGTATCAGAGCGTAGGTCTGCGTAACGATCTAGTCTGCGATTATTATTAAACTTTAAAATGCTTTTAATTGCTTTTAAAAATGTTTTATAAAGTTATGAGATAATTTTCAAAAATTGTTTTAGATGTTCAAATATTCTATTTGATAAATTTTGAACATGGAAATGTTTAAATGACGTTTTAAAATTTATGTGATAATTTTTTAAACTAAATTTAAATCTTTTAAAATTTATGTGATAAGTTTAAAGTGCCTAAAATTTTATATGATAAATTTTAAGCATGAAAGTTTTTTAAAATGATGTTTTAATTTTATGAGATATTTTAAAAGTGATTTTAAAGGTTAAAATTTTTATGCGATAAATTTTTTAAAGTAGAATGCAAATTTGTGATTTTAAAAACAAGTTTTTATGAGATAAAAATAAAAGATTTTAAAATCATATTTTAAATTTAAATGTTAAATTTATGTATGCATGCTAAAATTGTTTATGCGATAAACTTAATCTATTTAATTGTTAAATAGTTGTGCACTATCTTTATGCGATAAGTTAGTGTAGCTTTATTTTAATGGCTAGTTCTTCTTGTCCCTTATTTGATAACACAAGACAACCCTTTAGGTTAGCCATTAAAAATGATTAAAATTTATTACTTGAATTTTAATGACATGCTATGTTTTAATAAAACTTTTAACAACCCTTTAAGACCTAATTCATGATTAGGGTAGTCCTTTTAATGAATCTTAATTCTAATTGTTATAATTAATTCTCATTAAAGGACTTCGCTTTTGGCGTTGTTAATAAAGTTTATTAAAATCCTAATAACGATTAGGATAGCACGTGAACCTTATAGTTGATAAGGTCTTAATAAAAGTTATTAAACAAATCCTAAAATTTTGAATTTAAGGTTGCAACTAGTTGATAGGATTAATTAGTTGTTAATAAAAAAACTGTTTAGTCTATGGCACACATACAAAAATGACAAGCTTCATTCAATGGACCATGATCTAGTCAATGTGCTTGGCTAAGAGTTCTGGATTAACCCTTACTAGTCTAAGGGGTAGTGATCCTGGCTTAGTCAATTCCCTGGCTGTGTTCCGCTGGACCGCAATGTCGTGAATCATGATTGTATGACACCCTGGACTATATCTAGTCAATGCGTTATAAATCTTATTAAAGATTAATCTGTATCCCTCCTTGATTTTGGAGCTTGGTAACTCAAAGAAGACAATTATAGTTGTTGAGTCTCCTCAAGCTATGACATGTTTATCTTTAAGGAACAAACTCCAACATACATGTGATGTAGTCTAGACATGACCCAAATCGATACGTCGGGTCTCCTCGAGCATCGATCTAAGTCAAATCTGGACACGAAATCAATGGTTTGACTAGACCAGTCATTATGATTTGTTGAGTCTCCTCAAGATCATAAGTGACTGTGGGTAAAAAACGATAAGGAGTCACATGTGATGTGATTGACTAAGAGTTAGTCTACCAATCATGGAACCAATCAACTTGTTGAGTCTCCTCAAGGTTGTGAAGTTCAGGATGATTGGATCCCTCTTTCACTAATTTTTAAATATTTTAATTTGATTAAATCGTTCGTTATTAAGCTTTGAAACGATCGTAAAAATAGTGGGAGGATATAGATAGATGAATGCCAATCTACCTATATTTAATATTGAACATATGCTAAACTGGGGCAAGACTATGTTTACCGAAGGAATCGAAATATAATATTTTAATGGAATAAGTTAACTGGTCAAATAGGTTGATTAATTGAATATCAAGCTAAATTCTAATTGATAGAATCAAAACTATATTCTCGTTGACATTAAAATGACCTTCTAAAGAACAGACTTAAGAAAAATGATTTCATTAAGTTCTGGGTCCAACAAATAAATTCACGCAACATGTCACTCGTCTCTATATGAGGCGGCTTGAACATATAGGATATTCGAAGTATGTTTCTCCCTACAACTTGTCGAGCTACCCTCAAGGTTGTATGGACAAACAATTCTGACCCGCAAAGTTTGAGAATTCGATCAAACCGTTTGAGTCGAATACGAGTGCATGAGTGGTGCAAGACTATGTATCCCAACCGGATCTTGAAACAAGCAACTTCTTGAGCTACACTCAAGATTGCAACTCTTAGGCGTTTGGATACATGAGATGCTTGCATAGCTATTTATTTATGTTGGGCTATTTAATATCTAAATGTGATTTAGAAAAGGAAGAAGACACTCCAGAAAGTCAATTGAGAAAGTTAGTTTAATTTGTCATTAGTAAAGGCATAAGTAGGAGGAAACGAAAATGTGACATATTTTGATGTCACGATTTCGTAATTATTGTTATACAAAAGGTTAACATATTTTGACGAATGTCGTCACATTGCTTCTGAAGCAATGAGTAATATGTATAACGATAATATATATATTAAATGTTAATATATATAAATACACAAGATAGTAGCAAACTTATATGGCAAAATAGACTAGGCCGTATCGAGAAACTAAGCTTCACAAGTCACATAAAGAGGGGTCTGACCTCTCGTATTATGAAGTCTACGGACACTTGTGAGTCTTATCCTCTTAGATAAAATGGCCGAAACCCATCTGTAAGACAGTGGGAGAATGAGTTATCAAACTCAGTCTCGTACATACTGATGTATCCGAGTCTAGATTAACCGAAATAAGTTATTCGTATATTTTATTAAGACACGTGTTCTTGATGAAACACAAGTCTGATAAAATAAAGAACGAAATGACTAAAGTATTTAAACTGATTCGATTAGATCGAATGGTCAAATACTTAGCTACATAAAATCTTGCGTAATTAAAAGAAAATGTGATTTTCTCTCAGGTCAAGTCTGTTAACACATCGGTGTGTTAAAAGGTATGAATCACACTTAGTTAGACTTGGTGTGATCCATTGTTAGTGACTCTGAGTTAAGTCCTCCTTCTGGGTCAAGTCCCAGACAGTAATGCCTAGGTTTTGATAAATTTTCTATGAGGACATATCAATAAGATAGTCATTAAATCGATCATTAGAAAGTTGTATAATTACTCGAATCTCGTGAGACGAATTGTCGAGTTAGACATCATAACTGATGATGACTTAATCAACTTCCGGGATGAAATTCGGAGTAGTAACTCCGATTTAAAACTTGATGCAATCAGAATAGGTCCGTGTGCGTAAATAAATTTTGGAATTTAGTTTACGTGCCCAAGGAAAATGTTTCCTCTCATTTTCTGCAAGTAAATCTTTAAGTTGAAAGATTAGGAGCAGAAAGGAAATAGTGAAGTGCAATCATATTGGTCGAGAACGGTTTTCATCTTAATTCCTATAAAATGGATTATAATGAAACCGTTTTTCGCCAGCAGATGTGTACAGAACTACTCGGACCAAACTCGATGTAAACGCTTAAGTTGACCATGAAAATTGGAGCATTCACTTATAAGTTCGTTTTTCTAAATATGATTTAGACGGACCAACTTATATGATTTAGCCAGATAGTTTTCAAGGTCAGTAGGAGCGTATAAATTACATGCGAGACATCAAAGGGATGGAACATATATTTTTGACAAAGTGATCAAAAGAGTTTGATACTTTATCAGAAATAAATATGAGCCATTTGAAATGACCATTAACTAATTTAAATGATTATCGTAAGGTACGATGAACTGGATGAGATCTAATGAAATAAAATATTATAGATTCCGAAAGACCAAGTGAATTATTTGAATGAGATTCAAATTGTTGGTCTAACATGAACATAGAAACCCCTTAAGTCTATAGTGTAGACGGTTTTAGCAGATCCACTCACGAAGGCTCTACCACATGAAGTCGGGAAAACTTATGTATAAAACGGTATTAGATACCGAGATAAATGGGTCTGAGTGCAAGTGGGAGATGTTGAGAGAAGATGCCTTTGAGGCAATCTATCTTTGTGTGTGAATAACACAAACATCTTGTTCGAAATAACAATAAGCTGTTTGGTAAAAATTTATCTAAGTTATGTTATAATGTAGTTAACATTAGATATTAACTTAGGTAAAGTCCTGAGACTTTATGCGAGGTCAAACAGGTATCGAGATGAGTATCTCGATCATGGAGAAATGTTTGACCGTATGTAGCATAAGTCTAAAAGGGTTCGTGGTCGTAGATGTTTCGAGACAAGGATATCGAAACATCGGATAGACCATTGTGTCTTAGTCTTCACCGTTTAGCGGTGGCGATGATCTAATGATCGCTTGACTTAGCGAAGTCGTAGACGAGACACAGGTGCTCATTAGAGAATGAGTTCACTGAACGATCCACAAGAGTTATCATATGGTTATATTGACCAATCTGTCTATGATGACTCTGAGTGATGATAGGCTAGTTGGTCTTTTGACTTGAGGTCATTTTGACGAACCTGTGCGTGAACGATGCCACTTAGATCAAATGACCTAGCTTCGAGGCAAGGCCTGTCGAAAGGTCTTTGATTGGGTGACACTTGAAGCGTATGAGGAGAGTAATGACCAAGAGAGGATTCGTCTCTCCCGGTCAATGGGAGTTAGTGTCGTAGGGTTAGTTCGGTCTTTAGTAAAAACTCTGGCCAGAGTATGTTGAAAGAAGTCCAACATTTTTTGACTAAAAGATCGATAGAAACTAACCGGAGTCAAGTTATTGGGGTTGACAGTTTGACCGTACCCTAGACTTGATCTACACGACATAGTTTAGACGAAGAGACTATAACTGCGGAATTCATCACGGAAACAGTCAGGGTGGTCCCGACAATACTCATGTCAATGAGTCAACCACATAATGATGATTCCTGAAGCAGGGACGGCAACCACTGCTCGTGGTCACTGCCGTATAGGGCTTCGAGCCCAACCTGTTGTAAGGGTCAGGCTGTAGGGTCTCACACAGAGTGTGACCTTCGTCTAGTAATAGGTAGAAATTAGTTAGGGAGAATAATTTGCATTTGATGCAAGGGATAAAATATTGCAAAAGATGTTTGCAATCATCTCCTGCATTCGGGATAAATGATCCTGAGTGCAAGTGGGATATGTAGAGGAATATGTCCTCGGATCATTTGTATTTGATGCAAATGAAAATTTAAGCCTAGATAGGGACTAATTTGCATATGATGCAAAAGAGATTAAATGTGTCTTAAATTGTTTAAGAATATATTTAATTAAGTAAACGCGTTGAAAAGGTTACCTAGATGACGGGATCGTCCCGCTCTAAACGCAGGTTCAAACCGCGTCAAAAACGGAGTCCAAATGCACAAGTTATAGCCAAAACAAGTCAGCCCAAACTGTTGGGCTAAAACCAGCGAAAATGGAGGCCCACCAAGCCCGAATTTTCTGGTTAGGGTTTTTTGAAACCTGGGATTTTCTTGATGGCTACGTTTCTAAGAGAAGCATGACTTTTGGCTAACTTTGGATAATTGTTTGAAGGGTCAAACGGACTCGGATTGACGCGCCGTTTTTTCCTACGCGTTCACCGTTGAACACTCTTTGATTTGGTAGGTTGTACCAACATTGAAGCTCAACGGTGAGGGAGTTAAAATTCGAGGAAGTTTGCCCTTTGTGAAAGGCAAACTAACTTGATTTAATTAACTCAAATTAATAGTCCCACATCGGTTGTGCGGAAAAGGGGAGAGTCCGCCGCCTATATAAATAGGGGTCTCCCCCCTTCCTCCAAACTCATCCCAAGCTCTAGATCTGAGCGGTTCTCATAAATGTTGGAGCACGCTCGGATCTAAGCTAAATTAATATTTCTCCTCTCCCTATAAATTTCTGCCTTGCTCCTGAGGGCTCTGGCAAAGCCGCAAAGGAGTTCGGATTCAGATCCGAAATCTAGGCGGAGGTTTCACTCGCGTGAAACTTTCTTCAGCGCGTGGTTGGCTCGGCGACACGGGATTGATCGCCTCGGGATGCGGAGCGGTTCGGAGAGCGGTTCGAGGAGCGGCTCGGTGTGGGACGGGAGCGGCTCGGAAGACGGTGCGGAACATCTCGCCTGCTCCAGGGTTGAGATTCCGGGTATGTGTTTAATTACGCATTCGTTTAATTTAATCGCTGTAGGCTAGATCCTTCTTGGGATGGTCAAATCTATCCCAAGTCGGCATAGATCTTGGATTATGGTCTTGGACTTGGGGTTAAATGTTAATTAGATTAACATGTTTATTTTTCCGCTGCTTTTCTGTCTATGGTCCGTCCGACTTAGTACGGGCATAGAGTTTTTGTGCCCTAAGGGTCCCAGAAAACCCTTCACATATAGTATGTATGTCTAAGTTTTGTGTAGATATAAGATAGGTGTGTAATAGTGTAAGTACGGATATGTTTATAATGTGTATGTGTGTATTTATATGTATGTGACTATATGATGTATGTGTAAGTTTCTGAATGTAAGTGATACATTGTTTTTATAATATATTTATGCATGGGGTAGAGTGCTCTCAACGTCTAGGTCTAGTCGTACTTAAGTTGGCCATACACAAGGAAGTCAGAGGACGGACTTGATTTTAAGATGGGTAGATTGTAGTAGCCCTAGTGCCATATAAGTAGGACCTATCTATTTTGTGTATGGTATAGTTTATTGTGTACATATACGTGTGTAGTGATATGTATTATGTGGTGTGTATAGTGTATTATGTAATGTGTAAAGTGATTGTACAATTTTGGTATTATTTGATTGAATGTGATTGTGATTATGTATTAGTATTGAGTGACGTGTTTATATGACACGTAAATCAATATGATTGAGGATTCTGATTGTATAAATATGGTAGTGCATGGTGTAATAGTAATAATGTGAGTGTAATTTTGTAATACGGAAAAGTATATATGTATATATATAAAGGTATGTTTGAGGTTTGGCGTTACTGTATTTAATTAGTGATGTATGTGTGAGTGATAATATTATTACACGTATGATTAGTACCTAGTGTTAGTAGTAGTATTACTATTGTTGCTATTTTTAGTATTAATTGAGTATTCATGTATGATGATATGGTTGTTGTTAATTATGGAGAGAGTGTGGTGTGCGTATATTAGAAGAGGAAATACGCAAGCACTATCCTCACTTAATCCCCGCATTTTGGTTGATAGGAATTCAGAGGACGGAATTTTCTAAAGGTGGATAGAATGTAATGACCTGAATTTTCGAATACACTGGAACTGAGTTCTATTTATGAATGGCTTCATTATAATACTTGATGTGTTGAACTCATTAATATACTTGCATTAAATCTGTTATTATTATTTCAAGATTTCGAATTCAAATTTATTTAAAAACATTCTTTTTAAATCCAAAGTAAACCTAAAACTATTTTAGTATTATTTTCTCACATTAAACCCCTAATTATTAATCTGATTCAAACCTTCCTAAATTACATTATCTTTAATTCCCCTAATTATTGATATTATTCAAACTTCCCTAATTAATTGTTGCTATTAATTTTCCCTAATCAAAACAAAATCAATTAGTATTTATTTTCCCTAATCAATAATTAAATCAAATCAATTTTTTTAAAACTCCTTCCTTTAAACTCCTTCTATTTTCTACCCTTCCTATTATCTTTTTCCCTAAAACTCTTTCCTATTCAACCCAAAACTGTAAACCCCGCCCAGGATATTCACGCACGCAACACACACACATACCAACCCTATTCACTCTCTCCCTCTCTCTAAAATACAAAAACACTAAGCAAACCCGAGCCACCCCATTCTCTAAACCCAGACCCTACAAAACCCTAAGAGTATACATAAAAATCCTATCTCTAATACCCAGGTCCCCAAAACTTTTCCCTTACACGCAAATAACCAAGCCCTATAAGCCCTAGCCTATACATAAACTCAACAGCCATGCACCCTATCTCTAAACCCAAAGCCTCCGACCTCCTCTTCCCTAAGTGAACCCAGGCCACGCGCATCCACCTCCAAGCCCAGCCTCGACGGTCTCCTCGACCACCGTCTCTCCACAGCAGCCCTTCCACCAGACCTCACCATCTCCCCGCACCCTTCCCTATGCCCATCTACTCCACATCCGACGCCCTGCACGCCATCCGACCTCCTCCATCTCCGAGCCCGCCACCTCTCCTTCACCTCCCGTCGACCACCGCCTACAAGGCCCTCTCCTCCTGTCACTCAGTCTACAAGCTTTGGTGCCCACAAACCCCACCTGCAACCTCTGTCCTCCACCTCCCTAGAGCCCAACGCCGGTGTCCCTCCCCTCTCACTCCGACTGCAAACGACCCCGAGCCTGTTAGCTGCCCCTCGCCACTCAGCACCACCGACGTCCGACCAAGCGACGCTGCTGCACCATCTTCGGTTAAGCTACAACCCTCCCCTTGCCTCCACCTGCAACCAACGAAGAGGAAGACACGGAAGCCCTAGAGGTTAGTTTTCAGTACGTTTTATATTAGTTAGGGTTAAATATATATTAGTTTGTTAGTTAGTTAGTTTATAAAAAATATGATTTTGTTATTAGCTAGTAATATGCAGTTTCTAATAGGTAGTAATGTTGGGGTTAGTTGATATAAGCTGTGTTTTGTTATCTTGTTAGTATTATTATAATAGTTAGTGTTAGTTTTAATATAAAACTGTGATTTAATATCATGATTAGTAAAGCTTATATACATTAGATGTTACCCTCTACTAATTATTATATAGGTTAGTTTATTAATACCTCTGTGTATATCCATTACTATAACAGAATATGTTAGTGTCCCAGTATTCTTTTTCAGTAACTATTCATATCAATCTAGATTTTTACAACATAACCAATAAGTTAGTTTTTTTAATAATTCATATAAGAAATTAGAATAATAGGTCAAAGAAACAGTACCCTTATAATTACTTGAATAAATAGGTTAGCTGATTAATAAGTTATTCTTCATTAATCTGATATCAGAACCAAATGACGTATAAAACGTCCGCGCCTCCCGTACGGACCCGTCGACACCAAAAACACCGGAAACAGGCAAGCGTGCAATATATTACATGCATTTAAATGCTGCTTGTTTAGAATTAAACTGTGATATAAAGTACACAAAACTTTCCATGAGGCACTTTGACAATAACCCCCTTAAACGCAAATTTGTGAAATACTAAACTTGAACTCACGTGCGTGTGTGTGGACACCATTAAGAAAAATGAATCTACTTGTTATGACATGAAATGTACAGACAGTGAAACGAACAACTTGAATAACATATAACATGACAGCCGGTTTGGCTAACTCACAAATAATACATGTCATTGGCTCATAAACATACATGTCGTTTGCTCATAGTTAGCTATTCTCGTCGGTCACATGTGACTATTCTGGCTCGTGTTCCAGTATATGACGGTTTATCATTCTGGCTCGTGGTCCAGAAAGTACACGTGGGTGGGTTGGGTTCTTGGGCACTAGCCGGTAGTAAACGGGTCACCTTCGGGGGCACTTGAAGGTGGATTTACTTACTAGTCATCTAATGACGGGGGCCTTAGTCACGGACTTGCACACATAATTAAACAACTTGAAAAAGGATGTTAACATATTGAACTGTTGTACTTTAATGAACTGCCAGGTTTCCTTTCTAGAATAGAACTGCATGCTAATGTAAATTCTTATAATTGCTTTAAACTGCCATATATAATCTTTTATATATCTTGCCAAGTGACTCCTTTTAACCATAACTTGCCAGGACCCTTGCTGATATACATTCTATGTTGTTTGAATTATGTCAGGTCACGAGACAAGGCACCAGGAGGACAAGCTGTTGGATCAGAGTGACCCGTTGGACCAAGAGTACGTCGACCCAGAGGTTCTCCCCACAGAGGACCAGTCGTACAGATTCAACTGCTGTTGCTGTTTGGAGTTTTATTTTCTGCTTATCTGTTGGGTGTGTACCCACTTTGTAGACTCTGTTTGTTGGCCATGCTTGGGGCCTTATTTTATTTGTGTACTCTCCTTTCTGGATGTTGGCTATCATTATGATTATTTCTGTTGTTCTGTTGCATGCAAGAATCTACGTTTGGTTGTTATTCACGAACGCTTATTGGGCTTAATCTTCACCGCTTCAGCCCATGCAGACCCGCTCGCGTCCTCGCTCCCAAGTATAATGGGAAGCGGGGCGTGACAAATACTCACATTAATATTGATGATGATGTTGCACCTATTTTTGATGGTAACACTTCCAATCCTTTGACTAAATCTTTTCATGAAATTACACATCACATACACCCACACAAGTTATTGGTGTTATTGATGCGGGTGTTAGAACTAGATCTCAAATAGAACACATGACACACGTTGCATTTGTTTCTAAAAAGATAGATGAAGCTTTTGCAGATGAAGCATGGATTGAAGCCATGCAAGAAGATCTTCTCCAATTTGAGAGAAATCAGGTATGGGAGCTAGTCCCCAGGCCAGAAGGTTGTCCAGTCATCGGCACAAAATGAGTGTACCAGAACAAACTAAACGAGGCCAGAAATGTGGTAAGAAACAAAGCAAGGTTAGTCGTACAAGGGTATTCACAAGAAGAAGGTATTGATTTCAACGAAACTTTTACACCTGTTGCTAGACTAGAATACATTAGAATGCTACTTGCATTTGCATCATTTAAAAATTTTAAGTTATATCAAAATGGATGTAAAGAGCGCATTCTTAAATGGCTATATAAAGGAGGAGGTCTATGTTGAACAACCTCCTGGCTTTGAACATTATAAGAAAGTAGGTTATGTTTATAAACTAAATAAAGTCTTATATGGTCAGAAACAAGCTCCAAGAGCTTGGTACGAACGATTAAGAAAATTCTTAATCAACTCGGTGTATAATGTTGGAAAGATTGACACTACATTATTTGTTAAGAAAATTCATGATGACATCATTCTTATTCAAATCTATGTAGATGATATTATTTTTGGATCCACTAACTAAAATCTATGTTAAGCATTTGCTTAGTTAATGCGGTAAGAATTCGAGCTGAGCCACATGGGCGAGCTTACGTACTTCCTAGGATTGCAAATAAAGCAGTCAAAAAGGGAACCTTCATTCACCAAACAAAATATGCTAAAGATCTACTAAAAAGGTTCGGGATGGAAATTGCATCGGGAAAGAATATACCTCTGGCCACTTCCACCTCCTTAGATAAAGATGAAGAAGGTAAAAAGGTTGATCAGAAAACATATCGAGGTATGATTGGTTCTTTGCTTTATCTAACTGCAATTAGACCTGATATAATGTTTAGTGTATGCACTAGTACACGATTCCAAAGTGACCCAAAGGAATCACACCTCAAAACAGTAAAATACATATTTAGATATCTTACGATCACTTCTGACTTTGGCTTGTTTTATCTCAAAGGTAGCACCTTTCATTTAATTTCATATAGTGACTCAGACTATGCTGGTTGTAAAGCCACTAGAAAGAGCACAAGTGGGACATGTCATTTTCTTGGACAATCCCTTGTCTCGTGGTTTAGCAAAAAGCAAAGCTCAGTCTCACTATCAACTACTTAGGCAGAGTATATAGCTACCGGACTTGCTTGTGCACAAGTACTTTGGATGAAACAAAATTTAGTAGATTATGGTATTAATACATCTACTTGTGTAATTTATTGTGACAATAAATGCGCTATTAATTTAACTAAGAATTTTGTTCTTCATCCAAGAACAAAACATATAGATATTAGACACAGTTTCATAGATGATTACTGTGTTAAAAAGGATGTAGAACTTAAGTATGTACCTTCTGAACATTAAGTTGCAGATATTCTCACGAAACCATTGAAAAAGGATATATTTTCAAAACTTCGTCGAGATTTAAGAATCATGGGGGAAAGGAATTAAACAAGATTGACTATTTTCACTCATGTTAAATTTTTTAACTCCATTTGTCACTTGATAAACAATTGGTATGTATACTATCATATTTTTGTATGATAACAAGGGGGATAAAAAGTAAAGCAAAAACATGAATGAATAATATATGACAATATGTTGCTAACCAGCTTTGATGCAGGTGGATTATGATATGATTTCATACCACATCTAAGCAGGGGGAGGAGTACATTTACTCATTTTTTTTTTCAAAGTCATACTATTCATATGTTTTTCATTTGGGTGTCATCATCAAAAAGGGGGACAGGGTTGGGAAATCTAGTCCCGCCCCAAGAGTTTTGATGATGCTCACACCAAATGTTATTGTGTACTAATTATATTGCTTAAGTGAGTAGGTTGTGCAATACACTAATTGAAGCTCGAAGCATATCCCGAGAAGAAGAATTATAAATACACACATAGAAGATGAAGAAGGATTGAGCTCACATTCCACGTCTACATTCTGAAGCTTCAGTTTAAGCACAAGAGGAGCTCGAAGATGAAGCTCAAGACTGAGCACAAGCTCAAGCTGAAGAGGAGCTCAAATTCAGTGAAGCATATGCAACAAGCCCAATCTCATCCATGGCTTCAAGTTCTTCATAGTGTCTAGTGTGTGAGTTGTTTTTCCTTTTTCTTAGGATTATGTTAAAGCCAAGAAAGAATATGCGCACACACACACACAAACACACACACACACACACACACACACACACAAAGATTTTTGAAAATGTTTTTGAATTAAGGTTACTATCATATAAACTTATTTTCAATGATATGAGAGCAAACTTCTTGAGAAAATCACTTTTCAAGGAGTCAACTACTAAACACCCAGGAGTTGACTGCCATTTCAGTAGCAGATTTTCTCAGAAAAATGCTCTGGGAGTCGACTACCAAACTTGGGAGTCGACTACCAGGTGTAGAAGAGTTTCTCAAAAATTGCTCTGGGAGTCGACTACCAAAGTTAGGAGTCGACTACCAGCTGTCGATGGCCAGATTCATTGAATCAGTTTTTAACCGTTTTTGGGGGCAAAAGTCAAAAGTTTTTGAAATAATTTGAATTCATTTTGAGCCCTATAAATAGAGATCCATTGAGACCCTTTTCTACACCAATTTATTTTGGAGAAAAATTCAAATTCTCTTAAGCATTCAAGTTCTCTAATTTCTCATCTCTCTCAAGCTTTTTTATTAGCCAACTGTTTTTAAATTTCAGATCTTAATCTTGTGTGTATTTTTATCTTCTTTTAAAATCATTTTATTTGGCTATTACAAGTTGTTTTTCAAATCCTTTCTACTTCATTTTTGAGTATTCTTAAAAGAATTTTGAAGCAACAAAATTTCTTAATTACATTTAATCAACTAATATTCTTTGTGTCATCAAAGAAAAGATTAATTCTTTAGCCACAAAAAGCACAATTGCACATTCTTCTTAGCTATAGAATTGTTGGGTGTAAAACCAATCTCCACTAACTTATTGTGGTGAATTGGATTTTGATCTTACTTTGAGTCCCTTGGAGATAAGGGTGTTGGAAATCCTAGCTAAGGCTAGGTGATGTTGTTGTAAATCCTAGTTGAGACTAGGTGGTTGGAAATCCTAGCTAAGGCTAGCTGGTGTTGTTGGAAATCCTAGTGAGTGAAGCTAGGTAATTGTATTGCTAAGACAATAGTGGATTTAATCTCGATCTGTAACGGTCGGGGACTGGATGTACCAGGTAGAGAACCAGGATAAAATCGCTTGTCTCTCTGTGTGAATTTTCTGTGATTGTTTATTGTAATTTAATTTAAACTAACTTATTTATTAAGTATATGTCATTTGCAATCACGTGTAAATATGTTCTTGCTCATTAATCGCAAGCCTTTATTTCATTCCCATGTGAGATCTAATTTATTGTTGTTACTCTTTTGATCTTAATTGTTAATATAGTGTCTCATCATAATTTGGAGATCATCGTGTTGATTAAGGACCAAGCGTAGATCACTCAACTTGGTTCCTTAGGCAACATTGGAAGAGAAGTTATTCATTGTGTTTTTAATTTACGAAAAAGTTTTTATTAATACAATACTATTCAACCCCCTTTCTAGTGTTGTTTGCCATCCACAGGATCCAACACCTTCCACGGTAACTGATCAAATAATTATCGTTAGTAATGCCCCTCAAGTTCAAAAGGACATTGATCAACTAATTGAAATTCCAGATGTTGATATTGATCCAATAGATCAAGTTATTCGGTGAACTCTAGAAGTGGTTGAACAACCAATTGTTCAAGAAGAACAACTGATGAATAAGCAACCAGTTGATCACCATGATCCTAAAGAGAATGTTGATACAACATTAAGAAGATATATGAGGATAAGAAGATCATCAATATTTAGTGACTATGTTATGTATCTACATGAGTCAGACTTTAATGTTGGAGCCGAAATGATCATGAAATGCTTTTGCAAGTCATGAGTTCAAATGAATCAAACTTATGGTATAATACTATGAAAGATCAGATGAATTCGATGGCGTTAAACGGGGTATGGGACCTTTTTAAGTTACTTGAAGGGCAACAGCCATCGGATGCAAGTCTAGACTCGTTGTAAAAGAATTCACTCAAAAGGAAGGAATCAATTACAATGAGACTTTTTCTCCATTGTCAAAGAAAGATTCTTTTCGCATAATCACAAAATTAGTTGCACATTTTGACATGGAGTTGCAACAAATGGATGTGAAAATGGCTTTTCTTAATGGAGAACTAGAGTAAGAGGTATATATCAAGCAACCTGAAGGATTCTACTTTAGTACTGATGAGCACTTGGTTTGCAAGCTCAAGAAATCCATATAAAGATTGAAACTAGCCTCACGTCAATGGTGTTTGAAGTTTCACGATGGTATATCTTCATTCGGATTTGAAGAAAACATTGTGGATTAGTGATATACCAGAAGGTCAGTGGGAGCAAGATTTGTTTCTTTTTCTTATATGTAGATGACATTTTTCTTGCAAGCGATGATAAGGGAATGCTATATAAGGTAAAACAATTTCTCTAGAAACTTTGATATGAAAAATCTCGGTGATGCATCTTATGTTATTGGAATTAAGATACATCGAGACAAAAAGCATTGTACTTTGGGAATGTCTCAAGAGACGTATATTAACAAAGTTTTAGAGAGGTTTCAGATGAAGGATTGTTCATCAAGTGTAGCTCGTATTGTGGAGGTGACAGGTTCAATTTAAACCAATGCCCAAAGAATGATTTTGAGCTGGAACAGATGAGAAACATTCCATATATTTCTGCAGTTGGAAGCCAAATGTGCGCTCAGGTTTGCACTAGAACTGACATAGCATTTGCTATTGGGATGTTAGGAAGATATCAGAGTAATCCAGGTATAGAACATTGGAGAGCTACAAAGAAGGTAATGAGATACCTTAAAGGAACCAGAGACTACATGCTCATATACAGATGGACGAATAACTTGGAAGTCATTGGCCACTCTGATTTAGACTTTGTTGTATGTGTTGATTCTCGAAAAATCAACTTCAAGATATGTTTTTATACTAGCCATTGGGGCTGTATCATGTAGAAGCGCAAATCAAACTTTGATTTCTACTTCTACCATGGAAACTGAGTTTGTGTCTTGTTTTGAGTAAACTTCACAAGGTGTATGGATTAGCAAACTTTGATTACACTTTATTTCTGCATTTTTCCATGCCATAACGATTTCTTGTATCATGAATTTAACGTTTAAACGACGATTTTACGACGAATTTCACTATTTCTATGTTTCGTTGGATTTCAGGAAATATGGAGCAATCGGGAGCAATTTGGAGCTATGAGCACATACACGCGAGCTAGAGCATCAATCACGATGATATCAAGGAGCTCACGGCGCTTAAGGATGAGAAGAAGAGGAAGAAAGGAGAGAGAAGGGAGAACGGAGCGACAAGGAGGAGATTATGAAGAAGCAGCTGCCTACTCGGCTAAGTGAGACAGATCACTCGACCGAGTGATGCTGACACGGCCAACTACAGCTAAAAGAATTACAATGTACTCGGCCGAGTAGAATTCCCACTCGATCGAGTGAGAAGCCCACTCGACCGAGTGGAGACATAAATTTATTAAACAGAACAGCAATTTTGGAGGGTTCTGCAGAAGACCCCACTCAACCGAGTGAGAATATCACTCGACCGAGTGAGCAGTACACTCGGCCGAATGGCCAAAACAGTACAGAAAGCCAATTTTTCCATATTTTCCACAGAGGAGCCACTCGCCCGAGTGACATTTCCACTCAGCCGAGTGCGCCGATGGCCCAGTTTCGACTAGGTTTTTCCAGCCTTCTGGGGGTATATTTGTCAAGATTATTTGGACATTTTGAGTTAGTATAAGTAGCTAATTTTGAGAGCCGTTAAATGAGAGACGGCAGCTGTAGTACTTAGGAAAAATACTTTTGTTCAATCTTGTTTTCGCGAGAGGATTGAAGTGCGAGATCTTACTTTTCTTATTATTTGGAGCTTGAACATCATTGGTTTATCTAAACTTTTGCAAGTTCTTATTTTTATGCTATATTTCTGTTTAGATCTGATTTTTATGATGAATTCTCCTACACTTCTCAATTCCATTGCTTTTTCTATGATGAATCGTGAGTAATCTCCTTGCTCTAGGGCAAAGGGAGGAACCCTATAGATTTACGGTTCGATATGTGAAATCTAATGAAAACCCATGTTGCTAAACTTGTAAAACGGTTAGATTATGATCGATTTACTACGGATACCTAGGGATTTCCATTGGGTCTTGAGAGCTCGAGAGAGGATCTTGATCTATGGAAATCTCTAGATATTCGATTTAGATCAATAATTGAGATTCCCTAGAATTGGTGCATGAGAGCGACCAAAGCTAGCATCTTTATTATATTTCTACAATTATATTCGTTTGTACGACAGTAAAACGAATACGAACAATCACAGTCTAGATTTGAACCCACGTTTCGCGAGAGCGAACTTGAGTTGGAATTGAATAATATTGTCGATCTTAATACTAGTGGTTTGAACTAGGCTTGCGAGAGAGCGAGGCTCTAGTTTAGATTGCTATAGACTTGCGTATCGCGAGAGCGTGCGTTGGTTCACAACCTAGTTGCGACAAGTTCACCCTAAACTAAGAGAAGTGATATGGAGATTCATATTTCACATTGATACTTGAGTTCTATATTGGGGATTCCCAAGCCCTTGGCGCTTTTATTAATTGAATTTATAAACAATACTTTGCACGACTGTGACACCAACATTTCTTTATTATCATTTCACCTCCGCCTAGTAATCAATATAGATACCTACAGTTCCTTTCCGTGATTCAATACCCGCTCACCACTTAACCGTGCGCTTGCGATAAAACTACATTGTTTTCCGGAGTACATCCGAGCGTGATCAGCTGTATGTGTTGATTCTCGAAAAATTCAACTGCAAGATACATTTTTATGCTAGCCGATGGGGTTGTATCATGTAGAAGCGCAAAGCAAACTTTGATTACTACTTCTACCATGGAAACCGAGTTTGTATCTTGTTATGAGGATACTTCTCATGTTGTATGGATTAAGAATTTCATCTCTAAAATTAGAATCGTAGATTTTATTTCTAGACTGCTAAAATTGTATTATGACAATACAGCTGTTGTCTTCATGTCTAATAACAACAAAAGTGGCAGTCGAAGTAGGCACATCGAAATCAAGTATTTAACAATAAAACATTGTGTTAAGAAGAAATTAGTCATCATTGAGCATATTAGCACCGATTTAATGATTGCCGATCTTTTCACTAAAGGCATGCCACCAATGAAATTTAAGGATCATGTGAATAAAATGAGACTTGGTTCCTCATTGTAATTTTTCATTGTAAGAACGATGTTAATTGATGAAATTCTTATTGTGATGCTATCTCATATATGTTCGTATGCATATTTGGATATATTGTTGTAATTGTGAGAAAGATCATTAAGTTTGGACCAAGAATAAACATATGGTTTATTCTTTAAATTGTATAGGTTATTAATGAGAAACATGATGCATTGCAATACATATAAGATAATACTTGTTTCTAAAAGGACATATAGTCATGATTCATATATGTTTATTTTCTTGTTATTGGGAATGATGGTATATGTGGATCAAGCGGGAGAATGTTGGTTATTTTTCTTTTGTCTGTAACTGGTTGTGATCCAATTAACCAATTCCCTCAATAAAACTGAAAAAACAGTTTTAATAACCGTTGATGGAACGGTTCAAACAAAAAAAGGGTTTTGTTACATAGGGTCCCCTCTCTCGTTTTTTCAGAATATACACCATCAAGAAGGAGAGTTTGAGACTCAGAAGATCAAAAATACAAAGGAAAGTTCACTGTTTTGAAAGGCAATGGATGGAGGTAAGAAACCGATTCATTTCTTCTGCAATTTCGTGTTCTAATCATCTAATTAGGCCTTCACTATTTTCTCAATAATTGTTTAGAGCAATGTACGTCGCCTTCTCCAGCATACATGTGACACATTAAGAATTTTTATTTCTATTCTGGTTAGAAATCTGTTATACACACTACAAGCATTGTGATATATTCAAAAAATTTTGCCAAAATAGACAAACCTGTCACATCAACTGTCACTGTGTGATAGCTGTGATAGCTGAAGTGACATGTTTGCCCTTTTTGGCACAAAAAACTGCAAGGCTTGCGGAGTATATAGTCCAAGCCTTCTGGTTATACTATTAACCGGTGAATCTTTGGTGCACATGTCCATATGCAACACAGAGACAGTGAAGGAATATTGTCAGATAATCAAAATTACAAAGAAACGCTAGCATGAGGATGGTTCCGCGTGTTTGAGGATGAGATCATCGAAGCATTATAGGCATCCAAAAGCATGCCAACAATGCCATATCCACTTGCGCCACACAACTCTTAGTGCCCAGTGCGGCTGCTGCTGAAGGTGGAGCCTTCGGCATGCAAGTGACGTCCCTATCAAAGGGTTTGATTACTGTCTCGAAGGGACCTTGTTCTACGGTTCCGATCTCTTTTGATATTCTGATCTTTTGTCTGATGGCCGTCTGCGATCCTTTGGCAGGGCTATTTGTTTGTATTGTACTGATTGCCCAACATCCTCATTGTCTGTGGAGCTCACGCGGATACTATCTTTTTCACCTCATGCACACACACACACACATTGTGGGATATGGCCGCCAGCTGCGATATTCCACTTCCTATCGACTTAATCCACAAAACCCCTTTGTTGATCTTGAAATTGCTATAGGCTCTCAATATTTTCAGAGTTAACTAGCGGCAAATAGAGATGCGTTTTAATCGCCGACGATCAAGTGCACGTCAATTTTGTAGTGATGATTAAAGAATGTGAAAATGGAAACGTAGTTTGGCACATGTCTATATGATGAGATAATGAAAATTCAGCACTCAAAGGAGATGATGATGCTCAGTCCAGATCATTGCTAATGGCTCATGCTTGATGAGCAAGTTTCAATTAGTGTATCCGTTGCAAATGCTCAGTCCACTTACTACTGAGAATATTTTTATAAATAGCCGCATCAATTTTGTAACTAAAACATCACCTTGGATTAGAAACACTTGTTGAGTGCATGGTGTGATATTCCACTCCTTAAAGCTAGTTGACTTCTGTCACCACAGAACCTTACCTTTTTAAACCCCCTAATGACATTATCATCTAACCAGCCATAAGATTGTGCCTGACCACTCTTTCTCACCTCGACGCTTCCACTGTATCTCTTCCACGGCACTGAAAATGGCGAACATGATCGCCACTTGCTTAATAGTGATTCAGGTCCTAATGATTGGAGCACGACTAGGCGTTGATGCGCTTGCCATGGACTACTATTTGATGCGCTGCCCTTTCGCTGACATTATTGTGAAGAACACGGTGAGTCAGGCGCTGAGGAACGATCCTACCCTTGCAGCAGCGCTTCTTCGTATGCATTTTCACGACTGCTTCATACAGGTACGTGTTATGTGCGCGCATATATCTCACTGACATGCTTCTTATAAATCTCCTGACCTGATCGAATGTGTTGTAGGGGTGTGACGGGTCAGTTCTCATCGATTCCACAAAGGATAACACGGCGGAGAAAGACTCTCCTGCTAATCTGAGCCTGCGTGGGTACGAGGTCATAGACCAAGCAAAGCAGGCTATCGAGAATCAGTGCCCTGGAGTCGTCTCGTGCGCTGACATCCTGGCGATGGCCGCCAGGGATGCAGTATTATTTGTATGAAACTGGCTCAATATTCCGATGCAGCAGTGCCTTTGCTCAACTGTAGTTTATGCAATATGGTTATGTTGTGTGCCGGTTGGTTTTCAGGCAGGCGGTCCGTTTTATGACATACCGAAAGGGAGGAAGGACGGGAGGAGGTCAAGGATAGAAGACACGATCAACTTGCCGCGGCCTACTTTCAACGCCACGACCCTCATCAACATGTTCGGCCAGCATGGTTTCAGTGTTCAGGAGCTGGTGGCATTATCAGGTAACTAGTATGCCATAACAAATTTGACATATTCGTGCAATATCATCGAATATTTTGGTATTGACACAGGCGGCCACACTTTGGGCGTCGCGAGGTGCTCATCATTCAAGAACCGGCTCGGCAACTCCGACCCGGCGCTGGATTCCAGGCTCGCGGCCCAAATGTCGAAGGCCTGCAGCGCGGGGGACAATGCAGAGGTGCCCTTTGATCTCTCTAGGAACTCCTTCGACAATGCCTACTTCAATGCCCTGCCCATGGGAGATGGCCTGCTGACCTCGGACCAGACTTTGTTCACGAGCCCGCAGACTAGGAACATTGTCTACGCTTATGCGATGAACCAAGCCAGGTTCTTCCTCGATTTCCTGCAGGCGATGGTGAAGATGGGGTTGCTCGATGTGAAGGAAGGCGACCAGGGAGAGGTCAGGCAAGATTGCCGAAGGGTTAATTAACTGAACAATATGTGCATTGTTACTTCACTAGCTCGGCTGTTGGTGCTTCATTGTGAAACATTGTGTGTACTAATATTATTTTGTGTCGATATCAATAAAAATGTGAGCTTTTCATGAAATTTGTTTTGAGTTTCAGCATAAAATTATTAAAGATCGTATTGAGCAGAAAATTTGTGTTTAACTTACAGACTTTTGCTTAGTTCAGACAAATGCCCAAAATTCAGGATAAGAAAACAATTGTGTGGAGAAAATACTGAAATTCAAAATGTAACTGAAATCATATTTCTCAATTTGTGGAAGACAGCTTCATGCTATCCCACGACTTACAATACAAGTGACATTCAGTACGTATGCACAACCAAATAAACACAATGATAAAACATAGAAACCAAGGTGACACAAGGAACTTGGTAACGCAGTTCGGTGCGCACATCTACATCTGCAGGGCCTCGCGCAGAAAATCAAATTACTCCACTAAATATTAATGATTACACTCATCATCAATACCACGTTTTATTAGGAGGAACAACCTCCCCCTCAATACAAACCATGTTGGGTGATCTCTACCAAACCCATGGAGTAATTTGTGCACGCTCCCCTTGCTAAACTGACAAAGATCAACTCTCTTGATCCCCTACCTCGGTAGCCGGCAGCCTCCTCCCGGAGCTTCTTCCAACTTTCGCAAAAGTCGTTGTAGAAGTCGTCAACCCGAGCCGCCAATCTTCGCACTTCTTTTCTATGCCTCTCCCCCTCAATCGCGGAGCGGTTTAAGGAAGTTTGCTCAATCAAATCCAAGAAGATTGGCAACCCACAAATAACGGAACCAAGCTAGGAAGTTGTTTCACCATATCTTCTAAAAACAACAATAACAATAAGTGGGCGAAAAACTCTCTCCAACCGATTCTACAACAAAAACCGAGAGATAATAGATACCAACAATATCTTCAACGATTCTTCAGTCTCGATGGAATATACCAGAATAGCGTTGAAGAAAATAAACTGATATCTGAGGCTCCTCCTATCTTCAATGATCCTAAGCTCGTCATGCATCCCAGCTACTTGATGCAGTATGTTGAATATAATGTACAACATAATGTTCAACATATTAACCAACATTCTTCATAACAAAAGCTGAGATCCGTCAGATAAACCCATTGTGCCACTAATGACAACATAGCCATACACGTATGACCTAACAATCACCCCCTTTGGCTTGTAGTGGCACAATCAAGAACATAAAAGACGGAAGAATGATGAAGAACATTAAGGAAGAATATCATATCCATAGTTGATGAAGCTCCATACAGACCACAACATAGATCATCATGACATACAATGAACATCATTCAACAGCATAAGAAATAGCCAGCTCAAACGCACATAGCCCACCACATCATAGTAGCACATATTATTCAAAACATTACTACAAAACCATATTAATACTACTCCCCCTTTGGGCCACTGAAAAACAAAGGACGTACCTCACTTGGTACCACTACCAGTAGCAACATTCAAAGATTCTGAAGGGACAGAAGCAATCTTGGACTTCAGCTGAGATAGTCTGTCCTTAAGCATGATTTTATAAGCTTCAAGCAAAACCTTTTGACTTTGAAGAAGAAGCAGCTGGTCGTCTACATTCTGCACAGCCTTTTGAAACACTTGAATGTCCTATATGAGAAGAGACTGAGATTCCACAGAGCAAGGATGATCAGGAATACGAGGAGCAGATGGAGACTCCCTGCCAGCTGCAGTAGACCCAGATCCAGGTGACATGGGAGATGAAGGGGCAGTCCCAGAAACAGGAGAAGAGATACCAGAAATATCATTTATTTTTCCTGCCACGGACTTGGCTGTAAAGCTAATACCCTCACATACTGAAGAAAGATCAGTAGAAGTAGGAACAATCTTCTGAGAGATGAGCAACATGGAGATAAGGGAAGCATGGGGCAGAGATGATGAGGGTGCAGAGGACTCAGAAAGAGATAATATGCAGTCAAAGATGATTCGTCCAAGATTAAAAGGCTGCTTAGTCCCTGCAGAATAGATCAATTTGCACATGGCCTTTGTGACAACAGCCACATTTGAAGTGGAGAGCCAATCCCTAGTAGCAATCCTGTAGAGCAAAAAAGAATTTTACAGATAGGGCAGATGATGGAAAAGAAAATGACTTTGGCCAACACTTGTACTTGCCCCATGTGACCTTCTTCACAAACATATCATAATCATCACCAACTGAGTCCCCAAAGGCATGCAGGATCTGAGAGCATGGCCACTTCAAGATTTTGTGTAACACTGATGGTGAGAAAGTGAAAACCTTTCCCCTAATAAAAGCCCTGAAAGCCCATCTAGACATTGGCTCCCCTGCAAATTTAGAAAGATTGCAATAGAATTTCCTAACCAATACAAGATAGAAGGTCTTGAAGTAGCTGGCAGCATGAAGAAGGTTGATGTCCTTTAAAATAGTTACGAACTGAGTCTTGCCAAAAGAGGGTAGAGATAGAGATTTTTCAGCAAGAATAGATCTTTCAGAATATGAGGGCCATCTCTTCTTGCAGGATATGTCAAAAAAATAACTTGGACATTACATAAGATGCAGTAAAAGGAGAAGTGAAAGGAGAACCTGAAAAACCAGCTCCTTTGGATCTTTTGATGGAGATGGAGTAACCAGGCTGGAAGGAACTACACGCTTTCTAGAAGAAGACCTTGACTTGCGAGTGTGAGGAGGGATCAGATCAACTGCAGGAGAACCAGCCATAGAGTCTCCTTCTTCTTGCACAACAGATTTCTGATGGGAATTCAGTCCCACCCCAAGTAGTTTGTTTTGATGACGATCACTCCAAATGTTGTTAAATTACTAATCATACTACTTAAGTGTATAGGTTGTGCAATAAGCTAATTGAAGCTCGAAACATATTCCAAGAAGAAGAACTATAACTACACACATAGAAGATGAAGATGGATTGAGCTCACATTCTACGTCTACATTCTAAAGCTTTAGCACAAGAGGAGCTCGAAGATGAAGCTCAAAGAATGTGCTGAAGCTCAAGCTAAAGAGGAGCTCATATTCAAGTAAAGCCTATACAACTAGCTCAAGCTCAACCATAGCTTCAAGTTCTTTATAGAGTCGAGTGTGTGAGTTGTTTTTCATTTTCTTAGGATTATGTCAAAGCCAAGAAAGAATATGCACACACACACACACAATGATTTTCTAAAATGTTTTAAAACTAGTTTTAAAACTTATTTGAGAGCATACTTTTCATAGAAGCTAAGTTTCAACTTGTAGTCAACTACAAACACCTAGTAGTTCACTACCCTGATTTCTGCCTTCTCCCTGAAAAGATACTCTGGTAGTCGACTACCAAAGTTAGGGAGTCGACTACCCGTTGTAGCAGATTTTCTCAGAAACACTCTGGGAGTCGACTACCAAAGTTAGGGAGTCGACTACCAGCTATGCGACCAGAATTCCTTGATTCACTCTCTCATTTAGTCCTTGCTTGATTTTTGGGCTTAAGTCAAACTTGATTTTGAATCATTTTAAATTCTCTTTGGCTCTATAAATAGAGACCCTATGAGAACATTTTTTTAACCAATTAATTCTTGAACAAAATTCTTATTCTCTCAAAAGATCTCATCGTTCTAATTGCTCTCAAAGTTCTTCATAGCCAAAACGGTTTTTCAATTTCTGATCTTATTGCTTATATTCTTTTATAATTCTTTTTAAGATCATTATTACTTTTTGGCTATTGCAAATTGGTTTTCAAAATCCTTCTCTTTGATTTTTCATTTTCTTAAAGGATTTTTGAAACATCTAGATTCTAGATCACATTGAATAATTTCATATTCTTTATGTGATCTAAGAACACATCTAGATTCTAGATCACATTGAATAATTTCATATTTTTTGTGTGATCTAAGAACACATCTTGATTCTAGATCACATTGAATAAATTCATATTCTTTATGTGATCTACGAACGATTTAAATTCTTTTAGCCACGTTAAGCACAATTGCAAATTTAATCTTAGCTATAGAATTATTGGGTGTAAAAACCAATCTCCACTAATTCATTGTGGTGTATTGGATTTGATTTTACTTATAGTCCCTTGGTGATAAGGGTGTTGAAAGTCCTCGGATTTTGAGGCAAGGAAAAGTCCTCGGGTTGTGAGGCAAATGAAAATCCTAGACAAGTCTATATGGTTGAAAATCCTTGTTATAGGCAAGTTGGTTGTAAATCCTCTTGGCGGGAGGTGGTTTGTACTATTTACCGATAATACTGGATAAAAGCCCGACAAGAGTTTCGGGGACTGCACGTACCTAGGTTGTGGGGAACCAGGATAAAAATCTTTGTGTTTGCAATTGAAATTTACTTTACACTAACAAGTTCATTTTATTATATGTCATTTGCAATCATTTGTTAATTTACTCTTGCTTATTAAATTCATTATTGCAAGTTTATATTCCGCTGTAAGATCTATTCTATTATCTTTACTCCTTTGATCTTTATTATTTATATATTATCTTATCTATATTTGAAGATCAATCGTGTTGATTAAGGACCAAGCGTAGATCACTCTACTTGGTTCCTTAGGCAACATTTGAAGGGAAGTTATTTTTTTGTGTTGTTTATTTGTGAAAAGTTTTTTTATACAACACTATTCAACCTCCCTGTCACGCCCCGCTTCCCAAAACTACGGAGGCGAAGCGTGAGTAAGGCCCGCTTGGGCCGGAGCTGTGAAGCTCGGACCCAATAAGCGTCTGTAGGGGTACCATTTTAAAATTTTCAGGTTCTTGCATTTATAAAATTCGGAACAACAGAAAGTACAAAAAGAAAATTGCATTCATTAATGAAAAGAGATAATATCCAGCGAGTATAAAAATCTAAAAAGAGAAGACTAAGCATGGCAACAAACTACCGAAAGAGAGTAAACTAAAAGTAGTAACCTCTGAAAGGCAGCGACGGTAAAGACCTCTAGGTCTGGTCCTCGTCAGGAACGTACTCCAGGTCGTCGTCCTCTGGCTCCACGTACTCTGGTAAGTCTGCCTCGTCCATAAACTCTGGCTCGACACCTGACGTACAACACCCAAGAGAAAAGGAACTGTACGTCAGGTAAAGTCTACAAAGGAGGGTTAGACTCTACTGCAAGTATACTGTAATTTAAAGCAACGATTTACTGGTTGATTAACATGCTGGGGTTATAACATGGCAATTAAAGAAAGTAAAATGGTGCAGGAAAAGTAAACACGATAAACAGTCGCCGTAGCGTGTGCTACCGACTACGGGACTAACTTAAACGGGACAAGACAAGACAAGACAAGACACGTGTGACTCGAAGGGTTCACGCCTTACGGTTCGAGGGGGATCAAACCCTCTCTCCGTGCGCACACTCAACCCTACTCCACCCAAGTGCACAAGACAAGTCCGTACAAGGGATCACTCACCCTTCTAGGTGACTGCCCTATTGCCCGCAGGCTGTGTATCCGTACAAGGGATCACTCACTCTGGTAAGTGAGTGCCATATTGCCCGCAGGCTGTGTATCCATACAAGGGATCACTCACTCTGATAAGTGAGTGCCCTATTGCCCGCAGGCTGTATATCCGTACAAGGGATCACTCACTCTGGTAAGTGAGTGCCCTATTGCTCGCAGGCTGTATATCCGTACAAGGGATCACTCACTCTGGTAAGTGAGTGCCCTATTGCCCGCAGGTTGTGTATTCGTACAAGGGATCACTCACTCTAGTAAGTGAGTGTCCTATTGCCCGCAGGCTGTTGTAACATGACACGACATGACAAGTGAAAGGGATAGTTCTTTCTAGGGGGTCCACACGCACACACAGGAAAACCCTAAGGTGTCAAATGTTGTTGTTGTTGTGCTTAGACTTCGTCATCAAGTCTAAGCTGTCAAGGGGGTCCCGGACGCTATCATTTCACATTTGGTTCTCTTTGTTTATGTTTTAACAGTTCTAAGAGTCTATGGCCTAAACACGGTCGAAAGTACAAGTGTATACACTTGCCTGCGATGGCGAATGCGTCGTCTGTCTGGACCGTCCCGTCGAAGCGTCGCGTCGGCAATGGTCCGTCTGAAATAGGATAACGGCGATGTCAGATTGCGCTTTCCGTCAGTCCTATTATGGTTTATTTCTAAATTTGGTGGGACTACCCTAACAGTCAAAAGGCACGTCTTTTGATGATTTTTGTTCAATCTAGAGCGACGTCTACCCTATGTGCATAGAAATTCAGTTCGTTCGTTGATTTTCTACGGTGAGCAACGTTGTAAAAATGCAGAAATTAACTTTAGTTTACGTTGACAAATTTTAGATTAGCTTTTACGTTTTGCTACGGGTGGGTTCTTACTACACGTTAGGGGCCTAACCTTTTGACGTCATTCAAAAAGCGGATGTCGGGTCTGACCGGCGATGTGTCGGCGTTGTCTGCAACTCCTCGGCCATGGGTAGTACAGCGAGGCACCTCTGGACAGCGAGGCGGTGACACGAAAATAGCGAGCAAGAGGTGATCTTTCTCCCGTTGCGGGTAGCGCAACGGATCTTCACGACGGTGGCGACGTCGGGTAGAAACACGTGTGCACGGTGATGCACGTGAACTTCAAGAGTCCAAGGAGGCTGCCAATAGTTGAAGTAGGTTAGTGGGAGTTGCTCGGCCCGGTGAGTGGCTGACGGCGCGAGCGTACAGTGGTGGGTGGCCGTGAGAAGTCGAAGTGGACAGATTCACGCAACGTTCGTTGTTCCGCGTCTCAGCAGAAAACCAGCGATCAAAAGAGTCAAAAGAAATTTGTAGTGGCTAAAAGAATTCAAGAGGAATCCAACGGTGGTGGAGTGGTCACCGGAAGTGGTCGGAGGTAGCCGTGCGTCGGCGTTGAAGATCAGCGCACAGATCTGTCAAAAACAACCGATAGGGCTTGTTTCAATGGGTTTTCGAAGAGATCGAGATGAGAGAAGCGAGCAAGGAGGGATGCAGTTGGTAGGTAGATTCGATAGGAGTCCAACGGTGATAGGGTGGTCGTCGTAGGTGGCCGGGCGACGGGTTTTCCTGGTGCTGGCGCAGATCTGTCAAAACTGCCGTTAAGGCGAGTTCGAGAGATGTTTCGAGGACGTAAAGATGAGGAAAGAGGTTAAGGAGAGTTGGAGATGATCTGGGGGTCAAAGAGGAGTCGGATGGAGGTGGAGTTTGTTGTCGAAGGTCGTCGGAGTGCGGTGGGCACGAGTTTTCCTACGAACCGGGCTGTCGACAGTTTTCAGTGGCAACGGCAAATTTTCGGGCAGTTTCAAGGGGTTTTGAGGGAGATAGAGGAGGGAGGAGGGATGCGGGGTTATTGAGGAGAAGGGGGGAGGTCGGCGGTCGCCGGAGGTGGCCGTGCGGTGGCTGGGGTGGCCAAAAATGGGTTGCGCATGCTGGCTGTCTCCTCTTGCGGCCATAGGAGTTTATGGGGGGTTTTGATGGGTTTAAGGAGAGAGGGAGAGAGGGGAGAGAGGTGAGAGATGGCCGGATTTAATGGAGGGTCGCCGGAGGTCTCCACCGGTGGTGAGAGGATGCGGAAGCTGCAAGGAAGAGTGGCAGCTGGGTGTTTGGTGTGGATGCCCTAGGTGCGGTTTGGGTTGTTGTTAAAAGATGAGTTGTTTGCTATATGGGGTATGTATGGGGTATATTTAGGTGACTAAGAGAGAGAGTATGTGAGAGGAGGGGGTGTAATTTTAGGTGTGGATAGCAGGAGAAATCCCCACATGCATGATACGTATGGATTTGGTTAGGATTTTATTAAGGTTTGAATTTCAAAATTGATTAGGCTTAATGGGCTTTGAATTTGATTAGTGATTTGGATGGGCTAGAAGTATCAGAAAAATACGAAAAAAATTTGGGGACGACCGTGACAAAGAGAGGCTTGGGGATACGGTGGTCAATCGTGCATTTAGTCCACGGAAAACGAACAGAAAAATAAAAGATCATGTGACTAAGTCTAGAGCTACGACGACTCTGCAATCAAACCAGATCTGTGAGAGAACGGCCCCTGAAATGACATTCACTAAAAATCCCACAAATAACTACTCTTCCATATGGTCACAACGACATATCACATCGCATAGTTCTGATCCAAGAAGAGGCCAAATAAAATACGCACACGATAAGAGTCATACGCGTAGAAAAATACGAACGGTCAGAAAGCGGCCGTTACATTCTACCCACCTTAGAAATGATTCTGCCCTCGGAATCACTTATACTAATACTAATAATATCTACAAATGCTTATACCTACAACTCTCATATCTACACATAATGCTCGCTAATCCCATAACTTCAAACATCGTTCCTCAAATAATTCGTCATAACTCGTTCTCCGCTGGATAACGCTACAACTAGAACCACATCTTAGCACTTAACTATAAATCCACATCACCGCCTATCAGTCATCAATCATCTCGCCCCCAATACATTCTCCATCATATCGACTCATAAATTTATCCTCCATAATCAATGAACCATCAAATTACATCTATCCTTACCCATATCATCTAATCTCCTAATCATATCAAATCCGTCGTTCTAACATCCCATTCATCTCAACATGTCGTGTTATCTCCAATGCCTTCTCATCTCAACTTAATAATCAAGGCTTGATGCTTTTAAATGCTCTTCTCATTTCATGATCACTCTAAGTCATACTATACCTCATAGCTACTCCTATCTACCACTCATCCTAGTTTCAGGTCCGATAAGTTCTCATCCCCCTGTATATAATTTCGTCCAATCAGAATTCTCCATTAAGTCCGTCACACATTTGTATTATAAATAAGTCTTGGACACCTCATTCTTTTCATCCAAAGAAATCTAATCTCATATTCTTGTGTCCCAAAATCAATTAATCATCGCTATTACATTTCTCATCACACACTATACCTATCCGCACACAAGATCCTATAACAATAATAGTTAGTCCCAATAATATAACAACAATAAACATAACATTTCTAAGGGAGAAAGAAGAGAAGAGAAAGGATAACTTAAGGCCAATGACATGTTTTAAAACATATGGGTAAAAACGTGTGGAGTTGTGGTAATAGGTGAGGGAGGATAAGGGGGTCGTGATCTTGTGAGCTAGTTTCAAAACTTTAAGGATTTGGTTTAAAATAAAACAAAAGTTTGATACAGTCACATGCAGCCGAAGATAAGCTATACAATAGTACAAAAAGACTAAGTCTAAGGAATTGCCTGCTATGACGCTATCCATGCCTATATGAATACCATCATTCAGACAACCCATACGTATATCACGGATCACACTAAGTATACATACACGACACAAGAGACAATCACTAATATCCTAAGGTTAGCACACTCATACATGTCTGCACACTCTATCTAGATACATGCACCACGACGACATCACAAAACTAATAGGCCCACTCTAGCCTAGAATTGACACATGCAATAACAAGCTCTAATATCCTAACAACAGAAAGGAAGCCGAAACCAAAAGTGTACCGGAAAAAGATCGGAAGGAACGAGTTCAAATAAGGCGAGGTAAAGAGGTAGCTGGTAGGGTGGGACAAAAATATTGCCCAAAATTATTAAATAGATGAAAGAAGAATTACGTGTAAAATGTAGTATCATAAACTTTTATACTTGTAAAAAATACGTAGAAAAGTGAGCAGATGTAGAAAATTACAACTGGGAAAAAGAGTACGACGAAGGAAAAAGAGGACGATGAGGTAGCGATTGTTTTGCAAATGAAAAATAGATTTTTACAAAGATTTTTGAAATGTGAGCACGATGAATATAGAACTGATATATATAAAAATTGAAGTTCTCTTTACTTTAAAAAAATATTCTAAAACTACGTACGGTAAGTTGTTAAAATAAATTTCGTAGTTTAGAAAAAGTGATATATTAAATTTTCAAAATGGTAACAAAGTTTTAAAACTGAAATACGAAAGATACCGATTCGGAAAAAAGTACAAGATAGTAACTTAAAAATTACGACAAAGAAGGTTTCAAAATCAGTGGAAGAATTTTAACTTAACCGAAAGTAAGAAATTTAAATATTCAATAAAGGTTTTCAAAGAAGTTAAACCGAGTGAAGAATTTAATGAGGAATTTCGAAAATAGTTTTAGAGGAAACAGAATTGGCAAAGGGAAGATTCGAAGGATCAACGATAATTATCAGGAAGCGATCACGTGAATCGGGGGAAAGGAATGTAATCGTATGATGAATACGCCTAGGATATGATTCATGAATAGCTATGATGGAATTCTACAGCCGATATCACAGAAGTGTAAAGATTAGGAAGATGCTAGAAATCGAGGGTTCTAATTTATCGGGCCGTCTAAAGATCAGGGAAAGCTCAACACTAAGACTTCCTAATGAACTAGACTGTAATAGAGAGATCTTAGGGAAAGGTTCCTAAGAGAATCAAGATTACGCTCTGCTAGGCCAGAAGTCGATGGACCCGAGCGAACGACTAAAAGAAGGACTCTAGAAATCTAATTTGGTCAGAGCCGGGGAGGGAGAGACTACTAGGGTATCCTAAGACGAGTATGACTAAAACTTAAACAAGGCGCCTGACTATCAAACCTGGATGTCTATCTAAGTCTCCCTACCATCTTAAGAAAAGAAAACCTAATTTAGACTCGTACATGTTAAACTGGATATTAAATGAATGCAGTACTCTTATTGTTCCGAACTTTTTGCAGGACCTGCATGGGCCACCACTAAAACATGTCACGCACCGCTTCCCAAAACTACGAAGGCGAAGTGTGAATAAGGCCCGCTTGGACCGGAGCTGTGAAGCTCGGACCCAATAAGCGTCTGTATGGGTACCATTTTAAAATTTTCAGGTTCTTGCATCGAAACAACAGAAAGTACAGAAAGAAAATTGCATTCATTAATGAAAAGAGATACTATCTAGCGAGTACAAAAATATAAAAAGAGAAGCTTAAGCATGGCAACAAACTACCAAAAGAGAGTAAACTAAAAGTAGTAACCTCTGAAAGGCAACGACGGTAAAGACCTCAAGGTCTGGTCCTCGTCAGGAACGTACTCCGGTTCGTCGTCCTCTGGCTCCACGTACTCTGGTAAGTCTGCCTCGTCCACAAACTCCGGCTCGACACCTGACGTACAACACCCAAGAGAAAAGGAACTGTACGTCAGGTAAAGTCTACAAAGGAGGGTTAGACTCTACTGCAAGTGTTCTGTAATTTAAAGCAACGATTGTAATGCCCTGCTAAGCTACTGCACAAGTACTAGAGGGGGGGTGAATAGTACTTTAAAATAATTAAGAGGATAATTCCTAATTATCTTGCAAACTCTACCAAACAATGCGGAAATGCGGAAATGTAAATGTTAGACAACAAAGAAACAATCGCAAACACACGATGTTAATAGGTTCGGATCCACCCAAGTCTCCCCGACTTGTTCCCGGTGATCCTACGTCCCAACCACCCGGATCCCCTCTAGATACTTGAGTTAGAAACCCTAACTCAAGATTTGCACTATGAAATACTTGTGAAAAACCTTCACAAAGTCAAATCATACACAAATGAAATTGTGACTCCCACAACCCAGGATCACAAACAAACTCTCACAACCGAGAGTAAAACACTTACAATAATGAAGTAAATGAAATACAAAATTGCTTACCGACAAAATCCTATGCCTTGAGTATAACTTACGATTTAGGGCAAAACAGATTTTGGGGAAGATGAAGAGGTACCAAACCCTAGCTCCAAGATGTAGATCAGTGATGGAGAGATATGAGGTTGTTGGGGACCTAGAATCAAGCACTTGGCTTGGAAGGCTCACAATCAATGAATCTCCCTTTTGAAATAAGAGTGAGGGAGAGATTCTTGAAAGGAAATGAATGAGCTTTAATGAGATTGAATGCTTTCTCTTTGATCTCTAAACTTCTCTTAATATCAGCCTTGGATCCTATGAAAGAACCCCCCCAAGTATATATAGGATAGAGGAAAGAGAAGAGAGAAATTCGTGCAATAAATGCTCCAACGATTCTATTCTGAAGCAGACTAGTCGGTCAAAGAAGGATCACTGACCGACTAGTTTCTCAACTAGTCGGTCGGTGATTCAACATAAACCGACTAACAGCAGAACAGCCAAAAGGAGAAGTTCAGACAATAAGGAACTAGTCGGTCCAAGAATACTTGCCAACCGACTAGTTTCATAACTAGTCGGTCGGTGAATGTTCTTTGACCGACTAACAGATGAAATAGAATACTCTGAATACAAGTTGAACTAGTCGGTCTGAGAACAAATTCTAACCGACTATTTTCTCAACTAGTCGGTCGACAATTGTTCTTAGACCGACTAACTCGAAACAGTAGCTCAGGCTGTACAGAGGCAATGATAACTAGTCAGTCTGAGAAGGATTCCTAACCGACTAGATCCTCATCTAGTCGGTTGGTGAACCTTCTTTGACCGACTAATTGATCAACAGGGAATGAGCTGAAATCAGCAAAGACATCTAGTCGGTTCATGAAGAGTTGCCGACCGACTAGGTCGTCATCTAGTCGGTTGGTACTTCTACTTGAACCAACTAAGATGCACTAGAAGCCGAGGGAAGAAGCGATAAGCTTCGGGAAAGATTCTAATGGCTTCTATGATAATCCTAGCTCTAAGATATGAGCGAAATGAAGATAATAATGTAAGTCCTACTCAAGGCTTAACATTCTAATCTATGAAGCTAGAAGACAATAAATAATACATGACGAACCGTCTTCAAAGCTTCAATCTTCATTCTTCTTGACTTCAATATTGCTGCTTGAGCTTCAACGAAGCTTCAGGCACACGATCACACGTATTGAGAAGTCTTGAGACGTCGCTTTTGATGTACGTATTCTTTTGGCGACGATCTCCATAACTGCGCTCACAAACAGTTAGTTCACAATATTTATGTTTGCTCATCATCAAAACCAAATCCGGGGAATCAATACTCAACATTCTCCCCCTTTTTGGTGATGACAAACCAACATAAATAATAATAAAAAATAATGATTCAAATGAAATTTACTTACTCCCCCTGCATTGATGACACTTTAATTCCAAAAATAAAAAATAATCATACGCATCAAGAAGACGAGTAAAGTAAAAATCGAGAATTCAATTATTGAAATATCGGATTTGAAATCCATTTTTATATATTCACTCCCCCTGAATCTAACATAACAAATTAGATTCATGGTAAATTGCTTTGAATTATTCATTAGCACATCGTCATTATTAATTCTCTCCCCCTTTGGCATTAGCAAAAAGAGCGGGAGGAGATCAACGACAAAACCAATGGCTAAAATAAAAGCACGAGAGTAGAAGAATACGACCATGGTCCAAATGACACCAATGTAAAAAAAACATACCAAAGAAACTCAAAGCGTGCCACTGTGACCATAATCGAAAATCGAAAAACGAAATCATCAAACCATAGGCGAAAATCGAAAGACGAAATCATCAAGCCATAGGCAAAAATCGAAAAACGAAATCATCAAGCCATTGGCGAAAATCGAAATACGAAATCATCAAAACTCAAATCAATTTCACGGATTAAGTTATGGAATATGCTCTCCAATATCAACATTCTTGGTTAATAAAGTGCATGGAAAACAATTCTATGATTTCATAAAACCAATTCTATTTAACCAAGTTAATCGTCGAGCGACGAAATCAATATCAGAGACATAAATCCAATGAGAATACCAAATGAAGTAAATTGATACCAAAAGTAATATGCAAAAGTGTTATGCCAAAAATAGATAGAACATCATACAACTATGGAATACACAATTCAAGCATACTAATTGAAACAAAATGATACCAATGTAGATATTCTAACAATGCATGCAATCAACACACATGGATACCAAATGTATATCAAATGAAAGAATTACTTACAACATTAAGCTCCCCCTACATTGGTGCATCACTTAAGCACCATCAACTCCATTTGAATGAAAAACTTTGCAAATCAATGAGTTGGTAGGGTTGGTATCCTATGATGGATTGAGCCTAGAAAGCATCATTTTGGTATCCAAAAATCCTTTTGGATCCTATGGGTTAGGCAACAAATTTAACAAACTAAATTCAAATTAACATAACCCATAGCCCAACTAAATTCAAATTCAATATGAATTTAAGTTTCAAACAATCATGCACATCCAAGATCAATATGCAAATAAAAAGAAAATAAACCAATTCTTACCACAATTGCTTTGTTACCCATAAAATGAAATTAAGCTTATGGTACTAAGCAATGAAGGGTCAATGAAGACTAACCCTTCAGAAACCAAATCCAAGAGGACCTTGATTTCCCAACATAGTCATCATTCAAAATAATATCATTAATATATGATTGCACATACAAATCCTTATTATACATGCTTGTGTTCTTCGGACCCCAAATGGTGTATGTCTTGGGAGTCCTAATCCTATTGGGAACATGCATACGTTGTTGATTTCTATGTGATGCATGTCGTGGGTAAGCATATGGCATATGATGCAATGGTGCATGATGATACTTATTCATATGAGAATGTGAATGAACATATGCATGTGGTGGAACACGTGCATGAGTGTGTCTCACATGGTGTGCACGTGCTCGTGGATGCGGAGCATAAAAATCATCATTTGTGCTAACATGTGGAGTAGGATGTATGTTCCTACGTGGCATGGTATACATGAAAGCATGACCCTTCTTTGGAGGTCCACCCAAAGTGGGTTTCTTTCCAAATGGGGGTGTGTACCTAGCGGAAGCACCATTGATAGAAGAACTACCCATGAAGTGTTTACTTCCACTAGTAGAAGCATCGGAAGATGGCCTAACAAAGGTGGCGGACGATTTGGATGAATCTCCCATCTTATACCCCAAACCAATGTGATGATTGGCCGGAAGTAAGTCATTTAGGATATTATCCAAATGGCCCTTACCTTTATTGAATTCATTGATTCGGCCTAATGTGCACTCATATTTCTTGGTGAGAGAATGCATCGAAGCATCCAAGGTGGACACTTGCGATGTGAGTTCACAAACACGTGACTTGATATTTTTATTCTCAATACTCGAAGTTGAGTTTTGAGACGTCAAATCCGCTATCACATGTTCATCCGAATCCTCGATATGAACATGCTCAAGTTGAGATTTGAGATTTTCAATCTCATTTCTCAACCCTTCAACAACGGTGTCATTGTTAACGATGATAGGCTTAGGCGAGGTTTGAAGACTAGTTAGTTCATTTTTAGTCTTAATAAATCTATTAGCCAATTTAGAAAACTTACCCCAAAGTTGTTCGTTGGCTAATCTAAGTTCATCCATGGTTACCTCACCGCCTTCATCCTCGCTTTCATCCTCGCTTCCATCTTCGCTTTCATCCGAGGAGGTCTCTTGATCACGTTCCTCTTTTCCCATGAAGCACATGTGTGCTTTCTCCGCCTTTTCATCATCTGACTCTCCACTTGAGGAGTCCTCGTCGGAGTCGGTGAATGTGCCGACAAGTCCTTTCTTGTACTATCTCGACTTGTCGTATTTGGATGCTTTCCACTTCTCCTTGTGTTTGTTGAGAGGACAATCCGGCTTGATATGTCCTGGCTTGTTGCATTTATAACACACGGGATTAGAAGCATTAGTCGAAATAAATTTTGATTTACTCTTCAACTTACCTTGTCGAAAGAATCGGTCGAACTTCTTTGCCATATCGGCCAAAGCTTCCATGTCCAACTCTTCTTCCGATTCTTCATCATCGGTATATGGAGCGGCCTTGTACGCAATCGCCTTTTTCTTTGGCTCGTCTTGCTTCAAGTATGCCTTCATCTTCTCCGTCATCTTTATCTTACTTTCCTTGCGTACCTCGTAAGACAACAAGGTACCCATTAGTTGTACAACCGTGTACTTATTCTTATCGTTACCTTCCTCGATGGCGAAGGTACGCTTTTCCCAACAAGAAGGAAGTCCGTCAATAATCTTCGCGACTTTCTCCTTTTGGGTGTAGATCTTCCCAAGAGCTTCCAATTCGTTGGATATGTCCACGAAGCGAGCATAGTAGTCCTTCATAGTTTCACCATGTTCCATGTGAAACAACTCGAATTCTTTGTTAGCGACAACGAGTTTAGAATCTTTTACCGTACTCGTTCCTTCGTACAAGATAAGGAGTTGGTTCCATACTTGATATGCACTCTTACATGTGCATATCTTGTTGAAGTCTTCGGGCTCCAACGCACATTGCAAGGCATTCATTGCCTTGGCATTGTTTACCTCCGCGGCGACCTCCGCGGTAGTCCACTTCGTGAAATCTTCTTGGGCGGGCTCGACATACTCCGTCATCGTGGCTCTCCAAAGTGAAGCGCTCTGGAGGAAGGTTTCCATCCGGCATTTCCAGTACCCATAGTTGGTACCGTTGAAGTGAGGAGGCCTGACAGAGGATTGTCCTTCCATAACTGAAGAAGATCCTTGACGATCATTGAAGACATTGTAGTCGTTGTTTGTCATAGATTTGAACTCTGGCTCTGATACCAAATGTAATGCCCTGCTAAGCTACTGCACAAGTACTAGAGGGGGGTGAATAGTACTTTAAAATAATTAAGAGGATAATTCCTATTTATCTTGCAAACTCTACCAAACAATGCGGAAATGCGGAAATGTAAATGTTAGACAACAAAGAAACAATCGCAAACACACGATGTTAATGGGTTCGGATCCACCCAAGTCTCCCCGACTTGTTCCCGGTGATCCTACGTCCCAACCATCCGGATCCCCTCCGGATACTTGAGTTAGAAACCCTAACTCAAGATTTGCACTATGAAATACTTGTGAAAAACCTTCACAAAGTCAAATCATACACAAATGAAATTGTGACTCCCACAACCAGTGATCACAAACAAACTCTCACAACCGAGAGTAAAACACTTACAATACTGAAGTAAATGAAATACGAAATTGTTTACCGACAAAATCCTATGCCTTGAGTATAACTTACGATTTAGGGCAAAACGGATTTTGGGGAAGATGAAGAGGCACCAAACCCTAGCTCCAAGATGTAGATCAGCGATGGAGAGCTATGAGGTTGTTGGTGACCTAGAATCAAGCACTTGGCTTGGAAGGCTCACAATCAATGAATCTCTCTTTTGAAATAAGAGTGAGGGAGAGATTCTTGGAAGGAAATGAATGAGCTTTAGTGAGATTGAATGCTTTCTCTTTGATCTCTAAACTTCTCTTAATATCAGCCTTGGATCCTATGAAAGAACCCCTCCAAGTATATATAGGATAGAGCAAAGAGAAGATAGAAATTCTTGCAATAAATGCTCCAACGGCTCTATTCTGAAGCAGACTAGTCGGTCAAAGAAGGATCACTGACCGACTAGTTTCTCAATTAGTCGGTCGGTGACTCAACATAAACCGACTAACAGCAGAACAGCCAAAAGGAGAAGTTCAGACAATAAGGAACTAGTCGGTCCAAGAATACTTGCCAACCGACTAGTTTCATAACTAGTCGGTGGGTGAATGTTCTTTGACCGACTAACAGATGAAATAGAATAGTCTGAATACAAGTTGAACTAGGCAGTCTGAGAACAAATTCTAACCGACTAGTTTCTCAACTAGTCGGTCGACAATTGTTCTTAGACCGACTAACTCGAAACAGTAGCTCAGGTTGTACAGAGGCAATGATAATTAGTCGGTCTGAGAAAAATTCCTAACAGACTAGATCGTCATCTAGTCGGTCGGTAAACCTTCTTTGACCGACTAATTGATCAACAGGGAATGAGCTGAAATGAGCAAGGACATCTAGTCGGTTCATGAAGAGTTGCCGACCGACTAGATCGTCATCTAGTCGGTTGGTACTTCTACTTGTGCCAACTAAGATGCACTAGAAGCCGAGGGAAGAAGTGATAAGCTTCGAGAAAGATTATAATGGATTCTATGATAATCCTAGCTTAAAGATATGAGCGAAATGAAGATAATAATGTAAGTCCTACTCAAGGCTTAACATTCTAATCTATGAAGCTAGAAGACAATAAATAATACATGACGAACCGTCTTCAAAGCTTCAATCTTCATTCTTCTTGACTTCAATATTGCTCCTTGAGCTTCAACGAAGCTTCAGGTACACGATCACGCGTATTGAGAAGTCTTGAGGCGTCGCTTTTGATGTATGTATTCTTTTGGCGACGATCTCCATAACTGCGCTCACAAACAGTTAGTTCACAATATTTATGTTTGCTCATCATCAAAACCAAATCCGGGGAATCAATACTCAACAACGATTTACTCGTTGATTAACATGATGGGGTTATAACATGGCAATTAAAGGAAGTAAAACTGTGCAGGAAAAGTAAACACGACAAACAGTAGCCGTAGCGTGTGCTACCGACTACGGGACTAACCTAAACGGGACAAGACAAGACAAGACAAGACAAGACAAGACAAGACAAGACATGTGTGACTCGAAGGGTTCACACCTTACGGTTCGAGGAGGATCAAACCCTCTCCCCGTGCGCACGATCAACCCTACCCCACCCAAGTGCACAAGACAAGTCCGTACAAGGGATCACTCACTCTTCTAGGTGAGTATCTTATTGCCCGCAGGCTGTGTATCCGTAAAAAGGATCACTCACTCTGGTAAGTAAGTGCCCGATTGCCCGCAGGCTGTGTATCCGTACAAGGGATCACTCACTCTGGTAAGTGAGTGCCCTATTGCCCGCAGGCTGTGTATCCGTACAAGGGATCACTCACTATGGTAAGTGAGTGCCCTATTGCCCGCAGGCTGTGTATCCGTACAAGGGATCACTCACTCTGGTCAGTGGGTGCACTATTGCCCGCAGGATGTTGTAACATGACACGACATGACAAGTGAAAGGGATAGTTCTTTCTAGGGGGTCCACACGCACGCACACACAGGAAAACCCTAAGGTGCCAAATGTTGTTGTTGTTGTGCTTAGACTTCGTCGTCAAGTCTAAGCTGTCAAGAGTGGTCCCGGACGCTATCATTTCACGTCCAGTTCTCTTTGTTTATGTTTTAACAGTTCTAAGAGTCTATAGCCTAAACACGGCCAAAAGTACAAGTGTATACGCTTGCTTGCGGTGGTGAATGCGTCGTCTGTCCGGAGCGTCCCGTCGAAGCGTCGCGTCGGCGATGGTCCGTCTGAAACAGGATAACGGCGATGTCAGATCGTGCTTTCCATCAGTCCTATTACGGTTTTTTTCTAAATTTGGCAGGACTACCCTAACAGTCAAAAAGCCACGTCTTTTGATGATTTTTGTTCAATCTAGATCGACGTCTACCCTATGTGCGTAGAAATTCAGTTCGTTCGTCGATTTTCTACGGTGAGCAACGTTTTAAAAATGCAGAAAATAACTTTAGTTTATGTTGACAAATTTTAGATTAGGTTTAACATTTTGCTACGGGTGGGTTCTTACTACACGTTAGGGGGGATAACCTTTTGACGTCGTTCAAAAAGCGGATGTCGGGTCTGACCGACGATGTGTCGGCATCGTTTGCAACTCTTTGGCCATGGGTAAAGCAATGAGGCACCTCTAGACAGCGATACAGTGACACGAAAATAGCGAGCAAGCGGCGATCTTTCTCCCGTTGCGGGTAATGCAACGGATCTTCACGACGGCGGCGACGCCGGGAAGAAACACGTGTGCACGGCGATGCACGTGAACTTCGAGAGTCCAAGGGGGCTGCTCGTAGTTGAAGTAGTCAGAGGGAGTTGCTCGGCCCGGTGGGTGGCTGATGGCGCAAGCGTACGGTGGTGGGTGGCCGTGAGAAGTCAAAGTGGACAGATTCCTGCAACGTTCGTTGTCGCGCATCTCAGCGGAAAACCAGCGATCAACAGAGTCAAAAGAAATTTGCAGTGACTAAAGGACTTCAAGAGGAATCCAATGGTGGTGGAGTGGTCACCGGAAGTGGTCGGAGGTGGCCGTGCGTCGGCGTTGAAGATCAGCACACTGATCTGTCAAAAACGGCCGATAGGGCTTGTTTCAACGGGCTTTCGAAGAGATCGAGATGAGAGAAGCGAGCAAGGAGGGATGTAGTTGGTAGGGAGGTTAGATAGGAGTCCAACAGTGGTAGTTTGGTCGTCGTAGGTAGCCGGAGGTGTCTGAGCGACGGCTTTTCCTGGCGATGGTGCAGATCTGTCAAAACTGCCGTTGAGGCGAGTTCGAGAGATGTTTCGAGGAGGTAGAGATGAGGGAAGAGGGTAAGGAGAGTTGGAGATGATCGGGAGGTCAAAGAGGAGTCAGATGGAGGTGGAGTTGGTCGCCGGAGGTCACCGGAGAGCGGTGGACGTGAGTTTTTCGACGAACCGGGCTGTCGACAGTTTTCAGCAGCAACGGCAGATTTTCCAGCGGTTTTAACGGGTTTTGAGGGAGATAGAGGATGAAGGAGGGATGTGAGGTTGTTGAGGAAGAAGGGGGGAGGTCGTTGGTCGTCGGAGGTGGCCGTGCGGCAGCTGGGGTAGCCGGAAATGGGTTGCACGTGCTGGCTGTCTCCTCTTGCGGCCATGGGAGTTTATGGGGGGTTTTGATGGGTTTTAAGGAGAGAGGAAGAGAGGGGAGAGAGGTGAGAGATGGCCGGAATTAATGGAGGGTCACCGGAGGTCTCCACCGGCGGTGAGAGGATGGGGAAGCCGCAAGGAAGAGTGGCGGCTGGGTGTTTGGCGTGGATGCCCTAGGTGCGGTTTGGGTTGTTGTTAAAAGATGAGTTGTTTGCTATATGGGGTATGTATGGGGTATATTTAGGTGACTAGAAGAGAGAGTATGTGAGAGGAGGGGGTGTAGTTTTAGGTGTGGATAGCAGGAGAAATCCCCACATGCATGATACGTATGGATTTGGTTAGGATTTGATTAAGGTTTGAATTTCAAAATTGATTAGGCTTAGTGGGCTTTGAATTTGATTAGTGATTTGGGTGGGCTAGAAGTGTCAGAAAAATACGAAAAAATATAGGGACGACCGTAACGAGAGAGGCTCGGGGATACGGTGGTCAATCACGTGTTTAGTCCACAGAAAACGAACAGAAAACTAAAAGATCCGGCGACTAAGTCTAGAGCTACGATGACTCTGCAATCAAACCAGATCTGTGGGAGAACGGCCCGTGAAATGACGTTCACTAAAAATCCCACAAATAAATACTCTTCCATACGGTCACAACGACATATCACATCACATAGTCCGGATCCAAGAAGTGGTAAAATAAAATACGCACACGATAAGAGTCGTACGCGTAGAAAAATACGAACGGTCGGAAAGTGGCCGTTACACCCTTCTAGTGTTGTTTGCCATCCACAGGATCCAACACTTGGTTTCAGAGCGAGGTTATAGATGGCATCAACCAATCATTTTCCCGAAGGACAATCTTCCACCAAACCACCACTTCTCAATGGATCAAATTATGGATCTTGGAAGAATCGGATGCGAATGTACCTTCTCTCTATCTCCTATGACCTATGGAAGATAGTGGAGAATCCTTATGACGAACCCATTCTTGAGGAAGAAAAGTGGACCAAGAAGGAGACGGACAAAGTGCCTCTAAATGCAAAGGCGGTGTCAACCCTATATTGCGGGCTTGACACAACGGAGTATGACGTGCGTTTATATTTCATATATTCACGCACGTTTTCTTTTGTGTTTCTCCGCGTTTTTCCGCCGTCTTTTATTTGTTTTCTTGTATTTTCTCGTTTTCTTTCACTTTTCTTTGTTTATCCATGATTGCAGGGGATTGACCACGTAGGGGACGTTTAACGATGATATCCCAAGTCCCCGGAGCAACGGGAGAAGTCACGCATGATCCAGGGGGTCAAACGCCAAAGAATACATCTTTCAGCCCCTCACCCGGTCGGTTGGTCAACTCCAACCGATCGGGTGATGCACGCGTGCACCACCCGGTCTCAGCCGGAGCTCACATGGTGTAACGGCCTGTTTCTATCGTACCTTTCGTGCACGTGCTTTTGATCGTGCACGTGTTTATTTTAGACTTTATTTGTTTTTGAACGTTTTTGTGTGATATGTCGTCGTGATCGTCTCTGAAAGTATTAGATTGCGAAACGACTTTGGAATGATATATCTCGAGTCGTTCTTCCGCGATACTAACTTATTTGACGTGATGTCGCGACTTTCTGTTTTGATGCGAGACGTTACGAATTTTAGTTTCGTCTCTCGACATCAAAATTTAGATCCGTCTTCTCCGCTGACTTTCTTTAGTCATCTAGAATACCCCAAAATTATTTTATAATTTTTGGGTTTAATTTGACCTATTTTCCATTTTTTTGAAAGTTTTAAATAATTTTAAAACCTATTTTTATAAACTTTTTAATTACAAAAAAATTCCTATATTATAAAAATGTAATAAAGAATTTTTAGGCAAAATTTTAGAATTTTTGGCCGCACCCATTTTGCGTGAGGGAGAGGAGAGTGATTTTTAAGTAAATTAATTATTTTAAATTATTTTAATAATATTTTTCCGAACCCAAACCCTAACCCTAGTTCTAACCTATTTAAGTTAGCCCTAGGCAAAGTATTTTCGTCATTGCTCAAAACCCTAGCCGCCGTTTCATCTTCTAAAGCTTCGTCGCAACGTTGCGACGATCGCATCGTGCACGACCGGAGCTCTCCCCCGCAATTCCCAGCGCACGACCGGAGCAAGCCCCCGCATCGCCGCTTGCAGCGCCCGCTGCATCGCCTCCCCCGCTGTCGCCCGCTCCGACCGAGAGCACCGCTCAGTCAGACCGAGCGCCCGCTCCACACAGCCGCTTGGCCCGCTCCGCTGCACCCCGCTAGCGCTTGACCGAAGCCGCTCCCCGCTCCGACCGAGAGGCCGCCCCGCACACGCTCTCCGCACCGCCTCGTTGCAAGTTGCAACGTTGCAACTTGGCCCGCCCGCTGCGACCGATGGGATCTGTCGGTCAGACCGACGGTTCTCCTCGCACCCCCGCTGCAACCGACCCCGCTGCGCTGCATCAGCGTCCGACCGAGAGCTCCCCTCGGTCTGACCGAGGGAACTCTCCGCACCGAGGGTGAACGACCGACAGAACTTCGTCGCAAGTGGGTTTCTCCCACACCAACTTCTGTGGTGGGCCCCCCAAGTGCTCCTGAGGTGTTGTGGGCCCCCTTGGACCCCTAGCACTGCTGTGGGCCCCACTTGGATGTGCCACTTCGCGGATTTGCCGTCTACGACTTTGCGACACGTCGTAGGCCTTCGTCGCAAGTTCCAGCTTTTGGAGAACCGTACGAGGACCAGATCTGAAGCTGAGGAATTCTCCGATCAGACACGACATCCATTCTACGACAAACTCCGGTTCAGGTTAGTTCCCCGAAACTCGTAGAAACCCCCACAATAGCTGACTGAACCCTAAACTAAAAACCGTCAACTTGAACTAAATTTAATTTTCAGCTCCTGTAAAACGTTGTACGAACATAGAAAATCGACGAACGGACTATTTTGACTGTGCACATAGGATAGATCGTCGATTAGGTTGATACATCAAAAAGTGAATTTTGACGAATAGGATAGTCCCGAAAACCTAGACACGAACCCTAATATGATTTGATGAAATTGAGACCTGACATCGTCGCCGTGGCGATATTTCAGACGGACTACCGCGGACGCGACGACTGGACGAGACGCTTCGGGAGGACGACACACTCGCCATCGCAGGCAAGTGTACCCACTTGCGTTTTTGACCGTGCCTTGGTCTTAGATTGCTAGAACTGTTAGACTGTGACTATATAGAACCGGACATGAAATGATAGCGTCCGGGACGCTCCTGACGGCTCAGACTTGACGACGAAGTCTGAGCCTGACAACAACAACTTTGATGCTGTAGGGCTATCATGTGTGTGCGTGTGTGTGGACACCCTAGAATAACTCTCCCGTACACTGGTCGTGTCTTGTCACTGTTATCCACACTGGTCGTGTCTTGTCACCGTGCTACAAAAAGCCTTCGGGCGTTTCAGATGCTCTCCTTGCGGGAGTGATCTCCGTGCTACAAAAATCCTTCGGGCGTTTCAGATGCTCTCCTTGCGGGAGTGATCTCCGTGCTACAAAAAGCCTTCGGGCGTTTCAGATGCTCTCCTTGCGGGAGTGATCTCCGTGCTACAAAAAGCCTTCGGGCGTTTCAGATGCTTCCCGAGCTGAAGTGATCTCCGTGATACAAAAAGCCTACGGGCGTTTCAGGTGCTTTCCTTGTGAAAGTGATCTCCGTGCTTCCTGTCCTGAGTTCTGGGGTTTTGGGGTAGGGTTGAGCGTGCGCACGGGGAGAGGGTCTGATCCCCCTCGAACCGTAAGGCGTGAACCCTTCGTGTCGTGTCGTGTCGTGACGTGTCATGACGTGTCCTACTTGTCTTGTCTGTCTTCGTCTTGTCCTGACACCTTTAGGCTAGTCCCGTAGTCGGTAGCACACGCTACGACTACTGCCTGCTACATTTTTACTTTCCTGCTACGTTACTTCTCTTGTACTTGTTGTAACCCCAGCATGCTAATCAACCAGTAAAACGCTGTCTAAAAGTTGATACACTTGCAGTTTGGTCTAACCTTTTTTTGTAGACCTGACCTGACGTACAGTTCCTTCTTTTGGTGTTGTACGTCAGGTGTTGAGCCAGAGTTCGAGGACGAGGCAGTCTCGCTGGAGTACGCGGAGCCGAGGACGCTGATCCAGAGTCCGTGCCTGACGAGGACCAGACCTTGAGGTCTTTTAGTCGCCACTTTCCGAGGGTACTACTTTTCGGTTTGTCTTTAAACTGGTGTTGCCATGCTTAGGTTTCTTTTAGACTTTGTACCAGTTGGATATTATTTCTCCATGTAAATGAATGCAAATTTCCTTTCCGTACTTTTGTTGTTTCGAACTATAATAATGCAAGAACCTGAAATTCTTTTAAAATGGTACCTCTACAGACGCTTATTGGGTCCGAGCTTCTAAAGCTCTGGCCTAAGCGGGCCTCGTCACGTTTCGCTTCCGTCCATTTTGGGAAGCGGGGCGTGACAGGTTTTAGTGGTGGCCCATGCAGGTCTTGCAAAAGTTCGGAACAATAAAAGTACCGCATTCATTTAATATCCACGTACGAGTCTGAATTACCTTCCTTTGTCTTAGATAGTAGGAAGACTAGGGTAGACGTCCCAGGTTGATAGTCTGACGCCTTGGTTAAGATTTAGTCGTTCTCGTCCTAGACTATCTTAGCATCCCCCTTTGATTCTGATCGTATTAGATATCAGAGTCCTTCTTTTTAGTTAGTTGCTCGCCCAGCTCCATCGACTTCGGGCCCAGCCGAACGTAACCTTGTTTCTCTTAGGAACTTTCTCTTTAGATCCTGGGTATAGTCTAGCTCATAGGAAGTCTTAGAGCTGAGTTATCCTAAATCTTTAGACGACCCGATGATTAGAACCCTGTCCTCTAGCATCCCTCTGATCCTTGCAAATTTTTGTGCTATCGACCATAGGGTCCAATCGTAGCTCCTCACGATTCATATCTTACGCGTAATCTTCATGCGATCATTTTTCCTTTCTCTCGATTCTCGTGATCGTTCCCTGACGATCATCATCGATCCTTCGAATCCCTTCCCTGACCAATTCTACCTTCTCTAAAATTATTTTCGACTTTCCTTATTAAGTTTTCGCTCCAGATTGATTTTGCTGTTTTGGATCGAGTTAAAACTTTTAATTGACTTAGAGCTTTCTTGGACGTAAATGTTTTAAGTCAATGTCTCGCATTATTTGCCTTGTTTCCAAAATATATATATTACTTTTATAAACTACACAATATATTTCTACTATCTTGTATTTATTTTCAAAATTTCCCCTTTCCCAAAACCTGCTTCCTTTAAAAGTATTTTCGAAATTCATTATTAAATTCTCCGCCCAATTTGACTTCTTTGAAAACTTTTTATTTAAAATTTCTTACTTTCGGTTGAGTTAAAATTCTTTTGCAAATTTTGAAACCTTTCGGTCGTAAAAGCTTTAAGTTACGACCTCGTACTTATTTTCGAATCAATATCCATCGAATTTTAGCTTTAAAACTTTGTTACCATTTCGGGAATTCAATATATCATTTTTCTAACCTACGAAATTTATTTTCTTTTACCATTTACGTACGTACTTTAGAATATTTTTCTAAAACAAAGGGGGATTTTAAATTTCTTACATATAAACATCTCTATGTTCATCGTGCTCATACTTCAAGAACCTTTGTTTAAATTCATTTTCATCTGCAAAACAACCGCTATCTCATCTTACTTTTATCTCTTTTATTTCTTGTTTTCGAAACTCATTTATTAAATTCTTCGCTCGGTTTAACTCCCTTGAAAGCCCTTTATTATATATATATATATAATTGCTTGCTTTTCGGTTGAAAGTTCCTTCTTAGATTTTGAAACCTCCTTAGTCGTCAAATTTTCAAGCTACTATCTGGTAATTATTTCAAATCGGTATCTTTCATATTTTTATTTTTAAGACCGTGTTAACATTTTGATAATTCAATTTATATATTCTGGGCTATCAGATCTATTTCTAAATCACTTACAGTTCATACTTTTAAAATATTTTCTGGACTAGGTGGAACTTAAATTATTTTTATTATTATTATTATATCTGTTTTATGTTTCTCGTGACCACATTTCAAAAAAAGCTTTGTGTAAACTTATTTTTCATTTGCAAAACGATCGTTTTCCATCCAACCAACTACCTCCTTATCTTGCCTTATTTGAACTCGTTCTTTCCGATCTTATTTCGTTCCGCTTTTGATTTAGTTTTCTTTCCTTCTTTTATCTAGACATTAGACCTTGTAGTTATCCATGCTATCTCCAGTTTAGGAGTAGGCCCTTTGGTAGGTGATGTCGTTGCAGTGCCTGAGTATAGGTAGAGTGTGTAGACCTGTAGGAGTGTGTCATCTTTAGGATCTGATGTTTGTCTCCTGTGTCTTGAATGTGTACTCAGTGTCAACCATGGTACGCTGGAAGTTGTCTGAATGACGGTATTCATACCTATATGAATGGCGTCATCGCAGGCAGATCCTTAGACTTAGTTTTAGTTTTAATGAATGGTTTATCTTGGTTGTATGTGACTGTATCAAAACTTTGTTTTCTTTAAACCAAATCTTTAAGGTTTTAAAACTAGCTCACAAGATCACAAATCACTTAACCTCCCTCATCCATTACCGCAACACCACACGTTTTTCCAAATGTTTTAAAATATTTCTTTGGCCTTAAGTCCATCTTTCTCCCTCTTTCTCTTCTCTTCTTCTCCCTTAAAGAAAGTTTTCGTGTTTATGGTTGTTATATTAATTGGGCCTAACTATTATCGTTATAGGATTTTGTTTGTTGGTAGGCTTGGAGTGAGATGAGTTTTATTATGGCAATGATTAATTGATTTTGGGAACACAAGGATGATGGATTAGAATATCTTTTGGATGAAAAGAATGAACTGTCCAAGACCTATTTAAAATACCGATGTGAGACGGACTCAATGAGAAATTCTGGTCAGATGAGATTATACGAGGAGACGAGGACTCAACAGATTTGAGGCTTAGACGGGTAGTAGATAGGAGTAACTACGTAGAATAGTATGAGTTAGGGTGATCATGAGATTGAGTAGAGCTTATATTAGCATTGAGACGGATTGATGAATTGACGTGAGAAGACTTTGAGGATAACACGGCGTGTGGAGATAAATGGATGATTAGGCAGTCGGACTTAATTTTTGTTGGGATTAGTTATAGTGAGCAGGATGAGGGGTAATTCTGACAGATCAAAATATTTGGTGGATGAATTAATGGGGAGATATGACGAGAATGTATTGAAGACACGACGATTGCTGATTGGTGAAGGTATTATAGGATAGACAAATGTTTTGTCTTGGATTGGTGGATGACTAGAATTGCATTCTTTGGAGAGTTATTAATGTTGGGAAAAGATTTAGAAATTCAAAAGATATTAATGAGCGATGATGATGCTTAGTGGAGTGGTACGATATCAGAAGATGATATTATTTCTATGAGAACTTGGAGTTGGAAATTGGAACGGTAATGACGGATCTATATTATTAGGAGGTGAGTTTAGTCGTGGCTTTGCCCAGTGGAAAGATGGATTATGAGGAATTATTGAGGAATATTGTTCGAAGTTACAGGATTAGAAATCTTTATGGGTAGATATGATAGCTGCGGGTATAAGGTTATATGGGTGATATTATTACTAGTGTGAGTGATTCCGAGGGCGGAATCATTTCTAAGGTGGGTAGAATGTAACGGCCTGTTTCTATCGTACCTTTCGTGCACGTGCTTTTGATCGTGCACGTGTTTATTTTAGACTTTATTTGTTTTTGAACGTTTTTGTGTGATATGTCGTCGTGATCGTCTCTGAAAGTATTAGATTGCGAAACGACTTTGGAACGATATATCTCGAGTCGTTCTTCCGCGATACTAACTTATTTGACGTGATGTCGCGACTTTCTGTTTTGATGCGAGACGTTACGAATTTTAGTTTCGTCTCTCGACATAAAAATTTAGATCCGTCTTCTCCGCTGACTTTCTTTAGTCATCTAGAATACCCCAAAATTATTTTATAAGTTTTGGGTTTAATTTGACCTATTTTCCATTTTTTTGAAAGTTTTAAATAATTTTAAAACCTATTTTTATAAACGTTTTAATTACAAAAAAATTCCTATATTATAATAACGTAATAAAGAATTTTTAGGCAAAATTTTAGAATTTTTGGCCGCACCCATTTTGCCTGAGGGAGAGGAGAGTGATTTTTAAGTAAAGTAATTATTTTAAATTATTTTAATAATATTTTTCCGAACCCAAACCCTAACCCTAGTTCTAACCTATTTAAGTTAGCCCTAGGCAAAGTATTTTCGTCATTGCTCAAAACCCTAGCCGCCGTTTCATCTTCTAAAGCTTCGTCGCAACGTTGCGACGATCGCATCGTGCACGACCGGAGCTCTCCCCCGCAATTCCCAGCGCACGACCGGAGCAAGCCCCCGCATCACCGCTTGCATCGCCCGCTGCATCGCCTCCCCCACTGTCGCCCGCTCCGACCGAGAGCACCGCTCGGTCAGACCGAGCGCCCGCTCCGCACAGCTGCTTGGCCCGCTCCGCTGCAACCCGCTAGCGCTTGACCGAAGCCGCTCCCCGCTCCGACCGAGAGGCCACCCCGCACCCGCTCTCCGCACCGCCTCGTTGCAAGTTGCAACGTTGCAACTTGGCCCGCCCGCTGCGACCGATGGGATCTGTCGGTCAGACCGACGGTTCTCCTCGCACCCCCGCTGCAACCGACCCCGCTGCGCTGCATCAGCGTCCGACCGAGAGCTCCCCTCAGTCTGACCGAGGGAACTCTCTGCACCGAGGGTGAACGACAGACAGAACTTCGTCGCAAGTGGGTTTCTCCCACACCAACTTCTGTGGTGGGCCCCCCAAGTGCTCCTGAGGTGTTGTGGGCCCCCTTGGACCCCTAGCACTGCTGTGGGCCCCACTTGGACGTGCCACTTCACGGATTTGTCGTCTACGACGTTGCGACACGTCGTAGGACTTCGTCGCAAGTTCCAGCTTTTGGAGAACCGTACGAGGACCAGATCTGAAGCTGAGGAATTCTCCGATCAGACACGACATCCATTCTATGACAAACTCTGGTTCAGGTTAGTTCCCCGAAACTCGTAGAAACCCCCACAATAGCTGACTGAACCCTAAACTAAAAACCGTCAACTTGAACTAAATTTAATTTTCAGCTCCTGTAAAACGTTGTACGAACATAGAAAATCGACGAACGGACTATTTTGACTGTGCACATAGGATAGATCGTCGATTAGGTTGATACATCAAAAAGTGACTTTTGACGAATAGGATAGTCCCGAAAACCTAGAAACGAACCCTAATAGGATTTGATGAAATTGAGACCTGACATCGTCGCCGTGGCGATATTTCAGACGGACTACCGCGGACGCGACGACTGGATGAGACGCTTCGGGAGGACGACACACTCGCCATCGCAGGCAAGTGTACCCACTTGCGTTTTTGACCGTGCCTTGGTCTTAGATTGCTAGAACTGTTAGACTGTGACTGTATAGAACCGGACGTGAAATGATAGCGTCCGGGACGCTCCTGACGGCTCAGACTTGACGACGAAGTCTGAGCCTGACAACAACAACTTTGATGCTGTAAGGCTATCATGTGTGTGCGTGTGTGTGGACACCCTAGAATAACTCTCCCGTACACTGGTCGTGTCTTGTCACCGTGCTACAAAAAGCCTTCGGGCGTTTCAGATGCTCTCCTTGCGGGAGTGATCTCCGTGCTACAAAAAGCCTTCGGGCGTTTCAGATGCTCTCCTTGCGGGAGTGATCTCCGTGCTACAAAAAGCCTTCAGGCGTTTCAGATGCTCTCCTTGCGGGAGTGATCTCCGTGCTACAAAAAGCCTTCGGGCGTTTCAGATGCTTCCCGAGCGGAAGTGATCTCCGTGATACAAAAAGCCTACGGGCGTTTCAGGTGCTTTCCTTGTGAAAGTGATCTCCGTGCTTCCTGTCCTGAGTTCTGGGGTTTTGGGGTAGGGTTGAGCGTGCGCACGGGGAGAGGGTCTGATCCCCCTCGAACCGTAAGGCGTGAACCCTTCGTGTCGTGTCGTGTCGTGCCGTGTCGTGACGTGTCCTACTTGTCTTGTCTGTCTTCGTCTTGTCCTGACACCTTTAGGCTAGTCCCGTAGTCGGTAGCACACGCTACGACTACTGCCTGCTACGTTTTTACTTTCCTGCTACGTTACTTCTCTTGTACTTGTTGTAACCCCAGCATGCTAATCAACCAGTAAAACGCTGTCTAAAAGTTGATACACTTGCAGTTTGGTCTAACCTTTTTTTGTAGACCTGACCTGACGTACAGTTCCTTCTTTTGGTGCTGTACGTCAGGTGTTGAGCCAGAGTTCGAGGACGAGGCAGTCTCGCTGGAGTACGAGGAGCCGAGGACGCTGATCCAGAGTCCGTGCCTGACGAGGACCAGACCTTGAGGTCTTTTAGTCGCCACTTTCCGAGGGTACTACTTTTTGGTTTGTCTTTAAACTGGTGTTGCCATGCTTAGGTTTCTTTTAGACTTTGTACTAGTTGGACATTATTTCTCCATGTAAATGAATGCAAATTTCCTTTCCGTACTTTTGTTGTTTCGAACTATAATAATGCAAGAACCTGAAATTCTTTTAAAATGGTACCTCTACAGACGCTTATTGGGTCCGAGCTTCTAAAGCTCTGGCCTAAGCGGGCCTCGTCACGTTTCGCTTCCGTCCATTTTGGGAAGCGGGGCGTGACACATGGAAGTCACCCAACCGGTTCGCAGACCGGTTCAGCGGGGGCCTGTTCTCTGTTTTCTCGAGCAAAATGCCAACCGATCGGGTGACTCTCACCCGATCGGTTCATCTGTAGCTGAAGATGAAGAGCTGAAGACACAGGCGCCAAACCGATCGCTTCGCCCGACGGCTCCAAGATCCAACCGGTCACTCAAGAACTCAACCGACCGGTTCATCTGACCGGGTGAAGCTCCGCCGTTTTCTGTTTATTATTTGTAACAGATCACCCGATCGGTTGACTTGTCAACCGATCGTGTGGCGTTTTTTCTGCGGGTTTGGACCCGAACCATTAGGGTTCCGAAGTGGGGCTATAAATACACGAGGCTGGCCGACTTGAGGGGGATCTCCTGGAGTTTTTAGGGCTTTTTGCCCCCCCTTCTCTTGTGAGTTCTAGGTTAGTTTAGATTAGGTCTTTTGCTCAATAAGTCTTGTATTGGATTGACGATTCAACTCAAGATAAGTATTTTCCTCTCTTTTTCTCCATTGTTTGTATTGTGATTATTTTTCTTGATGGTGAAAGTTTATATGTCTTTTGTGTTATTTGTTTATATGTTATTCACCATTGAGTAGTTTTGATGAACGCTAATACGGGTTAGGGTAGGATTGTTGCTTGGAAATTTACATTAGACTTGATTGCATGGCACGTGTTCGATGTAATGCGTCAATGGGGATTTCTAGCGATCTGGGTCCAATTCGTTTGGCAACACACTAGATGTGTTAGGGGTTGGGTTCCGGTGCTTGTCCAGTCAAGATCCGCTTCGATGTATCGCTAGAAACCACATTTGACCTATTTTGCCATTAGGGTTACGCGGGGGTGTTTCATTGTCATTGGCGGGAGAAAGACCGCCTCTGACCGTCGGGCCAAGGGGGAATAAACTTGGCGGTTGACTCCCTAGCCATAGCTCACGCCCCGAGCGTAGACATCGAGTCCTAGCGCGCGGGAGCAGCTTTGACGAAGTGTTGGGAGTTATCATTGTGGCCTTAATGCTCCCGGTTGCGGAAGGTGTTAATGGACATGGGAATGCCCACCGTCCGGAACTGGGTAGGCCTAGCGTGCTTGGCACCGACCGGAATATCGGGCCATGGACGCTAGGTACCACCTTTTGGGGCAATGTCTCACCCTGGATCAAGTCAAATGCCAAGTGTCATGAGTGCTCCAGCCCGGGTTAGCGGGGATTCATTTCGTGTCTTTTTCAATTCTTTCTTTTATTTCTACACTTCACCCACATTATCCGCGTAGCTAGCACGCGACCTAGGCGAGGCTAGTAGCCACTCAAGCCATCCACCTCCCTGAGTTCAATAAACCCGCACCCTACACTAACCGTGCACTTGCGGTAAAACGACACAGCGCCCATACCGTAAACGGGGCGCCGGTCAAGTTTTTGGCGCCGTTGCCGGGGAGGCGTTCGGTTTGATATTAGCTTAGCTTGGGTTCGTTAGACTACGCATAAAAACACAAAAAAAAATTTCTTTTTCTTTTTTTTAAAAAATATATTCAATAACCAAGAAATTTTTCCCCCACCATTATATTATCTTTTTGTTATTCTCTTGTACTATTGATGCTCCTCTCTAGTTTTCTTATTTTTGTTGTCCAGGTATCTTTGGTGTAACCATGTGGAGATCAAATTTCGATGCTCAGATGGGAGGATACGATCCTTATTCAGTTGTGGTTTGTGAGACTTGTGGGATGGTGGGGCACATGTATTATGATTGCTCATTTACGCTTGAGAGCCTCCCCCCACTCAAAGGCCAAACATTTTCCCACAACCTTAGCCCAAACACCTCCCATCCATTTCCTCAACCTTATACCCCTCCACAAACGCAAGAAGAATCAAGCCTCGTGTCTGTCCTTGAAAGTGCCATGTTTAACCAAGGCCAAATATTACAAAACTTAATGGTACCTATCACCGAGCCGACACCGAGGAGAGGGGATGAAGGAGAGGATATACCAACTTTCATGATTGAGACCACCGTGCCATCGGCCACCATAGACACATCTCAAGCCGATACCCCATTTTTCCATCACTACCACTTGGATGACGAAGCATTTTTTGATGATGATAGTGAGGATGGGGAGATTTATCTAGGATCTGTGGGAGAGATTTCTTGTCTTGATTTGGATACCCCACATGAGTCCTATGAGAGCACTAAGGAGTTTACAGAGATTATGCATACCGACGAGGAGGATGTGCATGAGGACGAGGACACCACGACCACATACGAGGGGTCCGCTCCACATCCACCTCCAGAGCCATCTCTGTCACAGCTTCCTCCTTGGTCGGTGGTCAACCATGAGGATGTCATTCAGGACATCGGGCAGATGGTGGAGTATGAGCATATCATCGAGGAGGACGTGCATGAGGGCTTGGATACGATGGTCCACTCCATGGAGCCCGAGTCACATCTACCTTTACCGTCGCTCTCCACTTCTTCTGCGGCTGAGCATCTACTTGAGCATATTGCCCATATTCAGGGAGATTTTCATACTCACTCTCACTCCACTTTTGAGTCTCGCTTTTCACTTCCTATCTCTTTAGACTCGTATATATTTGACATACCATATCTCTCGCAGGACACAGGATCTACTTCCCTTGAGGTATGCCGCGGTGTGTCACCACCTGGAGAGCCACTTCTCATGGAGAGCGAGGATTTGGTCGTCACTAGTACAGAGGATAGCGACCCATTCTCAGGGAGTATTCGTCACCCTTTTATTATTTTTTCATCTCATGTTGACGATTATCTCTGGGATACATTTATTTTGGGAAATAATTTCTTGCCATGGACTAATGCACCTCGTCCTTTGCAGGTCACAGGTGGACACCTACGAGGGATGCTTGGAGGTGCATTGCTTGGGTCCATTGGCACACGTGGCACAGCGCTTCTGGCGGAGCCACAGAAGGAGCAGTTAGAGCAGCTACCTGCCCCGCTCCAGATCTTGGATCCACCTATGCTCAGGTGTATCCTAATCCAGTAGTGTAAAAATTTACCGCTTTCTAGTTTAGGTTTGAATAATCTCGTCTCCTCTCATTAGTGAAGGGAGCGTATCTAGGGTTTGCTTTTGCATCTTAATAACCCTTCATGTCGTGCTCTTCTATCATTTCACCCTCATCCTCTTCCGAGTAGAATCAGCACACCGTCTCTCCTGCATTTTGATTTCTTTATTTTCTTTTCCGATCTTCCCCTTGCATATTTCTGCATCACATTAATCATATCGTTTCGCTGGCATTGTCATGTTCAGCTTGGGAGAAATCGATTTGTGTGCATGTTTTCGTGTGTCGTTGTCGTGTGTTTGTGTCTTTGAGTCCTTCATTGCGTTTTATATCTTTTATTCTGTATGTTTCTTTTTCTTTATTTTCCAGTTTCGTTCGTGTATTTTTCGTGTTTTTCATTTTTTGTGTCGGTGCGTAACTCCCCTACATTTTCATTGCCCTCCCGTATTCACTACTATTGCATTGAGGACAATGCAAGTTTCAGCTTGGGGGAGTCTCACTTCGTGCGTCATTTGACTCTTTTTCTTCATTATTTGAGTCGTTTTTCTCCGTGTTTTTCTTTTTTCTTTTTTCTTTTCTTCTTTTTATCTCTTTCTCCTAGAGATGAACCCTATGATGGATTGTCACGAAAAATCACACGTGCACCTTGCACAGCTTCGATAATCACATTCACTAACCCTAGGATATCGAGTCCTCCTACATTTCATGCATCGTAGGTCCACTTAGCTTTTTGTGAGTCGTGCGTCGTGCCTAGCTGTTTGGTGTGCTTCTACCTTGTGATTATATTTTATATACCTATCCTTGGTTGACCCCTAGATTATCATGCTTTGATTTGAATATGCGGTATTTGCTTCTACTATCTGCTTCTATATGCATGCTATATTTATATCGTATATTTCAATTCGCATGTGTCGGGATTCCACAAACAAGGACTAGGATAACCCATTTAGCCTATGCTCTGATTAGCGAGAAATATCTCCTTTGTCCAAGTGTTTAGAATCCGATTTCATTTTTTATTTTACTTGGTGCAAATCCCCTCGTCGTGTACCGTTCTCCCACTTGGGAGAGTACACATGTAAATATCCCAATTCCCAAAAATCCAAAAAAGGAGAAAAGAAAAGAAAAACCCAAAAATGAGAAATGAAAAGAAAAGAAAAAAAATACAAATACCCAAAACCCAAAAAAAAATTCCAGTGTGAATATTTTCCTACTTGCCGTGAATAAGGGGAAGGCGAGAATTTGCACCGAGTGTTCTACTCCACATCTTCTCAACCTCCATCATTTTCGAAAACACTTGGCATAAGGACCTTCTAGCGATTACCTAGGCTATAGTGTGGTGATTTCCTAGTCCCTAGCTATGGAGTCCCCGATGCATGATACGCTTCTATTCTTATTCTTCTCATGCATGCTTGAACTTATATTCGCCGCTTAATTCAATTCGAATCGATATTTGGGTCATGTCTTGGATTTGTGTATATCGAGCCTCATAGCACATTGTAGAAAGCGACACCATTTGCTAGCACACGACCACACTCACTCGCGCTTCATCACGTGGGCCCACGACACTTATTTGGACTCGTTTTCCTAGGTTTAGTGGTGTGATTTGGCGTTTGCTTGCTTGGTGTGTCGTTTTTGATTTTGGTGGCTCTGATGGACGATCTAGGATTTAAAGTTTTCTTTTTCTTTCTTCCTCTCTATTTTTTCCCTTCCGAGCTCCTACTCTTACTCGTCTTCCTCGAGGACGAGGAAGAGTTCAGCTTGGGGGATTTTGACGTGCGTTTATATTTCATATATTCACGAACGTTTTGTTTTTTGTTTCTCCGTGTTTTTCCGCCGTCTTTTATTCGTTGACGTGCGCTTATATTTTATATATTCACGCACGTTTTCTTTTGTGTTTCTCCGTGTTTTCCGCCGTCTCTTATTTGTTTTCGTATATTTTCCCGTTTTCTTTCACTTTTCTTTGTTTGTCCATGATTGCAGGAGTTCGACCACGTAGGGGACGTTTTACGATGATATCCCAAGTCCCCGGAGCAACGGGAGAAGTCACGCGTGATCCAGAGGGTCAAACGGCGAAGTATTCATCTTTCAGCCCCTCACCCGGTCGGTTGGTCATCTCCAACCGATCGGGTGATGCACGCGTGCACCAACCGGTCTCCGCCGCAGCTCACAACGAAGTCACCCGACCGGTTCACAGACCGGTTCAGCGGGGGCTATTCTCTGTTTTCTCGAAGCAAAGAGCCAACCGATCGGGTGACTCTCACCCGATCGGTTCATCTATAGCTGAGAAAGATGAGCTGAAGACACGGACGTCGAACCGGCCGATTCACCCGACCGCTCCAAGATCCAACCGGTCGCTCAAGAACTCACCCGATCGGTTCATGTGATCGGGTGAAAACTCGCCGTTTTCTGATATTTATTTGTAACGGATCAACCGATCGGTTGACTTGTCAACCGATCGGTTGATGCGACGGCCTATATATAGAGCCCCTAGGGTTCCAGAAACAGGGAGTTGCTGTTTTTCTACTATTTTATTTCCTTGTGACGGCTGTAATTGTTACTCTTTTGTAAGTTTTCAGATCTTTCTAAAATTTTAGTATTGTCTTTATTACTCCTTTACTTCAGCATTGCAATTGTCCGATTATGATTTCAACGGTTAAATTTCATTTAGATAGCTTTTTCATGAATTTTTGTGAGTAGTTCCCAAATCTGGGATTTTGGTGGAAACCCCTTCGGGGGCTCTTCCTGATGCGTCCATAGGGTTAGGAAATCGATAGGGAGTAGGAATCTAACGGTTACGCGGGGCGTTTCATTGTCATCGGCGGGAAAAAGACCGCCTTTGACCGTCGGGCCAAGGGGGAATAAACTTGGCGGTTGACTCCCTAGCCATAACTCACGCCTTTAGCGTAGACGCCAAATCCTAGCACGCGGGAGCGGCAGGATGAGACGTTGGGAGATATCGTTGCGGACTTAGTGCTCCCGGGATCGATCAGTGTTAATGGACACGGGAGTGCCCACTGATCGAATCTGGGAAGTCCGGTGTATCATCCTGGGCACCGACCGGAATATCGGGCCCATGGGACGCCGGTACCACTTTCAGAGGCAACGTCCCACCATTAGACCCTAATCCCGATCGCTATCCATACCCGTAGGCCGTATCAGCGAGAGTCTCTCGTCGGGTTGGAAACCAAAGTCCCGGGTTTACTTTCTTTTCGTTCTTATGCTTTTATACCCTTTTGTGAAAACCAACCACCGATTCGGGCTAGCTCGCCCCTCGGGGTGATTTAGGTCCTACCTGAACTAAGCACAACCTCGCCTCCCTGAGTTCGATATTCCCGCACCCTACACTAACCATGAAACTTGCGGTAAACGACACCGCGCCGCCGCGACTCAAGCGGGGCGCCGGTCAAGTTTATGGCGCCGTTGCCGGGGAGGCAACGTGCTTGATATTTTAGGATCTCTTGAACCCTCGTGTCTAGCTCACATCCCTACCTCGCGATAATTTTCGCATTCTCCTTTTTCTTTTTATTTTTCTTATTTTTATTTCTTATTTTATCTGTCTCTTTCCCACTTGTCGCTTCACGGGTGTTTGTTGTTTTTCATGCGCAGGAGTTCAAGGAGTCTCGACGACTTGATCCCCCTCGATCCAGAGATTAACGACACCCTTAGGCGCTTGGCCGCCGAGAAGCGGAGAAGGGAAGATCCCGAATCCATGGAGGAGAACACCCCACCTCAGAAGTCTCTGCTGGAATACTCGATGCCATCTATCGAGTCCACTTCCGCCATCCTTCCTCCAGCTATCACGGCCCAGAGCTTTGAGCTAAAGCCGTCATTGGTGACATGGATCCAGCAGGATCAGTTTGCGGGTGCACCCATGGAGAGCCCGATCGAGCATCTAGACTCCTTCTTGGAGAAGTGTGACACCTTCCGGATCAATGGTGTCACGACAGAGGCTATCCGTCTGAAGCTGTTCCCCTTCTCCTTGCGAGACAAAGCAAAGCAATGGCTAAGGGGGAAGGACCCCAACACTTTCAACACCTGGGAGAAGCTCTCCAACGCTTTTCTGACAAAGTTCTTTTCTCCGGGGAAGACCATGAAGTTGAGGAGTGAAATCTCCTCCTTCTCCCAGGCCAGCCACGAGTCCTTGCATGAAGCTTGGACGAGATATAAAGAGATGCAAAGAAGATGCCCTCACCATGAGCTTCCGAAGTGGCAGATTATTAATCTGTTCTACAATGGGTTGAGGGATGACCTGAAATCTTCTATGGACGCCGCGGCTGGGGGTTCCTTCATGTCTAGAAGCGAGGAAGATGCCGGGAATATTCTGGAAAATATGGCATCCAACAATGAGCGGTGGTGTGACGAGAGAGCCACACCAAGAACTGGGGGTATACACAGAGTCGAGGATGTCGACAAACTTTCAAGCAAGTTTGACTTGCTTTCGACCCAGATCTCCGCACTGATGGTAGGAGCCGGTGGGGCCGGTACACAGCAAGTTTCTGCGGTAGAGTCCGAATTCCTTGGGGAATTCGACGGTGGTGACATCTCACCACCGTTGGATCAGGCGAGCGCACTATTTTACAACCCCACAGGGAATGCGCCATATCCACCAAGGACAAATTCCAACCCGGCCTACTCTCCCAACAACCGGAACCACCCGAATTTCAGTTACCGGCCACCATTTCAGCCCTCGCCGCCTCAGCAGCCGCAGCAACAAGCATATCAGCCGGCTAGGCCACATCAGAGTCAGTTTCAGCAGCAACCATCTCAGCAACAATCCTACGTCCCCAGGAATCAGCAGCCGTTCCAGCAGCAGCAGCAGTATGGCCAACAGAGGGCCGTCTCTCCGGTTGAGTCTCTCTTGACTCAATATATTACCAACCAGGAGAGGATCAACCAGAAGCTAGAAATGGGTCAGCGGACCCTCACGGACCAAGTAACCCAGCTGGGGTTACAAGTGGCGAACCTTGCAAGGTCACAAAACCAATTACCGCCACAACCGGAGGTGAACCCGAGGGGAGCACCGCAGACATTGGCACTCGTGCACGAGCACGCGAATGTGTCCGCTATCGTTCTGAGAAGCGGGACACAAATTCCTACTAGAGTGCCCCCTAGCAACCCGGAAGCACCATTGGTCGTTGAGAGACCAACTGAAAAATCAAACGACGCCGGTGCTTCGTCATCAAATCCTATGACTCCGGAGGGAGTCTCTGAAGAAGAAAAAGAGAAGAAGGAGGAAGAGAGCCCTAAAGTGTACAAACCCGTTGTGCCATTTCCCCAAGGGTTGGCTCAGGCAAAAATTGATGAGAAATATGGCAAGTTCTTTGCCATGGTCAAGGACCTGAGTTTGCAGATCCCCTTCCTAGAAGCAATCGAAACAATCCCCTCCTATGCAAAATTCTTGAAAGATTTGGTGACTAGAGGGTCCAGAAAGGAGAAAGTAGTGTTGACGGCGGAGTGTAGCGCTCTTATCCAGAGGGCAAATCCGCCGAAACTTAAAGACCCGGGGAGCTTTTCCATTCCTTGCACGATCGGAGCAGTGAAGGTTAATCGTGCACTCGTCGATCCAGGAGCGAGTGTTAGCTTGATGCCCTTGTCGATGTACAAGAGAATAGGAATGGGTGATTTGGAGCCCACCGGGATGACCCTGCAACTAGCTGACCGGTCGGTAAAATATCCGGTGGGAGTTGTGGATGACCTTCCCGTGAATGTGAGAGGGGTGCATGTGCCTGTGGACTTTGTGGTCATGGACATGCCCGAAGACGCACACACCCCCATTATCCTGGGACGGCCTTTCATGGCCACTGCTGGTGTTCTAATAGATGTGAAGAACGGAAAACTATCTTTGAACGTCGGCGGAGAGAAAGTTGAGTTTGACCTGGGATTATCTATGAAGCACCCCGATCCCCCTGATGACCCTGGATGCAATTTGGTTGAGATAGAAGAAGAAAAAGCTATAGAGGAGAGCTCCTGGGAGATTCTCCTGAGAAACCCCCCCGATGACTTGGGGGAATTAGAAGATGAAGAAGGTCCCGAAGACAAAGAAGCTGCTGGAAAACCAAGTGCAGCGAGAACGACCCCTCCCGGGTTCCCCAAGACTCCTCCTGTGAGGAGAACGGGGAAAGAGCTCGCGGACCTCACTAAAGACGAGGTCCGGATCCTGAAGAAGATGGCGGGAAGCGCCAACACCAAGGAAAAGCCCCCGGATCTCAAGAACAAAGGGAGGGTAGTCGAGCAAGTATTTTTCCAGCCGCTGACTACTCCAAGCGCCTTCAGCTCCAGCGAGGAAGAGATGCCGAAGTTTGGGCATCACCCGTATCAGCCACCATGAGCATCTCTTGCGGGCGTCGAGCCAACGACGTTAAACAAGTGCGCTTCATGGGAGGCAACCCATGTTCTAAACTTTTTCCCACTTTTTAGCGTTAATTTTTACTTTATTTTATCTATTTTTATAAATAAAATCAGCCGCGAGAACATCCGTTCGGGGACTTAAGCAAATTTCTTGGTTTTTGCAGGAAACAGGCCCCAACCGATCGGGTGACAACTCACCCGATCGGTTGGGATGTATCAGATACATGCCAAGATCCGTCCCCGAATGAACCGATCGGTTGAGTAATGAAGAGACCGGGTGGCAGACCGGGTAAGCTGGGGAGAACTCTCGGGAAATCTTGGGGAATATCAACCGATCGGTTGAGTTCTAGCACGATCGGTTGACGCGACCGGGTGAGCAGCCCTAAGTTCTCGGGAAATTGTGTGGAGCGGCCAACCGATCGGTTGAAAATTCACCCGATCGGTTCGCCTGTAGCATTTCTTCGGCAAGATTTTCGACCTAACAGTCAACCGATCGGGTGACAAGTCACCTGATCGGTTCGACTTAAAACCCTATATAAACCCCCCCGACACCCGCTCGTTTCCATCTCGCCCGATCGTAAAAACCCCCAAAATCCGACGTTGTTTCACCTGCCCCTCTTCGCCAACAACCGATCTTCACTCCCCCACGCCCTCTACTCCTCCATTACTCCCACTCTCCACCTCCTTCATCAACCCCTCCATCATCTACACCATCTCTCTCCTCCCATTCCGAGATTTTGACCTAATTTTCCCCCGAACCACCCCCATTTCGAAAATTATTGCCGAAGGAGTTCGCCGCGGCTCCACGCTACTCTCGCTGAACAGTGTGAGGCATCAACGAGCAAGCTCCGCCACTCCGCTTGGGTAAACTCGCTCCTAAGCTTATTTTATACATTTGCCCTATTTATTGTGCTTGCTCGTTTGCTTGTGTTGGTGTGCATCCACGATTTTTGCACTAATTCTTGCTCGCACACACACATGGCTAAGGATAAGGATAAGGGGAAGGGTATCATGAGGGAAGAGGAGCCGTCTCGAAAGAGACGAAAACAAACACGCCCCCCTTCCCGTACACGAGCACTTACACTTGGCCCTCCTCCACCTGTTATTCCCCCTGTGGACCCAATGTTGGGCCCACACGGGTATATTTTTCGGAACCAGGAGCACAAAGATTTTTACCGTAGGCTTGATGCTCGAGGGCATCTATCCACCAAGTTCCCGCACGCACGTACACTTGTCGATCTCGGTGTCTTCACCGAGGTCGAATCTCTTTTCGCTAACTTAGGGTGGTTAGCCTTTCTTAATACACATGCCATATCCTACCCGGCCCTCACACTCGAATTCCTCTCTACACTTGTCTGGGAGTCCGGGTCGATCATTCGATTCCGGGTGCGTAACCGTAGTGTCACCACGAACCTGAACACGATTAACGATATATTTGGTTTCCCCAATCTCGGGGATGATTCCATCCGACACTACGGGTACACGCCCGAGTTTGATGTCGATCAATTCTGGTTCCGCCTCACGCTGATCCGTGACTACCCCCGAGGAAGGGCCAAGGCCTCCTCCATCATTCATCCCGTGTTTAGATTGGCCCACAGAATCATTTCATCTGCATTCTTTCCTAGGGACGAGTCAGGCACTGTGACTATCCCTGACCTTTTTATCCTTTGGGCCATGACTTTTCCTTATGTCCGGGATGATGATGGAGTTAGCTTCAGGGCCCCTACCGTCCCCATCCATGGCGGCGATTGGCTTGTTTACAAGCTACTCGAGATCAGCCGGGCCGGTAAGGGGAAGTTTTGTTGCGGGGGCATCATCACGATCATCTGCTCTCATGCCCAATTCAATATTACCATCCCCGGTAATCTTCCTGCTGCCGCAGGACCCTCACATCTTGATATTAATGTCCTGCGGCACATCCACATGATCAAACCCCGCTCGGATGGCCGCTTCATATTTCATTATGGCCACCCCCAGCCCCTTACACCATTCTGCCCAACCCCGCTCGCATGACCCTTGCTCTCGTGGGAGATTGGACTTTCCCTCCTGATCCCGATTTCTTAGCTGGGTTGAATCTTCCTTTCTTTCCCACAGACGCCCGCAGATCACCGTCCCCTGCCGCCCACTTAGGCGAGCAGGATATCCTTGCGTCTGTGGGAGATTTAGGGGCTGGCCCGAGTCGTCCCGTTTCTGCTCCGGGACCGATCACGTCTGAGCACCTCCTTGCGGCCATTTCTGGCCTTGTCTCCTGTGCTGGCATGACCACTGCCGCCAGCACCTCTTCGACCTTACCTGGCGGCACCACCTCTGCCTCGCGTCAGTCTACGTCTTTTGGTCGCCGTCAGGTATCTGCCCGTCTAGGACTTGAGAGGGAGGTCGCTGCCCTTCGTGAGCTCGCCATGTCTTCTGTTTCCTCGGACCCATCGCCATCCTCCTTTCTTACTCACCCACGTTTTCTCGCACTGGAGAGGAACGTGGCGGCCATTCTCCGCCTTCTTACCCATATCCACGGACCACCTCCACCTTCACCACCCCCACCTTCACCACCCAGGCGATCTTCTCCACCACCCACCCACACTTCTCCGTATCCATCACCCCCCTCACCACATTCCTCCCCTCCCTCTTCACATCCCATACCAGCATCCACTTCACCCCTCCCGACCACTTCCACCGCACCCACGCTACCTCACTTCTCCTCCGTCACTCCATACGTGCGCCGGAGGAAATTGCCGGTGCGCTCCAGATCCCTCCCACCACCTCCCACTACCGTCACCACCGCACCTACTTCCTCCACTTCTATTCCTCTCACCACCGCCTTGATCGCCTTCCTACCACCACCACCCACCACCACCGACACTCGTCCCATTGTTCACACCACCACTGCCCCTACTACTTCGCCTCTTCCCCCACTTCTCAGCACACCCCCAGCCTCCCCCGACCACCCATCCACACCCTCTTCCGAGGAGGACGAGGACTCAGCTCCTCCTGCTTTCTAGATTCACCCCTTTTGTTTTTGACTCCCCCTTGCACATATCTGGATTTCATTGATCACATCGTTTCGCTAGCTCTTTCTGGTCTAGCTTGGGGGAAGTCTACTTTGGTGTGCTGTCGTGTCTTGTTTGTTTTTCTCATTTTTGTGTGTGCCTGCTTTTCACTTTTTGAGTGTCGTGTCGTGTGATTTTATTTTATTTTTATTTTCGTATTGTTTGATTTTGATCTTGTTTTTTCTTTCTTTTTCAGTTTTATCTATGTTTTTTCCTCGTTTTCATTTCTTTTCGTGTCTGTACGTATCCCCCCCCATTTTCATTGCCCTCCCGTACTCACTCTTATTGCATTGAGGGCAATGCAAGTTTCAGCTTGGGGGAGTCGCACTTCGTGCGTCATTTGTGTTGTTTTTCTACGTTATTTGAGTCGTTTTCCATCGTGTTTTTCTTTTTTTCTTTTTCCTTCTTTCTTTAGCTCTTCCTCCTAGAAATGAATCCTATGATGAATCGCCACAAAGTCACACACACCTAGCATTGCATCGATAATCACACTCACTAACCCTAGGATTTCGAGTCCTCTTGCATTTCACGCATCGTGGGTCCACTTAGCTTTTTGTGAGTCGTGTGTCGTGACTAGCATTTGGTGCACTTCTGCTTTGTGGTTTTACTTTATATACCGGTTCAGGAATGACCCCTAGATTGTCATGCTCCGATTTGAATATGTGGTTTGCTTCTAATGTTTGCTTCTATATGCATGCTATTTATATCGTATACTTCAATTCGCATGCGTCGGGATTCCACAACTAAGGACTAGGATACCCCATTTAGCCTAAGCTCTATTTAGCAACAATAGTCTCCTTTGCCCGAGTGTTTAGATTTCGACTTCTTTTTTGTTTTACTTGGTGCAAATCCCCTCGTCGTGTACCATTCTCCCACTTGGGAGAGTACACATGTGTATAGCCAATATCCCAAAAATCCAAAAAAAGGAGAAAAGAAAAGAAAAACCCAAAAAGAAAAGAAAAGAAAAAGATTGTATAGCCAAAAAGCCAAAAAAAATATGCAAATACCCAAAACCCAAAAAAATTCCCGTGTGAATATTTTCATACTTGCCAAGAATAATGGGAAGGCGAGAATTTGCACCGAGTGTTCTTCTCCACATCATCTCAACCCCCGTCGTTATCGAAAACACTTGGCTTGGGAACCTTTTAGCTAGTATCTAGGCTGTAGTGGCGTGATTTCCTTAACCCTAGTTGTGGAGTCCCCGATGCATGATACGCTTCTATTCTCTCTATTCTCATGCATGCTTGAACTTATATTCGCCGCTTAATTCAATTCGATTCGATATTTGGGTCATATCTTGGATTTGTGTATATCGAGCCTCATAGCACATCGTAGAAAACATCACCATTTGCTAGCACACGACCACGCTCACTCGCGCTTCACTGCGTGGACCCACGACACTTATTTGGACTCGCTTTCCTAGGTTTAGTGGTGTGATTTGGCGTTTGCTTGCTAGGTGAGTGGTTTTTGATTTTGTTGGCTCTGATGGGCGATCTAGGGCTTAGAGTTTTCTTTTTCTTTCTTCCTCTCTATTTTCCCCTTCCGAGCTCCTACTCTCACTCGTCTTCCTCGAGGACGAGGAAGAGTTCAGCTTGGGGGATTTTGACGTATGCTTATATTTTATATATTCACGCACGTTTTTTTTTGTGTTTCTCCGTGTTTTCCGCCGTCTCTTATTCGTTTTCATATATTTTCCCGTTTTCTTTCACTTTTCTTTGTTTGTCCATGATTGCAGGAGTTCGACCACGTAGGGGACGTTTTACGATGATATCCCAAGTCCCCGGAGCAACGGGAGAAGTCACGCGTGATCCAGGGGGTCAAACGGCGAAGTATTCATCTTTCAGCCCCTCACCCGGTCGGTTGGTCATCTCCAACCGATCGGGTGATGCACGCGTGCACCAACCGGTCTCCGCCGCAGCTCACAACGAAGTCACCCGACCGGTTCACAGACTGGTTCAGCGGGGGCTATTCTTTGTTTTCTCGAAGCAAAGCCCCAACCGATCGGGTGACTCTCACCCGATCGGTTCATCTGTAGCTGAGAAAGATGAGCTGAAGACACGGACGTCGAACCGGCCGATTCACCCGACCGCTCCAAGATCCAACCGGTCGCTCAAGAACTCACCCGATCGGTTCATGTGATCAGGTGAAAACTCGCCGTTTTCTGATATTTATTTGTAACGGATCAACCGATCGGTTGACTTGTCAACCGATCGGTTGATGCGACGGCCTATATATAGAGCCCCTAGGGTTCCAGAAACGGGGAGTTGCTGTTTTTCTACTGTTTTATTTCCTTGTGACGGCTGTAATTGTTACTCTTTTGTAAGTTTTCAGATCTTTCTAAAATTTTAGTATTGTCTTTATTACTCCTTTACTTCAGCATTGCAATTGTCCGATTATGATTTCAACGGTTAAATTTCATTTAGATAGCTTTTTCATGAATTTTTGTGAGTAGTTCCCAAATCTGGGATTTTGGTGGAAACCCCTTCGGGGGCTCTTCCTGATGCGTCCATAGGGTTAGGAAATCGATAGGGAGTAGGAATCTAACGGTTACGCGGGGCGTTTCATTGTCATCGGCGGGAAAAAGACCGCCTTTGACCGTCGGGCCAAGGGGGAATAAACTTGGCGGTTGACTCCCTAGCCATAGCTCACGCCTTTAGCGTAGACGCCAAATCCTAGCACGCGGGAGCGGCAGGATGAGACGTTGGGAGATATCATTGCGGACTTAGTGCTCCCGGGATCGATCAGTGTTAATGGGCACGGGAGTGCCCACTGATCGAATCCGGGAAGTCCGGTGTATCATCCTGGGCACCGACCGGAATATCGGGCCCATGGGACGCCGGTACCACTTTCAGAGGCAACGTCCCACCATTAGACCCTAATCCCGATCGCTATCCATACCCGTAGGCCGTATCAGCGAGAGTCTCTCGTCGGGTTGGAAACCAAAGTCCCGGGTTTACTTTCTTTTCGTTCTTACGCTTTTATCCCCTTTTGTGACAACCAACCACCGATTCGGGCTAGCTCGCCCCTCGGGGTGATTTAGGTCCTACCTGACCCAAGCACAACCTCGCCTCCCTGAGTTCGATATTCCCGCACCCTACACTAACCGTGAAACTTGCGGTAAACGACACAGCGCCGCCGCGACTCAAGCGGGGCGCCAGTCATTCGTTTTCTTGTATTTTCTCGTTTTCTTTCACTTTTCTTTGTTTATCCATGATTGCAGGGGATTGACCACGTAGGGGACATTTAACGATGATATCCCAAGTCCCCGGAGCAACGGGAGAAGTCACGCGTGATCCAGGGAGTCAAACGCCAAAGAATACATCTTTCAGCCCCTCACCCGGTCGGTTGGTCATCTCCAACCGATCGGGTGATGCACGCGTGCACCACCCGGTCTCAGCCGGAGCTCACATGGAATTCACCCGACCGGTTCGCAGACCGGTTCAGCGGGGGCCTGTTCTCTGTTTTCTCGAGCAAAATGCCAACCGATCAGGTGACTCTCACCCGATCGGTTCATCTGTAGCTGAAGATGAAGAGCTGAAGACACGGGCGCCAAACCGATCGCTTCACCCGACGGCTCCAAGATCCAACCGGTCACTCAAGAACTCAACCGACCGGTTCATCTGACCGGGTGAAGCTCCGCCGTTTTCTGTTTATTATTTGTAACAGATCACCCGATCGGTTGACTTGTCAACCGATCGGGTGGCGTTTTTTCTGTGGGTTTGGACCCGAACCATTAGGGTTCCGAAGTGGGGCTATAAATACACGAGGCTGGCCGACTTGAGGGGGATCTCCTGGAGTTTTTAGGGCTTTTTGCCCCCCCTCTCTTGTGAGTTCTAGGTTAGTTTAGATTAGGTCTTTTGCTCAATAAGTCTTGTATTGGATTGACGATTCAACTCAAGATAAGTATTTTCCTCTCTTTTTCTCCATTGTTTGTATTGTGTTTATTTTGCTTGATGGTGACAGTTTATATGTCTTTTGTGTTGTTTGTTTATATGTTATTCACCATTGAGTAGTTTTGATGAACCCTAATACGGGTTAGGGTAGGATTGTTGCTTGGAAATTTACATTAGACTTGGTTGCATGGCACGTGTTCGATGTAATGCGTCAATGGGGATTTCTAGCGATCTGGGTTCAATTCGTATGGCAACACACTAGATGTGTTGGGGGTTGGGTTCCGGTGCTTGTCCAGTCAAGATCCGCTTCGATGTATCGCTAGAAACCACATTTGACCTATTTGGCCATTAGGGTTACGCGGGGGTGTTTCATTGTCATTGGCGGGAGAAAGACCGCCTCTGACTGTCGGGCCAAGGGGGAATAAACTTGGCGGTTGACTCCCTAGCCATAGCTCACGCCCCGAGCGTAGACATCGAGTCCTAGCGCGCGGGAGCGGCTTGGACGAAGTGTTGGGAGTTATCATTGTGGCCTTAATGCTCCCGGTTGCGGAAGGTGTTAATGGACATGGGAATGCCCACCGTCCGGAACCAGGTAGGCCTAGCGTGCTTGGCACCGACCGGAATATCGGGCCATGGACGCTAGGTACCACCTTTTGGGGCAATGTCTCACCCTGGATCAAGTCAAATGCCAAGTGTCATGAGTGCTCCAGCCCGGGTTAGCGGGGATTCATTTCGTGTCTTTTTCAATTCTTTCTTTTATTTCTACACTTCACCCACATTATCCGCGTAGCTAGCACGCGACCTAGGCGAGGCTAGTAGCCACTCAAGCCATCCACCTCCCTGAGTTCGATAAACCCGCACCCTACACTAACCGTGCACTTGCGGTAAAACGACACCGCGCCCATACCGTAAATGGGGCGCCAGTCAGAGTACAACCGTATCTCCATGGCTACCTCCGGGCACCAAATATGGAAAATCATTGAGGTAACACATGAAGGTAACCAAAAAGTTAAATCGTCAAAATCTTCTCTTTATGTTGGGAGGTATGAACAATTTATGATGGAGAAAGGCGAGAACATAACAGAGATGTACACGAGATTTACGGAAATTGTCAACACACTTGTGGGATTGGGAAAGAAGTACACACAAGAGGATCGCGTATGCAAGATCCTTAGATCCCTCACTCCTGAATGGCAATCCAAAGCTTCGGCCATTGAAGAAGGCAACGACACTTCAAAGCTAGCCTTAGAGGAGTTCATCGGCAATCTAATGGCGTATGAACTCCAACTGCAAGAGCGAAAGACCAAGGAACACGTTGAAACGAAGAAGAACCTTGCATTCAAAACAACATCAGATATGGAGGAGTCCGATAATGAAGTGAAAGATGAGATGGAGAAACAAATGGCACTCATCTCCAAAGGATTCAAGAAAATCCCAAATGCACATAAGTCCTACAACCGTAAGTTCAATTCCACTAATGATGTTATTTGTTATGAATGTAATAGGCCAGGCCACATGAAGAATGAGTGTCCTCTAAAGAAAAACAGAGATAAGAGAACGAAGTCATACAAAGGCAAACGGCTAATAGAAAAGCTTTAGTGGCATGGGATAGAAGCGATGATGAAGAGGATTCTGATAACTCGTCATCATCCGAAAATCAAGGAAAAGCAAGCAAAAAGAATGAGAACTCATATATGTGCTTTATGGCACGAGGAGATCCCACGGTAAATTCCTACCATAACCCTAGTGATAGCGATAGTAGCGATGATGAAGAATTTGATTATGAGGAGGAATTTCATAAAATTTATGCATTATATGAGGTCCAACTCAAAGAGCTTTTAACTCTAAAAAAAATGCATAAATCTTGTGGTTCTAATTCTAATAATCAAGTGCTAGAAAAGATTAGGGAAGAGAACCTAAAATTGAAAAGCAACAACAAAAGATTTAATTGAAAAGAATATGTTACTCAATGTAGAACTCAAAGACCTAGGAAATAAGTTTAGAGACTTAGAAAAGAACATGACCGCCATTAAGGCAAAGCATGAGGACTTGGTTAATAATGTTGCTAGGTTCAATAAAGGTAAAGAAAAATTAGATAGCTTAATTAGATCACAAAAACCCCAATCTAGCAAACAAGGTTTAGGTTATAATATGACCAATCAAAATGCTAGGATCTCTCATCATCAAGCTAGAGTTCCTAAAACTGAAAATGGATATGTCAAAATTTGGATTTCCAAAATTGGAACCATCCAAAGGAAAGACAATTACATTTCTAGTTTTATGAACAATGTTCATTTTTGTAGAGATTATAGATTTACTTATGGAAAATCTCAATCCAAATGGGTTTGGTTCCCTCTTGGTTAATGATTACATTATTATGTATGAAGAATTCCACGGACCCATAAAGAAATGGTACCAAAATTATTTGTTTGATTTTCAGGCACCAAAACTATAAGGATTAGTAGAAGAGCCCCCAACGAATCTCTAAATCCATGCATATATTAAGGGTGAGACCCAACTTCAATGATGCAAACTTTGAGGAGGAGTCTATGAAAATTTTTTCTTCACTTGGTATGTATACTATTATATTTTTTGTGATGACAAGGGGGAGAAAAAGTGACAACAAGCAAGCAAAAACATGAATGAATAATAACCGCATCTTAGCCGGGGGAGTAAGTACACTTACTCATTGTTTTTATAATCATATTATTCATATGTTTTTCATTTGGGTGTCATCATCAAAAAGGGGGAGAGTGATGGGAATCTAGTCCCACCTCAAGTAGTTTGTTTTGATGATGATCACTCCAAATGTTGTTAAATTACTAATCATACTACTTAAGTATGTAGGTTGTGCAATAAGCTAATTGAAGCTCGAAACATACTCCGAGAAGAAGAACTATAACTACACACATAGAATATGAAGATGGATTGAGCTCACATTCCACGTCTACATTCTAAAGCTTTAGCACAAGAGGAGCTCGAAGATGAAGCTCAAAGAATATGCTCAAGCTCAAGCTAAAGAGGAGCTTAAACTCAAGTGAAGCCTATGCAACTAGCGCAAGCTCAACCATAGCGTCAAGTTCTTTATAGAGTCTAGTGTATGAGTTGTTTTTCATTTTCTTAGGATTATGTCAAAGCCAAGAAAGAATATGCACACACACAAAATGATTTTCTAAAATATTTTTAAACTTGTTTTAAAACTTATTTGAGAGCATACTTTTCATAGAAGCTAAGTTTCAACTTGTAGTCAACTACAAACACACAGTAGTTCACTACACTGATTTTTGCCTTCTCCCTGAAAAGATACTCTGGTAGTCGACTACTGTAACGGTCTGTTTTCGTTGTACTTTGTTCGTGCACGTGCTTTTGTCCGTGCACGTGTTTATTTTAGACTTTGTTTGTTTGTGAACACTTTGTTGTGATATGCCGTTGTGAACGTCTCTGAGAGTATTAAATTGTGGCACTAATTTGGAACGACATTTCTCGAGTCGTTTTCCCACGATTTGATCTCATTCGAAGAGACATTGTGATTTTCACTTTTGACGGGAGACGTTTCTATTTTTAGTTTTGTCGTCCGACGTCGAAATTGAAATCCGTCTTCTTAGTTAGCTTTCTTCCATCGCCACGATCACCACGATAATTATTTTATAATTTTTGGAGTTTATTTGACCACTTTTATATTTTTAACAAGGTTTATAATATTTTTAATAATTAAGTTTTAAATTAATTTCGGCCAAATAAAATTTATTTGAGTTTAAAACATTTTAAATAATTTTTGAGCCGAATTCCAGCTCATTTGGGCCGCACCCAAGCCTTGGGTGAGTTGGAGATGCTGAGATTTAAATTTTAAATTATTTTAAACTCCTAATCCCATTAGGATTAGCCCTTGACCAAGTCAACCCATCTATACTATATAAACAACCCCTAGGAAGACCTATTTTCGCAAGAAAATAACCCTAGTCGCTTCCAAAACTCAAATCTACACTTGCGACGTTTCGTCGCAACGTTGCGACGGCCGTCACCCGCACAGACCGAAGAAATCACCCCAAAACCCCCGCTCCGACCGAAGCCCCACCCACACCAAGCTTCACACAGCCGCTCTGCATCGCCCCCGCTCACATCCCCGTGTCCGACCGAGAGAATCTCTCGGTCAGACCGAGAGTTTTCCCCGCTCCGCACCGCACCCGCACCGCTGCAAGCCCCCGCACCAAGCCCGCTCCGTTCACCCGCTCCGCACAGCGCCCAACCGAGAGGCCACCCCGCACCGACCGAGACTTTGCTCCGCACCGCAGCTCTGCACCGCACCTGCAGCTGCACATGCCCGTTCCCCCGCACCGACCGAGCAAATCCCCCGCACCAAGGGTGTCTGACCGAGAGCAATTCGTCGCAACCCCGCACCCGTCGCACCACTTGCTACCGGGCCCCCCAAGTTCTCCAGAGGTATTGTGGGTCTCCTATTGGTCCCTAGGACTACTGTGGGCCCCACCTAGGTGCGTTCTCTCCGACGATTTGCCACGTACGACGTTGCGATACGTCGTAGCCCGTCGTCGCACGTGCTAGCTTGGAATCTGGATTCGTTTCTCCGATTGCTTCTCTGAACTTTCCAGAGAGGAATCTAATTTGGAATCAGGACTTGGAGCGCGTTCTTTTATTCCAATCCCTGGCGTCGCTACCCGACGCCAGTGTAGCTTTCGTGTCGTGTTGAGGTAACGCTTTGCACCCCTAGGACCCCCCAACCCATTGCATGTTAATCAAGACTAAAATCAATGTTTTTAAAGTATTTTTAAATGTTTTAGAACTCACTAATCAAGATTAATAAAACGGATGTAGGCCAGTGGACTTGTTCACGTAGGATATTGTGACTTTGGACTCGTTGGTCGGTGTGCTCAGACGTTGTACTTGCAGGCAAGTGAAACTTGCCAACTCTTGTGTAGGGCCACATTTTTAGGCCACTTCCTTGGTTTTAGCATAAAAGAGACTAGACAGTGAAATGATAGCTGTCTAGATGCAACTTTAGGGTCTAGCTTGACAACGAAGCTAGATCCGTCACCCTGCCATGTCATGCATGCATTGATATATGTCACGTTTAAATTCCTTATCTGTACGCACTTTAACTGCCATGCATTGCATTCTACATGTCATCCAAGTTGATTGTTGCATTCGTAGCACACGCTACACTACTTGTACTTCCTTGTCCGGCTAGGTGCACCCCTATGCCAACTTGATAAAACACTTCATGGCTCGTGATCCAGAAGCGGGCCTCATGTGTTGGTCAAAAACCAATGCCCGATATATGTGGAGGGGTAGGGATAAGCGATCACTTGAGCTTAGGAGTTGGCCCGCGCATCCGTTCTAGCCAAAAGGCGTAATCTCTGTGCACGAGGTGCTTACTTGACTTGTACTTGTCTTTGTGAATGATTCATGTTAAACTTTTCATCCATGCCATGTTTAAATACCATGCTCGTACTTTACTTTACTTGTTGCACTCATTACTTTAACTGCCATGTCATTACATCATGCTAGAACTGCTAGGTTGCTTTACTTTTACCTACTTTCAGTTTCCTTGCACAAGTCTCTTGTAGACTTGCTGACATGTGCCCCTTGCTCTTTTGGGTGTCACATGTTAGACCCTGAGCCAGAGACCGTAGCTGAGGACGAGGTGTTTGCTGACGTTGAGCCTGAGCCTACTTTTGACGAGGAGTTGGTGGACACCGGAGACCAGTCTTAGAGACTGTTTGAGTTACTTTTGCTTAGGTTGCTGTTAGTTGTCGGTGCGTGGCACCATTACTTTGTGTTCGTACTTTGTACTTTTGTTGGCCATGCTGGGGCCTCTTTTAGACTCTTTTCTTTTAGCCTGGTGGCTTTTCTGCGATGTTGGAATTTATTATTATGGATAATCCGAGATATCTCTTTTGTCTCTTTTCGTTATTATTATCTTTGTTTCGTTTCGCGTTGCAAGGACCTGCAGTTTAAAGTGATTGACACTTATCGGACTTGTAGCTTTGTAGCTTCAAGTCTGAGCGGACCTTCTCACGCTTCGCCTCCACGTTTTTGGGAAGCGGGGCGTGTCAGGTTTTGTTGGTGGCCCATACAGGTCTCCCATCTTGCAATTGCGAACAAACAGACCAACGATAATAACGGAATGTCCATTAAATAAATTGCAACATCCAAGTCATTAAGCTGAGATCATGAGGATGATGCACCAGATGATGTAGGTGCAGCATGGTATGCTCCAGAATACCCAGGGTACCTCTCGCTTCGAGCCAGGAGCGAAGCAGTTTCAGGAGCTGGGCCCGACTTACTTTGATGGATCTGAGGGATCGTTGGCTGTAGAGGAGTGGATCAGAAACACTGAGGATAATCTGAAGATGTCGAAGGTCAACCCGGCTGGATGGGTTGATCTGGTGAAGAAGCAGCTTAAGGATAATGCCCACAACTGGTGGGATGCAGAGGAGGAGCTGTTGGTGAGCCCTATACCTTGGGCTACTTTCAAGTCCAGGTTCGATGAGGAGTACTTTCCGAAGGCTACTAGGAGGGAGATGTTGCAGCGTTTCATTGAGCTGAAGCAGGGAAATCTGACAGTGGACCAGTACCACCAGGAGTTTACTAGGCTGAGTCGCTTCGCGCCGAAGATGGTGGAGGATGCTGAGGAAAAGGCTCAGAGGTTTCTGCAGGGTCTTTCCCTAGACTTCCAGAGCTTGATGTCTACGACAAATATGGAGTCATATCAGAAGTTGCTGGTAGCCGCTCGGAGACAGGAGCTGATTGCGAGACAGAAGAGAGGACAGATTTCTGGAGCTGGGAAGAGGCCTATGGAGTAGGTCAGAGGAGTGGTTAGGACTGGGTCCAGACCTAATCAGCCAGTGCAGTTCAAGAGGCCAGGTGTGCCTCCTCAGAAGACTTGCTATTTCAGTGGCAAGGCCGGGCATGTTAAGGAACAATGTAGGAAGATGTTGGGACAGTGCTTGATTTGTGGAGATCCTACTCATGCTATGAAGGAGTGCCCGAAGTCTAAGCTACCTTGGAAGGAACCAGTTGCAGCACAGCCGTTGCAGCAGAGAGCACCTGTACCTGCAGGTCGCGGAGCACCCCTCGCTCCACAGAGGCAGGCTTTTCAGCAGGCCATGCAGCCGAGGAGGCAGGCTTATCTGATGACGACAGTGGAGAGCAAGGCTGTGGATAAGGTTATCGCAGGTAACTCTCAATCTAGTTGTTTCCTTCCTTAATTAGTTTTGGCTTGTTAGATTATGTTTGATTGCTTGTATATGATTGTTTGCTAGAATAGGGTTTGATTGCTAGACGGTTTGTTAGGTGTGATTTTGGTTTGCACGTTTCCTGCACGAGTCCTCTTTGACTCTGGTGCATCGATGTGTATTATTTCTCGGAGCTTCGTGGAGAAACATTCCTTGACGACTTCCCCTCTTCCCAAGAGTTGGAACATCGTTACAGGAAATGGCGTGATCTCAGTGCATCGTGGGTGCAATTCTTGCCCTTTGGTGGTCTGTGGACATGAGCTTTACGCTGATTTTATTGTCCACGACATCATCAACTACGATGCCGTGCTCGGAATGGATTGGCTAGCGAGTTTCTATGCTACGATCGATTGTCAGAGGAAGAAGGTGGTGTTCGAGATCCCCGGACATCCGGTGTTTGAGTTCAGTCGAGGTAGCAGTTCGCTTGGCCCTGTCAGGTTTCGGGCCAGACCGGTGGGGATTGTTGCTATGCAGATGGAGCAGAGTAGACCAGCTGTGGTACGTGAATTCGACGACGTCTTCCCCGAGGAGATGTCTGGACTGCCACCCGATCGAGCTCTCGAGTTTTCGATCGATCTTGTTCCGGGAGCGCAGCCTATTTCGAAGGCGCCGTATCGGATGGCTCCAGCAGAGTAGGAGGAGTTGCATAGATAGCTGGATGAGCTTCTACAGAAGGGTTACATCAATCCTAGTGTGTCTCCGTGGGGAGCACCGGTGTTGCTGGTGAAGAAGAAGGATGGTTTGCGTCGCATGTGTGTGGATTACCGGGAGCTGAATGCTGTGACTATCAAGAATAAATATCCCTTGCCTCGTATCGATGACATATTTGATCAGCTCGGAGGATCGAGGGTGTTTTCTAAGTTGGATTTGAGGAGTGGTTACCATCAGCTTAAGGTGAAAAAGGAGGACATCCCGAAGACAGCGTTCAGGACGAAATATGGTCACTACGAGTTCATGGTTATGCCTTTCGGTGTAACCAATGCGCCCGCAGTTTTTATGAACCTGATGAATCTGATCTTCTACGACTTCCTAGACAAGTTTGTCGTTATCTATTGACGACATCCTGATCTATTCAAAGTCAGAGGAAGAGCATGCATCGCACTTGAGGACAGTGTTGGAGATTTTGAGGAAGCATCGTTTGTATGCGAAGTATTCCAAGTGCGAGTTTTGGCTGGATAGAGTTGCTTTTCTCGGGCATGTGGTGTCAGGTGATGGAATTTCTGTGGATCCCGAGAAGATTATGGCTATCAGAGAGTGGCCTGTTCCGCAGTCAGCGTCCGAGATCCGGAGTTTCCTTGGGCTTGCAGGATATTATCGGCGTTTCATTAAGGACTTTTCCCGGATTGCTGAGCCGATGACCAGACTGACGCGAAAGGATGTACCATATGTTTGGTCTGATGATTGCGAGAAGACTTTTGGTGTTCTGAAGGAGAGGTTGACGACTGCCCCTGTACTTGTTGTGCCTGATCGGAGTGGAGGATTCGAGATCTTTTGCGATGCTTCTGGCAAGGGTCTTGGATGTATGTTGCATCAGCATGGGCATGTGGTTGCGTATGCTTCTCGTCAGCTTAAGGCTCATGAGAAGAATTACCCGACACATGATTTGGAGTTGGCTGCAGTCGTGTTTGCACTGAAGATTTGGAGGCACTTCCTGCTGAGTGAGAAGGTGAAGATCTTCACCGATCACAAAAGCTTGAAGTATATCTTTACGCAGAAGGAGCTCAACATGAGACAGTGTCGATGGTTGGAGCTCATGGCAGATTATGAGATTGATTTGCAGTATCACCCTGGCAAGGTGAATGTAGTTCCTGATGCGCTGAGCAGACTTCCAGCGGTGATGATGTTAACCTCGCAGTGGAGATTGCAGCAGGATTTTTGCGAGACTGGTATCGAGATCATTCTTCCTGGAGAGACTTCTTCGTTGATGAGCATGCAGATACATTCGACGATCGTGGATAGGATCAAGGCTGGACAGGCTGGAGATGCTAAGCTGATGAAGATTCGGGAGCAGGTGGAAGCTGGTCTACGGACTGAATTTTTGATTCATGAGGATGGTTCGTTGAGATTTGGAGCCAGGTTGTGTGTGCCAGCTGGAGATATCAGAGAGGAATTATTGGTGGAGGTACACAGTTCGTCGTATTCTGTACATCCTGGTAGGACCAAGATGTACAAGGATCTTCGCCTGAATTTTTGGTGGCATGGTATGAAGAGGAGTGTGGCTCAGAGTGTAGCCAAGTGTTTGGTTTGCCAACAAGTAAAGGCGGAGCATCAGCGTACGACAGGGTTGCTACAACCGCTTCCGATTCCGGAGTGGAAGTGGCAGCACATCACTATGGATTTCGTGACTGGACTAACTCGGAGTCCGAAGCAGAATGACGCGATTTGGGTGATCGTAGATCGAATGACCAAATCCGCGCACTTTATTCCCTTCCGAGTAGGACAGTCTACTGAGACGCTAGCGAGGAGATATATGGAGGTAAATTCTTTTACTATCTGTTTCTATTTCTTTTTCCTAGTTTAGATAGTGATGTAACGTGAATCGTGCAGGAGATCGTACGACTTCACGGAGTCCCCGTGAGTATCGTGTCGGACAGAGACACGAGATTCACGTCTCAGTTTTGGCAGAGTCTGCAAAAGAGCTTGGGTACGAGTCTTTGTTTCAGCACGGCGTACCACCCGCAGACGGATGGCCAGTCCGAGAGGACGATTCAGATTTTGGAGGACATGCTGAGAGCGTGCATGTTGGACTTCAAGGGATCTTGGGAGGAGCATCTCCATCACGTTGAGTTTGCCTATAATAACAGCTACCAGGCGAGTATTGGAATGGCGCCTTTCGCCGTGCTATATGGAAAGAAATGTCGATCGCCACTGAGCTGGGATGACATTGGAGATCGGGAGCTGTTAGGATCGGAGATGATTGTGGAGGCCGTGGATGTTGTGAAGAACATTCGGGAGAAGCTGATGATTGCGCAGGACCGTTTCAAGCATTGGGCCGATGCTAAACGGAGGCCTTTGGAGTTTCAGCCTGGAGATCATGTCTTCCTGAAGATTTCTCCGAACCACGGAGTTATTCGATATAGGAAGAGAGGCAAGCTGAGTCTGAGGTACATTGGGCCGTTTGATGTCCTGGAGAGAGTTGGAGCTGTGGCTTATCGCTTGGCGTTGCCGCCATCGCTGGAGGGAGTTCACGACGTATTTCACGTATCCCAGTTACGTCGATACGTTAGTGATCCGTCCCACGCTGTGGATTTCTCGGAGATCACGGTACGTACGGATCTGTCTTATGATCAGCAGCCAGTTGAGATTCTGGATCGTCGACAGAAGCAGCTGAGGAATAAGACCGTCGACTTGGTTCGAGTGTAGTGGCGTCACGGTTCCCCTGGTGAGTCCACCTGGGATAGTGAGGATGAGATGAGAGAGCGCTTCCCGCACCTTTTCCCGAGCAGTGCTTGATGTTGATTCCAAGGACGGAATCATTTCTAAGGTGGGGAGGATGTAACGGTCTGTTTTCATTGTACTTTGTTCATGCACGTGCTTTTGTCCGTGCACCTGTTTATTTTAGACTTTGTTTGTTTGTGAACACTTTGTTGTGATATGCCGTTGTGAACGTCTCTGAGAGTATTAAATTATGGCACTAATTTGGAACGACATTTCTCGAGTCGTTTTCCCACGATTTGATCTCATTCGAAGAGACGACGTGATTTTCACTTTTGACGGGAGACGTTTCTATTTTTAGTTTCGTCGTCCGACGTCGAAATTGAAATCCGTCTCTTAGTTAGCTTTCTTCCGTCGCCACGATCACCACGATATTTATTTTATAATTTTTGGAGTTTATTTGACCACTTTTATATTTTTAACAAGGTTTATAATATTTTTAATAATTAAGTTTTAAATTAATTTCGGCCAAATAAAATTTATTTGAGTTTAAAACGTTTTAAATAATTTTTGAGCCGAATTCCAGCTCATTTGGGCCGCACCCAAGCCTTGGATGAGTTGGAGATGGTGAGATTTGAATTATAAATTATTTTAAACTCCTAATCCCATTAGGATTAGCCCTAGACCAAGTCAACCCATCTACTCTATATAAACAAACCCTAGGAAGACCTATTTTCGCAAGAAAATAACCCTAGCCGCTACCAAATCTCAAATCTACACTTGCGACGTTTCGTCGCAACGTTGCGACGGCCGTCACCCGCACCGACCGAAGAAATCACCCCAAAACCCCCGCTCTGACCGAAGCCCCGCCCGCACCAAGCTTCGTATAGCCTCTTCGCATCGCCCCCGCTCGCATCCCCGTGTCCGACCGAGAGAATCTCTCGGTCAGACCGAGAGTTTTCCACGCTCCGCTCCGCACCCGCACCGCTGCAAGCCTCCGCACCAAGCCCGCTCCGTTCACCTGCTCCGCACAGCGCCCGACCGAGAGGCCGCCCCGCACCGACCGAGACTTTGCTCCGCACCGCAGCTCTATACCACACCCGCAGCTACACAGGCCCGTTCCCCCGCACCGACCGAGCAAATCCCCCGCACCAAGGGTGTCTGACCGAGAGCAATTCGTCGCAACCCCGCACCAGTCGCACCGTTTACTACCGTGGGCCCCCCAAGTTCTCCAGAGGTATTGTGGGTCCCCTATTGGTCCCTAGGACTACTGTGGGCCCCACCTAGGTGCGTTCTCTCCGACGATTTACCGCGTACGACGTTGCGATATGTCGTAGCCCGTCGTCGCACGTGCTAGCTTGGAATCTGGATTCGTTGCTCCGGTTGCTTCTCTGAACTTTCCAGCAAGGAATCTAATTTGGAATCAGGACTTGGAACGCGTTCTTTTATTCCAACCCCTGGCGTCGCTACCCGACGCCAGTGTAGCTTTCGCGTCGTGTTGAGGTAACACTTTGCACCCCTAGGACCCCCAACCCATTGCATGTTAATCAAGACTAAAATCAATGTTTTTAAAGTATTTTTAAATGTTTTAGAACTCACTAATCAAGATTAATAAAACGGATGTAGGCCGGTGGACTTGTGCACGTAGGATATTGTGACTTTGGACTCGTTGGTCGGTGTGCTCAGACGTTGTACTTGCAGGCAAGTGAAACTTGCCAACTCTTGTGTAGGGCCACGTTTTTAGGCCACATCCTTGTTTTTAGCGTAAAAGAGACTAGACAGTGAAATGATAGCTGTCTAGATGCAACTTTAGGGTCTAGCTTGACAACGAAGCTAGATCCGTCACCCTGCCATGTCATGCATGCATTGATATATGTCACGTTTAAATTCCTTATCTGTACGCACTTTTAACTGCCACGCATTGCATTCTACATGTCATCCAAGTTGATTGTTGCATTCGTAGCACACGCTACACTACTTGTACTTCCTTGTCCGGCTAGGTGCACCCCTATGCCAACTTGATAAAACACTTCCTGGCTCGTGATTCAGAAGCGGGCCTCATGTGTTGGTCAAAAACCAATGCCCAATACACGTGGAGGGGTAGGGATAAGCGATCACTTGAGCTTAGGAGTTGGCCCGCGCAGCCACTCTAGCCAAAAGGTGTAATCTCTGTGCACGAGGTGCTTACTTGACTTGTACTTGTCTTTATGAATGATTCATGTTAAACTTGTCATCCATGCCATGTTTAAATACCATGCCCGTACTTTACTTTACTTGTTGCACTCATTACTTTAACTGACATGTCATTACATCATGCTAGAACTGCTAGGTTGCTTTACTTTTACCTACTTTCAATTTCCTTGCACAAGTCTCTTGTAGACTTGCTGACATGTGCCCCTTGCTCTTTTGGGTGTCACATGTTAGACCCTGAGCCAGAGACCGTAGCTGAGGATGAGGTGTTTGTTGACGTTGAGCCTGAGCCTACTTTTGACGAGGAGTTGGTGGACACCGGAGACCAGTCTTAGAGACTGTTTGAGTTACTTTTGCTTAGGTTGCTGTTAGTTGTCGGTGCGTGGCACCATTACTTTGTGTTCGTACTTTGTACTTTTGTTGGCCATGCTGGGGCCTCTTTTAGACTCTTTTCTTTTAGCCTGGTGGCTTTTCTGCGATGTTGGAATTTATTATTATGGATAATCTGAGATATCTCTTTTGTCTCTTTTGGTTATTATTATCTTTGTTTCGTTTCGCGTTGCAAGGACCTGCAGTTTAAAGTGATTGACGCTTATCGGACTTGCAGCTTTGTAGCTTCAAGTCTGAGCGGACCTTCTCACGCTTCGCCTCCACGTTTTTGGGAAGCGGGGCATGACAACTACATAAGTTAGGGAGTCGACTACCAGCTGTAGCAGATTTTCTCAGAAACACTCTGGGAGTCGACTACCAAAGTTAGGGAGTCGACTACCAGCTGTGCGACCAGAATTCTTTGATTTACTCTCTCATTTATTCCTTGCTTTATTTTTGGGCTTAAGTCAAACTTGATTTTGAATCATTTTGAATTCTCCTTTGGCTCTATAAATAGAGACCCTATGAGAACATTTTCCTAACCAATTAATTCTTGAGCAAAATTCTTATTCTCTCAAAAGATCTCATCGTTCTCATTGCTCTCAAAGTTCTTCATAGCCAAAACGGTTTTTCAATTTCTGATCTTATTGCTTATATTCTTTTATAATTATTTTTAATATCATTATTATTTTTTGGCTATTGCAAATTGGTTTTCAAAATCCTTCTCTTTGATTTTTTTTCATATTCTCAAAGGATTTTTGAAACATCTAGATTCTAGGTCACATTGAATAATTTCATATTCTTTGTGTGATCTAAGAACACATCTAGATTCTAGATCACATTGACTAATTTCATATTTTTGTGTGATTTAAGAACACATCTAGATTCTAGATCACATTGAATAAATTCATATTCTTTGTGTGATATACGAACGATTTAAATTCTTTTAGCCACGTTAATCACAATTGCAAATTTAATCTTGGCTATAGAATTATTGGGTGTAAAAACCAATCTCCACTAATTCATTGTGGTGTATTGGATTTGATTTTACTTGTAGTCCCTTGGTGATAAGGATATTGAAAGTCCTCGGATTGTGAGGCAAGGAAAAGTCCTCGGGTTGTGAGGCAAGTGAAAATCCTAGACAAGCTAGGTGGTTGAAAATCCTTGTTGTAGGCAAGGTGGTTGTAAATCCTCTTGGCGGGAGGTGGTTTGTACTCTTATTGATAATAGTGGATAAAAGCCCGACAAGAGTTTCGAGGACTGGACGTACCCGTGTTGTGGGAAACCAGGATAAAAATCTTTGTGTTTGCGATTGACATTTACTTTTCACTAATAAGTTTATTTTTATTATATGTCATTTGCAATCATTTGTTAATTTACTCTTTCTAATTAAATTCATTATTGCAAGTTTATATTCCGATGTAAGATCTATTCTATTACCTTTACTCCTTTGATCTTTATTATTTATATATTATCTTATCTATACTTGAAGATTAATTGTGTTGATTAAGGACCAAGCGTAGATCACTCTACTTGGTTCCTTAGGCAACATTTGAAGGGAAGTTATTTTTTTTGTGTTGTTCATTTGTGAAAAGTTTTTTTTATACAACACTATTCAACCCCCCTTCTAGTGTTGTTTGACATCCACAGGATCCAACACTTTCCCTTCTGCATCAGATGGAGCAACATTGGATGCAACATTGTCATCAATAGTGACATCAAAAGGAGCAGAATCTCCAGGAGTTTCTTCATCCCTAGGGTCAACCAAGGGATCCACATCTAGCATAGCTTCAATGCCATCTTCTTGCATAGCCACTGGATCATTGATCACTCCTTATTTTACACTTTTTTACCGCATGTTTGCATGCCATTTAGATCGCCCAAATCATGTTTTTCATGATATATCGACGATATTGCGATGCTTTTCACGATTTGTTGTTTTTGTCGCATTTCAGGTGATTTGGCACGATTTGGAGTGATCTCGAGATGCGCTTACTCCAGACGGTCACCGACGACCTCCCCGAGGGGTATTTTGCTGTTGGAGAGGAGCGGAAGAAGAACGGACGTCGCAGGAGCGACGAGGAGGCCAAAACAAGCAGTTTGGGCATGTTTTGTGTCCCACTCGGCCGAGTGAATGAGTCACTCGGCCGACCAGCGAGACACCGCTCGGTCGACCAGATCAGACACGACTTATACGTGCACTCGGCTGAGCGACGGAGACCACATCGGCCGAGTGACGAGACCCCGTCCGCCCGAGTGGCGCCCAGACGAAGCCCTTCAAAAATCGCCAAGTTACTGTTTTTCGGCTGCCTGAGCTTCAGAAGACCCACTCGGCCGAGTGGATAATCCCGTCCGCCCGAGTACCATGAAGCCACCGGCTGAGTGACGACAACTCACTCGGCCGAGCCGCCCCTGAAGTGAAGACCCCTGAAGATCGATACTTACTGGAAAATTACAGGGTTTTCACTCGGCCGAGCGACTTTTGTCACTCGGCCGAGTGCGACGCGCTGCCTGTAGCGAAAATTGCGGAAAACAGGCTGTGCAGGGGTATTTTGGTCACAGTTTTTGGACGATTTTGGGGGCTATTTAACCCCTGTTTTTACCCTAGTTTTGGGAGCCTCTCTCTTAGATTTTTTGCAGTTTTTTGAGATTAGCTTTTTAGTTCTATTCTTGTGATTGGAGAGGAGACAAAATAGGATTTTTGTTGGATTAATTGAAGAACTCCATTGGTTTGCTTTTCTCTTCTCTAAAAATTCTATTTTTTATTGCATATCTCAATATTGTGATGAATTCTATTGCTTATTTCATTGGTTATTTTTGTGATCTTGCTATGAATTGTGAGTAGTCGCCACGTCTTGGGGCGTGGGGATGAACCCTACAAGCCCTATTTCATAATTGTGATGAATTGTTAAGAATTTTGCTAGAATTGCTACTAGGGATTAGATTGGGATCAATTTACTACGGATGGCTAGGAATTCACATCGATTGGGATTTGCAAGAGATTGGATCCCAATTCGATAGGAAACCCTAGAAATCCGAATTGGGTTGGAATCGAATTTCCGTAGTATCGGTTTGCAAGAGATTGGACCGATACTAGGGTTTCCGGTTCCAATTCCGCGCCAATACCCGTTTGCAAGAGATTGGACGGGTAGGAACTATCCCAAACTAGGTCGTGGATCGAGTTTGCAAGAGATTGGGCTCGGTGCGCGATTGAACGATGATGTTGATCCTAATGCTAGCTTCCCTAGGCTAGGGTTTGCAAGAGATTGGACCCGAGCCTAGGATAGCTATAGACCGGCAACAGCGCGAGAGCGTGAGCTTGGTTCTACATTCAGTTGCAACTAGTTCCTCCAAAATCTTATTCTAGCAATTTTGATATCGATGAACCACATTGACGAAATATGGTGAGTAGCGGGAATTCCCCATTCCCTAGACGTTCTTTAGTTGATTTGAAATTTCCGCACTTTGTCTGACGATTGTGACAGGATCGCCAAAGGCAAATTTCTCTCTTCTTAAATAGCCAGGTTGATCGGAACAAGCACGGTCATTCGTCCTCCCTGTGTTCGATAACCCGCTCGCTGCTACACCATGCAATTGCGGTAAAACTACAACCGTTCTTTTGGGTTACATCCCGGAGCGATCAAGTTTTTGGCACCGTTGCCGGGGAGGCGATTGCGTTTGATCTTACCACCCTAGCTATTTCTTTTTTTTATTATTTCCATTTCTTTATTTTTACCTAACCCTTCCATGGTACTAATCATTTCTTTGAAACTCTGTTTCCCTGTGCATGTACACGAGATCTACGGCGGACCCTGAAGCCATATTATTTGATCCCGAGATCGCGCGGAGACTTAGAGCGGAAAGGAGACAAAATCCGGAAGGGCGGTTTATGACCAACCCGGAAAATGCGGACCAATTAGCGGCAAGGATGGCGAGGATAATTTCTATTCGAGATAGGCTTCGGCCTAAGACCTCTTCTATGACCTCATCCATTGCCGTGCCGGAGTTGGCGGTTGACAAGAACTTCGAGCTAAAGACTGGACTAGTGGTTCTTATGCAGCAGGATCCATTTCATGGGAATGCCCATGAAAATCCTCACTACCACATCCAATTATTCTTGTCGAAGTGCGCCACATTTCAGATGCCGGGGGTCTCCATCGATGCCATCAGACTGCGTCTCTTCCCCTTCACGCTAAAGGACAAGGCACTCTATTGGTTGAGGACGCAGGCTGACAGAGTCTTCACCTCTTGGGACGAGTTGGCAAGTGCATTCATTGACAAGTTCTATCCACCATCCAAGACGGTGAAGATCCAGAGCGCTCTCATGTCCTTCAAGCAAGGACCCCAGGAGACGCTCTATGAGGCTTGGGAGCGTTTTAAGGATTTGCAGCATCAATGCCCGCATCATAGCATTGAAGATTGGGAGCTAGTTCATAGCTTCTACAACGGTCTCCAACCGGGGACCAAACAAATTATTGATGCCGCGGCGAATGGTGCTATCTTGTCAAAGACTCCCGAGGAAGCTACGGCCCTAATTGAGGAGATGGCCTCAAACAACCAACAGTGGGGCGATGAGCGAGGACACTCCACGTCCTTCTTGAAGCCAACTAGTATCTATGAGGCGAAGGCCGTAGCGGAGCTTACGAGCAAGTTTGATTCTCTCCACAAGGTAGTGGAGAGACTGGAGAAGTTTATCACGGAGCCCCAAGGAACCCCTTCCACCTCCGCTCCAACGAACCAAATGTGTGATTGGCAAGACCAATCTCAAGCCATGTATGTGGGAGGAGAGCAAGGAGAAGGATCCTTGGAGCAAGTACAATATGTCGCGGGGAACCAAGGATATTGGGCCAATCCGGCCGCAAGAAATCATCCCGGATTCTCTTACGCCAACAATGATGGAGCTTTGAACCCCCCACAACAACCACCTCAACAAGCTCGACCACCACCACCCCAACAACAACACTATCCGCCGAGGGGGCCTCCACAACAAAATTTCCAACCAAAGCAACAAGTTCCACCATATAGGCCGCCCGGATACAATCAAGGGTGGAGGAATCAAAATCAAAACCCTCCACAAGCTCAACAACGATCCGACTTCGAAGCTAGAGTGGAGGCGTTTATGGTCGAGCAAAATAAGGTCAATGCTACCTTGAAGGCGGGGCAAGACTCCCTCAATACCGTTGTGGCTCAAATATCGGAGCAATTGGCGTTGCTCAATCAGAACACTCAACGATTGCCGGCGCAACCCGAGCAAAACCCACGGGGCAACACCGGCCACATCAATGCTTTAGTTGCCGTTACTACTAGAGGCGGGAAGGATACCTCCCCCGCTATGATTCCTACCGAGGAGCCCGTGGAGGAAAGCTTGGAGCCAATTGAGCCGGTAGTTGAAGATGATAAGGAGAAAGAGCCACAAGAAAAGGAGAAATCTAGAGCGGAGCAATTGATTGAGGAAAGGCGCTTCATGCCACCGGTCCCATTTCCCCAAAGGATCGCTAGAGCGAAAATGGAGAAAAGGCTAGCAAAGTTTCTCGAGTATCTTAGAGGAGTTAGCCTCAACATTCCCTTCCTCGACGCCATCGTGGAGATCCCCACATATGCTAAATTCTTAAAGGATTTGATTTCGGGGAGAAAGAGGAAGGAAAAGATCATGCTAGCCGAGGAGGGCTCTTGGTTCACCAAGAGAGAGAAGGAGCCGGCCAAATTTAAAGACCCGGGGAGTTTTCGGATCCCTTGCACCTTGGGCGGCGTCCCTCTTCAAAAGGTGTTGGTAGATCTAGGGGCTAGTGTGAGCCTCATGCCTCTCTCCATGTTCTTAAGGCTAAACACCGGGACGAAGTTGAAACCTACCGACATGCGGATACAATTGGCCGATGGGCGAATAACAAGGCCGGTAGGGATCGCCGAAGACATCCCGCTGCAAGTCCCGGGGGGAATATGCTTGCCATGTGACTTCGTGATCATGGACGTTAAGGAGGAGGGCGATACTTCATTGATACTTGGACGCCCGTTCCTCGCCACCGCCGGAGTCATTGTCGACGTGCGAGAAGGTACACTAACTTTGAACGTCGGCAACATCGAGGTGGAGCTTCACATTCCTAAGGCAATGAAACACATGCCTTACCACGAGGAACTTGACTACATGGACCTCCTTGATGAGGTGATTGAGGAGGCGATCCCCCACTCGATTGGCGCTCTTTTCGATGAGGATTTTGATGAAGGCCCGGATTTAGGCCAAGATGAGAAGATAGACGATTCCCCCGACCTCTCCGCTGAAAATGATGAAGGCGACGCTAATGTCACAAGGATTCGAGAGCTCTGCAAGCTCTTGAAACAAAAGTCTCCGAAGAAAGCTCCGCCGATACGGAAATCGGCGTCACCGGTGAAGCCGTTGACCGGAGAAAACGCTAGCTTGGGGGAGCCTCCCCCCAACACTATTCGAGACGGGAGACCACCGAGGGAGAACACGCCGCCGCAACTTCCGAATCCAAGCGTTCTCCCCGGAAAGTTTGATGGGTGCATCTCATATGCACCAAACATCCCGCATTAATTGAAAATCACAGGGGGTCGAGCTCACGACCTTAAACGAGCGCTTGTCGGGAGGCAACCCGACGGTTATTGCTTTATTTTTAATTTTTCTTTATTTTTTTTAGAAATTTTTAGTGTTTTGAGTCGTTCGCCCAAAAATTTTGTGATAACGGGTCCTATTTTTCTTGACAGGAGAGGAGATAGGTAAATCCATCATGAGGAGGATGAACGAGACGACGAGGAGCGCCCCAGGAAGACGCTCGATGCTTAGGAGTAAGATGAAATCGACTGGAGGAAGAAAGACGGAGTTTAGAGCCCAAACGAAGACAAACAGCAGAACACAAGGCTCACTCGGCCGAGTATACTAGTCACTCGGCCGAGTACACAAGTTCGTCCGGCCGAGCCGCTCACGAATGAGGGAAGTCTGTTGTACCCAACTCTCTGTTTATTTTCCTGATTTCAGTATAAATGCTACTCGGCCGAGTATATATTTTCACTCGGCCGAGTAAAACGGATACGCTCCTAGGGCGAGTCTTGCCGAGTAGCTTGAGCCACTCGGCCGAATGGACTTACTCCACTCGGCCGAGGCTAGCAAATCCACTCGGCCGAAGCGTAAGTGAGGAGGGTATTTCCGTTGATCTCACTCGGCCGAGTGACCTAGTCACTCGGCTGAGTCGTAACTTTTATTATATAAGGGTCCGAGGGGGGCACGTTTTTCAAAACGCAAAAAATTCCCAAACGCCCGACCCCTCAGCTCCCTCGCCCGACCCTCGCTCTCTCGCGCCCTCACTCGCCCGGTCGACCACCACCGCGCTGCCACTCGGCCAGCCACCGCCGGCCGAGCACCGCCGCGCCTCGCCCGAGTCGCCGCCGGCGGCCGCCGCTCCGACCACCTCCGGTATCGCCTGATTCGCCCTATTTCTCCTCTTTTTGTGTATTTTTCGAGGATCCATGTATTAAACGAACCCCAAACCCAAATTGATTTCTATATCTGTCTACTATACCCCTAATGCCCCATACATTTTGAATATTACTCGCTGATATCTCCATTTCATGCGCAGGTTGTTTTTGGGAGCTTAGGGGAGCCCCGTGGAGCTTCTAGGGACTGATTCGGGCTTCGCGGAGGCGCTGACTTCGCACGCTTCCATTATCTTGCACTCGCGGCGTGTCTGGGTATACTCCTTCCATTCTTTTGCACACGCCACACTTTTTACACTTTTTGGCGCGCGCTCGGGGCCGATATGCCGCCCCGGACACGGCCGTGGTCGAAGAGAGCTTCCGCCAAGCGGAAGCGGTCGGATGATGCCGGCCCCTCCCACGAGTTGGAGGACTCTCCTCCACCTTCTCCCACACACCCCATCCACCCCGCACAGCCTGCAGGCCCCGCACACCCCGCACAGCCTGCAGCGCCCACTCAGCCCGCACAGCCCGCACAGCCACTCCCTGCCGCTCCACAGCCACCACCTCCGGCTCCACTGGTCGGGCCGCTCAGGATTACGTTCCGAGACGACGCACACCGCGCCTTCTTCGAGCGTATCTCCCAGCGCTCGATCGTACCCTCCAGGTTTGCACACCTTGCCGACCTAGGACGCCTGGGGGTACTAGAGGGGATGCTCACGTTGTACGACAACGTGGGCTGGCGAGATTTCTTCCAGGTGTCGGCGGACACGTTTACCTGCCCGACACTTGAGATTCTTAGTTCGATCGCCCGGACCGACGAGGGATGCTCGTTTCGGTTCATGGACCGGGAGTGCCAGGTCACTCTCGATATGATGAGAGCATTTTTCTCGTGGCCCGCTGTCCCCGGAGCCGATCGCGGTTACGGCCCCACCCATATCCCCCCACCTTCCTTCGACGCCGGTGCCTTCTGGGCCCAGATTACGGGTCTTCACGCTGCCTTTGACCCTAGTAGGGCCAAGCCCTCGGCCATTGTCCATCCCTGCCTCCGTATTGCTCAGCGCCTTATGGCGACGACCTTTTTGGCCAGATATGAGCCGGGCACGATGTCTACGCCAGAGCTCTACATGCTCTATGCGATGACACGTCCCAGAGCTCTATCTAGGGATGGCGATGAGCTTGTCCCCGCCGTCGTGATTGATGTCGTGGCTTGGTTTTTGGACCGCATCATTGTATCGGTGGGCGCTCGCTCACCGATATGCTGCGGCGGCCTGATCACCTTGCTTGCCCTTATGACCGGCGATGACTTCCCTAACGACCTGCGACGAGTACCTGGCCCCACTTCTTTGTCGATCGATGTTATGGCCCGGATGAAGATGCTTCGTCCGCACGGTGAGCGTCACTGGGTCTGGTTGCACGGCCCTTACGGTGCTGATTACATGATTCTTCCGAGCCCAGCTCGGACTCAGATTGCACCAGCCCACGTTGACTGGCTCCCTACGATGGATGTTCTCATCCCCGCTGCTTACGTGCTCGAGGCCGAGGAGGCCGAGCAGGCCCACGCTGCCCACGCTGCCCCCGCAGACCCTGTCGCCCCTACCGTGCCTGTCGCCCCTGTTGACCCTGTGGCCCCTCAGCCTATCCCTGATGTTTCCGCTGCTCCTGACACCTCTGTCCCCACCTCTGTCGGTGTCGGGAGTACCTTAGCTGAGCCCACCTCCACCACTCCCGCGGCTGTCACCACCCCCACTGGCCCTCTGTCTGCTGAGCCTGTTTCTTCTGCCCCACCCGAGCGCCCACCGACCGTAGTTGAGTGTGGAGAGCCCTCTGTCTCCACTGCTGCCGTATTTTCCGAGAGTGTCGTGGCGTCTGTCCACACTTCTGTGCCACTGACCTCTCCTGCCGCCTCGCTGCCTCTTTTATATTCTTCTTTCGTTACTGCTGCCTCCACTTCTCACCAGCCGGTGCCCCGGCCTCACATTGAGGCCAGGCCCACATTTGCGAGCGCAGCACCTTTCGTTCCCTTCCCCGCTGAGCCCGTCACATACGCGACCCGAGTACGCCAGCCCCGCCCTGCACAGCCCCGACCGGTGCGTCCCTCTGCACCACCTCCCCCCGACACTGTACTTCAGAGCATTCGTGCTCTAGAGGGGGCGGTGAGTGGCCTCAGAGGCGACCTTAGGACCCTGTCCTCCACCGTCTCTGTGATGGCTGGCCGCTTTGACCTGATCCCCCAGATTCACTACTGTCTTACCCAGGTCTTGGAGCGTCTCCCCCGCGTACCACCACCCACCCAGCAGGTTCCCACCCCCACTTCCACACACACTCAGCCTGCTACCACTTCCACACCCATACCCGCTCAGCGGCCTGTCCAGCCACCACCACCACTTCCGCCTCAGGACGGAGACGGCGCAGCACCACCTTCTTAGGCACCCTTGATGCCATCGATTATTCCTGCCGTCGTGCTGCCCGTTTCTGCTGGGTCCTGTTGCATTTTTGTCCACCCCCCTCCCCTCACTTATTTTGGGTTTCTCATTCATATCGTATCCTTATATCTTTTTTTGGGAGAGAGGGAGAGTTTTTGGTGCCCCACCTTTATATCCGTATCACTCCATTCCTGCATGCATCATGTCCGCATCATATTTTTCGTTTCTTTATTTTTCGTTTATTTTTCCTTTTTTCCCCATCATGCATGCATCCTCACTTACCCCTCACATTACTTGTATCTCGGTGTGCCACACTTTGCACATTGAGGACACTGTGCCATTTAGCTTGGGGGAGTGAGTTCTCACGTTCTTTTTCGGTTTGCCACCTTTATTTTTAGTTTTTCACGCCGTTTTTCGCTTTTGCACTTATTTTTCATCATTTTTTCTCATTTTGCCATGCATCACGTTTTTCTTATTTTTCTGTGTGCCGCATTGTAAATAGTCCTATTTTCCCTTTATCTTTATTTCTTTCTTTTTCATCTCATGCTAGAGATGACTTTTCTGTGATGATGATGACGTGGAGTTAGCTTATTCTATATGCATGCTTAATTTGTCATGTCTTAGATTTTATTTCTGATATCATATGCTATGACTTGCCTTGCATCTAGAGATAGTAACCCACACTTTTTCCACATGAAAATGGATGAAATTTTATTATTAGCCGAGTCTGAATATTCATATGTATGCTATCACAGAAAACACACCAAGATTCACGCATTGAATGCCTATGTCTGGAGTACTGATTTCTTTTCCTATATCACTTCTATATGCATGAACTGTACATTTCACTTCAGGATGATTGAATGATGTTAGCTATGATAAATTTGGATTAGTTAGCTTTTTTGTGATCGAAACTGAGTAGATTAGATTACCCTGCTGAAGTTGTCGTGCATGTCTTATAGAGTGAACCGAGAGATATATTCATTTCTTTCTCCACAAAACTTGAACATCATTTCTCTACTTTTAAAATCATTGGTGAATCTCCCCTTAGCGATTCTATTATATGGCATTTCCCCCGCTATTAATTCCTAGCTCCAAATTTCTTATTCAAAAAAAAGAAGGAAAAAAGAAAAAAAAACAAAAAGAAAAAAAAAGAAAAAAAAAGAGGAAAAATCCTCAATAAAAGATCACATCTCACTTTCTTTCTTCCTCTTCTCTTTTCATTGCCTTTGGAGCTTTATAGAAATGGTGATGTAAATATTTTTTATGCCACCACGCTTATAGATAAGCTTGGGGGAGGGGATCCATTGATGTGTGAGAGAGTGACTACTTGACGTTGCACGACAACCTAGGCTAAGTAATATTCTATACTCGGTGAGATTATTTTTAGCTTTACGAAATCCAGAAATCTAAGCCTAGCACTCATTTCATGAAATCCATACTTTTCTATTCTCTCTATTCTATAGTGTGATACTCTTATACTCCGGATAGGAAGCATTCAATTGAAAAGTGTGTGATCTGTGATTTGTATACCGCTTTAAATGATTCAGACGACGTTAATTATAAAATTATTCCGTTTTTCATGATTATATTGTTGTTCGTGGGTTTTCTATTTCTATTTGCACCATTATACTATGATATCAAAATAAAATTCTTTGACATGTGTTTTTCATTCAGTGCATGCCATATGAGTAAGCGGAACCCACGTCCTGAGAAAATGATCTAGCAGCCTACCTCTTTGCCTCTTTCTTTCTTCTTTATTTTTATTTCGTTTTTCACTCTTCTCCGTTTTTCATTTTTCATTTTTTTCGCCGTTTTCGTTTTCCGAATCCACCGGGTTCGCCTTTTACTTATCTTCCTCGAGGACGAGTAAGAGGTAAGCTTGGGGGATTTTGATCACTCCTTATTTTACACTTTTTTACCGCATGTTTGCATGCCATTTAGATCGCCCAAATCATGTTTTTCACGATATATCGACGATATTGCGATGCTTTTCACGATTTGTTGTTTTTGTCGCATTTCAGGTGATTTGGCGCGATTTGGAGTGATCTCGAGATGCGCTTACTCCAGACGGTCACCGACGACCTCCCCGAGGGGTATTTTGCTGTTGGAGAGGAGCGGAAGAACAACGGACGTCGCAGGAGCGACGAGGAGGCCAAAACAAGCAGTTTGGGCATGTTTTGTGTCCCACTCGGCCGAGTGAATGAGTCACTCGGCCGACCAGCGAGACACCGCTTGGCCGACCAGATCAGACACGACTTATACGTGCACTCGGCCGAGCGACGGAGACCACATCGGCCGAGTGACGAGAACCCGTCCGCCTGAGTGGCGCCCAGACGAAGCCCTTCAAAAATCGCCAAGTTACTGTTTTTCGGCTGCCTAAGCTTCAGAAGACCCACTCGGCCGAGTGGATAATCCCGTCCGCCCGAGTACCATGAAGCCACCGGCCGAGTGACGAAAACTCACTCGGCCGAGCCGCCCACGAAGTGAAGACCCCTGAAGATCGATACTTACTGGAAAATTACAGGGTTTTCACTCGGCCGAGCGACTTTTGTCACTCGGCCGAGTGCGACGCGCTGCCTGTAGCGAAAATTGCGGAAAACAGGCTGTGCAGGGGTATTTTGGTCACAGTTTTTGGACGATTTTGGGGGCTATTTAACCCCTGTTTTTACCATAGTTTTGGGAGCCTCTCTCTTAGATTTTTTGCAGTTTTTTGAGATTAGCTTTTTAGTTCTATTCTTGTGATTGGAGAGGAGACAAAATTGGATTTTTGTTGGATTAATTGAAGAACTCCATTGGTTTGCTTTTCTCTTCTCTAAAAATTCTATTTTTTATTGCATATCTCAATATTGTGATGAATTCTATTGCTTATTTCATTGATTATTTTTGTGATCTTGCTATGAATTGTGAGTAGTCGCCACGTCTTGGGGCATGGGGATGAACCCTACAAGCCCTATTTCATAATTGTGATGAATTGTTAGGAATTTTGCTAGAATTGCTACTAGGGATTAGATTGGGATCAATTTACTACGGATGGCTAGGAATTCACATCGATTGGGATTTGCAAGAGATTGGATCCCAATTCGATAGGAAACCCTAGAAATCCGAATTGGGTTGGAATCGAATTTCCGTAGTATCGGTTTGCAAGAGATTGGACCGATACTAGGGTTTCCGGTTCAAATTCCGCGCCAATACCCGTTTGCAAGAGATTGGACGGGTAGGAACTATCCCAAACTAGGTCGTGGACCGAGTTTGCAAGAGATTGGGCTCGGTGCGCGATTGAACGATGATGTTGATCCTAATGCTAGCTTCCCTAGGCTAGGGTTTGCAAGAGATTGGACCCGAGCCTAGGATAGCTATAGACCGGCAACAGCGCGAGAGTGTGAGCTTGGTTCTACATTCAGTTGCAACTAGTTCCTCCAAAATCTTATTCTAGCAATTTTGATATCGATGAACCACATTGACGAAATATGGTGAGTAGCGGGAATTCCCCATTCCCTAGACGTTCTTTAGTTGATTTGAAATTTCCGCACTTTGTCTGACGATTGTGACAGGATCGCCAAAGGCAAATTTCTCTCTTCTTAAATAGCCAGGTTGATCGGAACAAGCACGGTCATTCGTCCTCCCTGTGTTCGATAACCCGCTCGCTGCTACACCGTGCACTTGCGGTAAAACTACAACCGTTCTTTTGGGTTACATCCTGGAGCGATCAATCATCTACATGAACAGCTTCAGGACCAACTTGTGACAGAGTGACTGTGTGAGACAAAACAACTGATTCCTGAGCTGATGCTTCTTCATGAACAAGAGGCTCATGAAACTTAGATGGAAGAACTGGTACAACCACCACTGGGGTCCCTTCAACATGAGCACCTTCTACCATTACATCAGGTACTATAGCCACTTGGACCACATCAGGCAAGACACCCACTCCTATTACAGCAGGCATTTCTGCCATTTCAGACACATTAGGCACATCAGCAGAGTCCTGAGCCAGATCTTTTACAAGAACTTGAGACATATGAGTCTCAGAGGGGACTTCAGCCTCTACCATTACAGATGAATCATTCAAGTGAGGACCGTCTTCCTTTAAGGGGGTTCCCTCTCCAATACTAACATCTTAAGCGCCAACATTGTTACCAGTGTCAACAATGTGACCTTCATCAATCTCAGGATCAACCTGATCAGCAACATTCTCAGCATTCACATGCATATGACCTGAATCCACCTCAACTTCAACATTAGCATCAACATCCTCAGCAGGAATTGTTGTATATGAATCAGAGATTTCTAAAATCTCGATTTCGGTTAATTTTACAAATGACTTCCTACTGTGATAGATAGTAACAATTATCTTCTCATCTTCTGGGACCTCCACACTCATCAATTTGCCGTTTAGCCTGTCCAGTTTGTATGGACCAAGTCTTACCCCAGTGAAATCCATCCCTGATAGATCCAATTTTAGGACAGTCCTTCTAAGATGCCAGAACCAGTCCTGAATAGTAACTGGAGAGGATAGACTTCTTCCTCGTCAGAATCAGAAAACAAGGGTTTCGCTAGAAGGGGAATTTCCAGAATTGGGGAAAAAGGAACTACCCTCCCAATTCGGTGCTACTGGATTGTGCATGCCCTAGGATGACGTTTGTGAGGGAGAGGGAGGAGAATTACCGAAAGATGAGACACGAGCGGACCGAGGAGCCACCCTCTTTCGATTGGCCTGTGGAGGAGAGGAGGGAGATGCAGTTATTTTTGACGATGAAGCCTGACGAGAGGAACGGCAAGTGGACTGAGATGATTTCTTGCCTTGATCGCATGCCATTTGAGAAAGGAAAAGGAGAATTTCCAATATGAGATAAAGAACCCTAGAAGCACACCGAAGCTTTTGAAAGAAATTTGGGAAGAAATGAGCGCCGAGAGAGATAACACCAAGTCTCGGAAAAAACAAACTGAGCTAAGTTTTAAACTGCCCTTCCCACTTATACCAACTCACTACCCCCTTATGTTGCAACATAATGTGCAACATTATGTACAACATAATGTGCAACATTAAATAGACACAGCCCAAGAGCATGTCGCAATTATTCAAATTTGCTAGAGTCCAGGGGTTTAGTGAAGATGTCAGCTAATTGGCTGGAAGTTGCAACATATTCCATGGCTAGAACTTTCTTCTCAACCAGTTCTCTGATGAAATTGATCGGCCCCGGATATACACCCGAAAAACGACTGTAGTTTTATCGCAAGTGCACAGTGTAGTGGCGAGCGGGTATCGAACACAGGGAGGACAATTGATAGTATCCTACTTTGATCACCTAGCTATTGATGGAATAAGAATAGTTTTGATTGTAATGTCACAATCGTTAAAATAGCAAATAGATATCAACATAATAAAGCGTCTAGGGATAGGAAATCCCCACTACGGGCCATCACTTATCCTTGTGAATTATGAATATCAATGTTGTAAAGCTTGAATATAGGTGAACTAGTCGCAACTTAATGTAGAACCAATCTCACGCTCTCTCGCTATTGCCGGTCTATAGCAACCTAGATTAGGGCCCACTCTCGTGCAAACTTGAGCTACAACCTAGGTTATGATAGTTCGTATTCGTCCAATCTCTTGCAAACGAATATTAGTATAGATTTATAATAAAAATCCTAGCTTTGGTCCAATCTCTTGCAAACCATATCTAGAGAATTTCAATTATAAACCTAAGTCGAATGTATAGGCCTTCCCATAAATTGGGATCCAATCTCTTGCAAATCCCAATCGATGGAAATTCTGAGCTACTCGCAATAAATCAATCAAAACCTAATCTTTCTTCAATCCTAGCAACAATTCTATTCATTCATCATAATTCAAAGAACGGGTCCATAGGGTTCATCCCCATGCCCTAGAACGACGAAACTACTGACAAATCATCATGGAAATCTCAGAAATAAAGAATAGGATCATAGCACAATTCATTGTAGAGAAGAGACAATTCATAAAAATTAGAGTTTTAGCAAGAAAGAACAAACCAAAATTGTCGCCTATGATCTCCAGCTGAGATTTTACAAAAGGAATAGCCGTCAAAAAATAATAGAAGTCTCTCCTAAAACTAGGGATAAAACTAGGTTTAAATACAAGCCAAATTCTTCCAAAAAAATCCTGACAGATTTGCCCCTGCGCAGCCCAGAAATCTCAATCTGCGTATCAGTCGAAATGCGTCACTCGGCCGAGTAACCTATGTCACTCGGCCGAGTGACAGACCCAATAAAAGACAGAGAGTCTGGGAATTTTGGGGGTCTGTCTCTCTGACTGACTCGGCCGAGTAGGCTACTTCACTCGGCCGAGTGAGCAATCTTGCTCAGCCGAGTGGGTCTTCTCAGAACTTCCAGTAACTTGGCCGCTGATCGCGCCCCGGTATGCACACGTACCAGGGACAAGCGACTCGTAGTCTTACCGCAAGCGCACGGCGTAGTGGTGAGCGGGTATCGAACTCAGGGAGGAACAATGATAGTGTCTTCATCTAATCACCTAGCTATCGAAATGGTCAAGAATAATTTGGGGTAAAATTGTCACAATCGTTCGTATATCGATGGAAATATCAATGAAATAAAGCGCCTAGGGATAGGGAATCCCCGCTACAAACCGCATCTCATCATTGTGATTCGTAGGTTACATCATTGCTAGACTTGAATTTTAGGTGAACTAGTCGCAACTAAATGTAGAACCAAGCTCACGCTCGCGCACTATTACCGGTCTATAGCGAACCTAGGTTAGGGCCCAATCTCTTGCAAACCCTAAACTAAGCCGCTAGCATTAGGATCGACATCATTGTTCAATCGTATCTCGAGCCCACTCTCGTGCAAACTCGAGCTACGACCTAGGTTGAGATAGTTCCTACCCGTCCAATCTCTTGCAAACGGGTATTGGTATAGAAATACGATTAAAAACTCTAGCCTTGGTCCAATCTCTTGCAAACCAATTCTAGAAAATTCCAATCGTAAATCTAAATCGAATTTCTAGGGCTTCCTATCAATTGGGACCCAATCTCTTGCAAATCCCAATCGATATGAATCCCTAGCCATCCGTAATTTATCAATCTCAAAACCCTAATCAATTCTAGCAAGAATTTCACCAATTCATCACAATTTAGAAATAGGGTTCATAGGGTTCATCCACATGCCCTAAGACGATAAAACTACTCACTAATCATCATGCAATTCATAAGAAATTCAATAGAAAAATCAACACAATTCATTGCAATAGAGAAATTATCAATAAAAATAGACTTTTTGACAAGAAAAGAGACAAACCAATGAGAATCCAATAGCATCCAACAAGAGTCCCCTTTCTAATCTCTCAAAAAGCCTAAATCTAATTAACTAAAAAGCTCTTTAAAAAGGCTGCACAAAGTATCCAAAAATTCTCCTAAACTAGGGCAAAAATTGGGTTTAAATACCCCTCAAAATCACCCCAAAAATCGTGACAAAAATGCCCCTGCGCAGCCCAGAATTCGCAGTTTACGCAGCAGGTGGGGCGGCTTACTCGGCCGAGTGACAATTGTCACTCGGCCGAGTGACAGACCCTGTAAAATTACAGTAAGTTGGGACTTTTCGGGGGTCTGTCTTCGGGAGTGACTCGGCCGAGTGGATTTACTCACTCGGCCGAGGGGCATTTCTTGCTCGGCCGAGTCGGAACCATCAAAAGCATGTACATTTACAGTAAGTCGGCCTCTTTTGAAGTGGATTTTCCCATGCCACTCGGGCGTGGGGATTTCCATGCTCGGCTGAGTGGACTATCGTCACTCGGCAGAGTGCACGCCTATTTCCTTCTGTTGGTGCGTGTCCGGTCTGGTCGGCCGAGTGGTCTTCTTGCTCGGCCGAGTGGGTGGGTCACTCGGCCAAGTGAGATGCTGCAGATGCCCAATCTTCATCTTTTCGCTTCCTCGTCGCTCCTATGACGTTCCTTCTTCTCCCACTTGTCTTCCATCGCCGAATAGCCCTCAAAAGAGCCTTGGGTGACACTCCGGAGTGGGTGCAAATCCTCTTGATCTCAAAATCACTCCGAATCGCTCCATATCCCCTGAAATACGACAAAAACAAGAAATCGTGAAAATCATCGCAATATTGCCGAATAATCGTGAAAAAACGCGATATGAGCGATCAAAGTGGCATGCAAACATGCGGAAAAAGGGTGTAAAATATGGAGCGATCAAAATACCCCAAGCTTACCTCTTACTCGTCCTCGAGGAAGATGAGTAAAAAGCGAGCCCGACGGGCAAAATGATGGAAAAGAGGGAAAAATAAAAAAAATAAAAATAAAATAAAAATAGAATAGAAAGCGAAGAAGGGGGGTGCTAGATCATTTTTCTCAGGACGTGGGTTTTGCTTACTCATATAGCATACATCGAATATAAAACACACGTCAAAGACTTTTATTTCGATATCACAGTATAATTGATGCATTCGAAATAGAAAACCCCAAAATATCAATATAGCATGAAATATGGAATCATTCTAGGATTAACATCGTCTGAAGCATCTAAAGCGGTATGCATAACCATAGATCACACACTTTTCAATTGAATGCTTTCTATAAGGAGTATAAGAGATATCACACGATATGGAATAGTAAGAATAGAAAAGCATGGTTTTCATGAAATGAATGCTAAGTGTCGATTTCTGGATTTCGTGAAACTTTAGCAATCTCACCGAGTATAGAAAATTACTTAGCCTAGGTTGTCATGCACCGTCAAGTAGCCACTCTCTCACACATCATTGGATCCTCTCCCCCAAGCTTATCCATAAGCGTGGTGGCATAAACAAATCAATATGTACATTCCCCATTTCTTTTGAAGCTCCAAAAAAAGTAAAAGTAAAAACAAAAAGAGGGAAGAAAGAGAGAAATAGTATGAGATGGGATCGTTATGAACTTCTTTTCTCTTTTCTCTTCTTTTTCTCAATTTTTCTCTTTTTTTGAATAAACATATATACATAAGCGATCCCAAATCAAAAGAGAGAAGGATATACATGTATATTTGTTTTCTTTTTTTGATTTTGGGGATTTGGAGCATGAAAATTAATAGCGGGGAAAATGCCGATAATAGACTTGCTAGGGGGGATTCACCAATGAATATCAAATAGAGAAATGATGCTCAAGATATGTGGAGAAAGAAATCAATGTATCGCTCGGTTTACTCTATAGGACGTGCATGACAACTTTCAGCAGAGTAATATAATCTACTCAGTTTAATCTCAAAATGTAAACTAGTCCAGATATATCGTCCTAGCAAACGTTCAATCGACCTGAAAGTGAAGCGTACAATTCATGCAATAAGAAGTGACATGAGAGAGGAAAGCAATACTCCAAATATAAGCAATCAATGCGTGAAGCTTAGTGTGTTTTCTATGAAAAGCATACATATGAATCATCAGACATCAGCTAATAACAGAATTTCATCCATATTCATACGTGAAAAGAGTGGGTTACTGTTTCAAAATGCAAAGCAGGACATAGCATATGATATCTGAAACAAAAGCTATGACGTGACAAAATAGCATGCATATGTAGATAATCTAACACCACGTCATCATCATCACAGAAAAATCATCTCTAGCAAAAGATGAAAGAAAACAAGGATAAAAGAAAATAGAACTATATACAATGCAGCACACAAAGAAAATAAGAAAACGTGATGCATGATAAAAAATGAAAAAAGTGGTGGAAATAAGTGCAAAAGTGGAAAGAAAATGTGAGAAATCAAAAATAAAGGGTGGCAAAAATGAAAAAATGTGAGAACTCACTCCCCCAAGCTGAAGTGCACAGTGTCCTCAATGTGCAAAGTGTGGCACACTGAGAGACGTGAAATGGGTGGGGTGGGTGAGGATGCATGCATGATGAAAAAGAAAGAAAAAGAAAAAGAAAATAAGATATGAATGAATGTGATGCATGCAAAGATCAGGATGGTGCAGATATAAGTGTCCCCGAAAAGTCTCTCCATCACTCCCAAAAAGATATAAAAAGATATGATCAGGAAGGCACCAAAGTAATATGTGGAGGAGGGGGGGGCAAAAAATCAATCAACAGGCCTAGGAACAAACGGGCAGCAAAACGACAAAAAATATCAGAGGCATCAAGAGTGTGCCTAAGCTGGTGGTGGCGCTGCACCAGCACCGTCCTGTGGAGGGGGTGGTGGTGGAGGTGGTGGGCGTGGTGGCTGCTGGGAGGGTGTGGGTGGTGGAGGCAGATGCGCCAGAATCTGATTCAGGCAACCCTGAATACTGGGAAGGAAGGCGACGTGGGTTTGCACGGAACTGACCGTGGCGGAGAGAGCCCTAAAGTCTCCTCGAAGTCCACTAACAGCCCCCTCAAGAGCACGAATTCTTTGAAGTAGAGTGGCAGGGGGTGGTGGAGCCGAGGGACGCACAGGTCTAACAGGTGAGGTATGGGGCTGTCTCGGGCGGGCAGTGTATAGGATGGGGCCAGTTGGGTAGTGTGGAAGGGGTGCTATGCTCACTAAGGGATGCCCAGCCTCGGTGTGAGGCTGCGACGTAGGCTGGGTCGGAGCAGCAGTAGCAGCAGCAGCAGAGGTGGAAGGCAAAATGGGTGACGAGGCAGCAGTAGAGGTCAGTGACGCAGAAGTGGGGATAGAAGTCACGACACTCTCGGTGAAGACAGCGACGGTGGGTTCAGAAGGGCCAACGGCCGGGGTGGCCGTGGACAAAAGTGAAGTCAGAACCGCCACTGTGGCGGTAAAGGAGGTCTCGTCACTCTCTAAAATGGTGGTGGATGCTCGGGGCTAAGATAGGTGATAGGCTCGACGGACATAGGCTCGGTGGTGGTGGTGGTGGTGATGGTGGACTCAGCTAAGGTGCTCCCGACGCTGACAGAAGTGTGGACAGAAGTGTCGGGAGGTGCAGACAGTGCAGGTGCAGGCTGAGGAATCACGGGGTCAACAGGTGGTGCAGGGGGTGCCTGCTCAGTATCCTCAGCCTCAAGCACGTAGGCAGCGGGGATAAGGAGATCCATCGCTGGAATCCAGTCCCCGTGGGCCGGTCCAATGTGTGTCCGAGCGAGGCTCAGAAGAACCATGTAGTCAGCACTAAAGGGACCGTGCAACCACACCCAGTGCCTGCGACCGTGGGGACGAAGCATCTTCATCCGGGCCATAACATCTATCGAAAGTGAAGTGGGGCCCGAAGCTCGACGCAAGTCGTCAGGTAGGTCCACGCCGTCCATAAGGGCTAGAAGTGTGATCAGACCGCCGCAACAAATTGGTGAGCGAGCGCTCGTCGAAATGATGATGCGGTCCAGGAACCAACTAGTGATGTCGATCTCGACGACGGGGACCAGGTCGTCGCTACCCCTATCCAGAACCCTAGGGCGAGTCATCGCGTAGAGCATGTAGAGCTCAGGCGTAGACATGGTCCCGGGCTCGTACCTCGCTAAGAAAGTAGTCGCCATGAGGCGCTGTGCAATGCGGAGGCAGGGGTGTAGGATGGCTGAGGCCTTGGCCCTACTAGGGTCAAAGGCAAGTGGGGATCCCATGATCCGTGTCCAGAAGGTGGAGGTGTCAAACGACGGGGGTGGGATGTGCGTGGGAGCGTAGACACGGTCAGGGACAGGTACATCGGGCCACTGGAAGAATGCTCTGAGCATGTCAAGAGTGATCTCACACTCTCGCTCCATCAGACAGAACGAGCATCCTCCAGGGGTCCGATCAATAGAGCTCAGGACCTCTAGTGTCGGACGGATATAAGTATCCACCGACATCGACAAAAAATCACTCCATCCCACGTTGTCGTACAACGTGAGAAGCCCCTCGAGTACCCCTAGGTGGTCATGGTCAGCTAAGTGTGCGAACCTAGAGGGTACTATCGAGCGATGGCAGATACGCTCGAACCTGGCGCGGTGTGCGTCATTTCGAAACGTGATCCCCATCGGCCCGACGGTGGGAGCGGGTAGAGGGATAGGATCAGTATGGATTGGCTGTGTAGGTGGTGGTGGCGGTGGCGGGCTAGGTGGAGGGGATTCCTCCCTAGCATGAGAGGGATCGGCATCATCGGTCCACCTCCGCTTGGGAGCGGATCCCCGTGTACGCGGCCTAGTGCGCGACGGCATGTGTGTCGCTAGACGTGTCCCAACCCAATAAATAATGCGGCGTGCTAAGTGATGGAACGAGTGTACCTGAACATGTCACGAGAGTAATAAGTAGTGCGTGCGAAGAGACGCCTCCGCCGCGAAGCTCAATGCACGTCCAAAAGCTCCCCAAAGCTCCACCAAGCTAGCTTGCAAATCAAACAATCGAATCAGCGGATAATATTCAATATGTATGGGGGAGATAGGGGATAATAGATAGATATGAAAGTTAATTTGAAAACGGGGTTCACGAGCGTACAAATCAAGAGAAAACAGGGAGAAACGGGGGTTTTGGGGCGAAAATTGGGTGAACGGAGGCGGTGGAGGCCGGCACTGGTGAGGGGGGTGGCGGCCGATCGTTGGCGAGGCGCGAGTAGGTGATCGCCGGTGAAGGGGGGCCGAATCGGGTGCTGGATGCGAAGTAGCGGCCGAGGGAGCATAAGAGGCTGCGTGCTCGGGCGCGATTTGGGAATTTTTTGGTGTTTAGAAATTCGCGCCTGCCACTTCACTTATATAGAAATTGTTACGACTCGGCCGAGTGGAAATGTCACTCGGTCGAGTGCGTAAATGGAAAAAAATTTCGAAAATCTCCTTGCCACTTACGACTCGACCGAGTGGCTTTGGTTCACTCGGCCGAAGGGAGAAACTCCACTCGGCCGAGTGGCTCTGCCACTCAGCAATTTTTAGAGCTAGGAGGGTATCTGTTTCACTCGGCCGAGTGACTAGTTACTCGCCCGAGTGGCAATTAAAACTAAAATTTATAGAAATTAATAGAGAGTTGGTTTGCAGAAACTTTCTTGATTGGTGCTCCACTCGGCTGAGTGGAGTCATTGCTCAGCCGAGTGGCATATGTTACTCGGCCGAGTGACATGCTGTTTTCTGCATCGGCTCTACGTTTTCGCTCTGGTTTTTGTTTTTCTTCCTCCAGTCTGTTTCTTCCTCCTCCTAAGGCCTGAACGCGTTCCTGGAGCGCTCTTCCTTGCCTCAATCATCCTCCATATGATTGGTCTCCCTTTCTCCTTCTCATGTCATGAAAATTAAGACCCGTTGTCACGATTTTCATGGACATAAAACTCTAAAAACTAACAAAAGGCTAAACCAAAAATGAAAATCAAATAAAAACAACGCAAAATCCGTCGGGTTGCCTCCCGACAAGCGCTCGTTTAAGGTCGTGAACTCGACCCCTTAAGATATTCGTTTAGCTCGTGATATTGGGTGCATACGAGATGCACCCGTCAAACTTGCCGGGAAGGCCGCTCGGATTTGGGTCGTGATGATCATCGGTCTTCCTCGACACCTCCTCATCGTGGGCAATGTTGGGGGATAAGTCCTCCAAGCTAGAGCTTGTTCCTATATTCTTCTTGGCCGGTGACACTGATCTTCTTTTCGGTGGAGCTTTCTTCGGATTCTTGGCCTTTGAGAGCTTGCAAATCTCTCGTATTCTTGCGACATCAGCGTCTCCTTCATCACCATCCGTGGAGCTATCTGGAGGGTCCTCCAATTTCTCTTCTTCACCCGAAGCTTGGCCTTCTTCGAAGCCATCGTCATGGAGAGCACCAATAGAGTGGGGGATTGCTTCTTCAATCACTTCATCGAGAAGATCCACATAATCTAACTCCTCATGATATGGCATATGTTGCATGGCCTTGGGTATGTGAAGCTCGACTTCTATGTTCCCGACATTCAAGGATAAAGTTCCTTCACGCACATCGAAGATAACACCGGCGGTTGTGAGGAACGGGCATCCAAGTATGAGCGAAGTGTCGCCCTCTTCCTTGATGTCCATTATGACAAAATCACAAGGCAAGCATATACCTCCCGGCACTTGGAGTGGAATATTCTCTGCGATCCCTACCAGCCTAGTAATCTGACCGTCTGCAAGTTGAATCCTCATGTCAGTCGGCTTCAAGTCGGTGCCCGTGTTCAATCTCCGAAACATACTAAGGGGCATAAGGCTCACACTAGCGCCCAAGTCAACTAGAGCTTTTTGCAAAGGGACGCCTCCTAGTGTGCAAGGGATGCGGAAACTCCCGGGATCCTTCAATTTCGCTGGCTCCTTCTCCTTCTGGGTAAACCAAGTTCCTTGCTCCACAAGCATGATTTTTTCCTTCCTTTTCTTTCCCGAAATCAAGTCCTTCAAGAACTTCGCGTAAGACGGGATCTCAACAATTGCATCTAAGAAAGGAATATTGAGGCTTACTCCCCTCAAGTATTCAAGGAACTTGGCGAGCCTTTTCTCCATCTTGGCTCTAGCTAACCGTTGTGGAAACGGCACCGGTGGCATGTAGCGGCGCTCATCAAGTGGCTCCACCACTTTAGAATTTCCTTCTCCAATCGGCTCCTTTTGGCTCTCCTCCTCAATCACCGTCTCTTTTTCTTCCAAAATTTCCACCACGGGTTGCTTGCTTTGGGTCATAGCGGGAGTGGTATCCTTCCCGCCCCTTGTTGTAACCGCAACCACCACATTGATGTGTCCGGTGTTGCTCTGTGGATTGGGCTCGGGTTGAGCCGGTAATTGTTGGGCGTTCTTGTTGAGCAACGCAAGTTGCTCCGCAAGTTGAGCGACGACGGTACTTAGTGACTCTTGCCCCACCGTCAACTTAGCATTTATCTTTCTCTACTCCACCATAAATTCCTCCACCCTAGCTTTGTAGTCCGATCGTGGTTGAGCTTGAGGTGGGTTGGGAGCTCTCCAACCTTGGTTGTACCCGGGGGGTCTATATGGTCCCATTTGTTGCCTCGGCGGGTAATTTTGTTGCGGTAGCCCCCTCGGTTGATATTGAGGTTGTGGTGGTGGAGGGAAAGCTTGAGGAATTTGTTGTGGCGGGGGGTTCAAAGAACCATCATTGTTTGCATATGAAAAGCCCGGATGGTTTCTAGCGGCCGGGTTGGCCCAATATCCGGAGTTCCCCGCGACATATTGTACTTGCTCCAAGTCTCCTTCTCCATTGTCCCCTCCTACATACATGGCTTGGGATTGGTCTTGCCAATCACTCATATTGCTTATCGGCGTAGATGTAGAGGGTGCTTCATGGGGCTCGGTGATATATTTCTCCAATCTCTCCACCACCTTGTGGAGAGAGTCAAATTTGGTTGAAAGCTCCGCTACGGCCTTGGCGTCATAGATGCTAGTGGGCTTCAAAGAGGATGAGGAATGTCCTCGCTCGTCTCCTCATTGTTGGTTATTAGAGGCCATCTCCTCTAACAAGGCCGTAGCTTCATCCGGGGTCTTTGATAGTATGGCTCCATTGGCGGTTGCGTCAATAATTTGCTTCGTGCCCGGTTGGAGTCCATTGTAGAAACTGTGAACAAGCTCCCAATCTTCTATACTATGATGGGGGCATTGGTGTTGTAAGTCCTTGAAGCGCTCCCATGTTTCATAGAGGGTCTCTTGCGGTCCTTGCTTAAAGGACATGAGAGCACTCCGTATCTTCACCGTCTTGGAAGGAGGGTAAAATTTGTCAACGAAGGCGCTCGCCAACTCATCCCAAGTGGTAAATGTACCTTCCGCTTGTGTCCTCAACCAATATAAAGCTTTATCCTTGAGTGTGAAGGGGAAGAGTCGCAATGGGATTGCATCAACGGAAACGCCCGGCATTTGGAAAGTGGCGCACTTGGACAAGAAAAGTTGGATGTGGTAATGCGGATTCTCATGGGCATTTCCATGAAACGGGTCTTGTTGCATCAATACCACCAATCCTGTCTTTAGCTCAAAATTCTTGTCCGTCGCTAGTTCCGGCATGGCGATGGATGATGTGGTGGAAGAAGTCTTAGGCCGAAGCCTATCTCTAATGGATATGCTCCTCGCCATTCGTGCGGCTAGCTCCTCCGGTGTCTCCACACGGTTCCTACATCCGTCCTCCGTAGCCTGCCTTCTCTCGGCTCTGATCCTCCTCACGTTACGCTCGATCTCCGGATCAAATAATATTTCTTCAGGGTTCGCCGTAGATCTCGTGTACATGCAAGGGAAAGCAGAGTTTCAAAGGAAATGTTAGCACGAATGAGGAGTAAAAAGATAAAAGTAATAAAGGAAAAAGAAAACACTAAGTAAAGATAATAAAACACTGTCGCCTCCCCGGCAACGGCGCCAAAAACTTGATCGCGCCCCGGTATGCACACGCACCCGGGACAAGCGACTCGTAGTCTTACCGCAAGCGCATGGCGTAGTGGCGAGCGGGTATCGAACTCAGGGAGGAACAATGACAGTGTCTTCGTCTAATCACCTAGCTATCGAAATGGTCAAGAATAATTTGGGGTAAAATTGTCACAATCGTTCGTATATCGATGGAAATATCAATGAAATAAAGCGCCTATGGATAGGGAATCCCCGCTACGAATCGCATCACATCATTGTGATTCGTAGGTTACATCGTTGCTAGACTTGAATTTTAGGTGAACTAATCGCAACTAAATGTAGAACCAAGCTCACGCTCTCGCGCTATTGCCGGTCTATAACATACCTAGGTTAGGGCCCAATCTCTTGCAAACCCTAAACTAAGCCGCTAGCATTAGGATCGACATCATCGTTCAATCGTATCTCGAGTCCACTCTCGTGCAAACTCGAGCTACGACCTAGGTTGAGATAGTTCCTACCCGTCCAATCTCTTGCAAACAGGTATTGGTATAGAAATACGATTAAAAACTCTAGCCTTGGTCCAATCTCTTGCAAACCAATTCTAGAAAATTCCAATCGTAAATCTAAATTGAATTTCTAGGGCTTCCTATCAATTGGGACCCAATCTCTTGCAAATCCCAATCGATATGATTCCCTAGCCATCCGTAATTTATCAATCCCAACCTAACTCTAATCAATTCTAGCAAGAATTTCACCAATTCATCACAATTCAGAAATAGGGTTCATAGGGTTCATCCCCATGCCCTAAGACGATAAAACTACTCACTAATCATCATGCAATTCATAAGAAATTCAATAGAAAAATCAACACAATTCATTGCAATAAAGAAATTATCAATAAAAATAGACTTTTTGACAAGAAAAGAGACAAACCAATGAGAATCCAATAGCATCCAATAAGAGTCCCCTTTCTAATCTCTCAAAAAGCCTAAATCTAATTAACTAAAAAGCTCTCTAAAAAGGCTGCAAAAAGTATCCAAAAATTCTCCTAAACTAGGGCAAAAACTGGGTTTAAATACCCCTCAAAATCGCCCAAAACATCGTGACAAAAATGCCCCTGCGCAGCCCAGAAATCGCAGTTTACGCAGCAGGCGGGGCGGCTCACTCGGCCGAGTGACAATTGTCACTCGGTCGAGTGACAGACCCTGTAAAATTACAATAAGTTGGGACTTTTCAGGGGTCTGTCTTCGGGAGTGACTCGGCCGAGTGGATTTACTCACTCGGCCGAGGGGCATTTCTTGCTCGGCCGAGTCGGAACCATCAAAAGCCTGTACATTTATAGTAAGTCGGCCTCTTTTGAAGTGGATTTTCCCATGCCACTCGGGAGAGGGGATTTCCATGCTCGGCCGAGTGGACTATCGTCACTCGGCCGAGTGCATGCCTATTTCCTTCTGTTGGTGCGTGTCCGGTCTGGTCGGCCGAGTGGTCTTCTTGCTCGGCCGAGTGGGTGGGTCACTCGGTCGAGTGAGATGCTGCAGATGCCCAATCTTCATCTTTTCACTTCCTCGTCGCTCCTACGACGTTCATTCTTCTCCCACTTGTCTTCCATCGCCGAATAGCCCTCAAAAGAGCCTTGGGTGATACTCCGGAGTGGGTGCAAATCCTCTTGATCTCAAAATCAGTCCGAATCGCTCCATATCCCCTGAAATACGACAAAAACAAGAAATCGTGAAAAGCATCGCAATATTGCCGAATAATCGTGAAAAACGTGATATGAGCGATCAAAGTGGCATTCAAACATGCGGAAAAAAGGTGTAAAATATGGAGTGATCAGCCGCTTCTCGGGAGAAAATCCCTGCAGTACTCGGGCGAGTGAGATTCCTCACTCGGCCGAGTGGACTTCCTTGCTCGGCCGAGTAATCTCACTCGCCCGAGTGGACTTCCTTGCTCGGCCGAGTAAACATCTGAAATTTAGCAGTGCATATCCGTTTCACTCGGCCGAATACAGCTCTTCACTCGGTCGAGTGAAACATCTACTCGCCCGAGTGAGTTGTATCGGGGGTCTTTTCTTCTCCTCCTCGCCTCCTCGCCAATTCTATCGAATTCCTTCCCCTTCCGCTCATCACCTAGCGCTGATAACTCCTCAAAGTGGCTGTGGGTGACACTCCGATGTGCGTGAAAATCCTTTGATCTCATTTTCGTTCCAAATCACTCTATATCTCCTGAAATACGACAAAAACAAGAAATAGTGAAAAGCAACGCGATATCGTCGAATAATCATGGAAAACGCAATATGGGCGATCGAAATGACATGAAAACATGCAGAAAAAAGGTGTAAAATAAGGATCGATCAGAAATGATGTCGGATGTCTATATGCTTGGTTCTGGAATGTTGGACAAGATTCTTGGATATATTGATGGCACTCTGGTTGTCACATAAAATAGTCAAGACACTCTGATCCACCCCCATAATCTGTCAGCATCTGTTTCATCCATAGAAGTTGTGTACAACAACTCCTTGCAGCAATGTATTTGGCCTCAACAGTGGATAGATAGATAGAGTTCTGCTTCTTGTTGTACTAAGAGACGAGATTATTTCCCACGTAGAAGCATCCACCTATTGTACTTTTTATGTCATCTGCATTTCCTGCCCAATCAGCATCACTGTAACATGAGAGTAAGGTATTAGTGTCCTTAGTATACCATATACCATATTCGGCTGTCCCACTGACATATCTTATTATTCTTTTAACTGCAGTAATATGAGACTCTTTAGGACAAGCTTGATAATGTGTACATACCCCCAAACTGAAACTGATATCTGTCCTGCTAGCTCTTAGATATAGCAAACTCCCTATCATACTTCTATATAATGTGACTTCCACCGATTTCCCACCATCATCCTTGGAGAGCTTTTCACTCGTGGACATAGGAGTGCGAACTTGTCGAGCATTTTCCTGGCCAACCCTCTTAACAAGATTTTTGGCATATTTACTTTGAGAGATGAACAAACCATCACTAGATTGGTTTACCTGAAGTCCAAGGAACATGTTCAATTCACCAACCATGCTCATCTCGAACTCCTTCTGCATGAGGGCAATAAATTCACGCACCAGCTGTTGTGAAGTGGAGTCGAATACTATATCATCCATGTAGATCTGAGCTACAATAACAACAGACCTGGTACTTTGAAAAATTAATGTCTTGTCGGCTCCCCCCTCGTTCATACCCTTTTTGGAGAAGATACTTAGTCAACCTCTCGTACCAAGCCCTTAGCGCTTGCTTCAATCCATAGAGGGCCTTCTTTAGCTGGTAGATATGATTTGGAAGAAAATGATCTTCAAACCCTTTCGGTTGTTTGACATACACTTCTTTATTCAATATCCCATTCAGGAAAGCGATCTTCACATCCATCTGATGGAGCTTGAAGTTGAAACTGTAGGCAACTGCCAGAAGAAGTCTGATTGATTCCAGCCGAGCTACAGGTGCAAATGTCTCATCAAAATCAATGCCCTCAACCTAAATGTAACCTTGAGCCACCAAACGAGCCTTACAAGTGACGTTGCCTTTCTCATCTGTTTAATTCTTAAATATCTATTTTGTCCCAATGACATTTATCCCCTTAGGTCTCTCAACCAGACACCAGACATCATTACGCTGAAATTGATTCAGCTCTTCTTGCATAGCTATCACCCAGAACTCATCAAGAAGCGCTTCCTTCACATTTTTAGGTTCAACAACTGAGAGGAAGCAGACGTACCCGACAAGATCACGGTAGTTGACTTGGCTTGTACCTCTTGTACGGAGACCGTCTGGAACATCACCAATAACCAGCTCAAGTGGATGGTTCCTCATGACTCTAGTTATTTCTCTAGGGGCATGAGCATCCCTTGCCTCAGACAGCAGTTCCTCTACAGATGTTGAACCCTGTGTTACAACATTTTTTTCAACATTACCTTGTATTGTATCCCATGTTGCAACATTTTGTACAACCCGATCTTTCTCATCTGCGCCTTCTTCCTGAGGGTTTGTCCCTTCACTTATGGCAGCTTCTCCCTGATCAAAATCGTCTACAACAACATTAATTGACTCCATCATGACATTGGTGCGATGGTTTAACACCCTGAAGGCACGGCTTGTTGTGGAATATCCAAGAAATATCCCTTTGTCGCTCTTTGCATCAAACTTTCCCCTCGGAGTGTAGTCTTGCAGAATATAACATTTGCTTCCGAAGATATGAAAGTAAAATACATCAGGTTTTCTTCCTTTCCAGATCTCATAGGGCGTTTTCTCAATTCTAGGTCGGAGATAAACTCTATTTATAGTGTAGCATGTAGTGTTGACAGCTTCAGCCCACCATCTGGTACTGACCTCCCTGGCATTCAGCATCACTCGTGCCATTTCTTGTAAGGTATGGTTTTTCCTTTCAATCACTCCATTCTATTGAGGGGTCTTAGGGGCTGAAAATTCATGCGCAATCCCTTGAGCTTCACAAAAGTCAGAAAATGAATGATTCTCATACTCCTTGCCGTGGTCACTTCGAATCCTGACAATCTTCCCAATGATATCTCCTTTCTCAATCTGAAGACGAGTGCATAGTTTCTTGAAGGCTTCAAATGTGTCTGATATTTCCTTAAGAAAATCTACCCAGATGAACCTTGAAAAATCGTCAACACAAACATAGATGTATTTCTTACCTACCATGCTAGCTTTTATCGTAGGTCCGATCAGATCCATATGTAACAGCTCCAAGTTCTTGGACGTAATAATCATCTGAAGTTACATGTGGCTAGTCTTCTTTTGGTTTCCTAGTTGACAAGGACTACACACCCCCTCTCTCTTCTTGTTTACTGTCGGTATCCCACAAACAGCTCCCACTTTAGATATCTTCATCAAGGTCTTGAAGTTGATATGACCTAGCTTTTGATGCCACTGCTCAGAAACATCAACATTAACATTGAGACACTTGTTAGTATCTTGTAGTAAATAGCAGTTGTCAGCAGATCTTTTCCCCGTAAGAATGCATGCTCCGTCTTCATTGAAAACTAAGCACTCATTTTTAGTAAACTGAACAAAAAGGCCATGATCACACAGTTGGCTTATGCTTATAAGATTTGCCTTCAAGTCTTCCACATGCATAACATCTTTTAGATTATGAGATTCCGTCATCTTTAGGTTTCCCTTTCCAATGACCTTGCTCCTTTGACCATCACCAAAAGTTACATGACATTTGTTGCCAGTTACATACTCGGTAAGGAGACCTCGATTACCAATCATATGCCAGGAGCATCTACTGTCAAAGTACCACATGTTTTTGAAAAAAGCAATCAAAGAAGTGTAAGCCACCATGATGTACAATTCATATTTCCTTACACACTTATTCGTCATCCTTTTGCCGGGATGTCTAGCATTTCTTCCTTCATGCTGATGATTCATGCGGCTGAAACAATTCATGTTCGTGTGCCCTACAAGCTTGCAGTAGTCACACACGGGACGCCCAGATGTAGTACTTTTCTTCTGCTTCAACTTCTGTTCAGCTTGCTTGAAATGTCCCATCTTTTCCAGTTCTTTTGTCATGAGAACATGTCATTACTTGGGGACATGAATATAGCCTGCTCTGTTGTACCCTACACTAGTGTGATCTCCCGAGATTTTCCCCATGTTCAGAATGTCATCGAGCTTTGTCTTCCCGGAGTTCCACTTATTAAGGGTGTTTTTTTCCTTCTCAACTCTTAGGAGAGTTTTACTGAGTTTTCTCTTAAGATTCCTGAGATTGAGCTCGGTCTTCAACAGTTTAGCCCTAGCATCATCCTTTTCACTTTTCAATTTGACATTTTCTTCCTTTTAGATTTTGTTGACCTCACAAATCTTCATCCACTTGTTAAACATGGTTTGATAAGCTGACCGAATGTCTTCTTCACCAACCTCCTAATCACTACCTGCTTCAGAATCAGATTCATTACCGGATGTTATACTAGATGTTGTAACATCCTTTCTGACATTTCCAAGTTTGTTCCCCAATGTTGTACTTGATGTTGCAATATTAGGTCCAACATAGCTATGGGTGTCACAATCAGATTGATCATTCAGGATAGCTACAAAGGCAACATAGTTGCTGGTGATGTCCTCATCTCCAGCACTTCCTTCGGAGTCCTCATCACTCCATGTACTGGCTAATGATTTTTCTTTCTGCTTCTTGAGGGTATTTGGACATTCAGCTTGTATGTGACCAAAACTCGCACACTCCATGCACTGTATTTCTTTGCCTTTGTTCTTCGGTTCATACTTCTATGCGAGAAGACTGATAGCCTTTCCTGCAGTGGGGAGATTCAATCGTGTTTTCTTGTTGGCAGATCTGAAATTCTGGCCCTTGTTGCTGATATTTCTCATCATTCTGCGGAAGTTCTTGGTCAACAATGCAATGTCATCATCAAGTTCCGATTCATTCTCTAATTTTGGTGTTTCACTAACTTCTACCTTTAGAGCCACCCCTTTATCCCTTTTGTTCTGCTTCAGATTCATTTCGTAGGTCTGAAGAGACCCCATGAGTTCATGCAATCTCATAGTAGATGTGTTCCTCATTTCTTCAATGACTGCAATCTTTGCAGAGAACTTGTCAGGTAGGGATCTCAGAGTTTTCTCAACCAACTTCTTTTGAGAGTACTTCTTCCCCAATTGGAAAGCCTGATTTGTTCTATCACGTAGTCTTCTATTGAACTCAGCTACAGTCTCATCATCATTCATCCTGAGATTTTCAAATTGGGATGCACGCATTTGGAGTTTAGAGGCTTTTACCGTACTAGTCCCTTCATGAACATTCTGAAGGATATCCCACGCTTCTTTGGCATACTCACATGTGGAGATTAACTTGAACTGCTCTTCATCCGCAGCTGTAAAGATTGCATTCACGGCCTTTGAGTTTTCCGGAGCCGCTCGATCTTCTTCGGGACTCCAATCTTTAACAGGTTTGAGGTGTTCCTTTCCTTCTTTGTCAACTTGGACTGGAGGAGTCCATCCTTCTATTGTGGCCACCCAAGCCTTCTTATCGAGAGGCTTAATGAACGCATGCATCTGAGACTTCCAGTATGTGTAGTTTGTATCGGTGAGCAGCGGAGGACGTGTCACGGATGCACCTTCCTTCGTATTCATGGTTAGCGTACTAAAAACACAGGATCACACCCACTTTGACAAAACAAAGTAGCACAGATGACCTACTCTGATACCAATTGAAATTCAGTACGTATGCACAACCAAATAAACACAATGATAAAACATAGAAACCAAGGTGACACAAGGAACTTGGTAACACAGTTCGGTGCACACACCTACATCTACGGGGCCTCGCCCAGAAAATCAAATTAATCCACTAAATATTAATGATTACAATCACCAATACCACATTTTATTAGGAGGAACAACATCCTCCTCAATACAAACTGTGTTGGGTGATCTCTTGTCACGCCCCGCTTCCCAAAACAGCGGAGGCGAAGCGTGACTAGGCCCGCTTAGGCCAGAGCTAAGGAGCCCTAACCCAATAAGCGTCTGTGTGGTACCAAGACAAAGGTACAGGTCCCTGCATGTTAGTACAGAACAATAAAAGTGCAAGAAAAGAAAGAACAATTCATTTTTATTCCAACATATCCAAAGTACCAAGTCTCAACGCCCGAAGAGCTACAACAGCAGGAAAGTAAATCTAATGGTGCAAGCACCCAACCTAGGAAAGGAAACAAAAGGTGCTATGCACCCAACTAAAGTAAATTGATAACTCTGGAAACTGTGACGGGAGGTCTCTAGCTCTGGTCCTCCTCAGGGTCGTACTCAGGGTCGACGCCCTCTAGCTCCACGTCAGCTGGCAGGTCAGTCTCCTCAACGTACTCTGGCTCGATCCCTGACGTACAACACCAAAAGAAGGAACTGTACGTCAGGTAAGGTCTACAAGCAAAGGTTAGACCAAACTACAAGTGCACCAATTACTTAACAACGTTTTACTGGTTGATTAACATGCTGAGGTTTTAACAACATAAGTACACGCAACAGGAAAGTGAACACGACAAGTAGTGGTCGTAGCGAGTGCTACCGACCACGGGACTAGCCTACAGGTGTTAAGACAAGACAGAACATGGAAAGCCAGACAGGACAAGATAAGACACGAAAAAGGGTTCACGCCTGTTTGGTTCGAGGGGGATCAGACCCTCTTGCCGCTTGCACGCTCAACCCTACCCCAAAACCCCAAGAATCGTGACAGGACAAGGGATCACTTGCTCTAGCTTGACAAGTGTCCTATTGCTCTCTGAGCTGTGTATCAATACATGGGATCACCTGCTCTAGCTTGACAGGTGCCCAATTGCCCATCGGGCTGTGAACTAGTACAAGGGATCACTCGCTCTGGCTTGGTGAGTGCCCTATTGCCCAACAGGCTGTGCAGACGGAACGGGACAAGACACGACAAAACAGGAGGGGTTGTACTAGGGTGTCCACAACTCACACACACGCATGTCAATCCTATGATGTCAAAATTGTTGTTGTTGGACTCAGATTTCGTTGTCAAATCTGAGCCATCAGGGCGTCCCAGACGCTATCATTTCACGTCCGGTTCTCATGGTTCAAAATGTCTAATCTAGCAAGACTAAGGCCTAAGCATGTCCAAGAACACAAGAGGTACACTTGCCTGTGGTGGCGAGTGCGTCGTCTCCCTCGTACGTCTCGTCCAAACGTCTCGTCGGCGGAAGAGCGTCTGAAAATCGTGACACGGCGACGGTGTCAGATCACGATTCAATAATTACTATTAAGGTTTGTGTGTAGGTTATCGGGACTATCCTATTCATAAAAATCACATTTTTAATGCATTTAACCTAACCGATGATCTATCCTATGTGCACATGCATAAAGTCCATTCGTCGATTTCTACGGGTTGCACAACGTTTTAAAGAGGAGCGGAAAAGTAAATTTAATTCGTTTATGTTGCTGATTTTAATTAGGGTTTGATCATTTACGGTGGGGGTTTCTACGAATTTAGGGAACCAACCTGATTTGACGATTGCACGAAGATCCGGCGTCAGATCTGGAAAAGGTGGAAGCTTTGCGTCGTCCGGAAGTTCCTAGGCCGCGGGTAGCGCAGCGAGGAACGTTGATCGTTGGTGGTGTCGTCGGCCTCCGTAGGTGGTGGAGAGGATCTCAGCGTCTCCCGGGGTCGTCGTCGCTAGATTTGGGGTTGGATCGCCACGTGAAAAGACGGCGGCCGGAGCTTGGCCGCAGATCTCAGATCTGAGGGGAGATGAGGTGATCGGCTGTTTGTGGGGAAATATAGGAAGGAGAAGAAGAAACGGGGGAAGAAGTGAGAAAGAAGGAAGATGAAGGAGAAGAACCTTGGAGGAGATGGAGGGCGCAAAGGAGGAGGAAGGAGAGGTAGGGAAAGAGAAAGAGATGGGTTGGGGAAGAAGATGGCTCAAAATAATGAGGAGAAAAGAAAGAAGGCTGCGCATTTAAATAAGAAAATGAAACGGCGGCTAGGTCAAAACTAGGGTTTCGGGGGTCAGTTAGTCGGTCTGAGAAGGGTGGTTGACCGACTAGTTTGAGAACTAGTCGGTCGGTCGTCTAACTGTGACCGACTAAAAGGCAAACAGAGAACAGTGTCAGTACAGGGTTGATAAATCTAGTCGGTCTGTGAAGGCTCGTCGACCGACTAGTTTGCAACATAGTCGGTCGGCCAGTGTTCATTGACCGACTAAAGGATAAAAGTGGTCGACAAGAAGTTTTGAAAATTAGTCGGTCTGAGAAGAAAGCCTAACCGACTTGTTCGTCAACTAGTCGGTCGGTATTCGTTCTTAGACCGACTAATGGTAAACAGTAATTAGTGGGAAAAACCTGACGGAGACTAGTCGGTCCATGAAGAGTTTCTGACCGACTAGATTGACATCTAGTCGGTCGGTCCTTGTTCTTGAACCGACTAAAGTGCACAACAAGTCTCAAAATGAAGCGTGAAGCTTCGGGATGGGTTCTAGGGACTCCTAGGATGGGTCTGGCTCAAGACAAGAGCGTCATGAAGCACGCTCAGCTCCAGATAGGGGTAAAAGATACGGAAAAGATAGAGAGAAGGCAAACAATCACATATATATATAAATAAATATCATCATACAGAAACCAGCCATTACATCCTACCCACCTTAAGAAAATTCCGCCCTCGGAATTCTATCAGAATAGGTGAGGGTAACGCTCTCTCATCTCATCCTCTCTCTCCCAAGTGGACTCTCCAGGTGATCCGTGACGCCACATCACTCTCACCAGGTCGACTACCTTGTTCCTCAACTGCTTCTGTCGACGGTCCAAAATCTGCACAGGCTACTGGTCATATGTCAGGTCCGGTCGGACCGTGATCTTCGAGAAATCCACTGTGTGCGACGGATCACTGACGTACCGACGTAACTGAGATACATGGAATACGTCGTGAACTCCTACCAAAGATGGTGACAGAGCAAGGCGATAGGCCACTGCTCCCACACGTTCCAGCACATCGAAAGGTCCAATGTACCTCGGACTCAGCTTCCCCTTCTTCCCGAATCGAATAACTCCGCGGTTCGGAGAAATCTTCAAGAAGATGTGGTCTCTAGGCTGAAACTCCAAGGGTCTCCTCTTGACATCCGCCCAATGCTTAAAACGATCCTGAGCAACCTAAGCTTCTCCCTGATGTCTCTTATGACATCCATAGCTTCTACTATCATCTCCGGACCCAACAGCTCCCGATCTCCAATGTCATCCCAGCTCAGTGGCGATCGACATTTCCTCCCATATAAGGCAGCAACTGGCGCGATGCCAATGCTCGCCTGGTAGCTGTTGTTATAAGAAAACACCACTAAATGGAGATGGTCCTCCCAAGTTCCCGGGGGATTTTGATCACTCCACATTTTACACCTTTTTTCGCATGTTTGCATGCCATTTAGATCGCTCAAATCATGTTTTTTCACGATTTATCGACAATATTGCGATACTTTTCGCGATTTGTTGTTTTTGTCATATTTCAGGAGATTTGGAGCGATTTGGAGTGATTCTGAGATACACCTACTCCGGAGTGTCACCGAAGACTTCCCTAAGGGGTATTTTGAGATTGGAGAGGAGCGGAAGAAGAAAGAACGTCGTAGGAGCGACGAGGAGGCAAGAACACTCAGAATGGGCATTTTCAGTGTCTCACTCGGCCGAGTGAAGGAGTCACTCGGCCGACCAGCGAGACCCCGCTCGGCCGGTCAGATCGGACACGCTCCAAGTGTGCACTCGGCTGAGCATCAGAAGCCGCCTCGGCCGAGTGACGTATCCCGTCCGCCCGAGTGGCACTCAGACGACGCCCCTCAAAAAGAACCAACTTACTGTTTTTCGTCAGTCTAAGCAGCAGAAGCCCGACTCGGCTGAGTGGCAATTGCCGACCGCCCGAGTGAAGATAAGCCCATCGACCGAGTGACGACAACTCACTCGGCCGAGTGACGCCCGAAGTGAAGACCCCCAAGACCCCGGACTTACTGGAAATTCTCAGGGTCTCTCACTCGGCCTAGCGACTCTTGTCACTCGGCCGAGTGAGCAGCGCTGCCTGTAGCGGAAATCACGATTTTGAAGCTACGCAGGGGCAGTTTGGTCACGAATTTTTGGGCAGTTTTGGGGGGTATTTAACCCCAGATTCTAACCTAGTTTAGGGAGCTTTTTCCTTGCTTTTGGCAGCCTTTTAGATTAGACTTTTTAGAGTTTGATTCTTGTGATTGGAGATGAGAGAAAAGTGCTATTTTGTTGGATTCTTGGAAAGCTACATTGGTTTGTCTCCCTCTCTATTAAAAATCATATTTTTATTTTTATTTTGATTATTGCTATGAATTCCATTGCTATTTCTATTGATTATTCTTTCATTAGCAATATGATTTGTGAGTAGTCTTAACGTCTTAGGGCATGGGGATGAACCCTACGAGCCCAATTTCCGATTTGTGATGATTTGGTAGAACTATTGCTAGAATTGCTATTAGGGTTAGTTTGGGATCGATATATTACGGATAGCTAGGTGTTCATATCGATTGGGATTTGCAAGAGATTGGATCCCAATTTGATAGGAAACCCTAGAAATCCGAATTGGGTTGAAATTGAGTTTCCGTAGTATCGGTTTGCAAGAGATTGGACCGATACTAGGGGTCTCGATTGCACTTCTATACCGATACCCGTTTGCAAGAGATTGGACAGGTAGGAATTATCCCAACCTAGGTCGTGGCCCGAGTTTGCACGAGAGTGGGCTCGGGACGCGATTGAACAATGATGTTGATCCTAATGCTAGCTTGCCTAGGCTAGGGTTTGCAAGAGATTGGACCTGAACCTAGGTTTGCTATAGACCGGCAATAGCGCGAGAGCGTGATCCAGGTTTCACATTCAGTTGCAACTAGTTCACCTGAAATTCTACCATAGTAATTGTGATACCGATGAATCACATTGACGAGATACGGTGAGTAGCGGGGATTCCCTATTCCCTAGGCGTCTTTATTTGATTTTATATCTCTATACTTTGTTTGACAATTGTGACAACATCGCCGAAAGGCACTTTCCTACTCTTCTGTCCATATAGCCAGGTTGTTCGGAGAAGGCACTGTCATACGTCCTCCCTGTGTTCGATACCCGCTCGCCGCTACACCGTGCGCTTGCAGTAAAACTACATGGTCGCTCTTTAGGGTGTACGCCCGGGCGCGATCAAGTTTTTGGCGCCGTTGCCGGGGAGGCGATTGTGTTTGATCCTACCACCCTAGCTATTTCTTTCTTTTTGTTTTATTTCTTTATTTTTATCTAACCCTTCCATTATGCTAATCACTTCTTTGAAACTTTGTTTTCCCGTGCTTGTACATGAGATCCACATCGGACCCCATCGATATATTGTTTGATCCTGAGATCGAGCGTACATTGCGGAGAATCAGAGCGGAGAGGGGACCCGATACGGAAGGGAGGTTTATGAACGTCCGGGAGACGCTTGAAGAGTTAGCGGTAAGAATGGCGAGGATTATTTCCATTCGAGAGAGGCTCCGGCCTAAGACTTCCTCCATGACCTCGTCCATAGCCATGCCGGAGTTGGCGGCCGACAAGAATTTTGAGTTGAAGACCAGGCTTGTGGTTCTGATGCAGCAGGATCCATTTCATGGGAACGCCCATGAAAATCCCCACTACCACATCCAGCTCTTCCTATCAAAGTGCGCCACCTTCCAGATGCCGGGCGTTACCCTAGATGCCATCAGACTGCGCCTCTTCCCCTTCACATTAAAGGATAAAGCTCTTTATTGGTTGAGGACGCAAGCTGAAGGAGTCTTTACCACATGGGATGAGTTGGCGAGCGCGTTTATCGACAAGTTCTATCCGCCCTCCAAGACGGTAAAGATTAGGAGTGCTCTCATGTCCTTCAAGAAAGGACCTCAAGAGACACTCTACGAGGCATGGGAGCGCTTCAAAGACCTGCAGCATCAGTGCCCCCACCATAGCATTGAAGATTGGGAGCTAGTCCATAGCTTCTATAATGGTCTCCAACCGGGGACCAAGCAGATTATTGCTGCCGCGGCAAATGGGGCCATCCTATCGAAGACTCCCGACGAAGCTACGACATTAATTGAGGAGATGGCCTCGAACAATCAACAATGGGGCGACGAGAGAGGACACTCTTCATCCTCCTTGAAGCCATCTAGCATCTATGAGGCCAAGGCCGTAGCGGAGCTGACCAACAAGTTCGATTCTCTTCACAAGGTAGTGGAGAGACTGGAGAAGTATATTACGGAGCCCCAAGGAACCCCTTCCACATCCACACCAACAAATCAAATGTGTGATTGGCAAGACCAATCCCAAGCTATGTATTTGGGAGGAGAACAAGGAGAGGGATCTTTGGAGCAAGTTCAATACGTCGCGGGGAACCAAGGATATTGGGCCAATCGGGCCACTAGAAGCCATCCCGGTTTCTCCTATGCCAACAATGATGGAGCATTGAACCCCCCGCAACAACTACCTCATCAAGCTCAACCACCACAACAACAACAACAACATTATCCACCGAGGGGGAATCCGCAACAAAATTTCCAACCAAAGCAACAAGTTGGACCCTATAGGCCGCCCGGATACAATCAAGGGTGGAGAAATCCAAACCATCCACAAGCTCAACAACGTTTCGATTTCGAAGCTAGAGTGGAGGAGTTTATGGCCGAGCAGAAGAAGACTAATGCTTCTTTGAAGACGAGCCAAGATTCCCTTGCAACCGTTGTAGGCCAAATCTCGGAGCAACTTGCGTTGCTCAATCGAAATAGTCAACAGTTGCCGGCTCAACCCGAGCAAAATCCACGGGGCACCACCGGACATATCAACGCCGTGGTTGCAGTTACTACGAGAGGCGGGAAGGATACCACCCCCGTCATGATCCCAACCAAGGAGCCCGTGGTAGAGAGAGTAGAGCCAAGTGAGCCGATTATTGAAGTTGAGAGGGAGAAAGAGCCGCAAGGGGAAGAAAAGTCCAGATCAGAGCAACTGATTGAAGAGAGGCGTTTTATGCCACCGATCCCATTCCCTCAGAGGCTTGCTAGAGCAAAGATGGAGAAACGGCTAGCCAAGTTTCTCGAATATTTGAGAGGGGTAAACCTCAACATTCCTTTCCTCGACGCTATCGTGGAGATCCCGACATACGCCAAGTTCTTAAAGGATTTGATAACGGGGAGAAAGAGGAAGGAGAAAATAATGCTCGCTGAGGAGGGGACTTGGTTCACCAAGAGAGAGAAGGAGCCCGCCAAATTCAAAGACCCGGGGAGTTTCCGAATTCCTTGCACCTTAGGCGGCGTCCCTCTACAAAAGGCGTTAGTGGACTTAGGGGCTAGTGTTAGCCTCATGCCTCTCTCTATGTTCCAAAGACTAAACACCGGCACAGAGTTGAAGCCTACCAATATGCGGATACAACTAGCCGATGGTCGAATCACAAGGCCGGTAGGGATCACGGAGGACATCCCGTTACAAGTCCCGGGGGGCATATGTTTGCCATGCGACTTCGTGATCATGGATGTCAAGGAGAAGGGAGATACGTCACTAATACTTGGACGCCCGTTCCTCGCCACCGCCAGCGTCATTGTCGACGTACGTGAAGGGACTCTAACATTGAATGTCGGCAACATCGAGGTGGAGCTTCATATACCCAAGGCGATGAAACACATGCCTTATCATGAGGAGCTGGACTATATGGACCTCCTTGATGAGGTCATTGAGGAGGTGATCCCCCATTCCATCGGCGCTCTATTCAAGGATGATTTTGAGGAATGGCCAGACTTGAGCCAAGAAGAAAAGATGGAGCATTCCCCCGACCCCTCCATGGAAATTGATGAAGGCGACGTTGATGTCGCGAGAATATGAGAGCTCTGCAAGCTCTCAAAGATGAAGACTCCAAAGAAAGCCCCACCGATACGAAAATCGGTGTCACCATTGAAGCCGAGGCCCGGAGCAAGCATTAGCTTGGGGGAGTCACCCCCCAACACTACCCGAGGCGAAGGAGCACCGAGGAAGAACACGCTGCCACAACATCCAAATTTAAGCGTTCTTCCCAATAAATTCGACGGGTGCATCTCATATGCACCCAATATCCCTCATTAAATTGAAAATCAAAGGGGGTCGAGCTCAAGACCTTAAACGAGCACTTGTCGGGAGGCAACCCGACATTTATCGCTTTATTTTTACTTTTTTCTTTATTTTTGTTTTAGAAATTATTAGTGTTTTGAGTCGTTTGCCTAAAAATTTCGTGATAACGGGTCCTATTTTTCTTTGACAGGAGAGGAGGACGGGATACCTATCATTAGGAGGATGAACAAGGCGATGAGGAGCGCTCCAGGAATGTGCTCGATGCTTAGGAGGAGGATGAAATCTACTGGAGGAAGAAAAACAGAGATTAGAGCCCAAACGGAGCCAAACAGCAGAAAACAGGGTTCACTCGGCCGAGTATACTAGTCACTCGGCCGAGCACATAAGCTCGTCCGCCCGAGCGGCTCACGAACGAGGGAAGTCTGCTGTACCCAACTCTCTGTTTCTTTTCTTGATTTCAGTATAATTGCCACTCGGCCGAGTATAAATCTTCACTCGGCCGAGTGAAACTGATACGCTCCTAGGGCGAGTATTGCCGAGTAGCTTGAGCCACTCGGCCGAATGGACTTTTTCCACTCGGCCGAGGGTGGCAAGGCCACTCGGCCGAGTCGTAAGCGGGGAGGAATTTTCAAAAATATTTCCGTTACGTTCACTCGGCCGAGCGACATGGTCACTCGGCCGAGTCGTAACTTTTCATATATAAAGGGGAGCGGGTCGGCGCGTTTTTCGAAACGAGAAAAAACCCAAAAATCGACCGATCGCTGCGACTCTTGGAATTCCTCAGCCGCTACCCCCCCCCCACTCGCCCGACCGCCTTGCCCGCCGCCGCGCTCGGCCGACCACCGCCGGCCGACACCCCTTCCGCACCGCCCGAGTCGCCGCCGGTGATCTCGCCACCGGCCGAGCTTCGGTAACCCCAAAAACGCCTATTTCCTCCTCTTTCTTGTATTTTTTGACGATCCGCGCACTAATCGAGCTCCAAATTCAAATTAACTTCATTATCTATCCATTATACCCCTAACCCCCCATACATTTTGAATATTACTCGCTGATATCTTCGTTTGATGTGCAGAGTATATTGGGGAGCTTAGGGGAGCCTAGGGGAGCTTCCGGGGAGCGTTTTTGGCTTTGTGGAGGCGGAGTTTTCGCACGCATCCACTATTTTTCTCTCGCGGCGTGTTCTGGTATATTCGTTCCACTTATTTTCGCACGCCGCATTTATTTCGTTTTTGGTGAGCACCCGGGGCCCACATGCCGCCCCGGACACGGCCACGCACCAGGAGAGCTTCCGCCAAGCGGAAGCGGCCGGATGAGCCTGGCTCCTCCCACGAGATGGAAGACTCTCCTCCGCCTACACCACCTCACTCCGCACAGCCACAGCCTGCAGACCCCGTTCACCCCGCACAGCCACAGCCTGCAGTCGCCGTTCACCCTGCACAGCCACTCCCTGCCGACCCACTGCCACCACCGGCTCCACTTGTCGGGCCGCTGGAGATTACGTTCTGGGACGACACACACCGCGTCGTTTTTGAGTGCATTTCCCAGCGCTCGATTGTACCCTCCAGGTTCGCACACCTTGCAGACCTAGGACGCCTGGGGGTACTTGAGGGGATGCTCACGTTGTATGACAACGTGGGTTGGCGAGATTTTTTCCAAGTGTCGGCGGACACCTTCGTCCGTCTGACACTTGAGGTGCTGAGTTCTATAGCCCGGACCGACGAGGGATGCTCGTTTAGGTTTATGGACCGAGAGTGCCAGGTCACTCTCGATATGATGAGAGCATTCTTTTCATGGCCCGATGTCCCCGGGGCCGACCGTGGTTACGCCCCCACTCACATTCCCCCACCTTCCTTCGATTCCCACGCTTTCTGGGCCCGGATCACGAGTTTACCAGCTGCCTTTGACCCCTCGGCCATCGTGCACCCCTGCCTCCGCATAGCTCAGTGCCTTATGGCGACTACCTTTTTGGCGAGGTATGAGCCTGGGACGATGTCCACGCCGGAGCTTTATATACTCTATGCGATGACGCGCCCCAGAGCTCTAGCTATGGAGAGTGACGAGTTGGTCCCCGCCGTTGTGATTGATATCGCGAGCTGGTTTTTGGACCGTATCATCGTATCGGTGGGCGCTCGCTCACCGATATGTTGCGGCGGTCTGATCACCCTGCTCGCCTTGATGACCGGCAAGGACCTTCCGGCTGACCTGCGACGAGCCCCGGGCCCCACTTCACTGTCCATAGACGTCATGGCCCGGATGAAGATGCTTCGTCCGCACGGCCAGCGGCACTGGGTTTGGTTGCACGGTCCCTACGGTGCTGATTACATGATCCTTCCGAGCCCAGCTCGGACACAGATAGCACCAGTACAGGTGGACTGGCTTCCGGCGATGGATCTCCTGATCCCGCCGCCTACGTGCTTGAGGCCGAGGATGCCGAGCAGGCTGAGCAGGCCCACACTGCACACGCTGCACCCATTGACCCCGTGGCCCCTCAGCCTATCCCTGATATTTCTGCTGCTCCCGCCACCACTGTCCACACTTCTGACTGTGTCGGGAGTACACTTGCTGAGACCGCCTCCACGCCCACCGCTCCCTCCCCAGCTGGCCCTCTGTCCGTTGAGCCCCTTTGCTCCGCACTACCTGAGCGCCCACCTACTTTTGTTGAGAGCGGAGAGCCTTCTTTCGCTGCGGTCGTGGAGACCATGGCCAGTATGATCTCCACTGGGATTTCACCTTTTGGACCCCACACTGCCTCCCCAGCGGTTGTCACCTCTGTCTCCACCGCAGCCGTACTATCTGAGAGTGTCGTGACGTCTGTTCCCACGTCTGTGTCACTGACCTCTCTTGCCGCCTCGTCGCCACTTTTATACTCCACTTCCGCTGCTGCTGCTTCCACCTCACACCAGCCTGCGCCCCAGCCTCGCACTGAGGCTAGGCCCCCACTTGTGAGCACAGCACCCTTCCTCCACATGCCTTCTGAGCCCATCCACTACACCACCCGAGTCCGCCAGCCCCGTCCTGCACAGCACAGACACGTGCGCCCCTCTGCACCACCTCCCCCCGACACTGTACTTCAGAGCCTTCGTGCTCTTGAGGGGGCGGTGAGTGGCCTCAGAGGTGACCTCAGGACCATGTCCGCCACCGTCACCGCTATGGCCAGCCTCTTCGACCTACTTCCGGGCATTCACTATTGCCTCACCCAGATTCTCGATCGGCTTCCTCGCGCACCCATACCCACCCAACAGGTACCCACCCCCACTCCTACACACACCCAGCCTGCTTCCACACCCACACCCACACCCACCCAGCAGACTGTTCCCCAGCCACCACCACCACCACCACCACCTCCGCCTCAGGATGGAGACGGCGCAGCCCCACCCTCTTAGGCACCCTTGATGCCATTGATATTTTTTGCCGTCATGCTGCCCGTCTCTGCTTGGTCCTGATGATTTTTGCCCCCCTCCCCTCACTATTTTTGGGTCCACATTTTGATCATATCTTTCTATATCATTTTTGGGAGAGAGGAAGAGATTTTTGGTGTCACACTTTTATATCTGATTCACTCGTATATCTGCATGCATCATGTCTGCATCATATTTTTCATTTTGTTATTTTTATTTCATTTTCATCATGCATGCATCCTCACCTACCCCTCACATTACACGTCTCTCGGTGTGCCACACTTCGCACATTGAGGACACTGTGCACTTTAGCTTGGGGGAGTGAGTTCTCACGCTTTTCGATATACCACCTTTATTTCTAGTTTTTTCACGCCATTTTCCGCTTTTGCACTCACTTTCATCACTTTTTCTTTTTTTACCATGCATCACGTTTTTCTTATTTTCTTCGTGTGCCGCATTGTAAATAGTTTTATTTTCCCTCTTTATCTTTATTTCTTTTCATCTCATGCTAGAGATGATTTTTCTGTGATGATGATTACGTGGAGTTAGCTTTCTCTATATGCATGCTAGATTTGTCATGTCTTAGCTTTTATTTCTGATATCATATGATGTGATCTACCTTGCATTTAGAGATAGTAACCCACACTTTTTCCGTATGAAAATGGATGAAATTTTATTATTAGCTGAGTCTGAATATTCATATGTATGCTATCGCAGAAAACACACCAAGATTCACGCATTGAATGCTTATATCTGGAGTACCGTTTTCTTTTCCTATATCACTTCTATTTGCATGACTTGTACACTTCACTTCAGGATGATTGAATGATGTTAGCTATGATAAATCTGGATTAGTTAGCTTTTTTGTGATCGAAACCGAGTAGATTAGATTACCCTGCTGAAGTTGTCGTGCACGTCTTATAGAGTGAACTGAGAGACATATTTATTTCTTTCTCCACATATCTTGAACATTAATTCTCTATTTTAAAATCATTGGTGAATCTCCCCTTAGCGATTCTAGTATTTGGCATTTCCCCCGTTATTAAAATCCTAGCTCCAAATTTCCCAAAACCAAAAAGAAAAAGAAAAATTCTTGTATATCCTTCTTTCTCTTTGATTTGGGATCATTGTGTATATATGCTATTGAAAAAAAAAGAGAAAAAGAAAAGAAAAAGAAAAGAAAAGAGAAAAGAATCTCAATAAACGATCCCATCTCATACGCTTTCTCTCTTTCTTCCCCCTCTTTTTGTTTTTATTTTTATTACTTTTGGAGCTTCATAAAAATGGGGATGTAAATATTGTTTTTATGCCACCATGCTTATAGATAAGCTTGGGGGAGAGAATCCAATGATGTGTGAGAGAGTGACTACTTGACGGTGCATGACAACCTAGGCTAAGTAATATTCTATACTCGATGAGATTGTTTTAGCTTCACGAAATCCAGAAATCTACGCCTAACATTCATTTCATGAAATCCACGCTTTTCTATTCTTTCTATTCTATTGCGTGATATTCTTATACTCATCATAGAAAGCATTAATTTGAAAAGTGTGTGATCTGCGATATTGTATACCGCTTTAGATGATTCAGACAATGTTAATTTTAGAATTATTCCGTTTTTCATGCTATATCGATATTCTTGGGTTTTCTATCTCTATTTGCACCATTATACTATGATATCGAAATAAAAGTCTTTGACATGTGTTTTACATTCGGTGCATGCTATATGAGTAAGCAAAACCCACGCCCTGAGAAAAATGATCTAGCAGCTTCCCTCTTCACTTTCTTCTTTCTTCTTCGTTTTTCGTTTTCCGTTTTTTCCATCGTTTTCATTTTCTAAATTCACCGGGTTCGCCTTTTACTTATCTTCCTCGAGGACGAGTAAGAGGTAAGCTTGGGGGATTTTGATCACTCCACATTTTACACCTTTTTTCCGCATGTTTGCATGCCATTTAGATCGCTCAAATCACGTTTTTCACGATTTATCGACAATATTGCGATACTTTTCACGATTTGTTGTTTTTGTCATATTTCAGGAGATTTGGAGCGATTTGGAGTGATTCTGAAATACACCTACTCCGGAGTGTCACCGAAGACTTCCCTGAGGGGTATTTTGAGATTGGAGAGGAGCGGAAGAAGAAAGAACGTCGTAGGAGCGACGATGAGGCAAGAACACTCAGAATGGGCATTTTCATTGTCTCACTCGGCCGAGTGAAGGAGTCACTCAGCCGACCAGCGAGACCCCGCTCGGCCGGCCAGATCGGACACGCTCCAAGTGTGCACTCGGCCGAGCATCAGAAGCCGCCTCGCCGAGTGACGTATCCCGTCCGCCCGAGTGGCACTCAGACGACGCCCCTCAAAAAGAGCCAACTTACTGTTTTTCGTCAGTCTGAGCAGCAGAAGCCCGACTCGGTCGAGTGGCAATTGTCGACCGCCCGAGTGAAGAGAAGCCCATCAGCCGAGTGACGACAACTCACTCGGCCGAGTGATGCCCGAAGTGAAGACCCCCAAGACCCCGGACTTACTGGGAATTCTCAGGGTCTCTCACTCGGCCGAGCGACTCTTGTCACTCGGCCAAGTGAGCAGCGCTGCCTGTAGCGGAAATCACGATTTTGGAGCTACGCAGGGGCAGTTTGGTCACGAATTTTTGGGCAGTTTTGGGGGGTATTTAACCCCAGATTCTAACCTAGTTTAGGGAGCTTTTTCCTTGCTTTTGGCAGCCTTTTTAGATTAGACTTTTTAGAGTTTGATTCTTGTGATTGGAGAGGAGAGAAAAGTGCTATTTTGTTGGATTCTTGGAAAGCTACATTGGTTTGTCTCCCTCTCTATTAAAAATCCTATTTTTATTGTTATTTTGATTATTGCTATAAATTCCATTGCTATTTCTATTGATTATTCTTTCATTATCAATATGATTTGTGAGTAGTCTTAACGTCTTAGGGCGTGGGGATGAACCCTACGAGCCCAATTTCCGATTTGTGATGATTTGGTAGAACTATTGCTAGAATTGCTATTAGGGTTAGTTTGGGATCGATATATTACGGATAGCTAGGTGTTCATATCGATTGGGATTTGCAAGAGATTGGATCCCAATTTGATAGGAAACCCTAGAAATCCGAATTGGGTTGAAATTGAGTTTCCGTAGTATCGGTTTGCAAGAGATTGGACTGATACTAGGGGTCTCGGTTGCAATTCTATACCGATACCCGTTTGCAAGAGATTGGACGGGTAGGAATTATCCCAACCTAGGTCGTGGCCCGAGTTTGCACGAGAGTGGGCTCGGGACGCGATTGAACAATGATGTTGATCCTAATGCTAGCTTGCCTAGGCTAGGGTTTGCAAGAGATTGGACCCGAACCTAGGTTTTCTATAGACCAGCAATAGCGCGAGAGCATGAGCCAGGTTTCACATTCAGTTGCAACTAGTTCACCTGAAATTCTACCTAGTAATTGTGATACCGATGAATCACATTGACGAGATACGGTGAGTAGCGGGGATTCCCTATTCCCTAGGCGTCTTTATTTGATTTTATATCTCTATACTTTGTTTGACAATTGTGACAACATCGCCGAAAGGCACTTTCCTACTCTTCTGTCCCTATAGCCAGGTTGTTCGGAGAAGGCACTGTCATACGTCCTCCCTGTGTTCGATACCCGCTCGCCGCTACACCGTGCGCTTGCGGTAAAACTACACGATCGCTCTTTAGGGTGTACGCCCGGGCGCGATCAGAAGTCTACTCAAAGCATCCGGCACTACGTTCACCTTCCCTGGATGATACTGCAGATCAATCTCATAGTCAGCCATGAGCTCCAACCATCGTCTCTGACGCATGTTGAGCTCCTTCTGCGTGAATATGTACTTCAAACTTTTTTGATCGGTGAAAATCTTCACGCTCTCACTCAGCAAGAAGTGCCTCCAGATCTTCAGTGCAAAGATCACCACTGCCAACTCCAGATCATGCGTCGGTTAATTCTTTTCGTGAGTCCTCAACTGACGAGAAGCATACGTGACCACGTGGCCATGCTGATGCAGAACGCATCCTAGGCCCTTCCCTGATGCATCACAATACACTTCGAAACCTCCGCTCCGATCCGGTACTGCCAAAACTGGTGACGTGGTCAACCTCGCCTTCAGGATACTAAAAGCCTCCTTGCAAGCATCAGACCACAGAAACTCCACATCCTTCCTCGTCAGCTTCGTCATTGGCTCAGCAATCTTCGAGAAATCCTTGATGAACCGTCGATAATAGCCTGCTAAGCCAAGGAAACTCCTGATGTCGGACGCTGACTGCGGAGTCGGCCAATCTCAAACTGCTCTGACCTTCTCCGAATCCACTGATATGCCATCGTCGGACACCACGTGTCCCAGAAATGTGACTCTGTCTAGCCAAAACTCGCACTTGCCATATTTGGCATACAACCTGTGTCGCATTAGCGTCTCCAGCACTGTCCTCAGAAGATAGCTGTGCTCCTCCTTAGACTTCAAATAAATAAGAATGTCATCGATGAAAAACATAACAAACTTATCCAAGAAGTCGTAGAAAATCAAGTTCATAAGGTTCATGAACACAGCTGGAGCATTGGTCACGCCGAAAGGCATAACCACGAACTCATAGTGGCTGTACTTCGTCCGGAAAGCTGTCTTCGGAATTTCGTCCTTATTCACCTTCAACTGATGGTATCCGCTCCACAAATCCAACTTCGAGAAGACTCTCGAACCTCACAGCTGATCAAATATGTCGTCGATGCACGGCAGCGGATACTTATTCTTCACGGTGACAGGATTCAGTCCTCGATAGTCCACGCACATCCTGCGGGACCCATCCTTCTTCTTCACAAGCAACACTGGTGCACCCCACGGTGACACACTAGGGTGGATGAAACCCTTCTGCAACAGCTCATCTAGTTGTTTCCGCAGCTCTTCAAGCTCCGCGTGAGCCATCCGATACGGCGCCTTCGATATCGGCTGCGCACCCGGCATCAGATCGATATCGAACTCCAAAGCTCTGTCGGGTGGCAGACCCGAGATATCCTCCGGGAAGACGTCGTCGAAGTCTCTGACAACCGCTGGTCGGTCAATCTACATCTCCATCTGCAACGCTGCTAACACTGGCACTTCCGGCTTGGCCCGAAATCTGATGGGCCCAAGCGACTCATCTCTGCTGCGGAACTCGAACTCCGGATGGCCTGGAATCCGGAATACCACTCTCTTGCGGCGACAATCGATCGAAGCGTGGAAATCTCCCAGCCAATCGATGCCAAGGACGACGTCAAAATGCGACAGATTATGGACGATGAAATTTGCATATAACTCATGTCCACTGACCACAAGAGGAATCGATCGACATCCCATGTTCACAGTCACCACTCCGTTCACTGTGGTGATGTCCCAACACTTAGGAAGCGTGTGGGTAGGAATGGAGTGCTTTGTTATAAACCTTCGGGATAAGATGCACATGGATGCACCGGAGTCAAACAAAGCCAGGGCAGGGTGAGAGAAAACAAGAATGGTGCCTAGGGAAAACAAGGGTCTAGGGTCACAACACTACTCTAGCAATCAAACAACCAAGCTACACTAACAAAACTAGCAATACAGTCTAAATATGAAATGAAAAGACTAAATCGAGAAATTACCTGCAATAACTCCATCCAGCTCCTCGGTCTCAACAGCTGTCATGGTATAGGCCGGCCTCAGAGGCTGCACTGCCCGCTGGTACATCTGTCGCTGTGGCACCAAGGGTGGTCCACGAACAGCAGGTCCTCTCTGAACTGGGGCAGGTGCCCTCATCTGCAACGGGGCTGGTGCTCCAACAATAGCAGTGCGGTCTCTAGGACAATCCTTCGCAGCATGTGAAGCATCTCCACAAAGTAGGCACAGACCTAGCTTCCTCCTACAGTTGGTCTGAACATGTCCGGGCTTGCCGCAGAAATGGCACGGACCCTTGCTCTGCTGCTGCACTGGTGCTCCAGGTCTCTTGAATGGCACAGTCTGGACTGGCCTCATCATCGGCCTGGCAGGTGGCCGGTACTACTCCATAGGGCGCTTCCCTCTGTCCGCTGGAGTGTCAGGCAGGTGCGAAATCGTCTCATGGTTCTTCGCAGCATCTAACACTTCCCTCATAGTCGAGAAGCTAGCAGAGGACATGGAAGCCTGGACCTTCGGACGAAGTCCCTGACGGAACCGCTCAGCTCGGTTCTCCTCCTTCTTCACCATGTGCGGAAAAAAACGGCTTAGCATCTCAAATTCAGCCTCATACTCGTTGATCGTCATGTCCCTCTGCTTTAGATCCACGAATCTACCCATCAGCTCTCTCCTAGCTACCTTAGTGAAGTACTTCTCCTTGAACATGTGGCAAAAAGTCTTCCCCTCCACAGGCTTCTGCAGACGCCTCTCCTCAATACGCCACCAGTTTCAGGCAATCTCAGTCAGCTGCATCGTCGTGATCTCCACCCGAGTCTCATCTGGAATCTTGGCAGCAACCAACTTCTCCTCAGTGCTCTGGATCCACTCATCGGCACCCAGAGGTCCTTCCTTCCCAGAGAAAGTCTTCGGCTGAAGCTCGTTGAACTGCTTCACTCCTGGAGCAGCTCGCGGAGCAGGCAGATGTGGAGGTGGTGCAACAGGTGGGGCCTGGGCAGCACGGTTGGACTGCTCCACCAGCTGATGCTGCACCTCAAGCATCTCACGTATCACGCCAAGGAACTGGCGGAACTCAGCACCCTGGTCCTCTGGACCGTCATCACTCGAATTCGAGGATCGAGTAATGCGTCGCCCAGCCATCCTGTGTTCAGAAATGAAAACACATGTCAGACTCGTACAATGTTTGAATATCAATGAATGTCCTTACTCTTACTGTTCAGTACTTGCAGAAAGATTTGGGACGTGGACCTGCATGGGCCACCACTAAAACCTGTCATGCCCCGCTTCCCAAAACAGCGGAGGCGAAGCGTGACTAGGCCCGCTTAGGCCAGAGCTAAGGAGCCCTAACCCAATAAGCGTATGTGTGGTACCAAGACGAAGGTACAGGTCCCTGCATGTTAGTACAGAACAATAAAAGTACAAGAAAGAAAGAACAATTCATTTTTATTCCAACATATCCAAAGTACCAAGTCTCAACGCTCGAAGGGCTACAACAGCAGGAAAGTAAATCTAATGGTGCAAGCACCCAACCTAGGAAAGGAAACAAAAGGTTCTACGCACCCAACTAAAGTAAATAGATAACTCTGGAAACTGCGACGGGAGGTCTCTAGCTCTGGTCCTCCTCAGGGTCGTACTCAGGGTCGACGCCCTCTAGCTCCACATCAGCTGGCAGGTCAGTCTCCTCAACGTACTCTGGTTCGATCCCTGACGTACAGCACCAAAAGAAGGAACTGTACGTCAGGTAAGGTCTACAAGCAAAGGTTAGACCAAACTACAAGTGCACCAATTACTTAACAACGTTTTACTGATTGATTAACATGCTGAGGTTTTAACAACAGAAGTACACTCAACAGGAAAGTGAACACGACAAGTAGTGGTCGTAGCGAGTGCTACCGACCACGGGACTAGCTTACAGGTGTCAAGACAAGACAGAACACGGAAAGCCAGACAGGACAAGCCAAGACACGAAAAAGGGTTCACGCCTGTTCGGTTCGAGGGGGATCAGACCCTCTTGCCGCTTGCACGCTCAACCCTACCCCAAAACCCCAAGAATCGTGACAGGACAAGGGATCACTTGCTCTAGCTTGACAAGTGCCCTATTGCTCTCTGAGCTGTGTATCAATACATGGGATCACCTGCTCTAGCTTGACAGGTGCCCAATTGCCCATCGGTCTGTGAACTAGTACAAGGGATCACTCGCTCTGGCTTGGCGAGTTCCCTATTGCCCAGCGGGCTGTGCAGACAGAACGGGACAAGACACGACAAAACAGGAGGGGTTGTACTAGGGTGTCCACAACTCACACACACGCATTTCAATCCTATGATGTCAAAATTGTTGTTGTTGGACTCAGATTTCGTTGTCAAATCTGAGCCATCAGGTCGTCCCGGACGCTATCATTTCACGTCCGGTTCTCATGGTTCAAAATGTCTAATCTAGTAAGACTAAGGCCTAAGCATGGCCAAGAACGTAAGAGGTACACTTGCCTGTGGTGGCGAGTGCGTCGTCTCCCTCGTACGTCTCGTCCAAACGTCTCGTCGGCGGAAGAGCGTCTGAAAATCGTGACACGGCGACGGTGTCAGATCACGATTCAATAATTCCTATTAAGGTTTGTGTGTAGGTTATTGGGACTATCCTATTCATAAAAATCACATTTTTAATGCATTTAACCTAACCGATGATCTATCCTATGTGCACATGCATAAAGTCCATTCGTCGATTTCTACGGGTTGCACAACGTTTTAAAGAGGATCGGAAAAGTAAATTTAATTCGTTTATATTGCTGATTTTAATTAGGGTTTGATCATTTACGGTGGGGGTTTCTACGAATTTAGGGAACCAACCTGATTTGACGATTGCACGAAGATCCGGCGTCAGATCTGGAAAAGGTGGAAGCTTTGTGTCGTCCGGAAGTTCCTAGGCCGCGGGTAACGCAGCGAGGAACGTTGATCGTTGGTGGTGTCGTCGGCCTCCGTAGGTGGTGGAGAGGATCTCAGCGTCTCTCGGGGTCGTCGTCGCTAGATTTGGGGTTGGATCGCCACGTGAAAAGACGGCGGCCGGAGCTTGGCCGCAGATCTCAGATCTGAGGGGAGATGAGGTGATCGGCTGTTTGTGGGGAAATATAGGAAGGAGAAGAAGAAACGGGGGAAGAAGTGAGAAAGAAGGAAGATGAAGGAGAAGAACCTTGGAGGAGATGAAGGGCGCAAAGGAGGAGGAAGGAGAGGTAGGGAAAGAGAAAGAGATGGGTTGGGGAAGAAGATGGCTCAAAATAATGAGGAGGAAAGAAAGAAGGCTACGCATTTAAATATGAAAATGAAACGGCGGCTAGGTCAAAACTAGGGTTTCAGGGGTAAGTTAGTCGGTCTGAGAAGGGTGGTTGACCGACTAGTTTGAGAACTAGTCGGTCGGTCGTCTAACTGTGACCAACTAAAAGGCAAACAGAGAACAGCGTCGGTACAGGGTTGATAAATCTAGTCGGTCTGTGAAGGCTCGTCGACCGACTAGTTTGCAACCTAGTCAGTCGGCCAGTGTTCATTGACCGACTAAAGGGTAAAAGTGGTCGACAAGAAGTTTTGAAAATTAGTCGGTCTGAGAAGAAAGCCTAACCGACTAGTTCGTCAACTAGTCGGTCGGTATTCGTTCTTAGACCGACTAATGGTAAACAGTAACTTAGTGGGAAAAACCTGACGGAGACTAGTCGGTCCATGAAGAGTTTCTGACCGACTAGATTGACATCTAGTCGGTCGGTCCTTGTTCTTGAACCGACTAAAGTGTACAACAAGTCTCAAAATGAAGCGTGAAGCTTCGGGATGGGTTCTAGGGACTCCTAGGATGGGTCTGGCTCAAGACAAGAGCGTCATGAAGCACGCTCAGCTCCAGATAGGGGTAAAAGATACGGAAAAGATAGAGAGAAGGCGAACAATCATATATATATATATAAATAAATATCATCATATAGAAACCAGCCGTTACATCTCTACCAAACCTATGGAGTAATTTGCACAAGCTCCCCTTGCGTGCACGATCCCCTTGCTAAACTAACAAAGATCAACTCCCTTGATCCCCTACCTCGGTAGCCATCAGCCTCCTTACGGGGCTTCTTCCAACTTTCGCAAAAGTTGTTATAGAAGTCGTCAACCCTAGCCGCCAATCTTTGCACTTCTTTTCTGTGCCTCTCCCCCTCAACCACGGAGCGGTTTAAGGAAGTTTGCTCGATCAAATCCGAAGGTTGGAAACCCACAAATAACAGAACCAAGCTAGGAAGTGGTTTCACCATATCTTCTAAAAATAGCAATAACAATAAGTGGGCGAAAAACTCTCTCCATCTGATTCTACAACAAAAATCGAGAGATAATAGATACCAACAATATCTTCAACGATTCTTCAGTCTCAACGGAATATACCAGAATAGCGTTGAAGATAATAAATTGAGATCTGATTCTCCTCGTATCTTCAATGATCCCTAGCTTGTCATGCATCCCAGCTACCTGATGCAGTATGTTGAACATGATGTACAACATAATGTTCAACATATTATCTAACATTCTTCATAACAAAAGTTGAGATCCGCCAGATGAACCCATTGTGCCACTAATGACAACATAGCCATACACGTATGACCTAACAACAAGATAGAAGATGAGCACCTAAAGACCGAAATTCAAAATGTAACTGAAATCATATTTCTCAATTTGTGGAGGACAATGCTTCATGCTATCCCAAGAATTACAATACAAGATAGAAGATGAGCACCTAAAAATAAATGGACAAAGAAGATGAGCACCTAAAAATAAATGGACAAAGAGCTATCTTGAATTAATAGAACTTTCACACAAATACTAAAGGGAGATTGCATAACTAGGAATATATGGACAAAATTTGGATGATTAAAGCTTGTGGTTGTATGCAAGTGGCATGATACTAGTACGTTGATTTAATGGTGGAGGCGTATATAGATGGCTTTTGTCAAAATGTGCCTATGGGTGAATGTATATGTTCCTATTAGTGAATGTATATAATAAATGGCCTTGGAAAATCCAAAATTTGATGGGTCAAAATAAGATAATAATGGTGAAATGTGGAAGGTCAAGCGTGTTGAAGGGTAAATCCATCAAACAGTTAGGTGGAGCTGACGAGGATGCCTCCAGTGACATGGTGCTTCATCGGCTCAAAAGTGTGGACCGATGAAGACTGGTCATGTGTCATGTAGAGCTAAGCCCGAGCTACAAAGCTGAAGCTTGACCTAACTCTGAGCTGTTCCGAGCTATCTACAGTACAGACAAATCGTGTAACGACTGGTTTTTCTATGTTAGTGTTATCGATAATATATATATATGTGTTTGGTGGATTTTCTCCGTATGCGTGATTTCCCATCTCCGTCGCTTTTGTTTTCGATCGTTTTGTTGTGATTTTCTAGTCTCTTCCTTATATCGTTGATCTTGGAGTAAGTCACTCATGACGAGCTTCTTATCGCTCATATCTTAGAGTATAAATCAATCCTAGAAGCCGTAGAAATCTTCCCGAAGCTTCGCGCTTCGAATCGACACTTTTCGTGCACATTAGTTGGTTCAAGAAGGAGAACCAACCGACTAGATTGAGATCTAGTCGGTCGGCAATCCTTAATGGACCGACTAGTGGGCTTTGATTATAATTCAAGAGTTACTGTTTATCGTTAGTCGGTCTAAGAACAACCACCGACCGACTAGATATGAAACTAGTCGGTCAGAACTTATTCTTTAACCGACTAGTTCCTTTGATTAATTTCCCCTAAGTTACTGTTTATCTTTAGTCGGTCTGAGAACATCTTTCGACCGACTAGATTGTAATCTAGTCGGTCAGCCATTGTTCTTCAACCGACTAGTTCATTGATCATCTTCCCAGCCGAGTCACTGTTTACTCTTAGTCGGTCTATGAACACTCACCGACCGACTAGTTTTCAAACTAGTCGGTTGACAAGCCTTCACAGACCGACTAATTCAAAGCTCATTTTTCCTTCAGGAGTTACTGTTTGCTCTTAGTCGGTCACAGTTATTCGACCGACCGACTAGTTCCCAAACTAGTCGGTCAGCCACCCTTCTTTGACCGACTAATTCACCCAGAAACCCTAGGTTTGCCCTAGCCGCCACACGATTTTCTATATAAACGCCCAATCGTTTTCTTCTCTTCCCTCTCTCCTCCTGAACCTCCTCCTTCCCCAAATCATCCCCCTTCATCCCCAAACCCTTCCTCCTTCATCCCAAGCCATTCCTTCCCCCCTTTGAGCTTCCCTCTCGCCATTTTGGCCAGCCACCACCTCTAGGTCGCCGGAAAACCCCCAAAAATCCCCAAAACCTCATTTCTCCAGATTTTCTCCCCATTCCAGATCTGAACCCTAGGTTTCCCCGGATCGTTCTTCCGTTGCCGTGCTTGCTCGGCATTGATCTTCCGCTTCTATATGGTAGGGTTCGATCCTTTGGTTTTCTCATAACTCTCCTTATGATTTTACTGAAACCCTAATAAACCTAGGTTGAATATTGTTCTAATGATGTTTTACCATGGCAGCGATACCATTCCCGTAAATTAGCGCTTGTGGGACGAACCTTCGTGATCGTCCTCCTCGGTGCTAGGCAAGTGAAACTTGCCACCTAGGGTTTTAGGCCATGTCTTAGGCCATTTGCTTGTCGTAGGTGTAAAAGAGACTAGGCGACGAAATGATACTCGCCTAGGCACAATTTCAGGATCTAGCTTGACAACGAAGCTAGATCCGTCATTTATCGTGTTGCATAACTACCATGTCATGTTTACTTTCAATTAACGATACGCGATTATCTGCAATGTTTAATACTATAACTGTACGCAATGCATTATAACTGTTCATGTCCTCCATGCATCTTTAACTGCCATGTTTAAATTCAATTAACGGTACGCGAATTAATTGTCATTCATGCATTGTTATCTACCATGTTTAATTTCAATTAACGGTACGCGAATATGTTCATGTCATTGCATTTTGCCTGTCACGTTTAATTTCAATTAACGGTACGCGATTATCTGCCATGTTTAATACTATAACTGTACGCAATGCATTATAACTGTTCATGTCCTCCATGCATCTTTAACTGCCATGTTTAAATTCAATTAACGGTACGCGAATTAATTGTCATTCATGCATTGTTATCTGCCATGTTTAATTTCAATTAACGGTACGCGAATATGTTCATGTCATTGCATTTTGCCTGTCACGTTTAATTTTAATTAACGGTACGCGAATATCTGCTCATGTCATTGCATGCTTGAACACTCATCGTGATTGTGTAGCATCGCTACATACTTGTACTATTTGTTCCGGCTAGGCACCCACCTTGCGTGGGCACAATCCTATACCAAATATACTTTCTGGCTCGTGTTCCAGAAGACGAGCTCAACACAGCCTGCGGGCAATAGGGCACTCGTTGAGTGATCCCTTGTACTTGATACTTGAACACAGCCTGCGGGCAATAGGGCACTCGTTGAGTGATCCCTTGTACTTGATGCGTGAACACAGCCTGCGGGCAATAGGGCACTCGTTGAGTGATCCCTTGTACTTGTTACTTGACAATACATGTCACAACTACCACTTGTTACTTGACGTGATTTACTTGACGTGATTTACTTGACTTGCACGTGTCCGTGTTTAAACTTGCAAAACTTGTTATCCATGCCATACTTGCTGCGTGCTACTTGTACTTCCCTTTACTTGTCACTTCCATGCTATATTTGCCATGTTATGCATCATACTATAACTGCTAGGTTGCTAGTTTACCTTCCTTTCAGTTTCCTTGCTCAAGCCTTTTCAGACTTGCTGACATGTGCCCCTATCTCTTTTGGGTGTCACATGTTAGACCGTGAGCCAGAGTTGTTGCAGAGGACGTGGTTGTTGCTGACGTTGTGCCAGAGCCCATGTTTACTGGATGAGTTGGTTCATTGTTTAGGTTTGCTGTTAGTTATCGGTGCGTGGCACATTTGTTTTGTACGTTGTACTTTTACTGGCCATGTTTGGGCCTTTGGACTCTTTTCTTTAGCCTGGTGGCTTTTCTGCGATATTGTAATTTATTTTATGGATTTTTAGAGATTGAACTTTTATCTGTCTCTCTCCCTCTTGATTATTGTTGTTGTTTCGTATTGCATTGCAAGGACCTGCCAATTGTAGTTCTATTTGACGCTTATCGGACTTGCGGCTTTTCAGCTTCAAGTCTGAGCGGACCTACTCACGTCTCGCCTCCACATTTTTGGGAAGCGGGGCGTGACAGGTTTTGTTGGTGGCCCATGCAGGTCCATTTGCAAATGCGAACTATCGGAACAACGATAATAATTATAGAATGTCCATTAAATAAATTAGAACATCCAAGTTATAAGCCCGGAGTCTAGGTTTTTAGCGTTCCTATGTCTTAGGTGGCTGGTAGGCATGTTAGAGCATCTGTCCCAGCTTGGTAGGAAATCCATTAGATCAGGACCATAGTGAGACTTAGTTAGAAGTTTGTGCTTGCTAGTTAGGGATCCTTGATTGTTAGTTAGATTCCATGTTAGTGATTGATTTGATAGTCCTAAGAGTTACCTTAGTGGTTCATGTCTAGCTTTGACCATGATAGACTCCTAGGATTTCTATAGCCGTTTGCTTGGGTTTATCGATTTCGGGCCCAACGGAACATGACCTTGTCTCTCTTAGAACCTTCCCTGAGGCTTCTAATTTACTCTAGCCATTAAGAAGCCTTAGTGATTAGTTTTCCTAGGCCTTTAGTCGACCCGATGATTAGAACCCTCTGATTCAATCTTTCCTGGTCACTACACTTTGGTGTTACTGACCGTAGATTTTCATCGTAGTTTCTTGAATCGTAATTTAGGTGCATTCATCGTACAACCACATTCCTTGCTCTCGATTCACATGATCACCTCATTACGATTATCGTTGACCTTTCAAATCTTTTTCGTTTCAAATTTTGATTCTTCCAAAGTCATTTTTGTATTCTTTCCATATTTAAAGATTTCACTCAACTTAAATTTTGTTTTAAACTTCTTTTGTATATTTCCCTTACTCCCGATTGAGCTAAAAGTTATTCTTAGATTTTGAAAAACTATTTGGCCGTAATTTTAAATTACTATCTTGTAACCATTTTCTAACCTATATCTTCGCTTCTCGATCTCAAAACTTTACTACTATTTCGATAATTCGATATACCACTTTTTCTAAATTGCGAAATTCATTTTAGCTGTTTACCGTACGTGCTTTAAAATACTTCTTCAAGATAAATAGAATTTCAAATATCTTATGAATATATTCTAATTATAAGTTTGTCGTACCGTACTTCAAAAGTCTTTATACCAACCTGTTCCTTTAGCAAATCCTTGTTTCCCCTAAAGGTATTTTCGATTTTTCCTCTCTCGCTAAGTTTAAATTTGTTCAAAAAAACTTTTAATATAAGTATACTAGTCATAACCCGTGCCCGCGGGCACGGTTCATTTAACATTTTCACACGGGAAATCTTTGTTCCCCAAAAAATTATTTCCACAGCGAAAATTGAGCGAAACAACAAATTAGTGTAAAAATATTTTGTGGAACCGATGCCTTCAGCGCGGAACAATAAACTCGGCGCAGACGCCTTCGACACGGTACAACAAACTCGGCGCAGAACAATAAATTAGTGTAAAAAAATTTATTGAGCGCATTTAACGTAGAACAACAAATTTGATGCAGGCGTCTTCGGCGCAGAACAACAAATTCGACATAGAACAACAAATTCGGTGCAGGCGCTATTGGCGCGAAACAACAAATTCGACGCCGGCGCCTTTGGCGCGCAGAACAACAAATTAGTGTAATAAAATTAGCGAGCGCCTTCGACGCGAAAAATTATTCTCATCTTGTTACCCATGCATCGAAGATACGGTGGGCCCCACGTTGAGGCAGAGTTCATTCGATCTACGGCAACATTCGATCGGCAGCATTAAGTGCACATTAAAGTTTTTCCCAAATGTATTAATTGTGTGCACTCTATTATTCCCCAGAAACTTTCATTCCCCACAAAGTTTTATTTCCCAAAAACTTTCATTTCCTAGAAATGTTTTTCGCTCCAAAAATTTCTACAAAATCTCATCTCAACCATTCATTCCCCAAGATTAAATCCAAGCCGTCATTCTATCAACCTGTTTGTCCTAGTCAGCCCTAGGATTCAAAAAACAGTTGTCAAATGTAATATAGATATACTATTTATAACCTGTGCCCATATGGCACGGTTCATTTACGATATTTCCCCCCTCAAAATCTTAGTTTCACCCCAAAATAAAGCAATATTATTATTATTATTTGGTTCCCTCAAAAATTTTAGTTTCCCCGAAATTTACTTCTCCCATAGAATTTAGTTCCCTCCAAAAATTTTAGTTTTCCCCAAATCTAGTTTCCTCCTGATTTATAATATCACACCTACATTTGCAAACTAACTCGAATTAGAGAACATTAATATAACCACTATTGCAGAACCACAATCTAATTGCTATGAAACATTTTCAAATAATACTGTGAAGATCACGATAAAAATTGATGGAAGGATCACAACATTATCTAGTTGGAAATATCTATTCACTCTTCGACTTGGAAAGCACCGTCTTCCAATGTCTAAGCATGAAGTATACATTTGTGTGCTACATGTCAATCCATCCCAACTGAAGATAATAAGTCAGCGTTGCACAAAGACGTCAAAACCAAAATAAAAAATAAAAATCAATCAACACATTAAAAGAAAATACTGAAAAGGAAAACAACAACAAATATTCTGCAAGCATGGTAAAGAGTTTATATGTCCTGTTAGGGAAAAAATTATAAAAATTGCACAGAAGCAAAGGAATCGAAACTTACATTGGCGACACTCTTGTTCTTAGGGTTCTTCTCCTTAAATTCCTTCATAAAACCATCCCTTCAAACACCATATGAAAAGGAGATATAACGCATCAAAAACAAAAATTTCATCCAAAAACAAAAAAAATAACCAAAAAATTCATTGTTAGTCGATCAATACGTGAAGGCTTAAGAACACACTGGGTGGCCTCTTCGACTTATTAGGATCTTTCCCGGCATTCACTTTCTTCTTAGGCTTCTTTGCCCATTTCTTCACTGCCAACCTACGATCCACACATAAAATCCACAATCGCAAGCTCAAATCCAAACCCTCGATGAAAAGTATAAAATCGGGCCGAAAGAAAATTACTCCCCAAAACTGCAAAAGCTTCCAAGTACTTTAGCAATTTCTTTTTTAGGAGCTGCTATTTAGAGTGTGTTTTTAATTCCAACAAAAAGGAAACTTACTGGACATATTTTTCGTAAATCTAGCACCAATGCATGCATAAAAGTGGTAACATATTTATATTCAGAGGCAGCTACTCAAAAAAGCTTACGACTTACCACTTGAAATTATGGAACTAAATTAAATATATCTTAACCTTTCTAACCAAAATTTTGGTTTACTTGTATTTAGAAGCTTGGAAAATCAGAATATTCGTCTTATTTCAAATGTGCTTATCTAGTAAGGCTGTGTACATATTTCTAATAATGAGAGGCAAACAATTTACTGCTTGTTTGAAGAATCCTTTTGATGTCATGTTTACATTACAAAATCATGAAAATCAGATTATCAACACAAATACAACGAAAAGGAGAAACAAAAGGAATGCAAAAAGAGAATTTTTTATTTATTTCAAGAATTTGTAACGATAGCAATTACCTGACCAGGCATAACCTTCCTGTTTGTACTACTGAAGTTGATTCCACCTTATAAACATGCCTTATAATGAGCATCCAATACATACATAGATGATTACGATCACATCAGGTTGAAAAAAAAACTACAATTGGTTCATATGGTTTCCAGATTTTTTTTATCTCATCATTTGCTTCCTTGGCAAACTTCTCTTACTGCAAGTTCAATCCAAGAGATCAGAAAAGGAACATGAAGAAGAAAACAAATTATTGGTGAGCATATATATGTATAAGTAAATATGATAATTATACTTATAAATGGTGACTAAAACATATCAAAAAATAACACATTACTATGAGAGAAAATTAAAACATGAAATCAGTAAAGAGTTTAACTCACCCTATTGTTGAAGTCCGTTTACAGGGAAAGCAAGATCATGCTTCTTTGACAAAAATATATGGGCGCTCTTGTGACTTGTGATTAAAGAAAATAAGCACCAATAGCAAAAAGACATTTGCCTACTACAGTGGAAATTTGCAAATGATGGGATTAATCACCAATGACATTCAAACATCCTTCAATTGTCCAAGAGATTAGAAAAGGAACCTGAAGAAGAAAACAAATTAATGTTTTTTTTTGTTTTTTTTTTTGAAAACCCAAAAAAATCCCCAACCCCCTCCCCCTGCCTTCGGCTTTTTTAGGAGGGTAAGGCGAGAGCCCGGTCGAGACTATGCAAACTGGGGGGAAACCGCCGTGCCCCCAACGGCCCCCGGGTTAGTCCGAGAGGGGAGATGTAGCCCCAGGGTAAATAATTCCACAACAAATTCCACAATAATTACCAAGTCACGGCGGCCATAGGCCTCGAACCCCGCACCCCTTGGCTTTGGAGCGGAATGACTTACCACTGGAACACCCTCTCGTGGGCAAAACAAATTAATGTTATGCATAGATATTTATAGGTAAATGGTAACCTTCACCGGTATGGTATAAGATTAAATCAATATGTTTTGGTGTTTACATGTTTGACCGCTATCATTGCACTTGTTCTTGGTCCTCTTCTCAAATTATGATGTGTTGCAAATTAATGATGTGCATAAGAAGATTATTGCATTAGCCCCTTGTAACCTTGCGAATTGGCTGCCACAAATATACAATTTGATTGGCAGCATTTCCTCTATCCGAAATTTAGCTACCCTTCACAATGCATGAAAAAGTTGCAACTTATGCTAGTTCATCAGCCTTTCCATGGATTATATCTTATCACTTATTTTGTCAAATTGGCATGCCACTAAACCGAAGCAGTAATTGAAGGATCATTTTTCGGATGAGGCCACTAATATTGTCGCTAATGTTGAAAGAGATATTACATTCTTTATGCATGCAATCTTGACTCAACAAAACAGGTACTAACAATGTCACTTATATTCTTTAGCATGTGCAAATTACTTGCTCACTGAATGTTAGATGAACATTTGATATGCTTAAGCCATTCTCTTCTTGTTCTGCGGTGCAGCACTTAGCAAGAGAGGGAGCGGAGAAAGATGCTTTTGAGCGAAGGACCGGTAACTTGTTGCTGATGTGCTTCGTATCCCCAACTATGCTTTTTGAGACAAAACATCAAACAGGTAATATGCAAAAGATAAAATACTAAATAAACCTAACAGCTCATTCAACCTATGCACAAACATCCACAACAACATCGATGCCTCATTGCTGTTGGAGAGCTTCTTACGGAGATCGGACCGAAATTTCTCAGTCTCCTGCAAAATTGGTATGATTCAAAAAAACAATCAGGGCAAAAAACTTAAACAATGTCTGATAAATTTATTTCATTTGCATTCCCACCTAACAGAAATATTTCTCGTCTAAAAAATTGTGGATTCTCTCCTCCACGCAAACACGGAAAGTATATAAGGTAACATCCATGAGGATCACATAGTATGAATACAACGAGCTATTTCAAATTAATCAATGTGAACATAACATATGACCTGTCACAGATTGGATAAGCAACCAAATTTATTGCTACCCTACAAAAAAGATTAAAAATTAGTAGTATGTCAATCTTCCATTATTTCTATTACAGGTTCAGAATTTGAATACCCTAATTTCTTTTTGGCATATGCTTTGTTGAAGGTGAATGGCTAAGAAATGCATTCAAGTACAGAGAATGAATTGGTCCCTGGGAGGAGAGACCTGGACATTTCAGGGATGGTTGGATGTATAGAACTAATGATGAGTCTCTTCAGGTTGGTAATTCATGATTATTACATCATAACTATGACTTATGCTTAGGTCTAATGCAGCTTCAGAAAACTCAGCATGAGATTGAGAGTGAAAGTATAAAGCCAAATCCATATCTAAAGCAAGCAATCAATAAAAAGGTGTTGCTTTCTTTCATAAATTTGGTAATAAAACCCTGCATTTATCACCCGCGTCTACATCAGATGAACAATGGAATAATGGAGGTTACATAAGGGGAAGAATTGAAAAACTGCAGTTATCACCAGCATTGAATTTTCACGCGAAAAAAACATATGTTGCATTTTTAGAGGAATTAAAAACCTGCATTTATCACTTGCAATTTTGGAAGGATTGCATAAAATCAGCATTTATATGGGTGAGGCTTTTGCATTTATAAGAGGAAGAATTCAAAGAAACGTGTATTTATTGTTTTTTGAGGAAAAATAATAAAATTGAAGGGAAAACCAAGTCCAGGTGGACACAAGTACGATCTGATATGGAAAGAATCACATGATAATATGACAATATTCTAAACGCAAGACATAAATGTGGATTAATATGAAAATATTTCTATTGGATATGAGTGTGACAAACTTAGGGTAATTAGCCAAATCACATACATTTAGTAACTTTTTGACATCCATAATTTTGCACAACAGGGAATTATAATACTTTATTAATTCATTGACAGTTATAACCAATACAAATGTTACATCTTTTTGAGAACGCATACAATGTTGGCTAGGAAATATGGCATGATAGAATGTCACTTCCAAGCAAGTTTTCAAATCTTGGTCGATACTGATATATATTACTTGTATATTATTGTATTTCAAGCAGGCTAGTATGCTTCATTTGAATCTGGCTGACACCATTAATCCTAATTAAGAATTAGTGGAACTTTGGGGTTTGCATTATCAAAATTCAAAGTTCTATTCTATTTTAAATTACAATAAAAAATTGCATTTATCCACCTCTCGAACATGGCCAACTATGTTTGTTTTTTTCTCTTTCCTAATAAAAATCAGATTTTATCCTTATTTTCAGTTACAAATCCTAGAAAATCCTATCAACATATCTATCAAGGATTATCAAAATGCTCGCCAAGTTGCCATGAATAGCTTATAAATCAATCAAATTGGAACAACCAGACTAAGTTTCAAGTGGAAGGCAATTCTGGTTTAATGTCGTTAATCAGTCAAGGCAAAAACTAAAGCGAAGTTTCATATGGAGCTCGAATCTCCTTAGTACTTAGTGATAATGAAATCAGTCAAATTGCAAGTGTGTAATTCCGTTTCGAACCCAAAAAAATTAATTTTGCTAATAATTAAATCCTCAAGCCATCTATTTTCCACATAACCTAAAAGAGATGGATATGCATACCAAAAATTAATATATAGTTGACTGTTCTCACAAGATAAGTTGAATTATATACCAACAAAGTCGTCATGCGTTCATTGATGACATAATATTTAAAGGCTCTTCAAGTTTATTTTTGTTCTGAAAACTTTTGACAGGCAACACTGGAGATTATGGATACCTTGTCAATAGACCCTGACGGTGAAGGGCAGGGATCAAGTACACTGGAAGATAAACAGCCAAAGCCCTTCCGTATGCTTGAAGAAGGAAAGAAATAAAATGTCCTATACATGAATGATTTCCATGAATTATCTGCAGAAGAAATTATGTGTTAGGTGTTGCATGACATCCCCAATCAATTAGTTCATCAATAATATAACTATACACATCTAATTTTGTTAGTTGCAAAAACAACTAACAAAATTACAACCAAAGGACCAAAAACAGTATACATAGACAAAATTAAAGAAACCGCCCATAATACTTGATAGTGCGTCCACCTTCGTCGTCAAGGTGGCCTTGGCCATGTCCTCAGGCATAGTCTCGGGCATCGACTTGTAATACAGAGTTACGTACCCTATCGTTACGGTAATGAGGAGGCCGGTGCTGGTGCAGGATGCTGCTGGGCTTGTGCCCATGCAGGTGCTTGGACTGACTCGACACCGTAGTTCTTGACGTCCTCCGCCCGCATCTTGTGCATGTTGGTGTTGCTCCGCCACCACTCAGTGCCACTGCTTGACATAAACCTGTTTTTTAGAGGAACAAAAAACCTATCATGTAGTGCATTTTTTGAGAGAGAAGTTGTTTTTGCCCCAAATCTTAGACAAATATCATCCACATCGCTTCAATTCATTTTGATGATCTTATGGTTCCTGCAGCATCGTCAAGCTGGGCCTCGAGGTCCCCAAATTGTTGGGATCAACCCATGTGTAGATCAACGGGAAGTTGGAGATGTCGAAGCTGACGCCGGGGGTCAAGTACCAGGTGGCACTGTTGGTGATGTTGAACGATCCGTTCGAGGGTTGGGAGCTGTGTCCGGTGAGCTTGAAGTTCATGTTACCGGATGTGAGTTGCTAGCTGTAGCAGGGGATCCTCAGCAAGTTCCCAAAGAATCAGTTCGTGATGATGATGCTTGGTCATTTCGAGGCTGGTGGCAGCGGAGCTTTCACCTTCTCGACGGTCGAGACATCGGGGCACGTCAAGAAGGGGTTTCATCCCCTGCCTAATTAGGAAAATTGGTAAAAATTAAATAATATGGAAAGCATGCATGCATGTATGTGATTTTCACCTGATCAATACGAACGATTCTCTCCTCGTCAAGATGAATACGAACACGGCGAAGTGGGCGTTCTTGAAGACCCAAACTGCACCATCGTTGGCCTCGGCCTCGGCCCGAATGCAATCGATGAACTGGTCCATCACCGAATCCCTAGCAGGCTGGAACTCTCGGAGCCTCACTGAGCTAAGCATGCCCGAAACCATGTTGCGGCGCAGGGAGCGCCACTCGGATCCGTAGAGGTTTAAAATTAGAATTGTGTGAATTTGTGTGTTTCCCACAAAGAGTTTGTGCTGTTCAAATTTTGTGCGGTTCAAAATTTGTGCTGTTCAAATTTTCAGTTTCCCACCAAGAGTTTGTGCTGTTCAAATTTTGTGCAGTTCAAATTTTGGGGTGTTCAAATTTTCTAATTCCAGACACCAAACCCAAAATTTAAAATCCCCCAAAATTTTGTCCTAGTCATCATCTTATCCTAGTCACTTGTCCTACTGGGACAAAATTCAAAATCTTCATCAAATATAGAATAGATTAGACTACATACCCTTTCGCCAACTTAAGATTTATTTATCTTTCTAAATACCGAAACTTTTGTTGAGATTTTAGATTACTAGTTTATAATATTTTCCAGCCTATCCTTTTCGTACCGATATAAATGTCTTGTCCCTTTTCTTGTACCAATTTTATTCTAAACCGTACTTTTGTTTCTCCTCACTCGATTTACAATTTCTTTCGTACTTGTGCCATTAATACTTATTCGATAAAACATCGTGCCTACTTTTAATATACTTTTCACATGGGATTTCATCTTTCAGCAAGTCGATTTTACGCCCAACGTCTTCCCTATTTCAGATTTCGTAAAAAGAAATTATTATTTCATAACCATTTCTGGACCTAGACCCGTCTTAAATCGGTTTTAAAGTTTTAATACCAACTTGATGATTCTATATATCCTTTCCCTCTTTTCCATACTACTAAGATATTATTTTCCTTCCATTCACCATACGCACTTTTAAAAATGATTTCTAAAAATATAACTTCACTTACTCTTACTAGGCTCGTTATGATCGTGTGTTAAGATCTTTGTGTAAATCAGTTTCTGTTAACGAATTCGGATTTCTCTGAAAGTATTTTCGATAAGGTTTATTTGAAACTTCTCTCCAGTTTTAAGATTTGGGAAACATTTAACATGCGCTTAAATTCTCCACACTATGTCTGATCTGATTTCATTCCTTAAATCTCGAAGCTTTCCCAAAATTCTTAAGCTACTGCCGCATAACATTTTCTTACCTATGTCCTTAAAGTTCGTGTAAATGGTTTACTTTTACTCACGATAATTTTATATAAGCCAAATAACCATTTACCCTTATTATGTATAATCGACTCAAACTTGTTCGAACAACTTGTTTTATCGACCTCCAAATATTTATACAGATATGGACTCAAACTTTTGAAGTGCAGCAGTTTTCAAACTACTCGAATTTTAGTATATGATTTACACTACTTTCCCATATCCTAATGGATCCTCATTACATATTTCTTTCCCGCCTAAACATTCACAATTTTCCCTTGATTCACCTAACCAAGCTGTCTTCTTATCATCGTTCTAGCTGGACTCATGCTTTTCGATCTTTCTATTCGTTACGCTTTTGATTTCAGTTTCTTTCCTTTTGTCTAGCCAATAGAGCTTGTCGTCGCCCGTGTCCACCTTAATATAGTTTGGTGAGCCCATTAGTGTAATTTGATATGTCGTCATAGTGTATTTAATTTCATGGTGCTTATGAAGTTGTATGTGTGTTGGTATTGATATATGTATGGATGTTGTGTTATGTATATAGAATACTCTGCTATGATTTGAGTCTCACTCAAGCTTGAGTGGGTACACTCTATGTACATTGGTGTATTGTATGTGGTTGGTGTATAGTGATGGATGATGTATGTATAATGTTTGGATTGTTTGTGCCTGGTTGTGTTACGCACACGATTGTGGGTGGCTATACCAATATATAGTTATATGAGTTGGTCTTGTGGTATAGTTATTCACTAAGGACTTGGTTGCGTGAATATATGTGTGCTAACTAAAGCTAAGTGTGTATATGTGCTGAGTATATAGTGGTATATATGAATGTTACATTAGCGTGCGTGGATGTGCACCATGCACGGGTAAGTATGTGATAGTTATAGGAATTGGTGACTATGGTATGTGTGGTGTGTCGTGATTATAGCTATAAGACTATATATGAAGTGATAATATGGTGAAATGTGTGCATGCATTTGAATGACTATAAATTGTGAAATTATAATGATGGTGAATGTATATTAGATATAGTGAACTTGTTTTAATAATGGTATGGTGTGATTACACATATTGATTGTTTGGTGTTGGATGTGCACTAGGAGATATAGGGAGTAGTGTATCCTAATTATTTGGTTCATAGGTAGTTATCTAAATGTGGCGTGAGCTATTTGGTTGTTTGTGAGTATGTGCACCATGGTATGTGATAAGTATTTAATAGTTATATAAGGATGTTGTGACTATATGAATGAATGAAATACGTATATGAAATTGACTGATTGTAATAAGTATAAGTGTATGATGTGCGTGATAGTTGACGTGCGTTTATTTTTCATATATCTGCGCACGTTTTCTCCCGTGTTTTTCCATTATTTACCGCCGTCTTGTATTCGTTTTCTCGTGTTTTCTCGTTTTCTTTCACTTTTCCGTGTTTTTGGTATTTTGCAGGAATTTCTAGCATTTTGGACATAAAAACGACGATATCATGAGTCCCCGGAGCAATGGGAGGAGTCACGCATGATCCAGGGGGTCAAAGCGATGAAGATTGATACTCCTCAGCCCTCAACCGATCGGGTGGACCAGTCACCCGATCGGTTGGTGCACGCGTATCCTACCCGGGCGGCAGCTGAAGAAGAATAGCAGCTCACCCGATCGGTTCAGCGATTGGGTGAACCGACGGAGCTCTCTGTCATTTGGGCTGAATTCCAATCGATCGGGTGACTTATCACTCGATCGGTTCACCTGTAACGGAATTTTCTAAGAGACGACCCGGACAGCTCAACCGACCAGTTCGTGGACCGTCTGAATCCGACAGAGCTCTCGGCCAAATGGAGCGTAATTCCAACCGATCGGGTGACTTATCACCCGATCGGTTCACCTGTAGCTGCAATTCCTTATTTGGCGAACCGACTAAGCCACCCGCTCGCCTCAGCGCCCGGTTGAAGATTTTCGAAGCTCTCACCCGATCGGTTGACTCATCAACCGATCGGGTGGCGGATTTTCTGCGGATTTGGACCTGAACCATTAGGGTTTCGAAGTGGGGCTATAAATACTCGAAGTTGGCCGACTGAAAAGGGGGATTCTTCAGTTTTTAAGGGCTTTTTGCCCCTTATCTTGTGAAGCTTAGGGTAGTTTAGATTAGGTATTTGCTCAATAAATCTTGTACCGGATTGTTGGATTCGAATCAAGATAAGTATTTTTCTTCTCTCATTTTCTATTGTATTGTGTTGTTTTCATTTTGCTCAATGGTGAATGTTTATATGTTATTTGTTTTACTTTTCTTTATGTTTCTCACCATTGAGTAGTGTTGATGAACCCTAATACGGGTTAGGGTAGGATTGATGCTTGGGTTGTTACATTTGACTTGATTGCATGGTATGTGTTCGATGAAATGTGTCAATGGGGATTTCTAGCAATCTGGGTCCAATTCGTACGACGACACACTAGTTTTGTTGGGGGTTGGGGTCCGGTGCTTGTCCAGTCAAGATCCGCTTCGATGTATTGCTAGAAATCACATTTGACCTATTTGGCCATTAGGGTTACGCGGGGGCGTTTCATTGTCATTGGCAGGAGAAAGACCGCCTCTGACCGTCGGGCCAAGGGGGAATAAACTTGGCGGTTGACTCCCTAGCCACAGCTCACGCCCCTAGTGTAGACATCGAGTCCTCGCGCGTGGGAACGGATTGGACGAAATGTTGGGAGATATCATTGTGGCCTTAATGCTCCCGGTTGCAGAAGGTGTTAATGGACATGTGAATGCCCACCGTCCGGAACCGGGTAGGCCTAGCGTGCTTGGCACTAACCGGAATATCGGGCCATGGACGCTAGGTACCACCTTTTGGGGCAATGTCTCACCCTGGGTCAAGTCAAATGCCAAGTGTCATGAATGCTCTAGACCGTGTTAGCGGGGATTCATTTCGTGTCTTTTTCATTTCTTTCTTTTATTTCTACACTTCACCCACATTATCCGCGTAGCTAGCACAAAACTTAGGCGAGGCTAGTAGCCATTCAAGCCATCCACCTCCCTGAGTTCGATAAACCCGCACCCTACACTAACCGTGCACTTGCGGTAAAACGACACCGCGCCCAAACCGTAAACGGGGCGCCGGTCAAGTTTTTGGCGCCGTTGCCGGGGAGGCGTTCGGTTTGATATTAGCTTAGCTTGGGTTCGTTAGACTACACAAAAACAAAAAATTAATAATAAATAAATACAATAAACAGATCCTTTCCTTACCACCATTATAAATTTGTGCTATTCTTTGTGTAGGAATATTATGCCCTCGAGGCCATTTATTCCTGTGTGAATAGCACAAACATCTTGTTCGAAATAACAGTAAGCTGTTTGGTAATAATTTATCTAAGTTATATTGTAATGTAGTAAACGTTAGATATCAACTTAGGTAAAGTCCTGAGACTTTATGCAAGGTCAAACGTGTATCGAGATGAGTATCTCGATCATGGAGAAACGTTTGACCGTCTGTAGCATAAGTCTGAAATGGTTCATGGTCGTAGATGTTTCGAGACAAGGATATCGAAACATCGGATAGACCATTGTGTCTTAGTCTTCACCGTTTAGCGGTGGCGATGATCTCATGATCGCTTGACTTGGCGAAATCGAAGACGAGACACAGGTGCTCATTAGAATGAGTTCACTGAACGATCCACTAGAGTTATCATATGGTTACATTGACCAATCTGTCAGTGATAACTCTGAGTGATGATAGGATAGTTGGTCTTTTGACTTGAGGTCATTTTGACGGACCTGTGCGTGAACGGTGCCACTTTGATCAACTGACCTAGCTTCGAGGCAAGGCCTGTCGAAAGGTCTTTTGATTGGGTGTCACTTGAAACGTACGAGGCGAGTAATGACCAAGAGAGGATTCGTCTCTCCCGGTCAATGGGAGTTAGTGTTGTAAAGTTAGTTCGGTCTTTAGTAAAAACTCTGCGCAGAGTATGTTGAAAGAAGTCCAACATTAGTTGACTAAAGATCGATAGAAACTAACCGGAGTCAAGTTATTGGGGTTGACAGTTTGACCGTACCCCAGACTTGATCTACACGACATATTTAAGACGAAGAGACTATAACTGCGGAATTCATCACGGAAACAGTCAGGTGGTCCCGACAATACTCATGTCAATGAGTCAACCACATAATGATGATTCCTGAAGCAGGGACGGCAACCACTGCTCGTGGTCACTGCCGTATAGGGCTTCGAGCCCAACCTGTTGTAAGGGTCAGGCTGTAGGGTCTCACACAGAGTGCTAACGCTTCGTCTAGTAATAGGTAGAAATTAGTTAGGGAGAATAATTGCATTTTTGATGCAAGGGATGAAATAATTGCATTTGATGCAATATGATAATTTAAGCTTAGATAGGGACTATTTTGCATTTGATGCAAAAGCGATTAAATGTGTATTAAATTGTTTAATACAATATTTAATAAAATAAACGCAAGGAAAAGTTCACGGGTAAGACGGGAATGTCCCGGTCTAGACCCAGGTTCGAACGGCGTCCAAATCGGACACCGGATGCTCAAGTTAGAGCCAAAACAGACCCAAAGAATAAAGCCCACAACTTAAACTGCATTTGATGCAGAATTAATTGGGGCAGACGTGGGCCCGGCCCAAAGGCCAGGCCACTACAGCCGCAAAGAAAAGGGGGCGCCACGTGGCGCCCCCCGGTTGGCCGCAGCCAGGCGCTTATGCGCCTGGCAGTAACGCGGGCCCGGGCTTTGCCCGGGCCCGGAACAGTGCGTGCCCGTGCTTTTGCACGGGCACGTCAGCACGCGCACAGAGGCGCGTGCAGCGCACGCACCTCGAGGCGCGTGTGCTGCACGCCGCCTGGCGCAGGCGGGGCCCACAGCTGCCTAGGGCAGCGTGATTCTGCTGGCGGCTGCTGTTTTGCGTTTTGGGTGGCTTTGGGCTGATCTTTGGACACTCAATTGGAGGGTCAAACGAACTCCGATTGACGAACGGTTTTTTCCTATGCGTTCACCATTGAACGCTTGTCGTATTGATAGGTTGTATCGATCTTGAAGCTCAACGGTGAGTGAGTTAAAATTCACGGAAGTTTGCACCTTTTGAAGTGCAAACTAACTTGATTTTAAATTAACTCTATTTTAGTCCCACATCGGATTTTGAGAAAAGGGGAGAGTCCGCCGCCTATATAAATAGGGGTCTCCCCCCTTCCTCAAAACTCGTCCCAAGCTCTAGATCTGAGCGGCTCTCGTAAATGTTGGAGCACGCTCGGATCTAGGCTTAAATTAATATTTCTCTATCTCCCTAAATTTCTGCCTTACTCCTGCGGGCTCTAGCAAAGCCACAAAGGAGTTCGGATTCTGGATCCGAAATCTTGGCGGAGGTTTCACTCGCGTGAAACTTTCTTCGGCGGTTGGTTGGCTCGGCGGCACGGGGATTGATCGCCTCGGGATGCGGAGCGGTTCGAGGAGCGGTTCGGGGAGCGGTTCAAAGGAGCGGCTCGGCGTGGGACGGGAGCAGCTCGAGAGACGGCGCGGAACATCTCGCCTGCTCCAGGGCTGAGATTCCGGGTATGTGGCTAAAGTAGTTTATTAGCATTTAGTTTAGTTTAATCGCAGTAGGCTAGATCCTTCTTGGGATGGTCAGACCCATCCCAAGTCGGCATAGATCTTGGCATAGGGTCTTGGACCTTAGGGCCAAGTTAAAATTGTTTTAACTTGCATGTTAATTTAGATTAACTGTTTTTCTTCCGCTGCTTTTGATTTTCCTGTCTATGTTCCGTCCGACTTAGGACGGGACTAGAATTTTTGTGCCCTAAGGGAACGCCCAATTCCCTACAGTGGTATCGGAGCCTAGGTTTGCGTAGCGATCTAGGTACTGCGATTAATTTTAAACTTAAGAATGCTTTTAAATACTTTTTAAAATGTTTTTAAAATTATGAGATAAATTTTAAAAATGTTTTAGATGTTCTAAAATTTTTTTTATGAAATTTTTGAACATGGAAATTTTTTTTTAAATGACGTTTTAAAATTTATGTGATAATTTTAAAACTAATTTTTTAAATCTTTAAAATATTAAAATTTATTTTGGATGCCTAAAATTTTTATTTGATAAATTTTTTAAGCATGAAAGTTTTTTTTTAAATAATGTTTTAATTTATGAGATATTTTAAAACTGTTTTAAAAGTTAAAAATTTTTTATGCGATAAATTTTTAACATAGCATGCAAATTAGTGATTTTAATATTAAGTTTTTTTTTTGAGATAAAAAATAAAATAATTTTAAAATCATATTTTAAATTTAAATGTTAAATTTATGTATGCATGCTAAAAATTGTTTATGCGATAAACTTAGTTTATTTAAATGTTAAATAGTTGTGCACTATCTTTATGCGATAAATTAGTGTAGAGTTATTTTAATGGCATGTTAATCTTGTCCCTTATTTGATAACACAAGACAACCCTTTAGGTTAGCCATTAAAAATGATTAAAATTTATTACTTGAATTTTAATGATATGCTATGCTTTAATAAATCATTAACAACAATATTAAAGACCTAATTCCTGATTAGGATAGTCCTTTAAATGAATTTTCAAATTCTAATTGTTATAATTAATTTTCATTGAAGGACTTCGCTTCTAGCGTTGTTAATAATTTATTAAAATCCTAATAACGATTAGGGTAGCACGTGAACCTTATAGTTGATAAGGACTTAATAAAAGTTATTAAACAAATCCTAAAAATTTTGAATTTAAGGATTCAACTAGTTGATAGGATTAATTAGTTGTTAATAAAAGCTGTTTAGTCTATGGCATACATACAAAAATGACAAGCTTCATTCAATGGACCATGATCCAGTCAATGTGCTTGGCTAAGAGTTCTGGGTCAACCCTTGCTAGTCCAAGGGGTAGTGATCCTGGCTTAGTCAATTCCCTGGCTGAGTTCCGCTGGACCGCAATGTCGCGAATCATGATTGTATGACACCCTGGACTATATCTAAGTCAAATACGTTAATGATCTTTTTCAAGATTAGCCGTAGCCCTCCTTGTTTTAGGGGTTAGTAACTATAGGACCCGCGTTATAGTTGTTGAGATACACTCAAGCTGTAACCTGGCAATCTTGTAGAAACCAACTCCTTAAATACATAAGATGAAATCTTGACTAACCCTAACCGTCGTCTCGTACCCCGAGCGCCGGCGTAAGTTAAGTCAACGATGTAGTCTGCCTAGATGTAGTCTAAGACCTGACCCAAACCGACGTGTCGTGCATACACCGAGCTGAGGGGCGAGTCAGGCTAGACATGAAAACAAGGGTCCGACTAGACTAGACATTGTGATTTGGATGAGCACACTCATGATCACGAATGGCTAGGGGGAAAAATCGATTAAGAGAGTCATATCCGATATGATCGATGAAGAGTCATCTTCCGATCGCAGAGTCAATCAACTTGTTGAGCTACACTCAAGGTTGTTTAGACTCAAGGTGATTGGAACTCTTACCCATTAATTTTAATTCGATTAAATCGTTCGTTATTAAGCTTTAAAACGTTCGTAAAATTAGTGGGAGGGTATAGATAGATAAAAGCCAATCTACCTATATTTAATATTGAACATATGCTAAAACTAGGGCAAGACTATGTTTACCGTAGGAATTAAAATATAATATTTTAATAAGTTAATTGGTCAAAAGTTGATTAATTGAATATCAAATAAAATTCTAATTGATAGAATTAAAACTATATTCTCGTTGACATTAAATGACCTTCTAAAGAATAGACTTAAGAAATATGATTTCATTAAGTTCTAGGTCCAACAAATAAAGCTACATGTCACTCGTCTCTATATGAGGCAGCTTGAACATATAGGACATTCAAAGTATGTTTCTCCCTACAACTTGTCGAGCTACCCTCAAGGTTGTATGGACAAACAATTTTGATCCGTAAAGTTCGAAAATTCGATCAAACCGTTTGACTCGAATACGAGTGCATGAGCGGTGCAAGACTATGTATCCCAACCGGATCTTGAGACAAGCAACTTCTTGAGCTACACTCAAGATTGCAAAGCTCAAGCGTTTGGATACATAAGTTGCTTGCATAGCTATTTATTTATGTTGATATCTAAATGTGATTTAGAAAAGGAAGAAGGCACTTCGGAAAGTCAAATGAGAAAGTTAGTTTAATTTATCATTAGTAGAGGCATAAGTAGGAGGAAATGAAAACATGACATATTTTGATGTCACATTTCAGAATAAGTTGTTATACAAAAGACATTTAACACATTTTTGACGAATATCGTCACATTGCTTCTGAAGTAATGTTTTGCGTTAAGTAATTTGTAAATAACTAAATATATATTAAATGTTAATATATAAATACACAAGATAGTAGCAAACTTATATGGTAAAATTAGACTAGGCCGTATCTAGAGATTAAGCTTCACAAGTCACATAAAGAGGGGTCTGACCTCTCGTATTATGAAGTCTACGGACACTTGTGAGTCTTAGCCTCTTAGATACAATGACCGAAACCCATCTGTGAGACAGTGGGAGAATGAGTTGTCGAACTCAGTCTCGTACATACTGATGTACCCGAGTCTAGATTAACCAAAATAAGTTATTCGTATATTTTATTAAGACACGTGTTCTTGATGAAACACACGTCTGATTAAATAAAGAACGAAATGACGAAAGTATTTAAACTGATTCGATTAGATCGAATGGTCAAATACTTAGCTACATAAAATCTTGTGAAATTAAAAGAAAATGTGATTTTCTCTCAGGTCAAGTCTGTTAACACATCAGAGTGTTAAAAGGTATGAATCACACTTAGTTAGACTTGGTGTGATCCATAAATAAGTGACTCTGAGTTAACTCCTCCCTCTGGGTTAAGTCCCAGATAGTAATGCCTAAGTTTTGATAATGTTCTATGAGGACATTATCAATAAGATATTCATTAAATCAATCATCAGGAAGTTGTATATTTACTCGAATTTCGTAAGACGAAAAGTCGAGTTAAGACATCATAACTGATGATGACTTAGTCAACTTCTAGGATGAAATTCGGAGTAGTAACTCCGATTTAAAACTTGATGCAGGTCCGTGTGCGTAAATAAATTTGAGAATTTAGTTTACGTACCCAAGGAAAATGTTTCCTCACTTTCTGCAAGTAAATCTTTAAGTTGAAAGATTGGTGCAGAAAGAAAATAGTGAAGTACAATCATGTTGGACGAGAACGGTTTTCATCCTAATTTCTTTAAAACGGATTAGTTGAAACCGTCTCGCCAGCAGATGTGTACAGATCTACTCGGACCAAGCTCGATGTAAAACGTTCATGTTGACCATGAAAATTTGAGCATTCACTTATAAGTTCGTTTTTCTAAATATGATTTAGACGGACCAACTTATATGAATTGGCCAGAGAATTTTCAAGGTCAGTGGGAGCGTGTAAATTACATGCGAGACATCAAAGAGATGGAACATACATTTTGACAAAGTAATCAAAAGGTTTGATACTTTATCAAGAATAGTTATGAGCCATTTAAAAAGACCATTAACTAATTTAAAATTATTATCGTAAGGTACGATAAACTGGATAAGATCCAAGTAAAATAAAATATTATGGATTCCGACAGACCAAATGAATTATTTGAATAAGATTCAAATGGTTGGTCTGACATGAACATAGAAACCCCTTAAGTCTATAGATGTAGACGGTTTTGGCAGATCCACTCACGAAGGCTCTATCACATGAAGTCGGGAAAACTTATGTGTAAAAACGATATTAGATATCGAGATAAATGGGCCTGAGTGCAAGTGGGAGATGTAGGAATATTATGCCCTCGAGGCCATTTATTCCTGTGTGAATAGCACAAACATCTTGTTCGAAATAACAGTAAGCTGTTTGGTAATAATTTATCTAAGTTATATTGTAATGTAGTAAACGTTAGATATCAACTTAGGTAAAGTCCTGAGACTTTATGCAAGGTCAAACGTGTATCGAGATGAGTATCTCGATCATGGAGAAACGTTTGACCGTCTGTAGCATAAGTCTGAAATGGTTCATGGTCGTAGATGTTTCGAGACAAGGATATCGAAACATCGGATAGACCATTGTGTCTTAGTCTTCACCGTTTAGCGGTGGCGATGATCTCATGATCGCTTGACTTGGCGAAATCGAAGACGAGACACAGGTGCTCATTAGAATGAGTTCACTGAACGATCCACTAGAGTTATCATATGGTTACATTGACCAATCTGTCAGTGATAACTCTGAGTGATGATAGGATAGTTGGTCTTTTGACTTGAGGTCATTTTGACGGACCTGTGCGTGAACGGTGCCACTTTGATCAACTGATCTAGCTTCGAGGCAAGGCCTGTCGAAAGGTCTTTTGATTGGGTGTCACTTGAAACGTACGAGGCGAGTAATGACCAAGAGAGGATTCGTCTCTCCCGGTCAATGGGAGTTAGTGTTGTAAAGTTAGTTCGGTCTTTAGTAAAAACTCTGCGCAGAGTATGTTGAAAGAAGTCCAACATTAGTTGACTAAAGATCGATAGAAACTAACCGGAGTCAAGTTATTGGGGTTGACAGTTTGACCGTACCCCAGACTTGATCTACACGACATATTTAAGACGAAGAGACTATAACTGCGGAATTCATCACGGAAACAGTCAGGTGGTCCCGACAATACTCATGTCAATGAGTCAACCACATAATGATGATTCCTGAAGCAGGGACGGCAACCACTGCTCGTGGTCACTGCCGTATAGGGCTTCGAGCCCAACCTGTTGTAAGGGTCAGGCTGTAGGGTCTCACACAGAGTGCTAACGCTTCGTCTAGTAATAGGTAGAAATTAGTTAGGGAGAATAATTGCATTTTTGATGCAAGGGATGAAATAATTGCATTTGATGCAATATGATAATTTAAGCTTAGATAGGGACTATTTTGCATTTGATGCAAAAGCGATTAAATGTGTATTAAATTGTTTAATACAATATTTAATAAAATAAACGCAAGGAAAAGTTCACGGGTAAGACGGGAATGTCCCGGTCTAGACCCAGGTTCGAACGGCGTCCAAATCGGACACCGGATGCTCAAGTTAGAGCCAAAACAGACCCAAAGAATAAAGCCCACAACTTAAACTGCATTTGATGCAGAATTAATTGGGGCAGACGTGGGCCCGGCCCAAAGGCCAGGCCACTACAGCCGCAAAGAAAAGGGGGCGCCATGTGGCGCCCCCCGGTTGGCCGCAGCCAGGCGCTTATGCGCCTGGCAGTAACGCGGGCCCGGGCTTTGCCCGGGCCCGGAACAGTGCGTGCCCGTGCTTTTGCACGGGCACGTCAGCACGCGCACAGAGGCGCGTGCAGCGCACGCGCCTCGAGGCGCGTGCGCTGCACGCCGCCTGGCGCAGGCGGGGCCCACAGCTGCCTAGGGCAGCGTGATTCTGCTGGCGGCTGCTGTTTTGCGTTTTGGGTGGCTTTGGGCTGATCTTTGGACACTCAATTGGAGGGTCAAACGAACTCCGATTGACGAACGGTTTTTTCCTATGCGTTCACCATTGAACGCTTGTCGTATTGATAGGTTGTATCGATCTTGAAGCTCAACGGTGAGTGATTTAAAATTCACGGAAGTTTGCACCTTTTGAAGTGCAAACTAACTTGATTTTAAATTAACTCTATTTTAGTCCCACATCGGATTTTGAGAAAAGGTGAGAGTCCGCCGCCTATATAAATAGGGGTCTCCCCCCTTCCTCAAAACTCGTCCCAAGCTCTAGATCTGAGCGGCTCTCGTAAATGTTGGAGCACGCTCGGATCTAGGCTTAAATTAATATTTCTCTATCTCCCTAAATTTCTGCCTTACTCATGCGGGCTCTAGCAAAGCCACAAAGGAGTTCGGATTCTGGATCCGAAATCTTGGCGGAGGTTTCACTCGCGTGAAACTTTCTTCGGCGGTTGGTTGGCTCGGCGGCACGGGGATTGATCGCCTCGGGATGCGGAGCGGTTCGAGGAGCGGTTCGGGGAGCGGTTCAAAGGAGCGGCTCGGCGTGGGACGGGAGCAGCTCGAGAGACGGCGCGGAACATCTCGCCTGCTCCAGGGCTGAGATTCCGGGTATGTGGCTAAAGTAGTTTATTAGCATTTAGTTTAGTTTAATCGCAGTAGGCTAGATCCTTCTTGGGATGGTCAGACCCATCCCAAGTCGGCATAGATCTTGGCATAGGGTCTTGGACCTTAGGGCCAAGTTAAAATTGTTTTAACTTGCATGTTAATTTAGATTAACTGTTTTTCTTCCGCTGCTTTTGATTTTCCTGTCTATGTTCCGTCCGACTTAGGACGGGACTAGAATTTTTGTGCCCTAAGGGAACGCCCAATTCCCTACACTTTGTACAACTGACGCGCTTGTTGTAGCCAAAATTTTTGCTTTCAGGTGAATTATGTGGATGCCCGACGGATCGTAAATCGGAAATTTTGATGCTTATATGCCATACGGTGCTCAGATGGGGGGATATGAGAATTAGCCGCAGGTCGTGGCGGTTTGCGAAGCTTGTGGGATGCAGGGACACACGGCCATCCATTGTCAATTCATTGCCCAACCCTACACCCCACACTCATATACCCACGACCTACATCAAGAATCCTCCCATCCTTACCCGCAAAATTTCACACCCCATCCTCCACCAAAATCGAGCCTTGAATTATTCTTGGAAAACTCCATTGCAACTCAGATGCGCTGGATATCACCTCCACTTCCATCACCACTTCCCCCACCGATGTCTGACCTTGATTTGTTATTAGAAGAAAATATTTTAAACCAAGGCCAGATGACTCCACCACTTCCACTTCCACCACATGCGCCTGATCTTGAGTTGTTAGTGGTGAATTCCTTTGTAAATCAAGGCCCGACAGCACCATCACCCTCATCTCCACCTCGGAAATCTATCCTTGAGTTATTGATGGAGGATTCCATGATAACGCAGAGCCATGTGGATTCACCAATTCCATTTTCGCCGATCACTTCTACTTTTAGGGGTGAAGCAGTCGTGTCTCATACATCATCGACGACTTGCACTGCGGAAGGTAACTCTTATGGTTTACAATTTGAAAATTTTAATATGAGTCCCCTTCCCCATGCAGGTACAATTTTTGAGACATACGGCATTGAGGAGCCCATGGAGGATGTCCATATCGACGAGGAGGGAGAGCATGGAGCCGTGAACATCATGATTCATTCTGTTGAGCCTCATGCTCCCTTGCCTCTACCACTACATCCATCGCTCACCCTCACTCCACCAGAGGCATCGCATCCACCAGAGCTTACTGCTCCCACTCAGGGAGATCTTTTAGACCCTATTTCTGAATCTCGTATTACATTCCCCATATTTTTAGATTCAGATACTACTGACATGGCATACCCACCAAAGGATCCAAATTCACATTATATGGAAACATGTCAGGACATGTCAGCACTTGAGGGGCTCGTCGCTAAACGCGGGCAGGAGATCATGGCGTCACCATCAGGGCATAGCCCCACATTCTCAGGGAGTCATCGTCAATCTTTTCCATGCTTTACATTGCACTTTGACGATACTCTTTGGGATACATTTATTGCGGGGAAGGATTTTTCACCACGGACTGATGCTCCTTTTCTTTCGAATGATATAGGTGGACATCATCGAGAGAAGCTTTTGGGAGCATTGCTAGAGTTTGTTGGTGTTCGTGGCACCAAAATATTGGCGGAGCCACAGAAGGAGCAGTTAGAGCAGCTACCTGCCCCACTCCAGATCTTGGATCCGCCTATGCTCAGGTGTACCCTAATCCAGTAGTGTAAAAATTTACCGCTTTCTAGTTTAGATTTGAATAATCCCGTCTCCTCTCATTAGCGAGGGGAGCGTATCTAGGATTTGCTTTTGCATCTTAATAACCCTTCATGTCGTGCCCTTCTATCATTTCACCCCACATCCTCTTCCGAGGAGAACGAGCAGACTGTCTCTCCTGCATTCTGATTTCTTTCTTTTCCGATTTTCCCCTAGCATATTTCTGCATCACATTGATCATATCATTTTGCTAGCATTGGCATGTTCAGCTTGGGGGAAATCGACTTTTGTGTGCATGTTTTCGTGTGTCGTTGTCGTGTGTTTGTGTCTTTGAGTCCTTCGTTGCGTTTTATATCTTTTATTCTTTATGTTTCTTTTTCTTTATTTTCCAATTTCGTTCGTGTATTTTTCGTGTTTTTTATTTTTTTTTGTCGGTGCGTAACTCCCCTACATTTTCATTGCCCTCCCGTATTCACTACTATTACATTGAGGACAATGCAAGTTTCAGCTTGGGGGAGTCGCACTTCGTGCGTCATTTGTCTCTTTTTCTTCATTATTTGAGTCGGTTTTCTCCGTGTTTTTCTTTTTTATTTTTTTTCTTTTCTTCTTTTTATCTCGGTCTCCTAGAGATGAACCCTATGATGAATTGCCACAAAAAACACATGCACACCTTGCACGGCTTCGATAATCACATTCACTAACCCTAGGAAGCCGAGTCCTCTTGCATTTCATGCATCGTGGGTCCACTTAGCTTTCTTGTGAGTCATGTGTCATGACTATAATTTGGTGTGCTTATACTTTGTGATGTTGATTTATATACCTATCCTTGGTTGACCCCTAGATTATCATGCTTCGATTTGAATATGCAGTATTTGCTTCTACTGTCTGCTTCTATATGCATGTTATATGTTTATATCGTATGTTTCAATTCGCATGTGTCGGGACTCCACACACAAGGACTAGGATAACCCATTTAGCCTATGCTCTGATTAGCAAGAAATATCTCCTTTGCCCAAGTGTTTAGAATCCGATTTCATTTTTATTTTACTTGGTGCAAATCCCCTCGTCGTGTACCGTTCTCCCACTTGGGAGAGTACACATGTATATACCCCAATACCCAAAAATCCAAAAAAGGAGAAAAGAAAAGAAAAGAGAAAAGAAAAAAAAATATGTATAGCCAAAAAATCCAAAAAAATACAAATACCCAAAACCCAAAAATTTCAAGTGCGAATATTTTTCCTATCTACCGAGAATAAAGGGAAGGCGAGAATTTGCACCAAGTGTTCTTCTCCACATCATCTCAACCCCCATCGTTTTCGAAAACACTTGGCTTAGGAACTTTTTAGCTATTATCTAGGCTTTAGTGTGGTGATTTCCTTAACCCTAGCTGTGGAGTCCCCGATGCATGATACGCTTCGATTCTCGCTCTATTCTCATGCATGCTTGAGCAATATATTCACCGCTTAATTCGAATCGAATCGATATTTGGGTCATTTCTTGGATTTGTGTATATCGAGCTTTATTACACAATGTAGATAGTGACACCGTCTGCTAACACACGACCACACTCACTCGCGCTTCACCGCGCGGGCCCATGGCATTTGTCTGGACTCATATTCCTTAGTTTAGTGATGTGATTTGGTGTTTGCTTGCTTGGTGTGTCGTTTTTGATTTTGTTGGCCCTGACGGGCGATCTAGGATATAGAGTTTTCTTTTTCTCTCTTTTGTAATGCCCTACATGCTACTGCACAAGTACTAGAGGGGGGGTGAATAGTACTTTAAAAATAACAAGGAGTATAATTCCTAATTATAGTGCAAACAACTACCAAATCAATTTGCGGAAGCTTAAATTGAATGACAACAACAAAATAAACAATGCTAACAAATGATGTTACTGGGTTCGGATCCACCCAAGTCTCTCCGACTTGTTCCCAGTTATCCTACGTCCCAACCACCCGGATCCCCTACGGATACTTAGGTTAGATTCCCTAACCCAAGATTTCCACTATGATATCTTGTGAAAAACCTTCACAAGATCAAATCATACATGCAATGGAAAAAGTGAATCCCACAACCCGGGATCACAACCTTCTCTCACAACCGAGAGAATCAATAAGCAATATAAACAAGTTTATAATGAAATAAACAATCTTACCACAAAATCCTATACATTGAGTTTTCTTACCAAATAGGTGCAAGGAGGGATTTGAGGAAGATGAAGTCACCAAGACCTAGCACCAAAGAAATGACCAGCACTGGGTGCCTAGGAGTGATTTGGAGACTTGAATCAAGCTAGAGCTTGAAGGGCTCACCAAGAACAAACTTCTCTCAAGATGGATTCTAGATCTAGAATGTGAGAGAATGGATTTCTTGTGAGGAAGAGAGCTTTGGAAATGAGTGAGAATGGCTATCTCTTTCAATCTCAATGAATCTCTTAATGGCAGCTCTAACCTAGAGAGAAATGACCATGGTTCGTATTTATAGGGTCCCATAAAAACGAGTCAGGTCAAATCCCAACGGTTAGAAATCCGAAGCAACTAGTCGGTCAAAGAACAACCACTGACCGACTAGTTCATCAACTAGTCGGTCAGTCAAACAACATGGACCGACTAAGTGAAGAACTGAGAAGTGATTGAATTTTAGACCTAGAAATCTAGTCGGTCCAAGAAGACTTTCTGACCGACTAGTTTCACAACTAATCGGTCAGTCAGTGAACTTCGACCGACTAAGAGGCAAAAACAAATAGGCTGAATACAAATTGATTTAGTCGGTCCAAGAACAAATGTTGACCGACTAGATTATCAACTAGTCGGTCACCAAACGTTCTTAGACCGACTAATGATAAACAGTAGCTTAGGAGAAATTTGGCATGAACAGTAAAGCTCAACTAGTCGGTCAAAGAAGCATCACTGACCGACTAGTTCACAAACTAGTCGGTCGGTGAGTCAACGTAAACCGACTAACTGTAAACAGTACTGAACAATAAAAGATTAACTCAAACTAGTCAGTCCAAGAAGCTTTGCTGACCGACTAGATCACCATCTAGTCGGTCAGTACTTCTTCTTGTACCAACTAACATGCACGAACAAGTCCGAATCGAAGCGCGATGCTTCGAGGAAGTTAGAATGGACTTGTACTAAGATCCTAGAGCTACGATATGAGCGTTATGAAGATAGAATCGTAAGATATACTCAAGGCTTAACATTCTATAGATCGAAGCTAAAAGACTATAAATAAAACCTTAATGAACGGTCTTCGAGAGCTTCGATCAATTCTTCATGACTTCCAAAACGGTCCAAGAGCTTCAACGAAGCTTTAGGCAATGAATACGAGCTTTGAGAAGTCTTGAGATGTCGCTTCGATTGTTCTCGTGAATTTGGCGACGATCTCCAATACTGCGCTCACAAATTGTTAGTTCATGAATTATTTATGTTTGCTCATCATCAAAACCAAATCCGGGGAGTCCAATATTCAACATTCTCCCCCTTTTTGGTGATGACAAACCAACATAAATAATAATCAAAAATAATGATTCAAATGTAAAATACTTACTCCCCCTGCATTGATGACACGTTAATTCCAAAATGAATATATATAAATTGCATCAATCAGACGAGTAAGATATATAACGAGAATCGATTTTTGAAATATCGGATTTTGAAAATCCTTATATATATCTTAACTCCCCCTGAATCTAACACATCAAATTAGATTCTTGGAAATTGGGTTAAATTTTCATTTGCCCTATTTATTATCATTATCTCTCCCCCTTTGGCATTATCCCAAAAATGGGGGGCATACAACGATAACAACTAGGAAAAGGAAAATCCAACATCGGGAGTCTTAGATATTGACGATGGACCTAATTGACACCAAGGGAAAAGTGATGAAATCAAATCAAGGTGTGCCAAATTGTCCATTATCAAAAAGCGAAAATTAAAATCATCAAAAATACCAAATATTAATTCATTTATTGAATAAAGAAACATACCCTCTAATATTCAATATTCTTGGTTAAATTTGTGCATGGAAAACAATTCTATACAATTATAGAAATATAATCTATTTAACCAAGTTTTTAAGCGTCGAGCGACGAATTCACATGTCAAAGGCATTGAATGAATATTAAATGTGCACGACAAAGTAAAACAAAGAGAACATCGATGTATATATATATGAATACAATGAGTACATCCAAAAACACATCGACTACATCATAAGAAGTGCAACATACCATCTATATCAACATCAAAAAGATGGTACAACATAATCACCCAAACACCATCATCAACATCCAAAATACATCAAATACACCGACATCCATAAAAGAAAAATACATCAAAACACCACCCAAACTCCATCCTAACCCAAAACACTCTCAATAAGATGCATCATCCAAAGATCATAGGAGAGGCCTCGAAACAGACGATCACGAGGAAGTGGCAGGATCTGTAGTCTTCGGGGGTCCAGTCGAGGGAGTGGACTCAGGCTCTGCAGGGAGGAGAGGCGTGTGAACAGAAGGGATCGTCGGGGCAGGAGTGGAGACATCGACGAATGGCTCAACGGCAGGAGTGTCAATAGGAACATCAGCAGGCAAAACAGGAGCAGGGTCGTCAGTAGGAGCAGCAGCAGCATCAGAAGTCTGATCCACTGGTGCAGAAGTCTCTGGAGCACCAGAAGAGGTGCCAGCTCCAGGAGCAGATGTGGTAGCAGCAGCAGCAGTGGCCTCATCGCCACGAGCTAAGGAGGTGACAAGCTCATCAATATCCTCATCATCCATCTCCTCATCCTCAGAAACGGAAGGAGGAAGCTGAATGCCCATTAAACGAGCCATACGGCAAACTACCTCCTCGGTACGAGCCAAACGAGACTCGTGCCGACGAAGTAACCGAACGACATCATCAAGTGTGGTGGCAGGAGGAGGGACTGAAGCAGCTGAAGGTGTAGCCTGGGATGCAGAAGGAGTCGACCGCTGCACGTGACGGAGTGCCGCAAGAGATTTCTTGACGGCCGTCGCGTTCAGGGGAGGACCCAGGGGACGCTCATCATCAGGAGGCAAAGGAACACCGAAACGACGGAAAACCAACGTCAGAAGACAAGGATATGGGATGTGCACAGATTTAGTGGTCTTGCGAATACACTCGAAAGAATCCATCTTGTCGAGTATAATGCGAGCCCAATTAATCTCGCTACCCATAAAAAGAGCGTATATCAATTTCAGAAACGGCTGAGATGGAAGTGAAGAAGATCCATACTTGGGAAGAAGGCAGGATTTCAAGATCAGGTTAATCACCCAAGCATTCGGCTTGAATGATTTGGAAGGGACTCCTATGAATGCAGGGGGGATAACCTGGAAGATTTTAGCTAGGGTCCGCTAATCGAGGGAGGAGATATCGTCTACAGAGATGTCAGATGGGAGGAGGCCACACGACGAGCAACCTATCAACTCCCCCAAGATCTCTGCCGTGAGGACTATCGAAGTCCCCAAAACAGAAGTCTCGATGGAGTGAGTCTCACCGTACTGGCCCCGGACACGATTGCCATAGAATAGCTTGACCAGGCGAGGATAGGGTCGAGGGTTCGCCTTAGGGTCAAATATAAGGTAGTCCAATATGCCACTATAGGATAACAGATCCGCAAGGCCAAGAAAATCAGAAAACTGAACGTAATGCTCCAACAGCAGTGGGCAGTGCTCTATACGGTTGTACGCCGCTAGACACTGAGGGTCGTCGCGACACAACGATATATCTACACCGCCGACTGGCATCGGACCTTTACCCTTAGCCTTACGGGGCTTAGGAGGAGGTGGAGGAGGGGGTGGAGTATGTGCCTTCTCGGGATGCTCAGAAGTGTATTCTTCATCGGAATCATCCTCGGAATCACTATCTTAATGCTCACCGGGAGGGGTAGGTGCACGGAACTTTTTAGGCTTGGCTTTGGGCTTGGAAGATTGGCCGGTAGGTTTAGGCTTGGACGTCCTCTTCCTCTTCAACGGTGTTGAAGACGAAGAGGGGGGACGAGTGGTCTTAGCCCTACGCTTAGGAGGGGTCGAAGCGGTCGCGGCCTCTATGGTCATGGGGGATGCCCCAGAAGAGGTAATCGGGATTCTCGTTCGTGCCATGATCGCGGCACAACGAGTTCAATCAAGCGACGGGATAAGATCAAACAACTTAAGCTGAAACCCTAGAATCAAACAACCTAAGCTCAAAGCCCTAAGATAAATTTCGAAACCCTAGAGGAGAAATCAAGCCCTAGGAGATGAAATGAAGCCCTAGAAGTTGAAAGCAACCTAGGGTGAGGAGATATACCTAGGGGATGGTGATCGGCGGCGGCGGATGGTCGGAAAAGACGCCGGAGATCGACGGAAGACGAGGAGACACGAGCTGGGAGAGGGGTTTTTCGAGCTGGAGAAATGAAGAAGACCGACTAAAAGAAGAAACAGTCGGATAAAATGAGATTAAGTCGGTCGAGAATGCGAAAAGACGCGATTGCCCTAAAGCACTTAGTCGGTCACAGTTCAAGCACTGACCGACTAGATTATGATCTAGTCGGTCGGTCAATGAGCTTAAACCGACTAAGTCGAAACAGAGGCAAAATGAAAATTCTAGGGCTAGAGTTAGTCGGTCACAGTTCAATAACTGACCGACTAGTTTTCCATCTAGTTGGTCGGTAAGAGAACTGTGACCGACTAAAAGAAGTCAATGACAAGGGAAAATTAAAGCTTGAACTAGTCGGTCTGAGTTTACTAGCTGACCGACTAGATGAGCATCTAGTCGGTTGGCTGATGAACTGAAACCGACTAGAAGAGTCCAAAAGTTGATAAATAAGTTCTCTTCATAAAAACACTTGGATGAAACATCTTAACCCTCTCATAAGTCATCTAAACTACCCCATAAAACATCGAAATCTCAAATATGACATTCGAATAAGAATTCGAGCAAAAATTCAAACATATCACATAAAATCCCCAAAAATTCAATAAATCTAGCATGAACGAAATATCGTGAAAAAATAATGGCATGCAAGATAATTGAATGAAACATGAATCCTAAATCTCGGATTCACCCATAATCCCCAATTCTCGACGCAACCGCACAAAGGAGTCCTCCTTTAGGGGTTTCGTGAAAATATCGACGATTTGCTTTTGGGTTTCAACGTACACTACAATGATGTCCTTTTTAGCAACATGATCATCTAAAAAAATGGTGTCGGACATCTATGTGTTTAGATCGGGAATGGTGCATCGGATTCTTTGAAAGACAAATAGCACTTTGGTTATCCACCATGATATGGCTAGTATCACAATGAATACCAAAATCCTTCAGTGTGTGTCTCATCCAAAGAACCTGGGCACAAGCGGCACCGGCGGCAATGTATTCCGCCACGGTGGTTGAAAGTGATACCGAATTTTGCTTCTTGAAAAACTAAGAGACAAGGGAATTTCCTAGAAAATGGCAAGTGCCACTAGTACTCTTCCTGTCGGATTTGCATCCCGCATAATCAGCGTCACTATATGAGACTAACTCATATGTGCTAGATTTCGGATAAAGTAATCCAAAATCTAAAGTGTAACTTAGATAGCGAAAAATACGTTTAACCGCTACTAAGTGAGAATCCTTAGGTTGAGACTGATAACGAGCACAAATACAAACGGCAAACATAATATCGGGCCTACTTGCGGTAAGATAAAGTAAACTACCTATCATACCTCGATATAGACGAATGTCTACATCTTTTCCGCCCGTATCTTTATCAAGATGTGTTGTAGTGCTCATAGGAGTCTTTTTCCAGGAGGCATTCTCCATTCCAAATCGCTTTAGCAACTCCACCGTGTATTTCGTTTGGTGGATGAAGATTGCATCGTTCAATTGGCGAATTTGGAGACCTAAGAAATATTTGAGTTCGCCCATGTGGCTCATCTCAAATTGTTCCTTCATAACATTAGAAAAACTCTTCGCAAAGAGTGAAGTTAGTAGCACCGAAAATGATATCATCAACATAAATTTGAACTAATAAAATATCATTATTCGCATGCTTAACAAAAAGTGTAGAATCGGCTTCGTCAAATACAAAAGAAAATTCTTTAGGCGATCATACCAAGCTCGAGGAGCTTGTCTCAAACCATAAAGAGCTTTCTTTAGTTTAAAAACATGATTTGGAAATTTTTCATTTATGAAACCTGGAGGTTGAGAAACGTAAACTTCCTCAACGACATCTCCGTTTAGAAATGCACTTTTAACATCCATTTGAAATAACTTAAAATTTTTATGGCATGCAAAAGACAATAATAGTCTAATTGATTCTAATCTAGCTACCGGAGCGAAGGATTCTTCGAAATCGATACCTTCCTCTTGGCGATAGCCTTGAGCTACTAACCGAGCTTTGTTCCGGACGACGACTTGGTTTTCGTCGGTTTTGTTCTTGAAGATCCACTTTGTCCCTATGACGGTGTGGTTCTTCGATGGCAAAGGAACAAGCTCCCATACCTCATTCCTTTCGAATTGAATGAGTTCCTCCTCCATGGCAAGGATCCAAGCACTATCTTCGCACGCTTCAACTATATTCTTTGGCTCTATCGATGAGGCAAAGGCACAATTGGCGAAGTGGTGGACTTGCGATCTCGTCTTGACTCTATCATGAATATTGCCAATGACTTGCTCATGGGGATGGTCGCGAACGGTATGAAGCCGCTTGGGAATACCTTGATCACTAGGCACAGTCTCAACAACTTCATTAGTCGGGTTAGGATCAATAGAATCAATTGAATCAATAGACTTAGAATTTTCAAACGAATCACATAAAACATCCATAGAATAATCATCATTTGAAATTCTAGAAGTAGAAAAATTCTCATTAAAAGAGACATGTAGTGATTCCTCGATCGTAGAGGATATTTTGTTGTATATCCGGTAGGCTTTGCTACGTGAGGAATACCCAACAAATATCCCCTCATCCGATCTCGGATCAAACTTGTCCAAATTATCATATGTGTTCTTAATAAAACATTTTGCGCCGAAAACACGAAAATGTTTAACTTGAGGCAATCTACCAAACAACAATTCATAGCAAGTTTGTTTGGTGCCGGGCCTCAAAAGTATTCTATTAAACACATAACAAGCGGTGTGTACCGCTTCCGCCCAAAATTGATAACCAAGTTGACTACCTTCGAGCATAGTGCGAGCACACTCCACAAGCGTTCTATTCTTCCTCTCAACAACACCATTTTGAGGAGGTGCGCGAGGGAAAGAAAACGTGTGAGTAATTTCAAGATCATCACAAAAATTTGAGAAAGACTCATTCTCAAATTCACCCCCATGATCACTACGAATAGTGACAATGGTGGTTCCGATGAGATTTTGTACTTTCTTCACAAATATTGTGAAGTTTTCAAAAGCTTCATTTTTATTACATAAGAAAAATACCCATGTAAATCTAGAATAATCATCGACGATGACAAGTCCATATCTTGCATTTCCTAAGGAAGCAACTCTAGTTGGCCCAAATAAATCTAGATGTAATAGCTCTAGTGGCCGTTTAGTAGAAATGCTTTTCTTAGGTTTAAATGAAGATTTAGGAAGCTTCCCACGTTGAGAAGAATCACAAAAACTTTTCTTTTCAAAAACGAGCTTCGGAAAAACTTTATTGGAATTTAATTTTGAAAGCTTATAAAGTGTTCCAAAGTTCACATGTCCAAAGCGTCGATGCCATAAGTGTTGTTCACTTGTGTTGGCAACGAGACATTGTTCATATGACTTAGGAAGATCCAAAATATAAATATCTTTATGGCGTGTGCCAGAAAATAATAACTTATTATTATCATTTGAAATATGACATAATCCTTTCGCAAATCTAACTTTGTAACCTTTGTCACAAAGTTGGCTTATTGAAATAAGATTATGATTTAAACCATTAACTAGATAAACATCACTAATTAAGGGTTTAGACGGGTTACCCACTTTACCAACACCGACGATGGTTCCGCTCTCGTTGCCTCCAAATACGACGCGGTTTCCATTTGCAATGGGAACTACTCCGGAGAGCAATTAAGCGTCACCCGTCATGTGTTTTGAACACCAGCTATCGAGTATCCAATTCCCCTTGGAGCTAAATTTAAATTTGTTGCTCCTTTTCTTTTTCTTTTCCTTGAGTACCTAAAGATAGAAAATTTCATATCATGGTACCCACATTGGGTCCTCAAAGGTTAGACCTTTGGAAGCCAAGTCCAATTGGACTTAGACTTCCCCACATAATTTCTACTATGCACAACATCCAAAAAATAAGCATTCATATACACTTGTTTTTCATCCATGCATGTGTCCTTTGGGCTCCAAATAGTGAAAAACTTGGGAGCCCTTATCCTATTGGGTGCATGCATGCGACGTTGATTTCTACGTGATGCATGTCGTGGATAGGCATAAGGAACATGATGGAATGGTGCACGACGAGAATTATTCATATGATGATGTGGGTGAACATATGCATGTGTGGGAACACGTGCGTGAGGGTGTCTCACATGATGTGCACGTGCCCGAGAATGTGTTGCATAAATATCATCATATGTGTGAGACGGTGGAGTAGGACGTGTGTTCCTACGTGGCATGGTATTGGTGTATATATAAGCATGCCCCTTCTTTGGAGGTCCACCCAGAGTGGGTTTCTTTCCGAAAGAGGGTGTGGACGAGGTGGAAGCACCATTGGTGGAAGAACTACCAATAGAGTGTTTGCTACCACTCGTAGAGTCACCGGAAGTTGGCCTAACAAAAGTAGTGGCCGCTTTGGATGGACATCCCATCGTATACCCCAAACCAATGTGGTGATTGGCCGGAAGTAAGTCACTTAGGATTTTATCCAAATGGTCCTTACCCTTATTGAATTTATTAATTCGGCCAAATGTGTTCTCATATTTCTCTTTGAGAGAACGCATAGAAGTATCCAAATTGGATACTTGCGATGTGAGCACATAAACACGAGATTTAAGATTCTCATTCTCAATACTCAAAGTCGAGTTTTGAGAAGTCAGATCCGCTATCCTATGTTCTTCCGGATCTTCAATGCTAACATGTTCAAGTTTAGATTTGAGATTAACAATCTCATTTCTTAACTCTTCAACAACGGTGTCGTTGTTGGTGATGATAGTCTTAGGCGAGGTTTGAATGCTAGCTAGGTCATCTTTTACTTTAGTATATCTATTTACTAATTTAGTGTATTTAGACCATAAATGAGAGTTAGCATCCCTAAGATCATCCATAGTTACCTCATCGCCTTCGTCGTCGCTATCATCGGAGGAGGAAGATCCTTGATCATGCTCCTCTCTTGCCATGAAGCACATGTGCGCTTGCTCCACTTTCTCATCGTCCGACTCTTCGCTTGAGGAATCCTCGGAGTCGGTGAATGTTGCTCCGACAAGTCCCTGTTTGTACCCCTTTTTGTACTTCTTGGACTTGTCGAACTTCGGCGCCTTCACTTCTCCTTTTGCTTGTTTTGAGGACAATCCGATTTGATGTGTCCTGGCTTATTGCATTTAAAGCACAAAGGTGGAGAGGCGTTAGTAGAAGTAAATTTAGATTTTTGTTTGAAGTTACCCTTTCGGAAGAAGCGATTGAACTTCTTTGCCATGAGTGCAATGGATTCCATGTCCATTTCTTCTTCCGAGTCCTCATCATCGGTAGAGGTGGATGAAACCGCCTTGAATGCAATCGCCTTTTTCTTAGGCACGTCTTGGTTCAAATAGGACTTCATCTTTTCTTGTAACTTCACCTTGCTATCTTTGCGTACCTCGTATGACATCAAAGTACCCATCAATTGAACTACGGTATACTTATTCATGTCATTACCTTCCTCGATGGTGAAGGTACGTTTCTCCCAAGAAGAAGGAAGTCCTTCGATAAGCTTCGAGCACTTCTCCTTTTGGGTGTAGGATTTACCGAGAGCCTCTAACTCGTTTATGATGTCGACGAAGCGAGCGTAATACTCCTTCATCTTCTCGCCCTGTTGCATATGAAACATTTCGTAATCTTTGTTAACAACTACGAGTTTAGAGTCTCTTACCCTACTCGTCTCTTCATGTAGTATGAGGATGGAGTTCCAAATTTGATATGCACTCTTACATGTGCATATCTTATTGAAGTCCTCGGGCTCCAATGCGCATTGCAAGGCGTTCATTGCCTTGGCATTGCTTACCTCCGCGGTGACCTCCGCGGTTGTCCATTTCTCAAAGTCTTCTTCTTCGGGCTCGACGTATTCCTTCATCGTGGTCCTCCATAAAGATGCACTCCGGAGGAAATTTTCCATCTGGCATTTCCAGTACCCGTAGTTGGTACCGTTGAAGAATGGGGGCCTCGTAGAGGAATGTCCTTCCATCACCGAAGACGCTCCTTCACGGTTCTTGAAGGTGCCATAGTCTGAAGGTGGACACACGGTCTTGTTGTCGTTGGCAGACATAGCTAAGTATCTGGCTCTGATACCAAATGTAATGCCCTACAAGCTACTGCACAAGTACTAGAGGGGGGGTGAATAGTACTTTAAAAATAATAAGGAGTATAATTCCTAATTATAGTGCAAACAACTACCAAATCAATTTGCGGAAGCTTAAATTGAATGACAACAACAAAATAAACAATGCTAACAAATGATGTTACTGGGTTCGGATCCACCCAAGTCTCTCCGACTTGTTCCCGGTGATCCTACGTCCCAACCACCCGGATCCCCTCCGGATACTTAGGTTAGAAACCCTAACCCAAGATTTCCACTATGATATCTTGTGAAAAACCTTCACAAGATCAAATCATACATGCAATGGCAAAAGTGAATCCCACAACCCGGGATCACAACCTTCTCTCACAACCGAGAGAATCAATAAGCAATATAAACAAGTTTATAATGAAATAAACAATCTTACCACAAAATCATATACCTTGAGTTTTCTTACCAAATAGGTGTAAGGAGGGATTTGAGGAAGATGAAGTCACCAAGACCTAGCACCAAAGAAATGACCAGCAATGGGTGCCTAGGAGTGATTTGGAGACTTGAATCAAGCTAGAGCTTGAAGGGCTTACCAAGAACAAACTTCTCTCAAGATGGATTCTAGATCTAGAATGTGAGAGAATGGATTTCTTGTGAGGAAGAGAGCTTTGGAAATGAGTGAGAATGGCTATCTCTTTCAATCTCAATGAATCTCTTAATGGCAGCTCTAACCTAGAGAGAAATGACCATGGTTCGTATTTATAGGGTCCCATAAAAACGAGTTAGGTCAAATCCCAACGGTTAGAAATCTGAAGCAACTAGTCGGTCAAAGAACAACCACTGACCGACTAGTTCATCAACTAGTCGGTCAGTCAAACAACATGGACCGACTAAGTGAAGAACTGAGAAGTGATTGAATTTCAGACCTAGAAATCTAGTCGGTCCAAGAAGACTTTCTGACCGACTAGTTTCACAACTAGTCGGTCAGTCAGTGAACTTCGACTGACTAAGATGCAAAAACAAATAGGCTGAATAAAAATTGATTTAGTCGGTCCAAGAACAAATGTTGACCGACTAGATTATCAACTAGTCGGTCACCAAACGTTCTTAGACCGGCTAACGATAAACAGTAGCTTAGGAGAAATTTGGCATGAACAGTAAAGCTCAACTAGTCGGTCAAAGAAGCATCACTGACCGACTAGTTCACAAACTAGTCGGTCGGTGAGTCAACGTAGACCGACTAACTGTAAACAGTACTGAACAATAAAAGATTAACTCAAACTAGTCGGTCCAAGAAGCTTTGCTGACCGACTAGATCACCATCTAGTCGGTCAGTACTTCTTCTTGTACCAACTAACTTGCACGAACAAGTCCGAATCGAAGCGCGATGCTTCGAGGAAGTTAGAATGGACTTGTACTAAGATCCTAGAGCTACGATATGAGCGTTATGAAGATAGAATCGTAAGATATACTCAAGGCTTAACATTCTATAGATCGAAGCTAAAAGACTATAAATAAAACCTTAATGAACGGTCTTCGAGAGCTTCGATCAATTCTTCATGACTTCCAAAACGGTCCAAGAGCTTCAACGAAGCTTTAGGCAATGAATACGAGCTTTGAGAAGTCTTGAGATGTCGCTTTGATTGTTCTCGTGAATTTGGTGAAGATCTCCAATACTGCGCTCACAAATTGTTAGTTCATGAATTATTTATGTTTGCTCATCATCAAAACCAAATCCGGCGAGTCCAATATTCAACATCTTTCTCTCTATTTTCTCTCTCCGAGCTCCTACTCTCACTCTTCTTCCTCGAGGACGAGGAAGAGTTCAGCTTGGGGGATTTTGACGTGCGTTTATTTTTCATATATTTGCGCACGTTTTCTCCCGTGTTTTTCCATTATTTACCGCCGTCTTGTATTCGTTTTCTCGTGTTTTCTTGTTTTCTTTCATTTTTCCGTGTTTTTGGTATTTTGCAGGAAATTCTAGCATTTTGGACATAAAAACGACGATATCATGAGTCCCCGGAGCAATGGGAGGAGTCACGCATGATCCAGGGGATCAAAGCGATGAAGATTGATACTCCTCAGCCCTCAACCGATCGGGTGGACCAGTCACCCGATCGGTTGGTGCATACGTATCCTACCCGGGCGGCAGCTGAAGAAGAATAGCAGCTCACCCGATCGGTTCAGCGATCGGGTGAACCGACGGAGCTCTCTGTCATTTGGGCTGAATTCCAATCGATCGGGTGACTTATCACCCGATCGGTTCACCTGTAACGGAATTTTCTAAGAGACGACCCGGACAGCTCAACCGACCGGTTCGTGGACCGTCTGAATCCGACAGAGCTCTCGGCCAAATGGAGCGTAATTCCAACCGATCGGGTGACTTATCACCCGATCGGTTCACCTGTAGCTGCAATTCCTCATTTGGCGAACCGACTGAGCCACCCGCTCGCCTCAGCGCCCGGTTGAAGATTTTCGAAGCTCTCACCCGATCGGTTGACTCATCAACCGATAGGGTGGCGGATTTTCTGCGGGTTTGGACCTGAACCATTAGGGTTTCGAAGTGGGGCTATAAATACTCGAAGTTGGCCGACTGAAAAGGGGGATCCTTCTTCAGTTTTTAGGGCTTTTTGCCCCTTATCTTGTGAAGCTTAGGGTAGGTTAGATTAGGTATTTGCTCAATAAGTCTTGTACCGGATTATTGGATTCGAATCAAGATAAGTATTTTTCTTCTCTCATTTTCTATTGTATTGTGTTGTTTTCATTTTGCTCAATGGTGAATGTTTATATGTTATTTGTTTTGCTTGTCTTTATGTTTCTCACCATTGAGTAGTGTTGATGAACCCTAATATGGGTTAGGGTAGGATTGATGCTTGGGTTGTTACATTTGACTTGATTGCATGGTATGTGTTCGATGAAATGTGTCAATGGGGATTTCTAGCAATCTGGGTCCAATTCGTACGACGACACACTAGTTGTGTTGGGGGTTGGGGTCCGGTGCTTGTCCAGTCAAGATCCGCTTCGATGTATTGCTAGAAATCACATTTGACCTATTTGGCCATTAGGGTTACGCGGGGGCGTTTCATTGTCATTGGCGGGAGAAAGACCGCCTCTGACCGTCAGGCCAAGGGGGAATAAACTTGGCGGTTGACTCCCTAGCCACAGCTCACGCCCCTAGTGTAGACATCGAGTCCTCGCGTGTGGGAACGGCTTGGACAAAATGTTGGGAGATATCATTGTGGCCTTAATGCTCCCGGTTGCGGAAGGTGTTAATGGACATGGGAATGCCCACCGTCTGGAACCGGGTAGGCCTAGCGTGCTTAGCACCGACCGGAATATCGGGCCATGGACGCTAGGTACCACCTTTTGGGGCAATGTCTCACCCTGGGTCAAGTCAAATGCCAAGTGTCATGAATGCTCTAGCCCGTGTTAGCGGGGATTCATTTCGTGTCTTTTTCATTTCTTTCTTTTATTTCTACACTTCACCCACATTATCCACGTAGCTAGCACACAACCTAGGCGAGGCTAGTAGCCATTCAAGCCATCCACCTCCCTGAGTTCGATAAACCCTCACCCTACACTAACCGTGCACTTGCGGTAAAACGACACCGCGCCCAAACCGTAAACGGGGCGCCGGTCAATAGTGGTGTTAATATTTGATTACCTAGTGTGTATATAAGCACCTGAAATGACTATACGTGGTTGAATATTAATGTGATATTGATTGAGGGTAGTTACGAAAGCGACTAGATATGTTAGAAAGTCCGAGGACGGACTTTATTTTAAGTTGGGGAGGATGTAACGACTGGTTTTTCTATGTTAGTGTTATCAATAATATATATGTGTGTGTGTTTGGTGGATTTTCTCCGTATGCGTGATTTCCCATCTCCGTCGCTTTCGTTTTCGATCGTTTCGTTGTGATTTTCTAGTCTCTTCCTTATATCGTTGGTCTTGGAGTAAGTCACTCATGACGAGCTTCTTATCGCTCATATCTTAGAGTATAAATCGATCCTCGAAGCCGTAGAAATCTTCCCGAAGCTTCGCGCTTCAAATCGACACTTTTCGTGCACGTTAGTTGGTTCAAGAAGGAGAACCAACCGACTAGATTGAGATCTAGTCGGTCGGCAATCCTTAATGGACCGACTAGTGGGCTTTGATTATAATTCAGGAGTTACTGTTTATCGTTAATCGGTCCAAGAACAACCACTGACCGACTAGATGTGAAACTAGTCGGTCAGAACTTGTTCTTTAAACGACTAGTTCCTTTGATTAATTTCCACTAAGTTACTGTTTATCTTTAGTCGGTCTGAGAACATCTTTCGACCGACTAGATTGTAATCTAGTCGGTCAGCCATTGTTCTTCAACCGACTAGTTCATTGATCATCTTCCCAGCCGAGTTATTGTTTACTCTTAGTCGGTCTATGAACACTCACCGACCGACTAGTTTTCAAACTAGTCGGTTGACAAGCCTTCACCGACCGACTAATTCAAAGATCATTTTTCCTTCAGAAGTTACTGTTTGCTCTTAGTCGGTCACAGTTATTCGACCGACCGACCGACTAGTTCCCAAACTAGTCGGTCAGCCACCCTTCTTTGACCGACTAATTCACCCAGAAACCCTAGGTTTGCCCTAGCCGCCACACGATTTTCTATATAAACCCACAATCGTTTTCTTCTCTTCCCTCTCTTCTCCTGAACCTCCTCCTTCCCAAATCATCCCCCTTCATCCCCAAACCCTTCCTCCTTCATCCCAAGCCATTCCTTCCCCCCTTGGAGCTTCCCTCTCGCCATTTTGGCCGGCCACCACCTCTAGGTCGCCGGAAAACCCCCAAAAATCCCCAAAACCTCATTTCTCCAGATTTTCTCCCCATTCCAGATCTGAACCCTAGGTTTCTCCGGATCGTTCTTCCGTTGCCGTGCTTACTCGGCATTGATCTTCCGCTTCTATACGGTAGGGTTCGATCCTTTGGTTTTCTCATAACTCTCTCTGTGATTTTATTGAAACCCCAATAAACCTAGGTTGAATATTGTTCTAATGATGTTTTGCCATGACAGCAATCCCATTCCCGTAAATTAGCGCTTGTGGGACGAACCTTCGTGATCGTCCTCCTCGGTGCTAGGCAAGTGAAACTTGCCACCTAGGGTTTTAGGCCATGTCTTAGGCCATTTGCTTGTCGTAGGCGTAAAAGAGACTAGGCGACGAAATGATACTCGCCTAGGCACAATTTCAGGATCTAGCTTGACAACGAAGCTAGATCCGTCATTTATCGTGTTGCATAACTACCATGTCATGTTTACTTTCAATTAATGGTACGCGATTATCTGCCATGTTTAATACTATAACTGTACCCAATGCATTATAACTATTCATGTCCTCCATGCATCTTTAACTGCCATGTTTAAATTCAATTAACGGTACGCGAATTAATTGTCATTCATGCATTGTTATCTGCCATGTTTAATTTCAATTAACGGTACGCGAATATGTTTATGTCATTGCATTTTGCCTGTCACGTTTAATTTCAATTAACGGTACGCGATTATCTGCCATGTTTAATACTATAACTGTACGCAATGCATTATAACTGTTCATGTCCTCCATGCATCTTTAACTGCCATGTTTAAATTCAATTAACGGTACGTGAATTAATTGTCATTCATGAATTGTTATCTGCCATGTTTAATTTCAATTAACGGTACGCGAATATGTTCATGTCATTGCATTTTGCCTGTCACGTTTAATTTCAATTAACGGTAAGCGAATATCTGCTCATGTCATTGCATGCTTGAACACTCATCGTGATTGTGTAGCTTCGCTACATATTTGTACTATTTGTTCCGGCTAGGCACCCACCTTGCGTGGGCACAATCCTATGCCAAATACACTTTCTGGCTCGTGTTCTAGAAGACGATCTTAACACAGCCTGCGGGCAATAGGGCACTCGTTGAGTGATCCCTTGTACTTGATACTTGAACACAGCCTGTGGGCAATAGGGCACTCGTTGAGTGATCCCTTGTACTTGATGCATGAACACAGCCTGCGGGCAATAGGGCACTCGTTGAGTGATCCCTTGTACTTGTTACTTGACAATACATGTCACAACTACCACTTGTTACTTGACGTGATTTACTTGACGTGATTTACTTGACTTGCACTTGTCCGTGTTTAAACTTGCAAAACTATTTATCCATGCCATACTTGCTGCGTGCTACTTGTACTTCCCTTTACTTGTCACTTCCATGCTATATTTACCATGTTATGCATCATACTATAACTGCTAGGTTGCTAGTTTACCTTCCTTTCAGTTTCCTTGCTCAAGTCTTTTAAGACTTGCTGACATGTGCCCCTCTCTCTTTTGGGTGTCACATGTTAGACCCTGAGCCAGAGTTGTTGCAGAGGACGTGGTTGTTGTTGACGTTGTGCCAGAGCCCATGTTTGCTGGATGAGTTGGTTCATTGTTTAGGTTTGCTGTTAGTTATCGGTGCGTGGCACCTTTGTTTTGTACGTTGTACTTTTGCTGGCCATGTTTGGGCCTTTGGACTCTTTTCTTTAGCCTGGTGGCTTTTCTGCGATATTGTAATTTATTTTATGGATTTTCAGAGCTTGAAATTTTATCTGTCTCTCCCTCTTGATTATTGTTGTTGTTTCGTATTGCATTGCAATGACCTGCCATTTGTAGTTCTATTTGATGCTTATCGGACTTGCGGCTTTTCAGCTTCAAGTCTGAGCGGACCTACTCACGTCTCGCCTCCACATTTTTGGGAAGCGGGGCGTGACAAATCGTCAAAGGGGTTGGATCTGGGTCCCAACCCAAATCCCCTCTGATGCTTAAGTCGGTGACTTAAAGTGGCTCGGGGCAGCTAGATCGACCTAATGGGAGGTATTCTGATCACTGTCTCGTCGAGCTATGGAGGAAGGAATGTAAAAGTGGAAGTAAGAGATACAGATAGTTGTCAGAGTACATAGTGCTTAGTATCTCTGGAATCTGAAACCTTCTTTCATTATACTTTCTTCTATTTATAGGTAATTTTTTTAATTCTCCCTCTGAGCTGTTAATGGGTAATGGCTCTGCCTTTATAGTGGCAGAATCATCCCTATGAATGCGGGTATCGGCCGCCCATTTACTCCGCAGTTATTAACCAATTCATTGACATTAGCGGTGCCCAACGGGCAGATGAACTGGTGCTTTGACTAAGCAAGTGGCATGCGTTTCTTGGAGAGTCCTTGGGCTAAGAGGCTCAGGCCCTACTCTTCGTATGGGCTTCTCCTCTTAGACGAAATACCCATCTCTGCTTCGTGGACCGGTGATCACTCCATATTTTATACCTTTTTTCTGTATGTTTGCATGTCGTTTTGATCGCTCATATCGCGTTTTTCACGATTATTCGACAATATTGCGATGCTTTTCACTATTTCTTGTTTTTGTCGTATTTCAGGAAATATGGAGCGATTTGGAATGAATTTGAGATCAAGGGATTTGCACGTGCTTAGGAGTGTCGCACACGGCTCATTCGAGGACTTATCAGCAATGGAGGATGAGCGGAAGAAGAAGGAAATCAATATGAGTGACGAGGAGGCAAAAAGAAGAAGAAACGAGCATTTCAGCACACCACTCGGCCGAGTGACCACTAACTCGGCCGAACAAGAATCCCTAACCGACCGACCAGAAGGGATACGCACAGGATGATTTCAGCGTATACTCAACCGAACAAAGAAAGCCCACTCGGCCGAGTGAGAAACTTCACTCACCCAAGTGGTACAGGGAATTCGTCTAGAGAAAAGGCCGAAGTTATTGGAATTTTCAGAGATCCTGAGGAGACCCACTCGGCCGAGCATGAATGCTCACTCGGCCGAATGAAGAAGTCCACTCGGCCGAGCCACCCCGAAGACAGACCCTGAGAACCCCCGAAGTTACTGTTTATGTACAGGGTTTGTCACTCGTCCGAGTGACAAGGGTCACTCGGCCGAGTGACCCTCTCTGGCTGCTGTTAGGGCTGCGATTTCTGGGCTGCACAGAGGCAGTTTGGTCACGATTTTTTGGACGATTTTAGAGGGTATTTAAACCCTATTTTTACTCTAGTTTAGGAGAGACTTAGACTACAATTTTTTAGACTTTATTTTAAGATTTTCACGGTTACTCTTTTGTGAATTCTCAGCTAGAGATTGTTGGCGTCAACATTGGTTTGTCTATTCTTGTTAAAAACTCAATTTTTATGCATTATTTCTCTTTTGCAATGAATTGTGCCGTGATCATTATTGTAATTTCTGAGATTTGCATGATGTCTAGTGAGTAGTGCCGTCGTCCTAGGGCATAGGGATGAACCCTATGGACCCTATTTCTAAATTGTGATGAATTTGTAGAATTGTTGCTAGAATTGATAATGGTTAGATTGTGATCAATTGATTACGGGTAGCTAGAAATTCATATCGATTGGGATTTGCAAGAGATTAGATCCCAATTGATAGGAAGGCCTAGATATTCGATTTAGATTGACAATTGGATTTCTCTAGATTTGGTTTGCAAGAGATTGGACCAAAGGTAGGAGTTTTGATTGTGAATCTATATTAATATTCATTTGCAAGAGATTGGAAGGATAAGAACTATCACACTCTAGGTCGTAGCTCGAGTTTGTACGAGAGTGGGCTCGAGATACGATTGAACAATGATGTCGTTCTTCACGCTAGCGGCTTAGGCTAGGGTTTGCACGAGAGTGGGCCCTATCCTAGGTTTGCTATAGACCAGCAATAGCGCGAGAGCGTGAGCTTGGTTCTACATTAAGTTGCGACTAGTTCACCTATATTCGAGCTTAGCAACAATGAAACTTATGAACCACAAGGATGAGAGACGGTCCATAGTAGGGATTTCCTATCCTTAGACGCTTTTTATTATATTGATATTTTCATGATACTTGAACGATTGTGAATAATACACCAAACTATTCTTGTTCTCTTGATAGCTAGGTGATTCGAGTAAGACACGGTCATTTGTCCTCCCTGAGTTCGATACCCGCTTGCCGCTACACCGTGCGCTTTCGGTAAGACTACAAGTCGTTTTTCGGGTGTACATCCGGACGCGATCAAGTTTTTGGCGCCGTTGCCAGGGAGTCCATTTGACGGTGTTCGATTGTGATCACCCGGTTATATCTTACCATCTATCTTTCTTTCTTTATTTTTCCTTTGTGACTCTTATTGATGCCCAATTTATGTGCTCTCCCAGTATTTTCCATAAGATCTTAACAGGAACATGGGGGATACAATGTTGATGACTGAGTCTAGCCCAAGAGATGATGATTCCTTCGCGGGCCTTCTTAAGGAATTTGTTGCTGAGGTCCATACCACAAGGGCATTTGCCGTTGATATCGAGGACCCCATTGAGCAACTATTTGCTAGCTTTGTGATGGATCAAATCTCCCCGAAAGGGACTATCGAGGGCAACATCAGAGTTGATGTGAGGGACGGCAAGCTATATTTTGAAGACGGTAGAGCGTGCATCGAAGAGTACTACGCTCCCGAAGAGTCCACTGGGCATGCCGAGATTCAGGGAAGTACACTCTACGACCCTCACTCTTACAATTATGAACCCACTGACACATCTCTTGATCTCAGGCTTGAACCGGAGCAAAGTGGTAGTCCCATCGATACCCACACGGAGTTGTGCAGTGTCTATTTCGATGCACCGTCCTCACCAAGAAGTGAATCTGAGCCTGCATGCGAGAGCCCTCTCCCAGAGCAAGAACTAAACCCAGATGTTGCAGAAGAAGCCAAGCTTTCACAAGGAGATGAAGTAGAGGGTACAGCGCCCCCTGAGGTAGAGCTTAAACAATTACCGCCAAACTAAGGTACGCTTTCTTGGGTAATAAATTGACCTATCCGGTTATTGTTAATGCCCACCTCAACCATGATCAACTTGAAAGACTCTTAGATGTCCTTAGGAGTCACAAGGATGTACTTGGATACACCATCTCTGATCTTAAGGTAATAAGCCCTAGGCTTTGCACGCATAGAATCCACTTGGAAAACATTGAAGCTACCTCCATAGAGCCTCAAAGGCAGTTGAACCCTAACATGAAGGAGATGGTTAAGAAAGAGATTCTTAAATTACTTGAAGCCGTCATTATCTATCCTATCTCTTACAGCAGGTGGGTTAGCCCTGTTCATGTCGTCCCTAAGAACGGGGGGATGACCGTAATAAAAAACGAAAAGGGAGAACCCATTTCTACACGCACTGTCATGGGATGGAGGATGTGTATTGATTATAGGAAATTAAATAAATCCACCCAGAAAGACCATTACCCATTGCCCTTCATTGATCAAATGCTTGAGCGCCTTGCTAAACATAAATACTTTTGTTATTTGGATGGGTATTCGGGATTCTTTCAAATCCCCTTGCATGAAGATGACCAAGAAAAGACCACTTTTATATGTCCTTATGGTACATATGCCTTTCGTAGAATGCCCTTTGGACTTTGCAGTGCTCCCGCCACTTTTTAAAGATGCATGACATCCATCTTTTCTGATTATACTGAAAATATTATGGAAGTCTTCATGGATGATTTTTCTGTATATGGAAGTGAGTTTGATTCTTGTTTGGCTAACTTTACTAAAGTCCTTAAATGATGCCAACAAAATAACCTCACTCTTAATTGGGAAAAATGTCATTTTATGGTCACCGAGGGGATAGTTCTTGGGCACCTTGTTTCTTCTAGAGGAATCGAGGTTGATAAGGCGAAAATTGAGGTAATCGAAAAACTCCCTCCTCCTATTAATGTTAAGGGCATTAGAGGCTTTCTTGGTCATGTGGGGTTTTACCGCCGCTTTATCAAGGATTTTGCCTTAATTGCCCGACCTCTTACTGCCTTACTTACTGCCTTACTTGCTAAAGATGCTCCCTTTGTCTTTTCAGGAGAATGCTTGCAAGCATTTAATACATTGAAGGAAGCACTCATTTCCGCTCCCATTATACAACCGCCAGACTGGAGCCTTCCCTTCGAGCTCATGTGTGATGCAACTGACCAAGCAATTGGAACAGTGCTAGTACAAAGGAAAGAAAAAAAGCTCCATGCAATATTCTATGCAAGCAAAACATTGGACGAGGCACAGAAAAATTATACCACAACCGAGAAAGAGCTCTTGGCGGTTGTCTATTCCATCGAGAAGTTTTGTTCCTACCTCATCGGATCCAAAGTCATTGTCCACACCGACCATGCGCCATTGAAGTATCTTCTAAGCAAAAAAGAGGCAAATCCAAGATTGATAAGATGGATACTTTTGTTGCAAGAATTTGACTTGGAGATTAGAGACAAGAAGGGAATGGACAACATTGTGGCAGACCACTTGTCTAGGCTTGTTCGTGACAAGGAGGATGAAAGCTTACCAATCGATGACACCTTTGTGACGAGAGGCTATTCGCCATAAGACCTGGAGAGGTGCCTTGGTATGCGGATTTTGTTAATTATTTGGCTTGTGGGATAAAACCATGTGGAATGCCCACGCAACAAAAGAGGAGATTTATGCACGAAGTCCGAAACTATTTCTGGGAAGATCCGTATCTCTTCAAGATATGTAAGGACGGTGTTATTCGGAGATGTGTTTTCAAGGAGGAGGCCAAGTCAATCATTTTGCATTGCCATAGTATGCCATGCGGGGGACATCACGTCACCTCTAAAACCATCGCTAAGATATTACAGTGCGGGTTCTTTTGGCCAACCATGTTTAAGGACACGCATGACCTCGTCAAGAGTTGCGTTAGATGCCAACGGACTGGAAATATATCCAAACGAAACGAGATGCCAATGAAGCCCATTCTAGAAATTGAGCTATTTGATTATTGGGGAGTGGACTTCATGGGTGGAATCCAAATTTTTCAAGCAAAACATCTTCCAAGCTTTCAATTTCGAATTCGAATTGATACGGACTGTCTGATGGAGCAGGAGACCGTTCGATTTGCGCCACGTGGCCCTCGTTATACGCATGCGCCGGCTGCTTTCCGCTCGTCTGTGAACCGTCGGATTGAAATCAGACGGCGTGAAAGTCGCCACGTCGTCTGCTGTTTTGGCGTCGATCCTGGCCATTCGATCGACATCGAGCGGTCGAAGGGATGCCACGTGGCCCGCTCTGAGCGAGGCGACGTATACGAATACGTAATTTACCCGTAATTCGTGCGTATTTCTCCATTTATTTCGTATTCTGCATTCAAAAATACATAGTAAGTAGCACAGATCTCAGAAAACTACAAATAAATAGTCGTTGAAATCATGAGCTCGAGACCAAGCCATGAAAAATATAAAAAGTGCAGAAATACTTAGTTAATTGCTGTTTTGTGCTTAAATAAGGTGATTTCTCTAATAAATGATGGTGTACAAAATACGAATGTATTAGAGATCAATTTAGCATCATATGAGCACAAAATATTACTAGAAGAGGGGTTAAATAAGCAATATTCAACCCGAATCAGAGTGCCTCGCACTTTGATAAGCGATGGAGGAAGCCACTTTATAGAAAACAAATTTGAAGCCATGTTGAAAAAGTACGGGGTGAATCATAGAATTGGCATGGCATACCATCCTCAGACGACTGGCCAAGTGGAGGTGTCGAACCGAGAAATCAAGCAAATTCTAGAAAAGACCGTCGATAGATCTAGAAAAGATTGGTCCATGAAATTGAATGATGCACTATGGGAATATCGCACGGCCTTTCACACTCCCATTGGCACCACACCATACCGACTTGTTTATGGGAAAGCTTGTCACTTGCCGGTAGAGTTGGAACACCGCGCATATTGGACTATTAAGACCTTCAATTATGACTACAAGAGTGCGGATGTGAGGCGACTCTTAGAGATCAGTGAGCTTGATGAGATTAGACATGATGCTTACGAGAGCTCAAGAATTTACAAGGAAAGGACTAGAATCCTCCACGACGCATGTGTTGGAACTTGGTATTTTCCATCCTCTCTTCCATAAGGTTTTGATGTGACAAATCAATATATTTCATGTTACTAACTTTATCTATGCAGATGTGCAGCTTCAACGCAAATTCATTCACATCACGCATTTGATCAAAGTACAAGGATCCTCTGCAAAAACAACATTGCTACTCAAATTACGTGTGAAACACGTATCTACGGAATGATGTAATTTTTACTTTTTAGATAGCTTCAGGGCCTTGGTTATATCATATCATATACCCCTAAGCTCAAATCTACATCATCTTCTAACTCATTTGATCCTAAGTCAAAATTCGTATTTTTCAGTACTAGCCTACTAGGATTTTTCCTAGCCTACCAAAACAATTATATTTTGACTTGATACTTTCAGACAAGGATCTATCTGTTGTCTATTCCACGTCACCAAAATTTTTGTGACCGTTTGTTACCGTTTCAAAATTGGCAGGCTACGAATTTTCGTAGCATGCCAAAATGCTTTTGGGACTGAAATTTTCCAGAACAGTTTCTGACCGTTCTCCAACGTTCCTCTCAGTTTCTGAACGTTGTGCAACGTCTCTTTTAGAGCCGTTCACAACCGTTTCTAAAACCTATAAAAGGAGGGGTACCCCCTCTCATTTTCCACACACTTTCCTCTTCTTTATTCTGATTTTGTTGAAAGCAAGTCCTTAATTTTCTTAAGTAATTCTGCCATTAGTTGTTCTTTTCTTATTTGTAAGAAGAAATCATTAGATTTCTCTCTTCATTTAAGAACGGAAGAACTTGGATTTTCAACATCACTTTTGGAAAGTTGTTTGTGTTCATAATTGCAAGAAGATATCAATAGATCTCTCTCTTCTTTTATGAACCAGAGAACTTCAAGTGTTGCGCTTCATTACATATCTTTTACATCTTGAAGTTCATCTTCTAAACACCATCCTTGAATTCATTCTCTGAAATTTATAACAAGGCTATAGGTGTTTTTCTATTTCTTATTTAACAGGTTGGAATCTCTGTTTAGAGATTGTACAAAGTTTGGGACACTGGGAGTGTCGCCATTTTTGTAAGTTCGTGCTTGCGGGGCAAGTGATTATAGTGGATTGAAAATATCTACGGGGTAGAGGACTGGAGTAGGATCACAAGGATCCAAACCAGGATAAATCTCTGTGTTTGCGATTGGTTTAATTTTCAGCACTTGTCATTTTATTTCTGTGCCATCTTTGCAAATATTACTAACATCTTATTTGCGACAATTTTTTTAATATACACTATTCACCCCCCCTCTAGTGTATTGATCCTTACAGGCTAAAATTACATTTGGTATCAGAGCAAGGTTAAGATGGCAGCAAGTTCCTCAAACATGAACGCAGTTCCGCACAACTACAATCAGCAACCTGAAGGGCACTCTCAAACTCGTCCTCCTCTATTTGATGGTTCAAATTACTCATATTGGAAAATACGAATGGAGATTCATCTCCAAAGTATGAATTATGAGATTTGGGACATCGTAGAGTCAGGATACAAAAAGCCAACAACTCCTGTTGCTGATTGGACGGCCAACGACAAAGCTGCAAAAACCAACAACTCAAAGGCCATGAATGCTTTATTTTGTGCTATGGATAAACATGAGTTTAATCGAGTATCTCAGGCCAAAAGTGCTCAGGAAATTTGGCATATACTTGAGGTAACTCATGAAGGAACCAGTAAAGTGAAGGAAACCAAGATTTCCGTTTTGGTTCACAAATTCGAATTGTTCAAGATGAAGGATCAAGAGACAATTGGAGAAATGAACACCAGGTTTACTTATATTATAAATTCTTTAAATGCTCTTGGAAAAACTTACACTTCTCTTGAGCAGGTTCGCAAGATTCTTAAAGCTTTAACTCCAGAATGGCGCCCAAAAATCGCTGCAATTGAAGAAGCCAATGATCTTTCAACTTTATCTGTTGAAAATCTTATGGGTAACTTAATGGCCCATGAAGTTACATTACAAGATCAGAAAGAAGAATCAGAACAGAAGAAGAAAGTACTTGCCTTCAACGCAACATCAGATAATGAAGATTCAGATGATGATATGGCATTCTTTGCCAAAAACTTCAGAAAATTCTTTCAGAAAGGTAAGTATAATAATTTTAAATCTAAGAATACTGATTCCTCTCTCTGCTTTAATTGCAATAAGCCAGGACATATGAAGAAAGACTGTCCTCTTCTCAAAGCAAAGTTCAAAACTTCCAACAATGATCAATCTAGAAGAGAAAGGAAGTTTGACAAAATGAAAAAGGCATTTGCAGCAACATGGGATGATTCTTCAGATGATGAAGATGATGATCTAAGTGAAAGTGCCAACATGTGCTTTATGGCACAAGATGATGAAGATGAGGTAAGTTCTTTTAATAACGAAGAATTACTTGATGCATTAAAAGATCTCTATTCTCGTTTCAAAAAATTGAATAGTCAACATAAATCATTGAAACAGAATAATGATGATCTTCTTTCTAAATATCAAGAATTATCATCTTCTAAAAACACTGAGAATTCTTCTTCTCAAGTTTTGGATCTTAGTAAAGAGAATGTTATTCTCAAAACTAAGAATTTAGAATTACATACACAAATATCCGAAATGGATAAAAGTATTTCATCACTAAAGATGAAATACGACGAGATGTCATCCAATGTTAATAAATTTAACAAAGGAAAGACTAATCTCAATGATTTGCTTAAAATTCAATATCCAGCAAATCATAGACAAGGATTGGGATATTCTAAACAGGATGCACCCAAAACTTATAACACTTCTTCCTCTTATGGTAAAACAACTTTTGTTAAACCACAAAAGAAGAATCATGCATTTATTTACACGAAGAAAGTAAACATTCCTACTTCTTCTTCACAAAGAAATGTTACTAACATTTCAAAAACATCTCCTAGGAAACCTAGTACAATTAGTATATGGGTTCCTAAGGATTCATGTTTAAATAATAGAAATAGTTCTATTTCTCATTTTATACATTCTATTGTTCATTCTAATGATTACATTAGAAAGCCAAATTCCACTTGGGTTTGGCTTCCTAAAATCTAATCCCAAGGACCCTCAAACAAAGGGTACAAATGCTTAATGTTTTATCTTTCAGGTATCTAAGAAAGAAAGATGGATTTTGGACAGTGGATGTTCAAAACATATGACAGGAAATGTCAACTTGCTTTCAACCATTAAATATAAAGATGGAGGCACAGTTACCTTTGGTGACAACAAGAAAGGAAAGATCATAGGCACTGGAACTGTTGGTAATACTAATCATCCTATCATTGAGAATGTTCATCTGGTTGACGGTTTGAAACACAACTTACTTTCTATTAGTCAATTATGTGATAAAAATTATAAAATAGTTTTTGAACAAAATGATTGCATAATTTATGATTCTGATGTGTCATCAATCTTATTTCGTGGTAAGCGTAAGAATAACATTTATATCTTATGCATGTTTGTTACCACTCATAATCATTGTTTAATGATTACATCAGATGATACTCTTTTATGGCATAAACGTTTTGGACACACAAATTTCAAAAATCTTGCACATATTTCAAAACATAATTTAGTAAATGGAATGCCAAATATTTCTTTCAAACACAAATATTTTTGTGATGCTTGCCAACAAGGAAAAATGCATAAATCTTCTTTTAAATCAAAGGGTATTATCTCAACAAAGAGACCATTAGAACTTCTACACTTAGATTTGTTTGGTCCTTCAAGAGTAGCCTCTTTGAATAGAAGTAGATATGCATTTGTCATTGTTGATGATTATTCTAGATATACTTGGGTTATATTCTTACAAAATAAGAATGATGCTTTTGAAGAATTTTCAATATTTTGTAAAAAGATACAAAAAATCAAATCCTCTAACATTGTCACTATTCGTAGTGATCATGGGGGAGAATTTGAAAATGATTCTTTTACCAAGTTTTGTAATGAAAATGGCATTACACACAATTTTTCTTTTCCTCGTACCCCTCAACAAAATGGAGTAGTTGAAAGGAAAAATAGAAATTTACAAGAATGTGCTAGAACAATGCTTTGTGACAGTAATCTACCAAAATATTTTTGGGCAAAAGCTGTTGCAACTGCTTGTTACATTATGAATAAAGTTCTTATAAGGCCATTGCTTAATAAAACTTGTTTTGAATTATTTTTTAATCGCATTCCCCGTGTATCTTATTTTAAAGTGTTTGGATGTAAATGTTTCATTCTTAATACTAAAGATGCACTCGACAAATTTGATTCTAAATCTGATGAAGGTATTTTTGTTGGATATTCAACACGTAGCAAAGCCTACAGAGTATTTAACAAAAGAACTTCAACATTTGAAGAATCCTTACATGTCACATTTGATGAAAATCCTTCATCTAATTCTCCCATCATTGATGATGAAGAGAATATATTACCTCTTTCTAATTCCTTAGATAATATTAAACTTGATGAAATTGATGCTACTAATCATTCTGTTGAGTCTATTTCAGATAATACAGATCTTCCTAAAGCATTTGTACAAGTTCCAAATCATCCATCAGAGTTAATTATTGGAGATATTACAGATGGAGTAAGAACGCGTCGCCAAATTGAGCAAATGGCACATTGTGCTTTTCTCTCAACCATTGAACCAAAGAACATCAAAGATGCATGTGAAGACAATTCATGGATTATGGCTATGCAGGAAGAACTCAACCAATTTCAACGAAATGATGTTTGGGAATTAGTTCCCAGACCATCAGATCATTCAATAATTGGTACCAAGTGGGTATTCAAAAATAAATTGGATGAATCTGGTCAGGTAATTAGAAACAAGGCACGATTGGTTGCACAAGGTTATAATCAAGAAGAAGGTATTGATTATGATGAAACCTATGCACCAGTTGCTCGTCTTGAATCTATTAGAATGTTATTATCATTCGCTTGTTTTAAAGATTTTAAACTTTTTCAAATGGATGTGAAAAGTGCTTTTCTAAATGGTTTTCTTAAAGAAGAAGTTTATGTAGAACAACCTCCGGGTTTTATTCATGAAAATTTTGAAAATCATGTTTTTAAATTGAAAAAGGCTTTATATGGTCTCAAACAAGCACCTCGTGCTTGGTATGAAAGACTTAAAAGTTATCTTTTAAATTCAGGATATTCTATTGGTAAAATAGACTCTACATTATTTACTAAAAACATAAATTCTGATATTATCATTATTCAAATATATGTTGATGATATTATTTTTGGTTCTACTAACGAATCTCTTTGTCAAGATTTCTCTAAAATTATGCAGAAAGAATTTGAGATGAGTCACATGGGTGAACTAAACTACTTCCTCGGTCTTCAAATCAAACAAATGAAGGAAGGAATATTCATCCACCAAAGCAAGTACTCTAAAGAACTCATCAAACGCTTTGGTTTAGAAAGTTCTGCAGAAAAACATACTCCGATGAGTACATCTACTTCCCTCGACAAAGATTTAAATGGTAAGAGTGTTGATCAACGTCTATACAGAGGTATGATTGACTCCTTACTTTATCTAACTGCCAGTAGACCAGACATTATGCTCTCCGTATGTTTATGTGCACGATTTCAGGCAGATCCTAAAGTTTCACATTTAACTGCCATAAAACGGATTATTAGATATGTTAAGTATACTTCTGATTTTGGTTTATTTTATCCTAAAACAAACACATTTGATTTATTATCATATAGTGATGCATATTTTGCTGGTTGTAAATCAGACCGTAAAAGTACTAGTGGTACATGTCACTTTTTAGGACATGCCATAGTTTCCTGGTTTAGCAAAAAGCAAAACTCTGTTTCATTATCTACAACTGAGGCAGAATATATTTCCGCTGGTTTAGCATGTGCTCAAATTTTATGGATGAAACAAACTATTTCAGACTATGGTATTAATTGTTCCACATGTCCTATAATGTGTGATAATACTAGTGCTATTAATTTGTCTAAAAATCCAGTTCATCATTCACGCACTAAACATATTGATGTACGTCATCATTTTTTAGATGATCATGTTCAGAAAGGTGATATTATTTTAAAATTTATTTCTACTGAACATCAAGTTGCCGATATTTTGACTAAGCCTTTGAAGGAAGAAACTTTTCTCAAGCTTAGAAGAAATCTAGGCATTATTAGTGCATCAGAATTTGATATATGAGTATATTCATTTATTTTTGATTTTTGTGAATTTTTCTATAATTGTTTGGTTACTATTTATTTTTGGCATGCTACCAAATTTCGTAGCATACCAATTTAACCAATTTTTAAACAATTTTTTTTTCTGTTCTCCGTTTTGTACCTACTTTGATCTCTGGAATTTTTTTAAAAATAACAGTTCTCCTATATTTTATTCTCAAATCAAATTTCATATTGAAATTCTTACCCGTTCTCTTCCACTTTGTCTCTATCTTTTTGATTCTTGTTGCTATCTGTGTTCTCTCTACTGCCACATGGATACTTCTCTTTTTCTCTGCTTTTCACATTGGAAAAGGCACTGACATTTCTTCTTATTCTTCGAACTTTCCATTTGTACTTTCGTTTCTCTATTGGTTTGGATTTCACAAGAAGCCAGAAAATTTACTTCTTCTTCCTCTTTTCAATGTCAAACTCGCAACCCATTCCTCTCGTTGGAAATTGTTTTATTAATTTATTTCGGCCACCTACCCTCTGGTCAAAACCGCAATCAAACCGCCACCCAATTTAAATTCGGCTTTTAAAAACCACCACATGGGTATTTCTTATTGGTACACATCATCCACTAATTTTCTCTTTCTTTATTCGGGTTACTCTCTTTTGGACTCACGTGAGACCCTTCACATCTGTTGAATATTTTTTTATACTTCCCCTCTTAACATTATTTCCACCTACCCCATTTAATTCTTCTCTCCACATGGATGGGTCTTATTGGCTCATGCCACCAAACCGCCTCATCTCCCTATACGGCCTCTCATGGGAACTTTCACCATATTTTTTTAAAATTTTCTTATATTTCTTTGTTCTTATTTTATTCTTATTATTTAATATGTTTATTCTTTTGAGAGAGTTCTCTCTGACATTTGTCTTGGTCTTCTCATATGAATTCGGCCAGCATATCTTTCTCTCTATTGGTCTTTAATTTTTGTTCAACTTCCAATTTATTTTTACCTACCTTCTTAATGTCGACCTACCATTCATTATTTTTTACCTTCCCCATGTCACTCGGGTTTCACATTATTTACTATCTCATTGATTGTTTTCGGGTTTCTTAACTGCCTCTTATTGTTTTTGCAACCAACGGGTACACGTCTTCTCTAACCGTTGCCTCTTCTTCTTCCCATCTGTTCGGATTTCTGTATTTTGAATTTTTCTGGTGTTCCAACTTCTTTCAGTTCTAGCAACCGCTTCCACTTCTTATCATGGCAACTGCTTGGGCTTCTGTTTCTTTCTATTTATTTCGAAATCCTTTCTTTCTTTTCCCATCCTCAGTTCTTCTCCTCTTCCACTCTTTGTTTTCATTTTCTCTCTTTCGATCACCATGGCCGACCCCACTTTCCCGTCCCCCTCTGATCGGTTCCGTTCGGCTGCTGCCCAAGACCGCTACCTTCGCTCGGAGGCCACTCGCTTTCATCCGGAGCGCTATCTCGACTACGGCACGCCGATGATGATGCAGGTCAAGAAGCTTCTCGCCATTGTTGGGCTTTCTCAACTCTGGTCGATCACCAACAAAACCCCCTATTACCCTACCTTGGTGCGGGAATTTTATGCCAATCTTGAGACTACGGTCCACCGTGGTCAGAAGTATTTCTCCACTCAGGTTCGGGGTGTGTGCTTCACCGTCGACAGCACCAAACTCGCCACCATCATCAATCAGCCACCGAATAATCTCGGCCTTCTCTCTTTTCCGATGAACGACCCTGTTATCAATTCTCGTCTCGCCCCAAAGTTGACCCCTCATATGTCTGCATCCAAACTCAGCCCTGAAGCCCGCATCCTCCACAAAATCGTCATTTTTAATTTGATGCCAAAGGCTGGGTCTGTGAACTATTTGGGCAATGCCTATCTCCAATGTCTGTATGCAATCATGGCCGGTTATCCCATTCACTGGGGGCATTTGCTTCTTCGTTATATGATGCGCCCTGTTTCCACTCATTTTTATTTCCCCAGTCTCATCACCCTAATACTTCGGGCTTTTGGCGTTCCCACCGACGGCGAACTAATGCTTCAGAATGACGTTCACATTGATGAAAACATCCTCCACAGCATGGGACTACCGGATGATGTTTCTTCTCCTGACGATGACGCCGATGACGACGACGCCGTTGCTTCTGACGATGACTCTTCGCATCCTCCTGCTCCGGCTTCTTCCTCACGTGGCAAGGCTCCGTTTCCAGGATCTTCCCTCTCTCGCTGCGGCAGGAAGATTCATACGTCTAAGGATGGAGTTAGTCCTTCTAGAGAGACGAATGCAGTTCACTTCGCTCATCTCTCTACTCAGGTAGCTGAAGGGTTTGCGGGAATTCAGATTCAGATGAGCAAGTACGACGACGTTCTTCGTCACCATTCCACCGTTCTTGAGCAGATTCAGGTGGAACAATCTTCACTTCGTTCTTCGCTGGAATCCGCCGACATCCTCCCTACCCGCCGCACTCGCAATCGTCGCTCTTCTCCGGGTTCCTCGTCATACCATCCCCATTGATTCCGTGCTTTATGATCAGTGCTTGCTATGACCTTCGCCTATCCGTGCTTTATCCTCTGCCGTCTGATGGTTGATCTTGATGATCAGTTGTTTTATCACTAGTTCTTTTGTTGTTTCAGTCTGTTAGTCGTCCATGCCGTTGGTATGTTGAATGTTGGTTCTGTAGTTTTTAATTTCCTTCGTTTTCTACTTTGGCCTGCTACGAAAAATCATAGCCTGCCAATTTATCTTTTCCACTTTTTGTGGATGACAAAGGGGGAGAAATCTGCATATATTCAGGGGGAGTTTATATTCATATACTCAGGGGGAGTAATATTTCATTTAACTCTTTATAACATATCAACATCACACTTGTTCATGTTAATACTTATTAACACTTGTTAACTCACATTTGATACTTCATTATTCACTTTTTGTACTTCATTATTTGTCATCATCAAAAAGGGGGAGAATGTTGGAACTTGGTATTTTCCATCCTCTCTTCCATAAGGTTTTGATGTGACAAATCAATATATTTCATGTTACTAACTTTATCTATGCAGATGTGCAGCTTCAACGCAAATTCATTCACATCACGCATTTGATCAAAGTACAAGGATCCTCTGCAAAAACAACATTGCTACTCAAATTACGTGTGAAACACGTATCTACGGAATGATGTAATTTTTGCTTTTTAGATAGCTTCAGGGCCTTGGTTATATCATATCATATACCCCTAAGCTCAAATCTACATCATCTCCTAACTCATTTGATCCTAAGTCAAAATTCGTATTTTTCAGTACTAGCCTACTAGGATTTTTCCTAGCCTACCAAAACAATTATATTTTGACTTGATACTTTCAGACAAGGATCTATCCGTTGTCTATTCCACGTCACCAAAATTTTGTGACCGTTTGTTACCGTTTCAAAATTGGCAGGCTACGAATTTTCATAGCATGCCAAAATGCTTTTGGGACTGAAATTTTCCAGAACAGTTTCTGACCGTTCTCCAACGTTCCTCTCAGTTTCTGAACGTTGTGCAACGTCTCTTTTAGAGCCGTTCACAACCGTTTCTAAAACCTATAAAAGGAGGGGTACCCCCTCTCATTTTCCACACACTTTCCTCTTCTTTATTCTGATTTTGTTGAAAGCAAGTCCTTAATTTTCTTAAGTAATTCTGCCATTAGTTGTTCTTTTCTTATTTGTAAGAAGAAATCATTAGATTTCTCTCTTCATTTAAGAACGGAAGAACTTGGATTTTCAACATCACTTTTGGAAAGTTGTTTGTGTTCATAATTGCAAGAAGATATCAATAGATCTCTCTCTTCTTTTATGAACCAGAGAACTTCAAGTGTTGCGCTTCATTACATATCTTTTACATCTTGAAGTTCTTCTTCTAAACACCATCCTTGAATTCATTCTCTGAAATTTATAACAAGGCTATAGGTGTTTTTCTATTTCTTATTTAACAGGTTGGAATCTCTGTTTAGATATTGTACAAAGTTTGGGACACGGGGAGTGTCGCCATTTTTGTAAGTTCGTGCTTGCGGGGCAAGTGATTATAGTGGATTGAAAATCTCTACGGGGTAGAGGACTGGAGTAGGATCACAACGATCCAAACCAGGATAAATCTCTGTGTTTGCGATTGGTTTAATTTTCAGCACTTGTCATTTTATTTCTGTGCCATCTTTGCAAATATTACTAACATCTTATTTGCGACAATTTTTTTAATATACACTATTCACCCCCCTCCTCTAGTGTATTGATCCTTACAGGCTAAAATTACAGCATGCATCACCGTTACGGACTTCAAGGTCGGAGACAAAGTCCTCCTATTCAATTCCCGGCTCCGACTCTTTCCCGGAAAGTTAAGATCGTGATGGTCCGGACTATTCACCATTAAGCACATACAACCGGGGGGAGCTTTTGAATTGGAAGGAAAAGTCGGAGCCACATTCACGGTAAATGGGCAACGGCTCAAGCATTATTCCGAATGAGCCCTTACCGGTGAAGTGAATAGCATATATCTACTCAAGAGACGGCCCCATGATCTCTCATACCTCCTTGACGAGGTGATCGACGAAGCCATTCCACATTCTATTGGCGATCTACATGATGACGGCCTTGAAGAATGCCAAACTTCTAGCATTGAAGAGAAGTTGGAGGACCCTCTGGATAGCTCTACGGCCGATGATAAAGACGAAGCTGACGTCGCAAGGATAAGGGAGCTTTGTAAGCTCTCCACGGCCAACAATTCAAGGAAAGCTCCGCCGAATAAAAGATCGGTGTCACCGGTGAAGAAGAAGATTGGCACTAGCTCAAGCTTGAGGGACTTATCTCCCAACTCTACCCATGATGAGGGGACGCCGAGCAAGGCCCACGAGCATCAACAACCAAATCCAAGTGGCGTTCCCGGCAAATTTGACGGGCGCATCTCACATGCGCCCAATATCACGCACTAAACGAAAATCATAAGGGGTCGAGCTCATGGCCTTAAACGAGCGCTTATCGGGAGGAAACTCGACGGTTTTATATCATTCTTAGTAGATCTTCATTTTTATTTTTGATTTTTCTTAGTGTTTAGAGTCTTGCGTCTACAAAAATCGTGACAACGGGCTCTATTTTTAATGACAGGAGATGGAGAACAAGAGATCATTCATATGGTGGATGACTAAGGCAAGGGAGAGCGCTCCAGGAATGCGCTCAGGCCCCAGGAGAAGCAGGAGATTGACGGGAGGAAGAAAAACAGAGAATAGAGCGAAAACAGAGAGCTGTTGCAGAAAACAGGATGCCACTGGCCGAGCAATATATGTCACTCGGCCGAGCAAAGACTCCATTCGGTCAAGTGGAGTGCAGATCAGGGAAGACCCTTCTGACCAACTCTCTGTTATTTTCTGGGATTTACAGTATAATTTGCCACTCTGGTGAGTGACTTGTCACTCGACCGTGTGAATCAGATACCCTGCACGCTGTAAAAATTGCTGAGTGTCTATGCCACTCGGTCGAGTGGAACTTGTCCATTCGGCTGAGTGGGAAAAGCCACTCGGCCAAGTCGTAACTTGTGGGAGTTATTTCGAAATAATCATCCAAAGTCCCACTCGGCCGAGTGAGCTCGTCACTCGGCCGAGTCGTAATACTCCTATATAAGCCCGAGGCGCTGCGCGAATTTCAAAAACACAAAATTTCCCAAAACTCTCGCCCAGCGCCTGAGCCTGCTTCGACTTCCTTCGCCTGATCCGCCGCTTCCGACGCCCAAGCCGCCGCTGCGCCGCCGGCCGACGACCCCTGCCAATCGCCGACGCCGCCCCACTGTCGCTCCTCGCCGGTGCCGCCTCCCTCGTTGCCGTTCACCCCCCATTTCGCCCCAAATCCAATTTTCTTCTCCATTCTCCCAATCCGTACGCCTATTGCGCACCAAATTCAAATCAATTCCTCCTTATATCTATTATTCTCCATCTCCCCCTATATTTATTGATATTCGTTGCTGATTTTATTGTTTGCTTTTCAGGTTAGCTTGGGGGAGCTTGGGGGAGCTTCTGGATGCACTAAGAGCTTTGCGGAGGAGTCGTTTCTTCGTACACTTCAGATTTTACACTCGCGGCGTGCTCAGGTATACTCGTTTCATTACATTGCACGTTGCATTTTTTTATTTAGGTGGGCACGTCTCACGGCACACATGCCGCCTCGCCTTAGGCCACGCACTCGCGAGCCCGCTTCCAAGCGGAAGAAGTCAGGTAATCCTGGCTCCTCTTCCGCTAGGGTGGACTCCCTGCCAACTAGCCCACCTCCACCTACACAGCCGCCTCCGCCCGATCCCATTCCACCACCTGCACAGCCTACCCTGCGTTCGATGCGATGGGGATTACGTTCTGAGATGACGCCCAGCACGCCAGATTTGAGCGTATCTCCCATCGCTCGATCGTACCCACTAGGTTCGCACACCTCGCTGACTTAGAGCGCCTAGGGGTTCTAGATGGGCTACTCTAGTTGTACGACAACGTGGGGTGGCGTGATTTCTTATCGGTGTCGACGGACACTTATATCCGCCTGACACTAGAGGTCCTTAGCTCTATCGAGCGGACCCCTGGAGGATGCTCATTTCGCCTGATAGATCAGGAGTGCCAGGTCACTCTTGACATGCTCCGAGCATTCTTCCAGTGGCCCACTGTCCTTGACCCAGACCGCGCTTATAGTCCCACGCACATCCCTCCCCTGTCGTTCGACACGCATGCCTTTTGGACTCGGATTACAGGATCACCCCTTGCCTTTGACCCTAGTCAGGCCAAGTTCTCTGCCGTCCTCCACCCGTGCCTCCGCATTGCACAGCGCCTTATGGCAACCACTTTTCTTGCGAGGTACGAGCCCGGGACATTGTCGACGCCAGAGAACTACATGCTCTATGCAATGACACACTCCAGGGTTTTTGACGGAGACGACGTTCTGTTCCCCGCTGTAGAGATTGATATCACCAGTTGGTACAACGACCGAATCATTATTTCTGTCGGTGCTCATACGCCTATTTGCTGCTGCGGTCTGATTACCCTCTTGGCCCTATTATGCAGAGTTGACCTCCCAGCTGGCTTGCTGAGACCACCGGTCCCCACCTCACTTTCCATAGACGTTATGGCCTAAATGAGGATGCTTCGTCCTCATGGTCAGTGCCACTGGGTGTGGCTGCACAGTTCCCACAGTGCTGATTACTTGATTCTCCCGAGCCCTGCTCGGACGCATATTGGACCCGCGGGCGGGGAGTGGATTCCACCGATGGATCTTCTCATCCCCGCCGCGTACGTGCTTGAGCCTGAGGGTGCTCAGCAGGAGCCCCTCCTTCCACCATTTAACCCTGTGATCCCTCAGCATGCGCTTGCTTCGTCTGCACCTCCCGACACCTCTGTCCACACTTCTGTTAGTGTCGGGAGCACTTTAGCCGAGTCCACCCACACCACCACCACCATTGTGCCCATGTCGATAGATCTCATTTCTGCTGCCAGCCCCGACCGTCCCCCCACCATAGTTGAGTGCGGCGAGCCTTCTTTTGCTTCCGCGGTAGAGACCCTGTCCTCATTTTTGTTCTCGACCCCTGGGGAGTCTCTTCCTTCACATTTCATGACCTCCCCAGTCGTCGACCCCACTGTCTCCACCGTCGCTGTTGTTGGAATTTCATAATTCCATATTTCTATTCCCATATGATTTTGATGTGACAAACACATTCAGTGCTACTAACTCTATGTATGCAGATACATATCAATGCTGAGTTCCACACAAATGAGATATCTTCATGCATACTGAAGCAGATATATCAATCATGAAGCTGGAAAGACAAAGGCACCTAATCCACGACTTGGATATATAATCACTTGATAAGGATCTCCTGCAAAGAAGCTTCTCAGATTCAGTTGCAGATGCAGTCCTATCTACGGCTTTATGTAATCAATGTAAAATTTACTTTATTAGAGTCACAAAGCCTTGTGATAATATATCTTAGTCATGTAGGTTCCATTCCTCAGAGATCTACACTTCCCAATTTCGAAAATTCGCAACTTTGAAAATTGGCAGCCAATAACCCCATTTTGGTCGACCAATTTTAAACCATCGAATTTGGTTATGGGATTGCATATGCAAACTCCCCTAACCGTGTAGATTCTAGAAATGTCTTCTAACGGTCGAAATTCCCTCTCTAAATTTTGGTCGACCAATGTGTCCTTTTGGTCGACCAATTTCAAAACTAGCCGTTTTGATCCCAAATTTTCAGGGACGGTTCTTGCCCGTTTTCCAACATTAACTACAGTCCCCAACCGTCCCTAAACACTATAAATAAAGGGGTAGACCCTCTCTTTTCTTTCACACACTTTCCTCTTCTTTACTCTCTTATTTGTTGGAATCAAGTCTTCTCTTTTCTAAAGCTTTAGGCCATTAGTTGTTCTTTTCTTATTTGTAAGAAGAAATCATTAGATTTCCTTCTTCATTTAAGAACGGAGGAACTTGGTTTTTCAACATCATTTTGGAAAGTTGTTTGTGTTCATAATTGAAGAAGAAATCGATTGATCTATCTTTCTTCTTTTATGAACCAGAGAACTTCAAGTGTTGTGCTTCATTACATATCTTTTACATCTTGAAGTTCTTCTTCTAAAACACCATCCTTGAATTCATTCTCTGAAATTTATAACAAGGCTATAGGTGTTTTTCTATTTCATTATTTTACAGGTTTGAATCTCTGTTAGAGATTGTACAAAGTTTGGGACACGGGGAGTGTCGCCATTTTTGTAAGTTGGTGCTTGCGGGGCAAGTGATTATAGTGGATTGAAAATCTCTACGGGGTAGAGGACTGGAGTAGGATCACAAGGATCCGAACCAGGATAAATCTCTGTGTTTACGATTCATTTAATTTCAGTACTTATCTTTTTATTTTTGTGCCATCTTTGCAAATATTACTAACATTTTATTTGCGACAATTTTTTAATATACACTATTCACCCCCCCTCTAGTGTATTGATCCCTACAGGCTAAAATTACATTTGGTATCAGAGCTAAGGTTAAGATGGCAGCAAGTTCCTCAAACATGAACGCAGTTCCACACAACTACAATCAGCATCCTGAAGGGCACTCTCAAACTCGTCCTCCTCTATTTGATGGTTCAAATTACTCATATTGGAAAATACGAATGGAGATTCATCTCCAAAGTATGAATTATGAAATTTGGGACATCGTAGAGTCAGGATACGAAAAGCCAACAACTCCTGTTGCTGATTGGACCACCAACGACAAAACTGCAAAAACCAACAACTCAAAGGCCATGAATGCTTTATTTTGTGCTATGGATAAACATGAGTTTAATCGAGTATCTCAGGCCAAAAGTGCTAAGGAGATTTGGCATATACTTGAGGTAACCCATGAAGGAACCAGTAAAGTGAAGGAAACCAAGATTTCCGTTTTGGTTCACAAATTCGAGTTATTCAAGATGAAGGTCCAAGAGACAATTGGAGAAATGAACACCAGGTTTACTAATATTATAAATTCTTTAAGTTCTCTTGGAAAAACTTACACTCCTCTTGAACATGTTCGCAAAATTCTTAAAGCTTTAACTCCAGTATGGCGTCCTAAGATCACCGCTATTGAGGAAGCCAATGATCTTTCCACATTATCTATGGAAGATCTTATTGGTAACTTAATGGCCCATGAAGTTACACTACAAGATGAGAAAGAAGAATCAGATCAAAAGAAGAAAGTACTTGCCTTCAACGCAACATCAGATAATGCAGATTCAGATGATGATATGGCATTTCTTGCCAAAAACTTCAGAAAATTCTTTCAGAAAGGTAAGTATAATAATTTTAAATCTAAGAATACTGATTCTTCTCTTTGCTTTAATTTCAATAAGCCAGGACATATGAAGAAAGGCTGTCCTCTTCTCAAAGCAAAGTTCAAAACTTCCAATAATGATCAATCCAGAAGAGAAAGGAGGTTTGACAAAATGAAAAAGGCACTTGCAGCAACATGGGATGATTCTTCAGATGATGAAGATGATGATCTAAATGAAAGTGCTAACATGTGCTTTATGACACAAGAAGATGAAGATGAGGTAAGTTCTTTTAATAACGAAGAATTACTTGATGCATTAAAAGATCTCTATTCTCGTTTCAAAAAATTGAATAATCAACATAAATCTTTGAAACAGAATAATGATGATCTTCTTATTAAATATCAAGAATTATCTTCTTCTAAGAACACTACACCTATTGAGAATACATCTTCTCAAAATTTAAATCTTAGTAAAGAGAATTATATTCTCAAAACTAAGAATCTAGAACTACATACTCAAATATCCGAAATGGATAAAAATATTTCATCACTAAAGATGAAATACGACGAGATGTCTTCCAATATTAATAAATTTAATAAAGGAAAGACTAATCTTGATGATTTACTAAAAATACAATATCCTGCAAATCATAGACAAGGTCTGTGATATTCTCATAAGGATGCACCCAAATCTTGTAACACTTCTTCTTCTTGTGGAATAACTACTTTTGTTAAACCTCAAAAGAAGAATCACGCATTTATTTACACAAAGAAAGTAAACATTCCTACTTCTTCTTCACAAAGAAATGTTTCTAACATTTCAAAACCATCTTCTAGGAAACCTACTACAATTTGTATATGGGTTCCTAAGAATTCATACTTAGAAGATAGAAATGATTATATTTCTCATTATATACATGCTATAGTTCATTCTAATGATTATATTAAAAAGCCAAATTCCACTTGGGTTTGGGTTCCAAAAATCTAATCCCAAGGACCCTCAAAAAGGGGTACCAATGCTTAATGTTTTATCTTTCAGGTACCTAGGAAAGAAAGATGGATTTTGGATAGTGGATGTTCAAAACATATGACAGGAAATGTCAAACTACTTTCAAACGTCAAGTACAAACAAGGAGGCACAGTTACATTTGGTGACAACAAGAAAGGAAAAATCATAGGCACTTGAACAGTTGGCAATATAAATCAGCCTATCATTGAGAATGTTCACCTGGTTGACGGTTTGAAACATAATTTAATTTCCATTAGTCAATTATGCGATAAAAATTACAAAATAGTTTTTGAACAAAATGATTGCATTATTTATGATTCTGATATGTCATCTGTTTTGTTTCGTGGTAAGCGTAAAAATAATATTTATATCTTATGCATGTCTGTTACCACAAATAATCATTGTTTAATGATTACATCTGATGATACACTTTTATGGCATAAACGTTTTGAACACACTAATTTCAAAAATCTAGCACACATTTCAAAACACAAATTAGTAAATGGAATGCCAAATATTTCTTTCAAACACAAACATTTTTGTGATGCTTGTCAACAAGGAAAAATGCACAAATCTTCTTTTAAATCAAAGGATGTTATCTCAACAAAGAGACCATTAGAACTCTTACATTTAGATTTGTTTGGTCCTTCTAGAGTAGCTTCTTTAAATAGAAGTAGATATGCATTTATCATTGTTGATGATTATTCAAGATATACTTGGGTTATATTCTTACAAAACAAGAATGATGCATTTGAATAATTTTCAATATTTTGTAAAAAGATACAAAAAATCAAATCCTCTAACATTGTCACTATTCGTAGTGATCATGGAGGAGAATTTGAAAATGAATTGTTTACCAAGTTTTGTAATGAAAATGGCATTACTCACAATTTTTCTTTTCCTCGTGCTCCTCCTCAAAATGGAGTAGTTGAAAGGAAAAATAGAACCTTACAAGAATGTGCAAGAACAATGCTTTGTGATAGTAATTTACCGAAATATTTTTGGGCTGAAGCTGTCGCAACTACATGTTACATTATGAATAAAATTCTCATAAGGCCATTGCTTAATAAAACTTGTTTTGAATTATTCTTTGATCGCATTCCACGTGTATCATATTTTAAAGTGTTTGGATGTAAATGTTTTATTCTTAATACTAAAGATACACTTGATAAATTTGATTCGAAATCTGATGAAGGTATTTTCATCAACACGTAGCAAAGCCTACAGAGTATATAACAAAAGAACTTCAACAGTTGAAGAATCACTACATGTCACATTTGATGAGAATCCCTCATCTAAATCTCCCATTATTGATGATGAAGAAAATATATTACCTTTATCTAATTCTTTAGATAATATCAAACTTGATAAAATTGATGCTACTAATCATTCTGTTGAGTCTATTTCAGATAATACAGATCTTCCCAAGGCTTTTGCACAAGTTCCAAATCATCCATCATAATTAATCATTGGAGATATTACAGATGGAGTTAGAACTCGTCGTCAAATTGAACAAATGGCGCATTGTGCTTTCCTTTCATCCATTGAACCAAAGAACATCAAAGATGCATGTGAAGACAGTTCATGGATTATCACTATGCAGGAAGAACTCAATCAATTTCAACGAAATGATGTTTGGGAATTAGTTCCCAGACCAACAGATCATTCAATTATTGGTACCAAGTGGGTATTCAAAAATAAATTGGATGAATTTGGTCAGGTAATTAGAAACAAGGCACGATTGGTTGCACAAGGTTATAATCAAGAAGAAGGTATTGATTACGATGAAACCTATGCACCAGTTGCTCGTCTTGAGTCTATTCGCATGTTGTTATCATTTGCATGTTTTAAAGATTTTAAATTATTTCAAATGGATGTCAAAAGTGCTTTTATAAATGGATTTCTTAAGGAGGAAGTTTATGTTGAACAACCTCCTGGTTTTCATCATGAAAATTTTGAAAATCATGTTTTCAAATTAAAGAAAGCTCTTTATGGTCTCAAACAAGCACCTCGTGCTTGGTATGAAAGACGTAAAAGCTATCTTTTAAATTCTGGTTATAATATTAGTAAAATAGATTCCACTCTTTTTATTAAAAATATTAAATCTGACATAATCATTATTCAAATATACGTTGATGATATTATTTTTGGTTCTACTAATGAATCTCTTTGTCAAGATTTTTCTAAGATTATGCAGAAAGAATTTGAGATGAGTCACATGGGTGAACTCAATTACTTCCTCGGTCTTCAAATCAAACAATTAAAGGAAGGAATCTTCATTCACCAAAGCAAGTACTCTAAAGAACTCATCAAGCGTTTTGGTTTAGAAAGTTCTGCAGAAAAACGTACTCCAATGAGTACATCTACATCTCTCGACAAAGACTTAAATGGTAAGAGTGTTGATCAACGTCTTTACAGAGGTATGATTGGCTCTCTACTCTATTTAACTGCTAGTAGACCAGACATTATGTTTTCAGTATGTTTATGTGCACGTTTTCAGGCAGATCCTAAAGTTTCACACTTAACTACCGTAAAAAGGATTATTAGATATGTTAAGCACACTTCTGATTTTGGTTTATTTTATCCCAAGTCAAGCACATTTGATTTATTATCCTATAGTGATGCAGACTTTGCTGGTTGCAAATCAGATCGTAAAAGTACCAGTGGTACTTGCCACTTTTTAGGTCATGCTTTAGTTTCTTGGTTTAGCAAAAAGCAAAATTCTGTTTCATTATCTACAACTGAGGCAGAATATATTACCGCCGGTTTAGCATGTGCTCAAATCTTGTGGATGAAACAAACTATATCTGACTATGGTATTGATTGCTCTACTTGTCCTATTATGTGTGTTAATACTAGTGCTACTAATCTTTCTAAAAATCCTGTGCATCATTCTCGTACAAAACATATTGATGTACGTCATCATTTTCTAGATGATCATGTTCAGAAAGGAGATATAGTTCTTAAATTTATAGCTACTGAACATCAGACAGCTGATATTTTAACCAAACCATTGAAAGAAGATACTTTTATTAAGCTTCGTAGGAATTTAGGGATTATTAGTGAATCGGACTTATGACACATTCTTATTTTTATTTTTAGAATTTTTCTCAAATTGTTTCAAATTTTTCTGGCTATTTTTAACTTGGTCGACCAATTCACCAATATTGGTCGCCAATTTTTGAATTTTTTATTATTTTTTAATTTTTCGGTAACTACTTCGTCTTCCCGCTTATTCTCGTTATCCGTTCCCTCCATTTTTAGTTTCAGAAACTGAACCCATCCATTCGTTTTCGAATTTTGGTGGGATTCGTTATCTACCGTTTGGAATTTGTCAGTTCCAACAACTTACCATAACTATTTTTCATCTTATTTAATTCTTTCCTAGGGAGTCTCAATCTCCCATAAATATCTCTGACTACTTTCTCTTCCCAACGCAACCATTCATTTTCCCCAAAGAAACCCGCCGGTCTCTCCCGATTCCTCATCATCCTCCCCTCAAATCGCCGGCCTCCACCCTCTAAATCCTCCGGCGTCTCCCTCCATACACTCGCCCGTGGCCGATCCTCCGCCGTCTCCCTTCAATCGCTCCCTCGCCGCCCTCCTAGGCCGCCCGATCATCGGTTTCGACGGATCCGACCCCGTCTTCGCTGGCAACCACCTTCAATCGACGGATCCTCGCCTCTCGTTCGGTTCTCCTTCGCCTTCCTTCACCAATTCCCTCCCGATGGCTCAGCCCCCTACGGATTTCATTGCAACCCCGTCACCGGCCTACTTCCGTTCTCCGGCGGCTTCTCAGCATTTCCGCCTCCTGGAGCGCCTTCCATTCCACCCTGAGCGTCACATCGATTTCAATGACCACGGATTTTCTCGGATCTTGGCCCCTCTGCATTTCGCCGGACTCGTTGGTCTCTGGTCCACCGCAAACCGCACCCCCTACTTTCCGGCCCTCATTCGTGAGTTCTACGCGAACCTGGATTCTTCCAAAGAAGCCGGTATGCTCTCCATTTCAACTATCGTGAATGGTTTCTTCTTCCGTCTTACTGGACCTATGTTATCTTCCCTACTGCACATGCCCTCCAACAATGTTCAGCCACTTCCTACCACTCTCACCGACCCCTCCATTAAACAGCTTTTGGCTAATGATTTTCGTCCGAAGCGTTCTGCAGCAACTCTACACCCACCTTCTAAGATGATGGTAAAGATCATTCTTACAAACCTCGCTCCTAAGATTGGCTCTCTGAATTATGTTAGTAACAACACAGCCCGCTGTCTCTATGCATTAATGGGCGAACTTCCCGTATGCTGGGGATCTGTCTTACTTGACACTTTGGCCAAGCCTGTTAAGACTCATATCTTTTTGCCCTCGCTGATCACCCGAATTTTAGATGCATTTCAGATTCCCTTCGCAAACTCAGTCGCTATTTTCAATCCTGTTGATTTTACCTCTGCCACACTTACTCACATGCAATTGATCAAATATGACACTTCTGCTTCTGATGATGGTTCCGATGCTGATGCCGATACCGCTGACCCTGACATCTCTCCCAATCCCTCCCGTCCCGTCACTCGGTCCATGTCTCGCTCTCCCCGCACACGTACTCGTTCTCCTCGATCTCGTCCCACTCCTGCTTCCCAACCCACTCCCACTTCCCATACACCTGGCTCTTCTAGCGCTCGTGGTCGTGTTCCTGTTCGGAAACGGTACTCTCATTCTGCTGCATCCCCTACCACACCCATTACCCCGTCATCCGGACATGATGCTGTTCTTGGTGAGCTTTGTGCTCTTCGCCATTCTATGACTCGTGGTTTCCAGGATATCCAGGCTGAAATGCACGATGGGTTTCGTGGGATTCAGACCCACATGAGTTCTGGTGATATTACATTACAGGAGCATAACAGGAGGATGGACGACCTTACTACTGTTGTTGCCTCTCTGGCAAACCACTTCGAGTCACTACACTTTCGGGTGGCTAGACGTTCGTCCGATGATCCTCCTTCCGGGCCAGGCTCCTCCTCTCGGCAGTAGTCATCCATGGTTCCTGTTTGCTGTTGTTCCTCGGTGTTTTCTAGTCCGTTGTCTATTTGGCTCTTTGCTGGTTGGTTTGGTGTTCCATAGGCACTTTGGTGATATGTCTGACGATAGTTACTTGGGTCGTTGCTAGGCATTTTGGAAACATTATGGTTCTGTTGGTTCTATTTGCTCTGTTTAGTTTGTTATTTTTTGGAATATCTGTTGTTTAGGACTGTGTGATATTTTGCATCCTAGGCTATGTGGGCTATATGGTATTGTTGTTCCAGCCTCATGTACTTTAGCCTTGGTGCTTATATGCTTCTTTGAATATTATGTCAATGGATGTTTTGTTGTCACTCGTTATTATGTTGATACAATTCTGTGGTTCTTTTCTTTGTTCTGTTGTCTCTGGGCTCTCTGATGTTTCAAACTAAGATCTCTTTTTGGGTACTTGGCTAAGTGGCCAGTATGTATTTAAGCCTTAGTTCTTAGTTCTTGTATTTTGTCACTAGTTTTATGGGTATTGTTATGCTCTTTTTGTTGTTTGGTATAGCTCTCAAGCAAGCTGTTCTCTAAGTCTTTGGCTATGTTGTTTTATCCTATGCTGTTCAGGCTATGGGATGTATGTCTGTCCTTTCCTTAGTACGTTTGGATACATTTTTTTGTGCCACTAATCAGTGTATTCTTTATTCAGTACACAGTTTTGTTGTGCTTCCATCTTCTGCTTGATATATTTCGCATGTGCGTTTGACTAGATTGGTGCTGGTTTCTTAGTCATTTTTTAACAACAGTTAAAATTTTCTTTGGCTCTATTTTGACATTTGTTCTTGTGCTGTCCTCTATTGATATTCATTCTTCTATATGCGTTCACTTTTATGTTCTATTATGCATGTTTCCTTCACTACCTTATACTATCTTCACAGTTTTGAAACTTTTACTGCTGTGCACTTTCGTTCCTCATTCCTCCCAGGACTTTGTTTCTCCATGTTCTATTCTGTTCATTTTTTTCCCAAACACTCACCAATACCTCCTCCAATCATTTCGGCCTGCTCTACATTTTTTTACTAGCCTGAATATTTCATCTTTTCATTGGCTTGTCCTTTCTTTTCTTTTTCACCAGCCGTGCCTACTGTCTCCGCTTTCCAATTATTTTTTTTCCACTCCTATATAATTATTGTATAATATTTTTTCACCATGCATGGCCCAATCCAAACTGACCTTCCATTTTTAGGCCTAAACTGGTGTGTATTTTTTATGGTCTTCCAATTTGTTTTAACCAACCACAATGTGGCCTTCTCACTAATTCTTTTTAATGGTTTGCCCTTTAATTTTTTTTACTGGCCTGCTCCATTACTCGGCCTTCATCCTATATTCTCATACAACTATATTTTTTTTCGGCCTACATACTATTTTTTGGCCTACAACTCATTTTACAACACTGGCCAAATTATGTTCAATTTTTAAATAGGCTATATACTCCTTCTTTTACAGCCATTTATATTTACTAATGTTATCTTGCTTATTTTTAACTAACTATTATTTCCCTCTTTTTGAGGATTCCAAAGGGGGAGAATATATTTCATCTACTCAGGGGGAGTATTCACTAACTCCACATATTCAGGGAGAGTATATCTGATATGTTGAATTTTACCTATATATATTTTTCATGTTTGTCATCATCAAAAAGGGGGAGAATGTTGGAATTTCATAATTCCATATTTCTAATCCCATATGATTTTGATGTGACAAACACATTCAGTGCTACTAACTCTATGTATGCAGATACATATCAATGCTGAGTTCCACACAAATGAGATATCTTCATGCATACTCAATCAGATATATCAATCATGAAGCTGGAAAGAAAAAGGCACCTAATCCACGACTCGGATATATAATCACTTGATAAGGATCTCCTGCAAAGAAGCTTCTCAGATTCAGTTACAGATGCAGTCCTATCTACGGCTTTATGTAATCAATGTAAAATTTACTTTATTAGAGTCACAAAGCCTTGTGATAATATATCTTAGTCATCTAGGTTCCATTCCTCAGAGATCTACACTTCCCAATTTCGAAAATTCGCAACTTTGAACATTGGCAGCCAATAACCCCATTTTGGTCGACCAATTTTAAACCTTTGAATTTGGTTATGGGATTGCATATGCAAACTCCCCTAACCGTGTAGATTCTAGAAATGTCTTCCAACGGTCGAAATTCCCTCTCTAAATTTTGGTCGACCAATGTGTCCTTTTAGTCGACCAATTTCAAAACTAGCCGTTTTGATCCCAAATTTTCAGGGACGGTTCCTGCCCGTTTTCCAACGTTAACTACAGTCCCCAACCGTCCCTAAACACTATAAATAAAGGGGTAGACCCTCTCTTTTCTTTCACACACTTTCCTCTTCTTTACTCTCTTATTTGTTGGAATCAAGTCTTCTCTTTTCTAAAGCTTTAGGCCATTAGTTGTTCTTTTCTTATTTGTAAGAAGAAATCATTAGATTTCCTTCTTCATTTAAGAACGGAAGAACTTGGTTTTTCAACATCATTTTGGAAAGTTGTTTGTGTTCATAATTGAAGAAGAAATCGATTGATCTCTCTCTCTTCTTTTATGAACCAGAGAACTTCAAGTGTTATGCTTCATTACATATCTTTTACATCTTGAAGTTCTTCTTCTAAAACACCATCCTTGAATTCATTCTCTGAAATTTATAACAAGGCTATAGGTGTTTTTCTATTTCATTATTTTACAGGTTTGAATCTCTGTTAGAGATTGTACAAAGTTTGGGACACGGGGAGTGTCGCCATTTTTGTAAGTTGGTGCTTGCGGGGCAAGTGATTATAGTGGATTGAAAATCTCTACGGGGTAGAGGACTGGAGTAGGATCACAAGGATCCGTACCAGGATAAATCTCTGTGTTTGCGATTGATTTAATTTCAGTACTTATCTTTTTATTTCTGTGCCATCTTTGCAAATATTACTAACATTTTATTTGCGACAATTTTTTAATATACACTATTCACCCCCCTCTAGTGTATTGATCCCTACAGGCTAAAATTACTGCTGTATTTTCCGAGAGCGTAGTGACGTCTGTCCCCAGTTCTGTGTCACTGACCTCTCTGCCCGCCTCGTCGTTGGCCACCACTTCCACTTCTGCTGCCGCTCCATCCTCGTCTACTCTTCCTGTGTCTCAGCCTCACACAGAGGCTGGGCATCACTTAGCGAGCACAGCACCACCGCACCACCCCACTGTCGCACCCATACTTTACAGTAGCCGTGCGAGACAGCCCCGCGCTTCATCTGTTCGTCCTTCCTCTCCACCTCCCCCCGACACTCTAGTTCAGCACCTCCATGTTCTAGAGGGGGCAGTCAATGGACTTAGAGGAGACTTTAGGGCTCTCTTCGCTACTGTCAGCTCCGTGGAGAGGCAGGTCGCTTTACTGCCTGGTATTCAGGCTTGCCTGAGCCAGATCCTTGCCCGACTGCCTCCGCCACCCACACCCACCCAGCGTCCACCTCGCCCACCACCTCCGCCACAGGACAGTGCTGGTGCACCCCCACCCCCTTAGGCACACACTGGATGCCTTCCACATTTTTGTTGTCGATACGCTGGGTATTTTTGTGTGCCTACTGATTTTGCACCCCTCCTTCACACACTGTTTTGTTCACTTTATGGTCCTATCTGTATATATCTGTTTGGGAGAGTACTTTTTGGGGACACTCATATGTGCACTATTTTGATCTCTGCATGCATCACCCGCATTCTCATATCATTTTCTTTCATATTGTTTTTCTCCATCATGCATGCATCCTCACCCACACCGCCCATGTTTTGTCTCTCGGTGTGTCACACTTCGCACATTGAGGACACTGTGCACTTTAGCTTGGAGGAGTGAGTTCTCACACTTTTCATTTTTTACCGCCTTTATTTTTATTTTCTCGTATTTCTTCGTTTTTACACCTATTTTCACCCACTTTTTCGTTTTTCATCATGCATCATGTTTCTTCTATTTCTTGAGTGTGATGCATTGTACAGTAGTTTTTATTTCCTTTTTATCCTTATTTCTTTCATCTTTTTCTAGAGATGAATTTTCTGTGATGATGATGACCTGGTGTTAGCTTATCTCTATATGCATATTATTTTGTCATGCCATAGTTTTTATTTCAGATATCATATGTTATGGCTTGCTATGCATTTGAGATAGTAACCCGCACTTTCATGTATGAATATGGATGAAATTCTTCTATTAGTTGAATCTGATAATTTATATGTATACTCTTCGTAGAAAACACACCAAGCTTCACGCATTGATTGCTTATATCTGGAGTACTGCTTTCCTTTCTTATATCACTTCTTATTGCATGAAAATTGTACGCTTCACTTTCAGGTTTAATGGATGTATGTTAGGTTGATATAACTGGATTAGTTTACTTTCTGAGATTAAACTGAGTAGATTACATTACTCTGCTGAAAGATGTCGTGCACGTCCTATAGAGTGAACCGAGTGTTACATATATTTCTTTCTCCACATATCTTGAGCATTATTTCTATACTTATATTCATTGGTGAATCTCCCTTTAAGCGGACCCTATATTGGCATTTCCCCGCTATTAAATTCCATGCTCCAATACCCCCAAAATCAAAAAGAAAAAATATGTGAATATCTTCCTATCTTTTGATTTGGGATCTCAGATGTATATATGCTATATTAAGGAAAAAAAGGCTTATACATGTGACCTGCGCCCCGTTTACGGTATGGGTGCGGTGTCGTTTTACCGCAAGTGCACGGTTAGTGTAGGGTGCGGGTTTATCGAACTCAGGGAGGTGGATGGCTTGAATGACTACTAGCCTCGCCTAGGTTGTGTGCTAGCTACGTGGATATGGGTGGAAGTGTAGAAATAAGAGAAAGAAATGAAAAAGACACGAAATGAATCCCCGCTAACACGGGCTAGAGCACTCATGAAACTTGGCATTTGACTTGATCCAGGGTGAGACATTGCCCCAAAAGGTGGTACCTAACGTCCATGGCCCGATATTCCAGTCGGTGCCAAGTACGCTAGGCCTACCCGGTTCCGTACCGTGGGCATTCCCATGTCCATTAACACCTTCCGCAACCGGGAGCATTAAGGCCACAATGATATCTCCCAACACTTCGTCCAAGCCATTCCCACGCGCGAGGACTCCATGTCTACACTAGGGGCGTGAGCTATGGCTAGGGAGTCAACCGCCAAGTTTATTCCCCCTTGGCCCGACGGTCAGAGGCGGTCTTTTTCCCGCCAATGACAATGAAACATCCCCGCGTAACCCTAATGGCCAAATAGGTCAATGTGATTTCTAGCAATACATCGAAGCGGATCTTGACTGGACAAGCACCGGACCCCAATCTCCAACACAACTAGTGTGTTGCCATACGAATTGGACTCAGATTGCTAGAAATCCCCATTGACACATTTCAAAGAACACATGCCATGCAACCAAGCCAAATGTAAATTTCCAAGCATCAATCCTACTCTAACCCGTATTAGGGTTCATCAAACACTACTCGATGATGAAGAACATGATAGCAATCAATAAATCCAAACAAACATTCATCATTGAGCAAAACAAAAATAACACAAAACAATGAAATGGGAAAAGAAATACTTTTCTTGCCATTGATTCTTCAATCCTTTACAAGACTTATTACAATAGAAAACCTAATCTAACCTAATCTAAAACTCCCAAGAAATGGGAGGAAAAGTTGCTGAAAAAATGGTGGAAGAACTCCCCAAGTCGTGCCCCAAAAGTCCTATAAATAACCCTCACAAAACCCAATCAGTTCGGGTCCAGAACTGTCAAAACAGGCCCACCCGATCGGGTGAAAACTCACCCGATCGGGTGGAAAAAACAGAGACTATGAAACTGCTGAAATTGACTTCACCCGATCGGTTGGACTCCCAACCGATCGGTTGAAGTGAAATTTCAGACAACAGCCAATTTCAGCACATAGCTGCGCTCAAAAAATTCCAGAAAAATCTAGAAAAATCGGATTTGGGCATGCGACCTATCGTTGGAAATCTAACGACGGTGCCGACGCTAGAAAAATAATAGATCACCCAAAATCCTTCTGGAGTGATAGCAGATCTTCAATGAGTGCATCAGCAGCGTGCAAAGGCGAAAGAAAAGGCCACCCGATCGGTTGAAACATCAACCGAGTGAGCCGCTTGTTGCTTTGGCCGTCGGGCTTCGGGAGCTTCAACCGGTCGCTGAGGAGAACGGGTGGCGTGACCGGGTCGTCTTTTAGGAAACTTCAGCTTCAGATGAACCGATCGGGTGATTTCAGATGAACCGATTGGGTGAGATATCACCCGATCGGTTGGAATTAAGCTCCAAATTCCCGAGAACTCTGTTGGGATGAACCAGTCGGCGAACCGATCGGTTGACCTTGCGCTTTGCTTCGGCTTCAGTCCGGGTCGGACACGCGTGCATCACCCGATCGGTTGGATGTGTCCAACCGATCGGGTGGGGGCTGAAAAGTGGCAATCTTGGTCGTTTGACCCCCTGGATCACGCGTGACCCCTCCCGTTGCTCCGGGGACTCATGATATCGTCGTTTTATGTCCCAAATGCTGTAAATTCCTGCAAATATACAAAAACAAGGAAAAGTGAAAGAAAACAAGAAAACACGAGAAAACGAATACAAGACGGCGGTAAAATACGGAAAAACACGGAAGAAAATGTGCGCAAATATATGAAATATAAACGCACGTCAAAACCCCCCAAGCTGAACTCTTCCTCGTCCTCGAGGAAGACGAGTGAGAGTAGGAGCTCGGAGGGAGAAAATGGAGAGAAGGAGAGAAAAAGAGAACCATATATCCTAGATCGCCCTTCAGGGCCAACAAAATCAAAAACGCCACACTAAGCAAGCATACGACAGAACACAACACTAAACCAAGGAATGTGAGTCCAAACAAGTGTCGTGGGCTCATGCAGTGAAGCGCGAGTGAGTGTGGTCGTGTGCTAGCAGACGGTGTCGCTATCTACATTGTGCAATAAGGCTCGATATACACAAATCCAGGAAATGACCCAAATATCGATTCGATTTGAATAAAGCGTCGAATATATAGTTCAAGCATGCATGAGAATAGAGAGAATCGAAACATATCATGCGTCAGGAACTCCACAACTAGGGTTAAGGAAATCACACCACTATAGCCTAGATATTAGCTAAAAAGTTCCTAAGCCAAGTGTTTTCGAAACCGATGGGGGGTTGAGATGATGTGGAGAAGAACACTCGGTGCAAATTCTCGCCTTCCCTTTATTCTCGGCAAGTAGGAAAATATTCACACAGGAATTTTTTTGGGTTTTGGGTTTTTGTATTTTTTTGATTTTTTGGGTATACATATTTTTTTCTTTTTTCATTTCTCTTCTTTTTGGGTTTTTCTTTTCTTTTCTCCTTTTTTGGATTTTTGGGGTTTTTTGGCTATACACATGTGTACTCTCCCAAGTGGGAGAACGGTACACGGCGAGGGGATTTGCACCAAGTAAAACAAAAAGGAAGTCGGAATCTAAACACTTGGGCAAAGGAAGCTATTCTCGCTAAATAGAGCATGGGCTAAATGGGTAATCCTAGTCCTTAATTGTGGAATCCCGACACATGCGAAATGAAGCGTACGATATATATAGCATGCAGAAGAAGCAGACAGTAGAAATAAGTACCGCATATTCATATCGAAACATGGTAATCTAGGGGTCATTCCTGGACAGGTATATAAAGTAAATCACAAAGTAGAATCACACCACACGGCTAGGCACGACACACGACTCACAAAAAAGCTAAGTGGACCCACGATGCGTGAAATGCAGGGGACTCGATAACCTAGGGTTAGTGAGTGTGATAATCGATGCTATGCTAGGTGTGTGTGATTTTATGGCAATTCATCATATGGGGTCATCTCTAGGAGAGAGAGAGAGAACAAAAGATGAGAAGAAAAAGAAAACACGATGGAAAACAACTCAAAAACGAAGAAAAACGACACAAATGACGCACGAAGTGCGACTCCCCCAAGCTGAAACTTGCATTGTCCTCAATGCAATAATAGTTTATACGGGAGGGCAAAGAAAATGGGGGGCGCACCGACACAAAAAGTGAAAAACATGAAAAACACATGAACGAAACTAAAAAAAGAAAAAGAAACACTCAAATAAAAGATATAAAACACGACGAAAGAACATATAGACACAGACACATGATAACGACACGCGAAAACATGCACACAAATCGATTCCCCCTAAGCTGAACATGACAATGCCAGCGAAATGATATGATCAATGGGGATGTAGAGATATGCTAGGGGAAAATCGGAAAAGAAAGAAATCAGAATGCAGGAGAGACAGTGTGCTCGTTCTCCTCGGAAGAGGATGTGGGGTGTGGGCGGTAGAAGTGATAGAAGGGCACGACATGATGGGATATTATGATGCAAAAGCAAATCCTAGATACGCTCCCCTTGCTAATGAGAGGAGACGAGATTATTCAAATCTAAACTAGAAAGCGGTAAATTTTTACACTACTGGATTAGGATACACCTGAGCATAGGCGGATCCAAGATCTGAAGTGGGGCAGGTAGCTGCTCTAACTGCTCCTTATGTGGCTCCGCCAGAAGCGCTGTGCCACATGTGCCAATGGACCCCAGCAATGCACCTCCAAGCATCCTTAGTAGGTGTCCACCTATGACCTGTAGAGGACGAGATGCATTAGTCCATGGCAAGAAATTATTTCCCAAAATAAATGTATCCCAGAGATAATTGTCAACATAAGATGGGAGAATAGTAAACAGGTGACGAATACTCCCTGAGAATGGGTCGCTATCCTCTGTACTAGTGACGACCAAATCCTCGCTATCCATGAGAAGTGGCTCTCCAGGTGGTGACACACCGCAGCATACATCAAGGGAGATAGATCCTGTGTCCTGCGAGAGATATGGTGTGTCAAATATATATGAGTCTAAAGAAATAGGAAATGAAAAGCGAGACTCAAAAGTGGAGTGAGAGTGAGTATGAAAATCTCCCTGAATAGGGGCAATATGCTCAAGTAGATGCTCAGCCGCAGAAGAAGTGGAGAGCGACGGTAAAGGTAGATGTGACTCGGGCTCCATGGAGTGGACCATCGTATCCAAGCCCTCATGCACGTTCTCCTCGATGATATGCTCATACTCCACCATCTGCCTGATGTCCTGAATGACATCCTCATGGTTGACCACTGACCAAGGAGGAAGCTGTGACAGAGATGGCTGTGGAGGTGGATGTGGAGCGGACCCCTCGTATGTGGTCATCGTGTCCTCGTCCTCATGCACATCCTCCTCGCCCTTATGCATAAGCTCTGTAAACTCCTCGGTCCTCTCATCGGACTCATGTGGGGTATCTAAATCAAAATAAGAAGTCTCTCCCACAGATCCTAGAGAAATCTCCCCATCCTCACTATCATCATCAAAAAATGCTTCGTCATCCAAGTGGTAGTGATGGAAAAATGGGGGATCTGCATGAGATATGTCTATGGTGGCCGACGGCATGGTAGTCTCAACCATGAAAGTAGGTATATCCTCTCCTTCATCCCCTCTCCTCGGTGTAGGCTCGATGATTGGTACCATCAAGTTTCGTAATGTTTGGCCTTGGTTAAACATGGCACTTTGAAGGAGAGACACGAGGCTTGATTCTTCTTGTGTTTGTGGATGGGTATAAGGTTGAGTAAATGGATGGGAGGTGTTTGGGCTAAGGTTGTGGGAAAATGTTCGACCTTGGGGTAGGTGGAGGCTCTCAAGCGTAAATGGGCAATCATAACACACGTGCCCCGCCATCCCACAAGTCTCACAAACCACATATGAATAGGGATCGTAGCCTCCCATCTGAGCATCGAATTTTGATCTCCACATGGCAATATCAAAGATACCTGGATAACAAAAATAAGAAAACTAGAGAGAAGCGTCAATAACACAAGAGAATAACAAAAAGATAATATAATGGTGGGGGAAAATTTCTTGGTTATTGAATATATTTTTTAAAAAAAATATTTTTTTTTGTGTTTTTATGCGTAGTCTAACGAACCCAAGCTAAGCTAATATCAAACCGAACGCCTCCCCGACAACGACGCCAAAAACTTGACCGGCGCCCCGTTTACGGTATGGGCGCGGTGTCGTTTTACCGCAAGTGCACGGTTAGTGTAGGGTGCGGGTTTATCGAACTCAGGGAGGTGGATGGCTTGAATGGCTACTAGCCTCGCCTAGGTTGTGTGCTAGCTACGCGGATGATATGGGTGGAAGTGTAGAAATAAGAGAAAGAAATGAAAAAGACACGAAATGAATCCCCGCTAACACGGGCTAGAGCACTCATGAAACTTGGCATTTGACTTTGTCACGACCCGCTTCCCTAAAATGGAGGCGAGACGTGAAAAGGTCCGCACGAGAGTGGAGCTGTGAAGCCCCAAACCCGATAAGCGTCAATAAAACATAAGCAGGTCCCTGTAACCACAACGGAACAACAATAATAACACAAGGAGAGACTGAAATAAAATCTCACATCTCATAAATTGTACAACATGAAAATAAGTCCAACATCCAGAAAAGCCACCAGGCTAAAAGAAAGAGTCTAAAGGCCCAGAACAAGGCCAACAAAAGCAACGACATAACAAAGTATAGGTGCTACGCACCGATAACAAAACAACTGTCTAAACAAAAGGAAGACACAACGAAGACACTAGGACTGGTCCCCAGTGTCCACGTACTCCCCGTCAAACACAAGCTCGGGCTCGGCGTCAGCAAACACCTCGTCCTCAACAAGGTACTCAGGCTCAGGATCTAACATGTGTCACCCAAAAGAGTAAAGGGGCACATGTCAGCAAGTCTAAAAGACTTGGGCAAGGAAACTGGAAGTAAGGCAACTAGCAACCTAGCAGTTATAGTATGCATGACATGGCAGTTATAACATGAGTGCACAATCAAGACATGGCAAGACAATTTGTACAAGAGAACAATCATCGGGACAAGACAAGAGTAGCCACGCTACTATCAATCTCAATCAATTCACTATTCACGTTGTTTGTAGATGTTTACGCCTTACAGCTGAATGGTTTCACATTCACGCTGATTGGCCGCTTAACACTACCCCAAACCCAGAGTTTACGCCTTCCCACTGCAGTTGCTGATCGGGTAGACTCCCAGTTGATTGGCCGCTTAACTCTTACCCCCAATACCCACACGTAATGGAGCCAGGGTCCCCGCACATGAGCTCAGCAAGTGAGCCGGGGTTGCCCCGCACATGAGCTCGCATTCTTAAACATTTGGCGTAGGGGTGCACCTAGCCAGAAACAAGCAATTCGGGCATTGGCTATCAACCAACACATGGCCCGCTTCTGGAACACGAGCCAGGAACACAAGCATTTGTAGCGAAGCTACGCAATCACAGAAGCACTTAAAGTATGCAATGACATGACAATTAATTCGCGTACCGTTAATGGAAAGTAAACATGACATGGAAATTGTGCAACATGATATATGTCGGAACTAGCTTCGTTGTCAAGCTAGTTCCCCAATTTGCGCCTAGGCGAGTATCATTTCGTCGCCTAGCCTCTTTTACGCCTACAACAAGCAAATGGCCTAAAACATGGCCTAAACCCTAAGTGGCAAGTTTCACTTGCCTAGCACCGGGAATGACGATTACGAAGGTTCGTCTCGCGGATGCTAATCTACGGGGGAAATCGCTGTTATGGGGAAACAAACATCAAACAACATGAAATTTCATTAGGGTTTCATAAAAATACCAATAGGTTATAAAAACGTCAAGAGATCGATTTCTTACCGAGAGGAAGCGGAAGAAACACTCCGGAGAACCCGAGGACCAGATCTGGAAACAAATGGAGAAGTTTGGAGAATTAGGGTTTTTGGGGGATTTTGGAGATTTGATGGAGATTTGGGGAAAATGAGAGGTAGATAGAGTTGATGGAGGGTTTAGATGATGAATCTAGGGCTTGGGATGAAGGAATAGGGCTTGGAGGAAGATGGGGGCTCAATGGGGGAGATTTTAGGGTTTTAGGTCGAGTGGAGGAAGAAGAAAACGTTTGGGAGGGGTATAAATAGGTTAGGCTGGCGGCTGCCCAGAAATTAGGGTTTTAACACAGATTAGTCGGTCAAAGAGCAACCACTGACCGACTAGTTTGGCAACTAGTCGGTCGGTTGACCAACGCAGACCGACTAAGTGTAAACAGTAACTTCTGAACGAAAATAGGATTTAGATTTAGTCGGTCCATGAACAAATACTGACCGACTAGTTTAACATCTAGTCGGTCGATGAACGTTCTTAGACCGACTAAGAGTGAACAGTATTGATACTAAAATTAAGTTGGAGAGTTAGTCGGTTAAAGAAGCATTGCTGACCGACTAGTTTGCAACCTAGTCGGTCAACCAACGTTCTTAGACCGACTAATGATAAACAGTAACTCCTGAATAATTTAGAAAGCCAACTAGTCGGTCCAAGAAGGATTTCCAACCGACTGGATCGTCATCTAGTCGGTCGGTGCCCCTTCTTACACCGGCTAATAAGCACCAAAAGTTCCGATACGGAGCGCGGGGCCCCGGGATCGATTCCTAAGACTCCTAGGCTTGATCTAACAGTAAGATACGACCGTTATGAAGCCTGTCACGAATGACATACTTCGAAATCGACAATCCTAAGGAAGAAACGAGAAAATACGACGAATCGATCGAAAATGAAAGCTACGGGGACAAAAACCACTCATGAGGAGAAAATCCACCAAAACATATATTAGATTATAATAAATCCAGATGCATGAAAACCAGTCGTTACCTCCTCCCCAACTTAAGAAAAAATTCCGTCCTCGGAATTTCCAAACACTCACGTGTTCGGAAGCAAAAGTGGGAAATGCTCTCGAATCTCATCCTCATTCTCCCAAGTAGACTCTCCAGGTGAGCCGTGTCGCCACATCACCCTCACAAGATTGAAAATCTTGTTCCGAAGCTATTTCTGACGCCTGTCCAGAATCTGCACTGGATGTTGGTCATACGTCATATCGGGGCGAACGGTAATCTCCGAAAAATCCACAGCATGAGATGGATCGCTAATGTATCGACGAAGCTGCGACACATGGAAAACATTGTGAACTCCTTCCAAAGATGGCGGCAAGGCCAAGCGATAAGCTACCTCGCCAACCCTCTCCAAAATGTCAAACGGTCCAATGTATCGCGGGCTCAACTTCCCTCGCTTCCCAAAACGAATCACACCTCGATTCGGGGAAATCTTCAAGAACACATGGTCGCCCGGCTGAAATTCCAAAGGATGACGTTTAGCATCCGCCCAATGCTTAAAACGGTCCTGAGCAATCCTCAACCTCTCCCGAATATTCCTGACGATATCCACGGCCTCCACGATCATCTCAGGTCCCAACAGCTCCCGATCACCAACGTCATCCCAACTCAATGGCGATCGACATTTCCTCCCATAAAGAGCGGCGAAAGGCGCCATGCCAATACTCGCCTGGAAGCTGTTGTTGTAAGAGAACTCCACCAAATGTAGATGGTCCTCCCACAAACCCTTGAAATCCAACATGCACGCCCTCAGCATGTCTTCCAAAATCTGAATCGTCCTCTCGGACTGGCCATCCGTCTGCGGATGGTACGCCGTGCTGAAACTCAGACGCGTACCCAGGCTCTTCTACAAACTCTGCCAGAACTGAGATGTGAACCTCGTGTCTCTGTCTGACACGATACTCACGGGGACTCCATGAAGTCGCACGACCTCCTCCATATATCTCCTTGCTAGCGCCTCAGTGGGCTGTCCCACTCGGAACGGAATAAAGTGCGCAGATTTGGTCAATCGATCTACGATCACCCAAATCACGTCATTCTGCTTCGGACTCCGAGGTAGTCCAGTCACGAAATCCATAGTGATGTGTTGCCACTTCCACTCCGGAATCGGAAGCGGTTGTAGCAACCCGGCCATACGCTGATGCTCCGCCTTCACTTGCTGGCAAACCAAGCACTTGGCTACACTCTGAGCCACACTCCTCTTCATGCCATGCCACCAATAATTCAGACGAAGATCCTGGTACATCTTGGTGCCACCAGGATGCACAGAATACGGCGAACTGTGTGCCTCCACCATCAACTCCTCTCTGATATCCCCAGCTGGCACACACAACCTGGCTCCGAACCTCAGCGAGCCATCCTTATGAATCAAAAATTCAGTCCGCAGACCGGCTTCCACCTGCTCCCGAATCTTCACCAGCTTCGGATCCTCAGCCTGGCCAGCCTTAATCCGATCCACGATCGTCGACTGTACCTGCATGTAAATCAAGGATGAATCCTCCCCAGGAAGAACAATCTCCACGCCAGACTCGCAAAAATCCTGCTGCAATCTCCACTGCGAGGTCAAAATCATCACCGCTGGAAGTCTACTCAAGCATCTGGAACCACATTCACCTTGCAAGGGTGATACTGCAAATCAATCTCATAATCCGCCATAAGCTCCAACCATCGACGCTGTCGCATGTTGAGCTCCTTCTGAGTGAAAATGTACTTCAAGCTTTTGTGATCGGTGAAAATCTTCGCTTTCTCACTCAGCAGGAAGTGCATCCAAATCTTAAGAGTAAACACAACGGCAGCCAACTCCAAATCATGCGTCGGGTAATTCTTCTCATGAACCTTAAGCTGACGAGACGCATACGCCACAACATGCCCATGCTGATGCAACACACAACCGAGACCCTTGCCAGAAGCATCACAAAAGATCTCAAATCCACCGCTGCGATCAGGCACAACCAGAATAGGGGCCGTCGTCAACCTCTCCTTCAGAATACCAAAAGCACTCTCACAATCACCCGACCAAACAAAAGCAACATCCTTCCGCGTCAACCTGGTCATCGGCTCAGCAATACGAGAAAATTCCTTAATGAATCACCGATAATAACCAGTAAGTCCAAGGAAACTCCGAATCTCAGACGCAGATGACGGAATAGGCCACTCCCTGATGGCCCTAATCTTCTCGGGATCCACTGAAATACCATCTCCAGTCACCACATGCCCGAGAAAAGCAACTCTATCCAGCCAAAACTCGCACTTCGAAAACTTAGCATACAACCGATGCTTCCTCAAAATCTCCAACACCGTCCTTAAGTGCGAGGCATGCTCTTCCTCCGACTTCGAGTAGATCAGAATGTCGTCAATAAAGATAACGACAAACTTATCTAAAAATTCGTAGAAAATCAGGTTCATCATATTCATGAAAACTGCGGGCGCGTTAGTTACACCGAAAGGCATAACCACAAACTCATAGTGTCCATACTTCATCCTGAACGATGTCTTCGGAACATCATCCTTCTTCACCTTCAACTGATGGTAACCACTCCTCAAATCCAATTTAGAAAACACCCTCAAACCTCCAAGCTGATCAAAAATATCATCGATGCGAGGCAACGTGTATTTATTCTTGATGGTCACCGCATTCAACTCCCGATAGTCCATGCACATGCGACGCGAACCATCCTTCTTCTTCACCAGCAACACCGGTGCTCCCTACGTAGACACGCTAGGATTAATATAACCCTTCTGCAAAAGCTCATCCAGCTGCTTCCGCAACTCCTCCAATTCTGCAGGTGCCATACGATACGGCACCTTCAAAATCGGCTGCGCACCTGGAACAAGATCAATAGAAAATTCTAGAGCTCGATCAGGTGGCAAACCAGACATCTCCTCGGGGAAGACGTCACCAAAATCACACACCACAGCTGGCCACTCCAGCTCCATCTGCATAGCCACAACCTCCACCGGCCTGGCCCGAAATCTGACAGGACCAAGCGAACTGCTACCACGACTGAACTCAAATACTGGATGTCCGGGAATCTCGAACACCACCTTCTTTCTCCGACAGTCGATCGTAGCATAGAAGCTCGTAAGCCAGTCCATCCCAAAAACTGCATCATAGTTGATGATGTCGTGGACAATGAAATCAGCGAAAAGCTCATGTCCACATACCACCAACGAGCAAGAATTGCAACCACGATGCACCGAGACCATGCCATTCCCTGTAACGATGTTCCAACTCTTGGGAAGAGGGGACGTCGACAATGAATGCCTCTCCACGAAGCTCCGAGAAATAATGCACATCGATGCACCAGAGTCAAAGAGGACTCGTGCAGGAAACGTGCACACCAAAACCACACCTAACAATCAATTAACAATCAAACCCTAGTCTAGCAAACAACCATGTTCAAGCAAACAACACAATCTAACAATCAAAACCAACTAGGGAAGTAATAGCTGGATTGAGGATTACCTGCGATAACCTCATCCACAGCCTCGCTCTCCGCAGCGGTCATCAGAAAAGCCTGCTTCCTTGGCGGAACAGCCTGCCGAAAAGCCTGTCCCTGTGGAACAAGAGCTGCTCCACGTCCAGCAGGAACAGACGCTCGCTGCTGCAACAGCTGTGCTGCAACAGGTGCCCTCCGCAGCTGATTCGCATGTCGACAATCCTTCGCGACATGGGAAGCATCACCACAAACCAGGCACTGGCCCAAAAACTTCCGACACTGATCCTTGATGTGGCCAGGCTTGCCGCAGAAATGGCAAGTCTTCAGAATAGGCCCTCCTGGCCTCTTAAACTGAGCGGACTGATTAGGCCTAAATCCAGGTCTAACCACAGCTCTCGCCTGTTCCACAGGCCTCTTCCCAGCACCAACAATAGACCCCCTCCTCTGGTTCATGAGCAGCTCCTGCCTCTTAGCTGCTACTAGAACCTTCTGATAAGACTCCCGGTCAGAAGAGGTCACAAAACTCTGGAGCTCCAAAGCAAGTCCCTGCAGGAACCTCTGAGCTCTCTCCTCAGCGTCCTGCACCATCTTCGGTGCGAACCGACTTAGCCTCATGAACTCTTGGTGATATAGGTCCAACGACGAGCTCCCTTGCTTCAAATCGATAAAACGCTGCAGCATCTCTTCCCTGGCAGCTTTTGGGAAGAACTCACCCTCAAATCTGGCCTTGAAGGTAGCCCAAGCTATCGGCTCCACTAGTATCTTCTCTTCCGCATCCCACCAATTCCGAGCATTATCCTTGAGTTGCCTCTTCGCCAAATCAACCCATGCAGCCGGGGTGATCTTGGCCATCTTCAGATTGTCCTCGATGTTCCGAATCCACTCATCGGCAGCCAGAGGACCCTCAAAACCATCAAAATATGCAGGACCCAGCTCCCGAAATTGCTTCGCTCCTAGCTCAGAGCAAGGGGCATCCGGAAGAGCCCGGGCAGCTCGAGCAAGTGGAGCATTCTGGACTTACAGAAGCACGCCCTGCTGCACTTGCATCATCTGGAGCATCATCCGCATCATCTCCCCGTTGGTGGGTTCCCGCTCAGGCTCCTCATCATGAGGGAGCGCAACACTACCCCCACCACGGGTGAAACGCCTTCCTGCCATCTAATGACACAGAAAACGAATCAGATTAGACTCATAGCTTATGACATCGGACATCGAACTTAGTTTATTGAACATTCTAATATTATTATCGCTATTCCGATAATCGCAGTTACAGAAGGACCTGCATGGGCCACCAACAAAACCTGTCACGACCCGCTTCCCTAAAATGGAGGCGAGACGTGAAAAGGTCCGCACGAGAGTGGAGCTGTGAAGCCCCAAACCCGATAAGCGTCAATAAAACATAAGCAGGTCCCTGTAACCACAACGGAACAACAATAATAACACAAGGAGAGACTGAAATAAAATCTCACATCTCATAAATTGTCCAACATGAAAATAAGTCCAACATCCAGAAAAACCACCAGGCTAAAAGAAAGAGTCTAAAGGCCCAGAACAAGGCCAACAAAAGCAACGACATAACAAAGTATAGGTGCTACGCACCGATAACAAAACAACTGTCTAAACAAAAGGAAGACACAACGAAGACACTAGGACTGGTCCCCAGTGTCCACGTACTCCCCGTCAAACACAAGCTCGGGCTCGGCGTCAGCAAACACCTCGTCCTCAACAAGGTACTCAGGCTCAGGATCTAACATGTGTCACCCAAAAGAGTAAAGGGGCACATGTCAGCAAGTCTAAAAGACTTGGGCAAGGAAACTGGAAGTAAGGCAACTAGCAACCTAGCAGTTATAGTATGCATGACATGGCAGTTATAACATGAGTGCACAATCAAGACATGGCAAGACAATTTGTACAAGAGAACAATCATCGGGACAAGACAAGAGTAGCCAAGCTACTATCAATCTCAATCAATTCACTATTCACGTTGTTTGTAGATGTTTACGCCTTACAGCTGAATGGTTTCACATTCACGCTGATTGGCCGCTTAACACTACCCCAAACCCAGAGTTTACACCTTCCCACTGCAGTTGCTGATCGGGCAGACTCCCAGTTGATTGGCCGCTTAACTCTTACCCCCAATACCCACACGTAATGGAGCCAGGGTCCCCGCACATGAGCTCAGCAAGTGAGCCGGGGTTGCCCCGCACATGAGCTCGCATTCTTAAACATTTGGCGTAGGGGTGCACCTAGCCGGAAACAAGCAATTCAGGCAATGGCTATCAACCAACACATGGCCCGCTTCTGGAACACGAGCCAGGAACACAATCATTTGTAGCGAAGCTACGCAATCACAGAAGCACTTAAAGTATGCAATGACATGACAATTAATTCGCGTACCGTTAATGGAAAGTAAACATGACATGGAAATTGTGCAACATGATATATGTCGGAACTAGCTTCGTTGTCAAGCTAGTTCCCCAATTTGCGCCTAGGCGAGTTTCATTTCGTCGCCTAGCCTCTTTTACGCCTACAACAAGCAAATGGCCTAAAACATGGCCTAAACCCTAAGTGGCAAGTTTCACTTGCCTAGCACCGGGAATGACGATTATGAAGGTTCGTCTCGCGGATGCTAATCTACGGGGGAAATCGTTGTTATGGGGAAACAAACATTAAACAACATGAAATTTCATTAGGGTTTCATAAAAATACCAATAGGTTATAAAAACGTCAAGAGATCGATTTCTTACCGAGAGGAAGCGGAAGAAACACTCCGGAGAACCCTAGGACCAGATCTGGAAACAAATGGAGAAGTTTGGAGAATTAGGGTTTTTGGGGGATTTGGGGATTTGATGGAGATTTGGGAAAAATGAGAGGTAGATAGAGTTGATGGAGGGTTTAGATGATGAATCTAGGGCTTGGGATGAAGGAATAGGGCTTGGAGGAAGATGGGGGCTCAATGGGGGAGATTTTAGGGTTTTAGGTCGAGTGGAGGAAGAAGAAAACGTTTGGGAGGGGTATAAATAGGTAAGGCTGGCGGCTGTTCAGAAATTAGGATTTTAACACAGATTAGTCGGTCAAAGAGCAACCACTGACCGACTAGTTTGGCAACTAGTCGGTCGGTCGACCAACGCAGACCGACTAAGTGTAAACAGTAACTTCTGAACGAAAATAGGATTTAGATTTAGTCGGTCCATGAACAAATACTGACCGACTAGTTTAACATCTAGTCGGTCGATGAACGTTCTTAGACCGACTAAGAGTGAACAGTATTGATACTAAAATTAAGTTGGAGAGTTAGTCGGTTAAAGAAGCATTGCTGACCGACTAGTTTGCAACCTAGTCGGTCTACCAACGTTCTTAGACCGACTAACGATAAACAGTAACTCCTGAATAATTTAGAAAGCCAACTAGTCGGTCCAAGAAGGATTGCCGACCTACTGGATCGTCATCTAGTCGGTCGGTGCCCATTCTTACACCGGCTAATAAGCACCAAAAGTTTCGATACGGAGCGCGGGGCCCCGGGATCGATTCCTAAGACTCCTAGGCTTGATCTAACAGTAAGATACGACCGTTATGAAGCCCGTCACGAATGACATACTTCGAAATCGACAATCCTAAGGAAGAAACGAGAAAATACGACAAATCGATCGAAAATGAAAGCTACGGGGACGAAAACCACTCTGTAACGACTGCTTTTCTTGTATCTGATTATAATATTATATAATATATGTTTTGATGGATTTTCTCCTCTTGTGTGGTTTTGTCTCCGTAGATTTCATTTTCGATCGATTCGTCGTATTTTCTCGCTTCTTCCTTAGGATCGTCGATTTTGAAGTGTGTCACTCGTGACGGACTTCATAACGGACGTATCTAACTGTTAGATCAAGCCTATGAGTCTTAGGAATCGATCCCGGGGCCTCGCGCTCCGTATCGGTACTTTTCTGTGCTCATTAGCCGGTGTAAAAAGGCCACCGACCGACTAGATGACGATCCAGTCGGTCGGCAATCCTTCTTGGACCGACTAGTGAGCTTTCTAATTTTCTGAGGAAGCTACTGTTTATCGTTAGTCGGTCTAAGAACGTTGGTTGACCGACTAGGTTGCAAACTAGTCGGTCGGCGATGCTTCTTGAACCGACTAACACATCATCTTAATTTTAGTTGAGTTACTGTTTACTCTTAGTCGGTCTAAGAACGTTCATCGACCGACTAGTTTCTAAACTAGTCGGTCAGTATTTGTTCATGGACCGACTAACTCTAAATCATATTTTCGTTCAGGAGTTACTGTTTACACTTAGTCGGTCTGCGTTGGTCGACCGACCGACTAGTTGCCAAACTAGTCGGTCAGTGGTTGTTCTTTGACCGACTAGTCTGTGTTAAAACCCTAATTTCTGGGCAGCCGCCAGCTCAACCTATAAATACCCAACCCAAACGTTTCTTCTTCCTCCAACACGACCTAAAGCCCTAGTTTCTCCCCCATTGAGCCCCCATATTCCTCCAAGCTTCAATCCTTCACTCCAAGCCCTAAATCCATCATCCAATCCATCCATTCACTCATTCCACCTCTCATCTTCCCTAAAATGTCACTCAAATCCATCAAATCCCCAAATCCCCCAAAACCCTAGTTTCCCCAAACTTCTCCATTTGCTTCCAGATCTGATGCTAGGGTTCCCCGGAGTGTTTCTTCCGCCTACTCTCGGTAAGAAATCGTTCTACCGTTGTTTTCATAACTTATTTATAATTTTTGTGAAACCCTAATTAATTTCATGTGTTTGATGTTTGTCTCCCCCAAAACAGCGATTTCCCCCGTAGATAGCATCCGTGTGACGAAGTGATCGTCAATCCCCGGTGCTAGGCAAGTGAAACTTGCCACTTAGGGTTTAGGCCATGTTTTAGGCCATTTGCATGTTGTAGGCGTAAAAGAGGCTAGGCGACGAAATGATACTCGCCTAGGCGCAAATTGGGGAACTAGCTTGACAACGAAGCTAGTTCCGACATTTAGCATGTTGCACGATAACCATGTCATGTTTACTTTCCATTAACGGTACGCAAATTAAATGTCATGTCATTGCATTCTTTAAGTGTTTATGTGATTGCGTAGCTTTGCTACAAATGCTTGTGTTCCTGGCTCGTGTTCCAGAAGCGGGCCATGTGTTGGTTGATAGCCAATGCCCGAATTGCGTGTTTCCGGCTAGGTGCACCCCTACGCCAAATGTTTAAGAATGCGAGCTCAATGTGCGGGGGAACCCCAGGCTCACTAGCTGAGTTCATTGTGCGGGGACCCTGGCTCCATTACGTGTGGGTATAGGGGGTGATGGTTAAGCGGCCATTCAACTGGGAGTCTGTTTGATCAACAACTGCAGTTGTAAGGCGTAAACTCTTTGGGATGGGGTAGTGTTTGGGGCCGATCGGACTGACATGCTAGCCATTCAGCGAAGGGCGCAAACATCTACAAAACAACCGTGAAATGTGAATCGTGTTTAGTGCCGATCGGTCTGAATGTTTACCATTCAGCGAAGGGCGTAAACACCAACAATGTGAATTGATTGAGATGGATAGTAGCGTGGCTATTCTTGTCTTGTCTTGTCTTGTCTTGTCCCGATGATTGTTCTCTTGTACAAACCGTCTTGCCATGTCTTAAATTGTGCACTAATGTTATAACTGCCATGCCATGCACCATACTAAACTGCTAGGTTGCTAGTTGCCTTACTTTCAGTTTCCTTGCCCAAGTCTTTTAGACTTGCTGACATGTGCCCCTTTACTCTTTTGGGTGACACATGTTAGATCCTGAGGCCGAGTACCTCGTTGAGGACGAGGTGTTTGCTGACGCCGAGCCCGAGCTTGTGTTTGACGGGGAGTACGTGGACACTGGGGAGCAGTCCTAGTGTCTTCGTTGTGTTTTACTTTTGTTAGACAGTTGTTTTGTTATCGGTGCGTGGCACCTATACCTTGTTTTGTTGTTGTCATTTCTTTTGTTGGCTTTGTTCTGGGCCTTTAGACTCTTTTCTTTTAGCCTGGTGGCTTTTCTGGATGTTGAACTTATTTTGATGTTGGACAATTTGTGAGATGTGGAATTTTATTTCAGTCTCTCCTTGCGTTATTATTGTTATTCTGTTGTGGTTACAGGGACCTGTTCATGTATTGTGGACGCTTATCGGGTTTGGGGCTTCACAGCTCCACTCCCGTGCGGACCTTTTCACGTCTCGCCTCCATTTCAGGGAAGCGGGTCGTGACACACTCATGAGGAGAAAATCCACCAAAACATATATTCGATTATAATAAATCCAGATACATGAAAACCAGTCGTTACAGACTTGATCCAGGGTGAGACATTGCCCCAAAAGGTGGTACCTAACGTCCATGGCCCGATATTCCAGTCGGTGCCAAGTACGTTAGGCCTACCCGGTTCCAGACGGTGGGCATTCCCATGTCCATTAACACCTTCCGCAACCGGGAGCATTAAGGCCACAATGATATCTCCCAAAACTTCGTCCAAGCCGTTCCCACGCGCGAGGACTCCATGTCTACACTAGGGGCGTGAGATATGGCTAGGGAGTCAACCGCCAAGTTTATTCCCCATTGGCCCGACGGTCAGAGGCGGTCTTTTTCCCGCCAATGACAATGAAACATCCCCGCGTAACCTTAATGGCCAAATAAGTGAAATGTGATTTCAAGCAATACATCGAAGCGGATCTTGACTGGACAAACACTGGACCCCAATCCTCAACACTACTAGTGTGTTGACATACGAATTGGACTCAGATTGCTAGAAATCCCCATTGACACATTTCATCGAACACATGCCATGCAACCAAGCCAAATGTAAATTTCCAAGCATCAATCCTACTCTAACCCGTATTAGGGTTCATCAAACACTACTCGATGATGAAGAACATGATAGCAATCAATAAATCCAAACAAACATTCATCATTGAGCAAAACAAAAATAACACAAAACAATGAAATGGGAAAAGAAATACTTTTCTTGCCATTGATTCTTCAATCCTTTACAAGACTTATTACAATAGAAAACCTAATCTAACCTAATCTAAAACTCCCAAGAAATGGGAGGAAAAGTTGCTGAAAAAATGGTGGAAGAACTCCCCAAGTCGTGCCCCAAAAGTCCTATAAATAACCCTCACAAAACCCAATCAGTTCGGGTCCAGAACTGTCAAAACAGGCCCACCCGATCGGGTGGAAAAAACAGAGACTACAAAACTGCTGAAATTGACTTCACCCGATCGGTTGGACTCCCAACCGATCGGTTGAAGTGGAATTTCAGACAACAGCCAATTTCAGCACATAGCTGCGCTCAGAAAATACCAGAAAAATCTAGAAAAATCGGATTCTGGTATGAGACCTATCGTTGGAAAGCTCATGACGATGCCGACGCTAGAAAAATAAGAGATCACCCAAAATCCTTCTAGAATGATAGAAGATCTTCAATGAGTGCATCAGCAGTGCGCAAAGGCTGAAGAAAAGGCCACCCGATCGGTTGAAACATCAACCGATCGGGTGAGCCGCTTGTTGCTTTGGCCGTCGGGCTTCGGGAGCTTCAACTGGTCGTTGAGGAGAATAGTTGGCGTGACCGGGTCATCGTTTGGGAAACTTCAGCTTCAGATGAACCGATCGGGTGAGATATCACCCGATCGGTTGGAATTAAGCTCCAAATTCCCGAGAACTCTGTTGGGATGAACCGGTCAGCGAACCGATCGGTTGACCTTGCGCTTTGCTCCGGCTTCAGTCCGGGTCAGACACGCATGCATCACCCGATCGGTTGGCTGTGTCCAACCGATCGGGTGGGGGCTGAAAAGTGGCAATCTTGGTCGTTTGACCCCCTGGATCACGCGTGACCCCTCCCGTTGCTCCGGGGACTCATGATATCATCGTTTTATGTCCCAAATGCTGTAACTTCCTGCAAATATACAAAAACAAGGAAAAGTGAAAGAAAACAAGAAAACACGAGAAAACGAATACAAGACGGGGGTAAAATACCGAAAAACACGGAAGAAAACATGCGCAAATATATGAAATATAAACGCACGTCAACATGATCCCATCTCATACTCTTTCTTTCTGTCTTCTCTCTTTTTTTTATTGGAGCTCCAAAAATGGGGAATGTACTTATTGATTTATTTATGCCACCACGCTTATAGATAAGTTTGGGGGAGAGGATCCAATGATGTGTGAGAGAGTGACTACTTGACTATGCATGAAAGCCTAAGATAGGTAATTTTCTATACTCGGTGAGATTACTAAAAGTTTTACGAAATCCAAGAATTAAAACTTAGCATGCATTTCATGAAAACCATACCTTTCTATTCTTATTGATCCATATTGTGTGATATCTCTTATACTCCAAATAGAAATCATTCAATTGAAAAGTGTGTGGTCTATGATTATGTATACCGCTTTAGATGCTTCGGACGATGTTAATTCTAGAACGATTCCATATTTCATATTGTTTCGATATTCTCGGGTTTTCTATTTTGAATGCATCCATATGATTATGATATCGAGATAAAAATCTTTGGCATGTGTTTTATATTCGACGTATGCTATATGAGTAAGCAAAGCCCACGTCCTGAGAAAATGATCTAGCACCTCTCTCTTTGCTTTCTTTATTTATTTTCTATTTCTTCCATTTTTCATTTTTATTATTTTTCCCGTCGGGTTCGCCTTTTACTCATCTTCCTCGAGGACGAGTAAGAAGTAAGCTTGGGGGATTTTGATCACTCCATATTTTATACATTTTTTCTGTATGTTTACATGTCATTTTGATCGTCCATATCGCGTTTTTCACGATTATTTGACAATATTGTGAAGCTTTTCACTATTTCTTGTTTTTGTCGTATTTCAGGAAATATGGAGCGATTTGGAGCGAATTTGAGATCAAGGGATTTGCACGCGCTTAGGAATGTCGCCCACAGCTCATTCGAGGACTTATCAGTGATGGAGGATGAGCGGAAGAAGAAGAAAATCAATAGGAGCGACGAGGAGGCAAAAAGAAGAAGAAACGAGCATTTCAGCACACCACTCGGCCGAGTAGACCACTCACTCGGCCGAACAAGAATCCCTACCCGGCTGACCAGAACAGATACGCACAGGATGATTTCAGCATATACTCGGCCGAACAAAGAAAGCACACTCGGCCGAGTGAGAAACTTCACTTGCCCGAGTGGTACAGGTAATTCGTCCAGAGAAAAGGCCGAAGTTACTGGAATTTTCAGAGATCCTGAGGAGGCCCACTCGACCGAGCATGAATGCTCACTCGGCTGAATGAAGAAGTCCACTCGGCCGAGCCACCCCCGAAGACAGACCCTGAGAACCCCCGAAGTTACTGTTTTTGTACAAGGTTTGTCACTCGGCCGAGTGACAAGGTTCACTCGACCGAGTGACCCTCTCCGACTGCTGTTAGGGCTGCGATTTCTGGGCTGCACAGGGGCAGCTTGGTCACGATTTTTTGGACGATTTTAGAGGGTATTTAAACCCTGTTTTTACCCTAGTTTAGGAGAGACTTAGACTACAATTTTTTAGACTTTCTTTTAGGATTTTCACGGCTACTCTTTTGTGAATTCTCAGTGGGAGATCGTTGGCGTCAACATTGGTTTGTCTATTCTTGTTAAAAACTCAATTTTTATGCATTATTTCTCTTTTGCAATGAATTGTGCCGTGATCATTATTGTAATTTTTGAGATTTGCATGATGTCTAGTGAGTAGTGCCGTCGTCCTAGGGCATATGGATGAACCCTATGGACCATATTTCTAAATTGTGATGAATTTGTAGAATTGTTGCTAGAATTGATAATGGTTAGATTGTGATCAATTGATTACGGGTAGCTAGGAATTCATATCGATTGGGATTTGCAAGAGATTGGATCCCAATTGATAGGAAGGCCTAGATATTCGATTTAGATTGACAATTGGATTTCTCTAGATTTGGTTTGCAAGAGATTGGACCAAAGGTAGGAGTTTTAATTGTGAATCTATATTAATATTCATTTGCAAGAGATTGGAAGGATAAGAACTATCACACCCTAGGTCGTAGCTCGAGTTTGCACGAGAGTGGGCTCGAGATGCGATTGAACAATGATGTCGTTCTTCATGCTGGCGGCTTAGGCTAGGGTTTGCACGAGAGTGGGCCCTATCCTAGGTTTGCTATAGACCGGCAATAGCGCGAGAGCGTGAGCTTGGTTCTACATTAAGTTGCGACTAGTTCACCTATATTCGAGCTTAGCAACAATGAAACTTATGAATCACAAGGATGAGAGACGGTCCGTAGTGGGGATTTCCTATCCCTAGAAGCTTTTTATTATATTGATATTTTCATGATACTTGAACGATTGTGACCATTACACCAAACTATTCTTGTTCTCTTGATAGCTAGGTGATTCGAGTAAGACACGGTCATTTGTCCTCCCTGAGTTGGATACCCGCTTGCCGCTACACCGTGCGCTTGCAGTAAGACTACAAGTCATTTTTCGGGTGTACATCCGGACGCGATCAGCCTGCCCACTATAGCAATAATGGCACACATCTCCTAAGCTGAAACATGGAGTAGATTGAGGTTGAGTGATGTGATATCTCATTAAATGGGCATGGCAATCGAAGCGGGAGTGTTTGATTGTGACCGCCAAATTTCTTATTCCTTCGGTTCGGTTATTGCTTCGATATGAGGCTCGGGAAGTCAGTGACCATGGATGTTGACACATGCTTCCATGTGACACATGATTCATTGGCACATCACTCATGAAACAATGCCATACATGGCTCTCAACATCACAAATCCATAACATGGTTCATGAGCGCACATTTCTCATGTTTCTCAATTTTTCTTTCATCGAGGCATTTTCACAAACACGTGCTGGGCGTGACGTACATGTCCATGAGCACATTAGCAAATCTATTAGTAAAACATATCATTACTCTACCTTTCATTTAAAAACAATAATCATGAACTATGGAGGGATGAATAGCAACAATACACAATTCATAACACCACTTAAACGCTTCAGCTTGAAGGAAACATGCAGACAGTCATAAAGAATGGCTGATATCACCCATTTATAATAAGAATTTAGCAAAACTTCCTAAATGAAAGTTATAGATAATGAAGTCTTCTTTTCAGATATAAAATTTCATAAAATCCAAGCAATGGTGCCAATTATCACAGCCTAAATTCTACATGGTATAAAAATTGTTTTTCAGTCAGAATCTTAAGACATATGTTTTTAATTAAGGTTAGTTACCATTTAAATTAGATAAAAGTTAAAACACGAAAGTTGTAGCTCTTGAAGTGTAGATGCTCAAAATGTCTCGGTTTACAGAATTTGGATGTCTACAATGTCATATATATATATATATATATATATATATATATATATATATATATATATATATATATATATATATATATATATATATATATATATATATGAAAAGTAAGTGATTATCTATATTACAATTGAGAGCTGTTTTTGAACTTATCCTATGTGGCAATGTCACATCAAGTTTTGGAGGGAAAATTTTTGGGTTGGGAGAAAATTTGTTGGGAGAACAAATTGCTTTTTTGAAATTGAATGCATCAGCCATTAATACCCACACATTCATCAAAGAGCCAAGTTGTGCTTTAATATCCACACGTTTCTCAAAGAGGCGGAATATGCAGAGGCACATTGCAGGTCCCATTGTTTTATGCGGGCTGAGATTGAAAGCCAGCTGGAAAACCAAGAGACATTTGTCAAGTTGTAACCTGCATACACCTATTTGATGCACTTTCCACCCTTTATAAAACCCCTCCATCGTCACTGTGCTCACATCACACTGAACCTCCATTGTCCCTTGATCATTCATGGCTAAAGCAAAGGCTATTTTCGTAATATCTGTGGAGTAATGGTGCACACGATGGAGCCCGCAGCCACCTAAACGTTGCATCGTAACAACACAACATGCTCCTAAAATAATTGTTTAAAAGAATTGTTTCACCATAAATACGCACACATTTACATGTATGTGTATCCACATGCAATATATATTTTTGAACCAACAGAAGGCGTCTGCGCCGAAGGCGTATTTTTGCCAGTGCCAAAGGCGTCGGCGTCGAATTTGTTGTTCCGCGTCGAATTTGTTGTTCCGCGTCGAAGGCGCCCGTATCGCTAAATATTTTTACGCTACTTTGTTTTTCTTTTAAATTTTGGCCGTGAAAATAATTTTTTGGGGAACACAGATTTCGCCGGGGAAAAATCTTAAATGAACCGTGCCCGCGGGCACGGGTTATGACTAGTATTCATATAAGGAACCAAGGGAATGTCAGGACAGATAACCAAGAGCACAGACCTGGGAGAGGCTGGGAAGCAATCACCAAGCACCAGCACAAATAGCCAACATGTCCCGACCCCAAATCAAAACAACCAGAAATCCACCACGCACTCGAACACATACATCCTGCCAACACATACACAGCGGTATGGCGACAACCCACTCCACAGCAACTACAAAAACACAACCGCAGCTACAACACTACACTAACTAAACATAAGCTATCCTAGCAGGGGTAGGATCACATCAACAAACTCATAGCTTCATGATACTAAGGCCAGCAAAAGCTCCCCCCTACCACAGATCTACCCCTCGAACGCGTAGTCATATGGTGTGTAACAAGAGCAGGTTTCTTCGCAGCCAACATCGCTGCCCACGCCGGGTTGTCCACAACCATCGGGAAGGGAGGACGGTCATCGGGTCCAGTCCAAGGGTCGTAGGTATTCGAACGAGGCACAAATGGGGTCTTGCCTCGGTTCCTAGAATCCACAGACGGTCCAGTCTTCGCGAAGGGAGGGAGCTGGTCTCCCGCGCCACGGGTGGGAGGGGTAGGAGAGGAGGTAGACGCATGGGCCACAGAACGACCCCCACCACCCCCATCTGGCAAACATGGTAGAGACGGCCAATCCGCAGAAGTGAGATCCACACCAGCACCCCCAGGCTCCTCAACAATGATCTCTTCATCAACGTCAGTCATATCCTCCTTAGAAAGGTAAGTATCTCCCAATCCCTTGCCCGCATCCCAGACAAGGAGGTCCACAACTGCACCCACAGGCTCCACAACAACATCCTTAACATCAACACCACACCCCCATCCACATCGCCAACAGAGTCCCCCCCCACTCGCAGTGGGTACAATAGTCATCTCAACAACAACGGGCACTTCTGCTGATATGCCCATAACAACTGAACTACGAGGGCACTGCTCGGCTAAATGGCCAAAGCATTAACAATTAACAAAGCGACTCGGCTCCCCTTCGTACTCGACCATAAGAATAAGGTCAGACCCATCATCAAGCACAACCCGGACAGAGCGGGAGAGGGGGAGCTCAGTGCTGACCTCGACGAAGCAGCAAGCAAAAGTCAAGCGATCGTCAAAAATCCACAGACCCCCCTGGAGAACCGCATCACAGTCGGTATCATCAGCAAAGCGAAAGAAGAAGAAGCCGTTCTCTCTCGAAAAAAACTTCGACATCGTGGTTAGTCTTCCACATGCGCCGATTGGAGGCCCAGATCTGACTGAAGAACGACTGGTCACCGAGCACATGGCCAACAAGGGTATGGTCCCATCTGCTAGCCATGGCAGAGATAAGCCCCCCGGGAATAGTCCCAAACAGGGAACCATCAGAGCCCAAATCTGGGGCGACGAAATTCAAACGGTGAGAGGAGTCGACAGATCTTTGGCCCAAGCAAACATCCCTCCAACTCGAGGACTAGACAGAAGAGCTGAAGCACAGGGGAGCAGAAGGACGAGCAACCCTTCTGGAAGGAAGCTTCTCTGAAGTAACACCAAGGACCCGACAAGGAGGGCGACTATCCGACCAAGCGCCATCCAGGGGGGGCACGGCGGGGAGGCATCCCTTTTCGATCACCTGGGGGGCCAGCTAGGGGGACACGACGGGGGGGGCACTAAGCTCCAGCCCAACCCCAACGTCAGCGGGAGGGACCATCGATGAGGAGGAAGCCTATATGGGAGCACCGACGAGGACGTCGAGGACGGAAAGCCGAGCGTTGAGGTCAGAAACGGATCGCGAGGACGGAAACACCGACGAGATCTGATAACAGAACTCCTGATCGGTCCATATTTTACACCTTTTTTCTGCATGTTTTTACGCCATTTCGATTGCTCATATTGAGATTTTCACGAGTATTCGACGATATTGGGTTACTTTTCACTATTTCTTGTTTTTATCGGATTTCAGGAAATATGGAGCAATCGGGAGCAAAGATGAGCTTAAAAGACTTGCACATGTACCGGAGCGTCGCCCATGGCCCTATCAAGAAGCTAACTGTGTTGGATGATGAGTGGAAGAAGAAGGAAATCGATAGAATCGACGAAGAGGCGAGGAGGAGAAGAGTTGACTCCAGAAACAAGCCACTCGGCTGAGTACAAATGATACGAAGATATCTTGAGCCACAACGTACTTGACCGAGTGGATAATTCCACTCGGCCGAGTAGAGAACTCCACTCGCCCGAGTGAGTCAGAATTTCTGAAGGGAATCGAAGCCAACTCTCTGGAATTCTAGGGAGAACATCAGAAGATCCTACTCGACCGAGTAGAGAAGCCCACTTGCCCGAGTGAAGAATCCCACTCGGCCGAGTGACGCCGATGACACGAGTGCCCAGCTTTTCAGACAGCCTCCCACTATTATGCAATCTGATATCATTCAAGTAAGCAAAGTATTTTTCTCATATTTTTTATGGATAGTAGACTTCATATCGGTTCCAACGCCGCCAAAAAGTCCAAAAAAGCCAAAAAGGAGCCAAAAACCAAAAATACAAATCATGTAGCTCCTACAAAAATCCAAAAAGAAAAATGAGAAACAAAAAGTTCAAAAAGAAAAAGAAAAACATTTCTCTATCTCATTATTGGAGCCACAAAATACTTGGGAAAACCAAGGCAAAAATCATGTTTTCCACTATCATATTCCTTTAGATGCGATGCCTCAAGCTAAGCTTGGGGGGGTGAATTCACTTGATCATATGAGTGAGTGTGACATTAGAGTGGAGAGGTGCACGAATGGGGAAGTTTGATAATGCTGAAACTTAGCAAAATACCTTAGTTATGGAGATTTCTTATGAATCGATAGAAATATGTGAATGCCATGATTTATTCGATACTCCATTGCATACTTGATGTGATTCTTATATGCTTCTGTTATAACTCTTGATTGAAAAGTGCATCGCCAACATCTGTATATTAAATTCTATGAAATGCGTGATGTGGATATGAATTGATTGTATGAATTTAGAGAGTCCCTTTTGTTGTTCTTAAAAGCTTGCAAGTACCATGTTTAAGTAAGATATGAAATCTTTATAGCATGCAATTCGTATTTTCTGAGTTATCGCGATGTGTAGCTTATGGCTTGAGATCTAAGAGAATAATCTAGCGACCCCTTCCACCTCGTGTTCTTTCTTTTTCATTTCATTTCCTTTGTTTTCATCTCTCGATTTTGTCTCTCTACTTATCTTCCTCGAGGACGAGTAAGAGGTGAGCTTGGGGATTTTGATCGGTCCATATTTTACACCTTTTTTCTGCATGTTTTTACGCCATTTCGATTGCTCATATTGAGATTTTCATGAGTATTCGACGATATTGCGTTACTTTTCACTATTTCTTGTTTTTGTCGCATTGCAGGAAATATGGAGCAATCGGTAGCAAAGATGAGCTTAAAGGACTTGCACACGTACCGGAGCGTCGCCCATGGCCCTATCAAGAAGCTAACTGTGCTGGATGATGAGTGGAAGAAGAAGGAAATGGATAGAATCGACGAAGAGGCGAGGAGGAGAAGAGTTGACTCCAGAAATAAGGCACTCGGCCGAGTAACACAGCCCACTCGGCCGAGTGAAGAAGCGTATTCGGCCGAGTACAACTGATACGAAGAGATCTTGAGCCACAACGTACTCGACCGAGTGGATAATTCCACTCGGCGAGTAGAGAACTCCACTCGCCCGAGTGAGTCAGAATTTCTGAAGGGAATCGAAGCCAACTCTCTGGAATTCTAGGGAGAACATCAGAAGACCCTACTCGGCCGAGTAGAGAAGCCCACTCGTCCGAGTGAAGAATCCCACTCGGCCGAGTGACGCCAATGACATGAGCGCCCAGATTTTCAGACAGCCTCCCACTCTTTTGAAATATTTTATCATTCCAGTAGGTAAAGTATTTTTATCATATTTTTTATCGATAGTAGACTTCATGACGGTTCCAACGCCGCCAAGAACAATGCCAATCGGAGGTCAGATGAAATCTGGAGAATTTATGTAAGTTGATGCTGCAGTGCTGGAATTCGCATATCAGTGTCACTCGGCCGAGTGACACTTTCACTCGACCGAGTGAGCTTTCCACTCGGCCGAGTGACCAGTTTTTGACAGTTTTTGACAGAGTGCTGTTTTCTAGAGTTTTTGTAGGAATTCTCACTCAGCGAGTGAGCTTTCCACTCGGCCAAGTCGCTGTTCGCCCAGAACTTAAGTTACGCACAGATTTGATTTTGTGCACGGATTTCAGAGGGTTTTTAGGGGTTTTTGCTAGGGTTTTGAGGGGGCTATATAAGAGGTTTGTAGCTGTCATTAGAGGGTGTTCCAATATGTTTTCTTAGAGTCCTTTTTAGAGGTTAAGCCATGCTCTAGGCCCCCTCTTGGATCAAAAGCTTGTAATTGGATAGAAGTTCTTCATCGAAGCTAAGTATCTTTGTTCTTATTATTTGAATCTTTGATTTGATATCTTTTCATATGCAAGCAATGTCTCTTATTGATTTCTATATCGTTATTGCTATGCTTGGTTGATTGTTGTTCTAGGGCATAGGGATGAACCCTATGGATCTAATTTCAGATTTGTGATGGATGAAGTTCTATGTTGCTAGAATTGCTAGAAGGTTAGGTTGTGATTGATTTATCACGGATTGCTAGGAATTTCCATCGATTTGGGGTTTGCAAGAGATTGGATTCCAATTGATGGGAAGGGCTAGATATTCGATTTAGATTTATAATCGACATTCGCTAGACTTGGTTTGCAAGAGATTGAACCAAAGCTAGCATTTTTATTATAGATCTATACACATATTCGTTTGCAAGAGATTGGATGAATACGAGCTATTACAACCTAGATCGTAACTCGAGTTTGCACGAGAGTGGGCTCGAGGAGCGATTGAACGATGATGTCGATCCTAATGCTAGTGGCTTAGGTTAGGGTTTGCACGAGAGTGGGCCCTAACCTAGGTTGCTATAGACCGGTAATAGCGCGAGAGCGTGAGCTTGGTTCTCTATTCAGTTACGACTAGTTCACCTCAATTCAAGTCTTGCAACATTGAGATTCGTGATTTACAGATATGTATGACGATCCGTAGTGGGGATTTCCTAGCTCTAGACTCTTTTATTATATTAAATTTGAATCGATATTTTATCCCACATCTTTATCACCGACACCGACATCTATTACCATTTCCATTACATCATACCATACCCATCTTCACCAATAATACATTCGTAGTCAAACCGAACTAGGATATATTGGAGCCAACACCACCTCCTCGTGTTTGATACCCGATCGCCACTACACAGTGCGCTTGCGGTAAAACTACAATCATTTTTCGGGTGTATATACAGGCGCGATCAAGTTTTTGGTGCCGTTGCCGGGGAGGTGTTTCCCGTTGGGTTCCAATTTATCACAATTAGGTTGATTAGATTACGTTAAAAAAACAAGAAAAACAAAACAAAACAAAACAAAAAAACAGAGAGAGAAAGATTTTTCCCCACCACCAGCTATTATTATTATCTTTATCTCTCTTTGTACCACTGACGTCTTTTCCAGGTTGTTTTCTTTGCTTGATCAGATACAGTTGTTGCAGGATGGCGCTTCCAAAGAATATGCGACCAGGTTCTATACAATCTTACATATATCTCGCTTCATTCTATCAGGCTGTTGGAGAGTCCTTTAGGGAAGCCTTGTGCATGTTCGAAAAAATGTTAGGAATGTTCCAGGCAGAGTCAGACTATGTGTGGGATGGTTCCCAGCTATTCAATATCTTCGCTAGAGGGCTAAAGGGACATTCACGAGAGTTTATGAGGATGATGCAAGTGGGAAAGTTTAGTGATCTGCAGTTGGCAGTAACCTTGGAGCAAATGATAGATGATGCTTGATCTACTGTTTGCTAACCGTTGTGGTTGGTAAACCATCCGACCAAGTATTCATCGATTTTGTTATGGCTAATGTCTCTGATGCAGGTACTATCGTAGACGGAGTGCATGTTTCACTTGAAGGTGATTGTATCCACCTTTACACCATTAACACTCCACAAATAGAGACATCTGAGCTGCCGAAGGAGGACATATATAGGGACATATTAAGAAACATTGTCGACGTAGTTCGAGAAACCGGTCCATTAACAATAATGGCAGGTGATCCTTTTGAGCTCAAATTTCAACACTTTATTCCTCATTGTATCTCTCCTACAGGCACAATTGATGATGGAGTCTATGCTCTAGTTGAGGGGCACAAGACCCATTTTTATACCACGGTCGAGATACATGAGCCTATAGAGCCACCTTGTGCCGTCGTTGCCTCCCCTTGCCACCCACATGAGCCAGAGCAGCCTATACCATCAGAGAATATTATTGAGGAGGCCATGCATACAGTAGCGGAGCAGACCATCGAGGAGTTCGTGACTTGAGACGATGACATCAGCACACAGATGGAGCCCAAATTGTGCCCCTTCCTTTCGAGCTATCGCAACCACCTCCACCTTCTACAGAGGCTGAGCATCCCTCAGAGGACCACCCTTCTACTGACACCGAGGACTATCCCATGGAGCTTATGGCTTCCATTCAGGGAGATCTCTTTATCCCCTCGTTTCTTACATTTGATTCCCCTCCCTTGTATGATGTTTACTATGATTCAGATTTTGACGACTCATTACACCTTTTGTAGGATACACATACATATGAACAAAAGGTACAATGGGACGTATACGAGGAGGAGAGCGAGGAGTTAGCACCCATGGACGCATATGAATATGATCAAGAGGTGCGCTGGGATGAGTCTCACGATGATGATGAGTTGCCTGATGAGACCCACTCTTATATGCCAAAGCTACCTGAAGAGCCAGAGGCAAACAACGAGGAGTTGATCGACGTGGTGCACGAGAGTAAAGATTTATTTCCAGGGAAGTGTTGTCAACCATCCTTAATTTTAAATACTTATGTTGATGACCCTCTTTGGAATACATTTATTTTGGGAAGAATTATCCACATCAGATTGATGAGGCTTATCTCTTGCAGGATACAGGTGGAGTCCTTGGAGAGATGCTAGGAGCCGCATTGCTGGAATCTGATGGAGTCCGTGGACACACGCGTCTGGCGGAGCCACGGAAGGAGCAGTTGGAGCAGTTGCATGCACCGACAAAGATACTGGATCCACCTTTTGCTATAGGTGATATCAATCCAGTAGTGTAGCAATAGCGTAAAATTTTATGCTTTCAATAAACACAAATCCTCTCAACAACGAGAGGATTGTATAGATTTGCTTGAATAAATATCACCTCATATGACGGCAACAAAAATTTTTACACCCCAAACCCTTTATATATATATTAATTGCCATCTTCATATTTTGATACGCCACATCCTTTGCTCACCACCATCGAGCATTTCTTTCAAGTGATTACTCACTTTCTTATTCGTTTGACTTGAGCTCGCTTAGCAAAGCCATGACAATTTTGATCGAGTCATTTGAATAGGATTGTTTGGTATAAGCTTAGGAGAGGTCGCTCTCATGCATCATTGTATGTGCATGTAGTTGCATTAGGATTTCATGTCATTCATCTCATCATTTTTCATCCCCCGCATATTTATCGTTGTCCCTCATATTCTTCCATTATGACCACATTGAGGACAATGTGAAGTTTAAGCTTGGGAGAGTGCATTTTCATGCCATTTAGTTGCACTTTTACTCTATTTTTAGGGCTTTTAGAATTTTTCAAAAATTTAGCATCATCTTTTTGATTTTTCCATCTTATTTTCCTTTTATGTGTGTTCATGCATCATATTGTGTGCTTGATTTTTTTTCTTTCCTCTCTTTTATTTTTATTTCTTTATTTTCTTTTTCTCTTCTTCCGCTAGATGAATTTCGTATGATGATATCTCTTATTGCTTTAGCAACCATTACGATGCTTATTATTCCTTGTCATGCTACTTAAAGTATCTCATAGTCCTGCTATCCATGTGCTTGCTTATACATTCTTTTAATGATTCCTCTATATGAATGCATGATATTAATTGAAGCTGAATGTATGGATTAGTGTTTAGTATGCTTTTGTTGGAAGTGCACCAAGATTCACGCATCAATTGTATATTGGAAGCATCTGCCTTATTGTCTTATTCACCTTCTGCTGCATGCCTGATATGATTGTACCCTTTACTGCTTGACTTCACTAATTATTGAAATGATTGAGAATATACATGCTTACATATGAGTTTAGTTGATGTATTATCTTATTGAACCATTTGTGCACATCTTAGAGTGAACCGAGCGTTACACCATTTCCTTCTCCACATACATTTTTTTATTCTCTACATGTCACTTGAGTTCACCTCCTAAAGACTACTTATATCGCATCTATTTTCCAAAAAATCCATACAAAAGAAAAAAGTTAGCTCCAAAAAAGTCCAAAAAAGCCAAAAAGGAGCCAAAAACCAAAAAATACAAATCATGTAGCTCCTACAAAAATCCAAAAAGAAAAATTAGAAACAAAAAGTTCAAAAAGAAAAAGAAAAACATTTCTCTATCTCATTATTAGAGCCACAAAATACTTGGGAAAACCAAGGCAAAAATCATGTTTTCCACTATCATATTCCTTTAGATGCGATGCCTCAAGCTAAGCTTGGGGGGTGAATTCACTTGACCATATGAGTGAGTGTGACATTAGAGTGGAGAGGTGCACGAATGAGGAAGTTTGATAATGCTGAAACTTAGCAAAATACCTTAGTTATGGAGATTTCTTATGAATCGATAGAAATATGTGAATGCCATGATTTATTCCATACTCCATTGCATACTTGGTGTGATTCTTATATGCTTATGTTATAACTCTTGATTGAAAAGTGCATCGCCAACATCTGTATATTAAATTCTATGAAATGCGTGATGTGGATATGAATTGATTGTATGAATTTAGAGAGTCCCTTTTGTTGTTCGTAAAAGCTTGTAAGTACCATGTTTAAGTAAGATATGAAATCTTTATAGCATGCGATTCGTATTTTCTGAGTTATCACGATGTGTAGCTTATGGCTTGAGATCTGAGAGAATAATCTAGCGACCCCTTCCACCTCGTGTTCTTTCTTTTTCATTTCATTTCCTTTGTTTTCATCTCCCGATTTTGTCTCTCTACTTATCTTCCTCGAGGACGAGGTGAGCTTGGGGATTTTGATCGGTCCATATTTTACACCTTTTTTCTGCATGTTTTTACGCCATTTCGATTGCTCATATTGAGATTTTCACGAGTATTCGACGATATTGCGTTACTTTTCACTATTTCTTGTTTTTGTCGGATTGCAGGAAATATGGAGCAATCGGGAGCAAAGATGAGCTTAAAGGACTTGCACACGTACCGGAGCGTCGCCCATGGCCCTATCAAGAAGCTAACTGTGCTGGATGATGAGTGGAAGAAGAAGGAAATGGATAGAATCGACGAAGAGGCGAGGAGGAGAAGAGTTGACTCCAGAAATAAGGCACTCGGCCGAGTAACACAGCCCACTCGGCCGAGTGAAGAAGCGTATTCGGCCGAGTACAACTGATACGAAGAGATCTTGAGCCACAACGTACTCGACCGAGTGGATAATTCCACTCGGTGAGTAGAGAACTCCACTCGCCCGAGTGAGTCAAAATTTCTGAAGGGAATCGAAGCCAACTCTCTGGAATTCTAGGGAGAACATCAGAAGACCCTACTCGGCCGAGTAGAGAAGCCCACTCGTTCGAGTGAAGAATCCCACTCGGCCGAGTGACGCCGATGACATGAGTGCCCCGATTTTCAGACAACCTCCCACTCTTTTGAAATATTTTATCATTCCAGTAGGTAAAGTATTTTTATCATATTTTTTTCGATAGTAGACTTCATGATGGTTCCAACGCCGTCAAGAACATGCCAATCGGAGGTCGGATGAAATCTGGAGAATTTCTGTAAGTTGATGCTGCAGTTCTGGAATTTGCATATCAGTGTCACTCGGCCGAGTGACACTTTCACTCGACCGAGTGAGCTTTCCACTCGGCCGAGTGACCAGTTTTTGACAGTTTTTGACAGGGTGCTGTTTTCTAGAGTTTCTGCAGGAATTCTCCCTCGGCCGAGTGAGCTTTCCACTCGGCCGAGTCGCTGCTGGCCCAGAACTTAAGTTACGCGCAGATTTGATTTTGGGCGCGAGTTTCAGAGGGTTTTTAGGGGTTTTTGCTAGGGTTTTGAGTGGGCTACATAAGAGGTTTGCAGCCGTCATTAGAGGGGGTTCCAATATGTTTTCTTAGAGTCCTTTTTAGATGTTAAGCTATGCCCTAGGCCCCCTCTTGGATCTAAATGATTGTAATTGGATTGAAGTTCTTCATCGAAGCTAAGTATCTTTGTTCTTATTATTTGAATCTTTGATTTGATATCTTTTCATATGCAAGCAATGTCTCTTATTGATTTCTATATCGTTATTGCTATGCTTGGTTGATTGTTGTTCTAGGGTATAGGGATGAACCCTATGGATCTAATTTTAGATTTGTGATGGATGAATTTCTATGTTGCCAGAATTGCTAAAAGGTTAGGTTGTGATTGATTTATCACGGATAGCTAGGAATTTCCATCGATTTGGGGTTTGCAAGAGATTGGATTCCAATCGATGGGAAGGCCTAGATATTCGATTTAGATTTATAATCGAGATTCGCTAGACTTAGTTTGCAAGAGATTGGACAAAAGCTAGCATTTTTATTATAGATCTATACATATATTCGTTTGCAAGAGATTGGACGAATACAAGCTATCACAACCTAGATCATAACTCGAGTTTGCACGAGAGTGGGCTCGAGGAGCGATTGAACGATGATGTCGATCCTAATGCTAGTGGCTTCGGTTAGGGTTTGCACTAGAGTGGGCCCTAACCTAGGTTGTTATAGACCGGTAATAGCGCAAGAGCGTGAGCTTGGTTCTCTATTCAGTTACGACTAGTTCACCTCAATTCAAGTTTTGCAACATTGAGATTCGCGATTTACAGAGATGTATGACGATCCGTAGTGGGGATTCCCTAGCTCTAGACTCTTTTATTATATTAAATTTGAATCGATATTTTATCCCACATCTTTATCACCGACACCGACATCCATTACCATTTCCATTACATCATACCATACCCATCTTCACCAATAATACATTCATAGTCAAACCAACCTAGGATAGATTGGAGCCAACAAAACCTCCTCGTGTTCGATACCCTCTCTCCACTACACCGTGCGCTTGCAGTAAAACTACAATCGTTTTTCGGGTGTATATCCGGGCGCAATCAATGCCGACGAGAACAGAGCATCGTGTGGACCTGAGGGATGAGGCAAATCTGAGGCGACAAACACCCCAGATCGCACAGAGCATAGAAGCCTGAGGGATGGCGGAGCGCCAATCCCCCAAATCGCACAGCCGGAGACTCCGGACTCGAAACGACGGAGACCCCCGTGTGGATAAGACCACATACTAGTCAGAATATCATGAATCGACGGCGCCCACCACCAGATCGACGGCTACACCAACAGGAGCTCGACCCACCGGCGATGAGAGAGGACATGCGACCAGGGTATCTGTGAATCTCAACTACGAATCATCGGTGCTGGACTGACGACCGGATGATGAGATGAGAGCAGTGGATGACTCCGAACCTGGGAGAGTTCAATACGGAGTCTAAGAACCAATGCCGAAGCACCGGCCAGGAGGCCGGCGACAGAAAATGCAATCGCCCAAAATCGCAAGGGGAAACAGCAGCTATTTTTTTTGAAAACCCAGAAAAATCCCCAACCCCCTCCCCCTGCCTTCGGCTTTTTTTAGGTGGGTAAGGCGAGAGCCCGGTCGAGACTATGCAAACTGGGGGGTGACCGCCGTGCCCCCAACGGCCCCCCGGGTTTGTCCGAGAGGGGAGATGTAGCCCCAGGGTAAATAATTCCACAACAAATTCCACAATAATTACCAAGTCACGGCGGCCATAGGCCTCGAACCCCGCACCCCTTGGCTTTGGAGCGGAATGAATTACCACTAGGACACCCTCCCGTGGGCACAAAATATATATTTTTATATCTATTATAAATTTGACAGTGATTTTTGAATCCTAGGGCTGACTAGGACAAGTGGATTGGGATAAAGAGTGGCTGAGATTTAATCTTGAAAAATGAACGGTTGGATAAGGTTTTATAAAAAATTTGGAATAGAAACAATCTTTTAACTTTTTGGGTTAGCTTTTCGGGCCACGTAAACTTCAATCTCTGCACAAAGGGCAATCAATTATTTTTGCAAAAACCGTTGCCTACACGAAGCCCCAGGTTTCCCAACTGAACTAATAGGGTCACCCCTTGACACACGGTCAACAAAGCACAAAAGCAACAATTTTACTCCCATCCAAGGACTGCTTACGGGGATCGCTGACGTGGCCTTTGCTCCACCGTCCATTTAACAAGCACAAAAAACACAGGCAGGTTGGCGTTCATATAATCTCAAAGCCCTTCTGATATTTTAGTAGAACTTTGAACTTGAAAGACAAACTTTTTGTAGGGTTATAGGGTTTTCTCTTTCATATAATCAAGCACAGCCAGCATTTTCTCTTTCATTTCCAGCTTATAGGGTTCATTGCCTTTCTATTTCTTTCATTTCTTGAAACCGTTCATTTGCGTATAGGGTTTTTAATTTTTTTTGGTGTGTGTAAAATTCGTTCCTTTTGCTGATTTTTTTGGTTGTATTTCAAAAGGTATTGGAGTTGGCTGGAAATGAAGCACGTGACAACAAGAAGACGAGGATCATCCCGAGGCACGTGCTGCTGGCAGTGAGAAACGACGAGGATCCAGGAAAGCTACACTCTGGGGTCACGATCGCACACGATGGGGTCCTGCCGAACAACAATCCGGTGCTTTTGCGAAGAAGACCAAGGAAGGGAGTAGCAAGGAGCCCAAATCGCCGGTAAATTCGCCGAAGAAAGCTTAAGATTGTTGTTGTGGTAGTGGTTTCTTCTTCGTAATTTTAGCTATTCGCGCGTGCTTTGGAGTAATTTTTGTAATAATAATGAGATTTTAGATTATGGCCTTATACCGTTTCTTCTTGGTGTCCTTTTCAAATGTTTGAATGAATATTCCATCTCGCTTCTCTTTTAAAGGACCAAAAAAATAATTTCGTTGGCAAGATCACTGACGAAGGCGGTTGCGTAAATGGTTAAATCTTCTGCTCAATTTCAGCCATTTGGTTAAATCATGTGCACACACACATCCAACAAAGGGGTGTTACTATGCGCACAGACTTAACGGTCGACTAGCTTTGGTTCCATGTTGAATAATAGAAGATTGAAATAAAAAAGGGTGTGAACCCCCGTTGTCTGGGTATTGCATTGTTTACATATATGGAAATACATGGTCATTGTAATTAGGAAGAAATTGTATTTTGAATGGAAATTCTTTGGACGAAAACCAATGTCAGTGTATCCTTCGTTATAAATGCCTCTGCATCTACCTTTTCTCCTAACATATAAATGAACGGTGGAGAAGGGTTTTTGCGTCATTAAAGTAAGCATGAATCAGGTTTTCTTTTGTCGGTCGTTATCAGTCCATATCTCGAACCATGGCCTACAGCTACGGTAACCGACAGATGCATCGGGGTAATGATATCACGCATCTCTCATAAATGCAGCAGCCATATTTAATATTTTGACAACTAAGGTTTTTAAAAAATTCTTAAGTATTTCACTCACTTACTCTGTTCTCGGCGAGAGTTCCTCATAATTATGCACCCAAAGCTCGACCTAAAAAATGACTCCTCTGTGCCCCGTCCAAAGCTCGATGCAAAAAACAATGGTCATCTCTATGCGCATTAAATTCCACTTGCATTGGTACACACAAAATTCCACTTGCATTGGTGCACACGTCTGAGCAATTTTCAAATCCAACGAAATTTAATAAAATAGGATTAAAATATGTCTAATTACCACTTTTAATAAACTGTGGACTTCTGTATTAAAAAATAAACTGGAGTAGAAAATTAGCCCTTATTAATTGGTCTTATAGTTAACAAACACACATAATTTACACTGGAGTAGAAAATTGGTTTAATAGTTAAGTGGATGCTACTTTCATAAACTCGAGTGGGATTCGAAATGTTTACAGCCTTGAAGTTTACAGACTTCGAATTCACAATTTTGAAGTTTATTAAATGGTTGATTTTTCCCGCGTCAAAGGTGTCTGCATAATTGTTTTACGTTAATTTGTTGTTCCGCGTCGAAGGTGTTCCTGCCAAATTTATTATTCTACGCTAATTAGTTGTTCCGCGTCTAAGGCACCCGCGTCGAATTTGTTGTTCTACCCTAATTTGTTGTTCCGCACCGAATGCGCATACGCCGAATTTGTTATTATACACTAATTTGTTGTTCTGCGTCGAATTTTTTGTTCTGCGTCAAGGCGCCTGTGCAGAATTTGTTGTTCCGCGTCAGGTGCCGAATTTGTTGTTCCGCGTTGAAGGCGCCCACGCCGAAGGTGCCCGTGCCGCTAAATATTTTTACGCTAAGTTGTTCTTTTAAATTTTGGCTGTGGAAATAATGTTTTGGGGAACAAAAATTTCACGGGGGGAAATCTTAAATGAACAGTGCCCTCGGGCACAGCGTCCGTACAATTTTTTACGCTGATTTGTTGTTCTGCATCGAAGGCGCTCGTGCCGAATTTGTTGTTCTACTCTAATTTGTTGTTCTGCACCTAAGGCGCCTGTGTCGAATTTGTTGTTCTATGCTAATTTATTGTTCCGTGCCAAATGCGCATGCGCCGAATTTGTTATTCAACGCTAATTTGTTGTTTTACGCCGAATTTTTTGTTATGCGCCAAAGGCGCATGCGCCGTATTTGTTGTTCCGTGTCAGGCGCCAAATTTGTTGTTCCGTGCTGATTGCGCACATGCCGAAGGAGCCCATGATGCTAAATATTTTTATGCTAATTTTTTGTTCTTTTACATTTTGTCTGCGGAAATAATGTTTTAGGGAACAAAGATATCATGGGGAAAAATCTTAAATGAACTGCGCCAGCGTCGAAGGCACTCGCGCAATTTTTTTACGCTCATTTGTCATTCTGCGTCGAAGGCGATCGCGTCGAAATTGTTGTTCTACGCTAATCTGTTGTTCCGCGTCGAAGGCGCCCACACCGAATTTGTTGTTCCGCGCCAAATGCTCCCACGCCGAATTTGTTTTTCCGCGCCAAATGCGCCCACGCCGAATTTGTTGTTCGATGCTAATTTGTTGTTCTATGTCAAATTTTTTGTTCTGCGCGAAAGGCGTCTGCATCAAATTTGTTGTTCCGTGCCATGCGCCGAATTTGTTGTTTCGTACTGAAGGCGCCCACGCCGAAGGCGTCCGTGCTGCTAAATATTTTTACGTAAATTTGTTGTTCATTTAAATTTTGGCTGTGAAAATAATGTTTTGAGAAACAAAGCTTTCACGAGGGAAAATCTTAGATGAACCGTGCCCGTGGGCACGGGTTATGACTTGTGTGTGTGTGTGTGTGTGTGTGTGTGTGTGTGTGTGTGTGTGTGTGTCTATATATATATATCCATGTTAGTGAGGTGGTGTAAAATCTGGCAGAATCTGATACTCCAGATACAAGGACAGTTTAGGGCCAAAGGCAGTTAGAATTGGTAAAAATGCAAAACATGAAAGTTGGAGATAACTTAGTAATCCTTCCAACATAACTTTTTCAGAATTTCTTCATGTCTAAATTAAGAGATATAATTGAATGAACAAGCAACAAAATCTGTCTACAAAACCAGCCAAGGTGTTTGCATGAAACTAAATTGATTTGACATAGATTAGCATAATAAATCATTAGAGAAGGGATTCCTACCTCAAGATGGATATTTTCCAAGCCCCACACTTCCTCCCCTTGCCTCCTAGCTTCATGGCCATCTTCCTCCAAGCTAACCTCCAAGGGTTTCCATTCTCTCTTCTTCTTCTCTTCTTCTCTTCCTTTTTCTCTTCTTCTTCTTTCTTTTTTTTTCTTTTTTTTATTTAATGGAATTTCGACCAGGTTAGAGGAGAGGGGAAGGGTAGGTCGGCCAAGATGGAGGGGATAAGGAGGGGAGGAGAAGAGATAATGATAAGGGAATAAAAGAGAAGAAAAGAAGAGAAAATGAGAGAAAGAGAGAGAATTCTAGAATGGTTTTTCTATGGCTTATCCAATAAGCCATAGCATTTATTAAATGACCCAACTACCCCTCACATATTCAAGTATTTACAAATATGCCATTACTTTATGCACACACACTTCTTTACTACACACACACACACACATAATCATCATCATCATCATCATTTAGTTCAAATGACCATTTTGTCCCACACCTTTCTAAAAATTTATGAGGATGACATTAAACCATAACCCCTCTTCACACTAGCATACTCTCCCTGCACATAACCATGCATACCCACACATGCATACATGCACCACACACACACATGTCTAATACATACTTGTTTATATCATACACACGACGTCATTCACACTTCTCCCGCATTCATGTCTCGCATTCTCATCTCTTAGCCACATATTACTACACAACTCTATGCACTGCGATACATACATCGGCATTCACAATTATTTCATGCATACATATGCATCATAACTAGAAATACCATGTGTATGTAGTAGAATACACATATAGTGCAAAACATGGCATGACACCAGTGCCCAACCTCATCATCCCAATGCTCTCAGACACAGGCAAGCGAACTGATACCCAGCGCACATCCTCCAGATCTACTTCTCTCGGGAGCACGCAAAAGAGCTGAGACCCAGTGCTCAGCGTTCCGATCTACTTCTCTCCAGCCAGATCTCAGCCTGGCTTCTGATCTATTATTCTCGGGCACATGCCAGTGAGTCGAGCCAGCAAAAGCTCGGACTTCCGATCTCTTTTCATCGGGCACAAGCAGAAGACCCGAGCATTGTAGCTCGGTTCTCCTTGGACTTTTCCACGAGCACAATCAGTAGAGCTGAGCTCTGAACAGTCAGTTCCCCCAAGCCCGCATGTCATGACTTTATTGGTTGAGAACAGGAATTTTGCAAGAAAGCCCCAAACAATTTCAGATTTGCACTTTCAAGCCTAGAAACTTGCAAGCACAATATGTTCCACTCCAGAGCTCTAATTGACGCACGATTTTTGCCAGCATGACCACAATTTCATGATCTATGCTACGGTGATATCTATCTGATTTATTACCTCGGTTTTAGATCAGCAAGTTATTATTTTGTCACAAAATTGTAATTTTGTATAGCTTTATACGGAGGCTATCTTTGGGCTTATTATTCTCTGAACTGATTGATGTAACGATTTGATCACCACCAGTAAGTGTCATCAAGTACTTTTTTGTTTCAAAAGGGTTAAATCCTTGGGGAGATGTCTAAGTATAGGCGAGGAGCCAACTACGTTAAAATCTGTGATTTGTGTGATTCTGGATGCTTGGATTTTATTTTTGTGCGATAAACCATATTCACCACCATATAGGGTTTTTCAACATCAATTACAAGAATTACAATAACTGATATAAAGGCATGCATATCTCAATAATCACCTCCAGTTACCATTCACCATCAAAATCCCAACATAGTACCGTGTCTGCCAATAAAAGTCAACAAATCTTAAAAATATCATATCACCTTTTTAGGACATAAGTCTTGAGACATGCACTCATTATGCACCTACTAATCGATATATCCCTTGGAATGAAAGGGTAAAAGATGAACCATATTAGCCAGCTAAATCGACTTAAAGTTCTTAAACATCAAGCATTCTGGCTTCGAAAAGAGGCAAATGCGACAACAATCATTATTAGTTCGAAATTTTAAGACAACGCGTTAAGATACAATGACCTAGTCCGATTCCTACGACCCGAACTGATGAGAGTGGGGCCAAGTGTTGGTATGCATAACCAAGTCCAATAAGACCACTAAGGCTTAACAAGCCCGATAAGGTTCAAGAGCTACATGGTCCATCCCCCATAACAACTTATGAACATGATCTAGTATGTTAAACAAGGTAATAAATGAGGTCATGGTCCATCCACAACAACAGCGTATGGACATGATCTAGTATGTTAAACAAGGTAATAAATGAGGTCATCCGATATGCTTTCTATATTTTCATATTTCCTATTTTTAAGTACCCTTTTTAATACTAATTTGTGTGTCATACGCAGGATCCGAATCAATTGACGCTCTTGTTTGGTGTTGTAGGCATGACTTTGAGCAAGGAATTCAACCCAATCTCAATCCATATGTACGCAGCCCAAGACCAAATGATTCACCTTCCAGGCACCCTCTAGTGCTTAATTTAAGATACTCAAACAAGAAAAATCCTTACTGGAATCTTGAGTTTGGTCATCTTTAACCATATATCTATCTCATTTTCTTTTCGATATGCGACTAAACGTCAACCTGTCTTTTATATCTCGTTACCCCTCTTAACATGAATGCTTGTAAACAACAGCCAAAATCACCTATTTTTGTGATTTTATTATGCTTCCAAATAAACAATTTGAAAAGCAAAACAAGCATGTAGTCAAATGACATCAAACTTCCCAACTAGCAACGTAATTAAAATATTTCCAAAAACTCTCCACCCTTTTTCTCCCTCCCTCCCTCCCTCCATCCCTCCCCACATCAACAAAACCAAGGATAAGTTGCAGAAACCCCTCCTATTTTATAGAAAATCCTCATGTATTTGGAAATTAATTGAGTGAGTGTGAATAGAAGTTTGAATATAAGTTGGTGCATAAAAATTTTAGATATGTTAGATATGTTTGCGAAACTATTGAATTTCTTATGCATGCAAGATGCGAGAGTGGGCTTGACCATTTATTCATGGGGTTCGAATTGCTCGAATGAATCTTTAACGTGCGAGGCGTTCAAGTCAGTAATTGTTAGATTTCTATGATGTAAGGACTAAAATTTATTTATCTGTTATTTTTACAATTTCTTAATTAGTTTTCACATAATTATTCACATCATGTTCCACTTCCACTGGTCCAAACTTCCACATCAATTTTTAGCGATGTTTAATATCTATTTGTTGTAAACCATGGCGGCTACGGAACCCCGTAGCCCTGTATTTATAGTAATAGGGTTACATAATGGGTGGATACACACTAACGGGTTGGGCCTCCAAAAGCCCGTTTATAACACTTCCTCTTATCCATCCATTGTTGTAAGCCGTGATGAACGCTTCAGGGTTCATAGAGCTTATCTGATCATGGGTCTATGGATACTTCTGGATCCCAAGTTTAAGAGTACTTGTCTCGTTAAAACCTTTGCCAAGGAAAACCCAGTGGGAAAAACTAATGGCTAGGGGAAAAGAGTACAAGTCTCTGTAACTTCCCTTGATCTGGATCCTAAGTTAGGGATAACTACCTCGCTAAAACCTTTAGCTATGGAAAACCCAGTGGGAAAACCCAATAGCCAAGGAAAAAGAGTACAGTTTCCGTAACTTCCCCTGATTAGTGGAAGTATTTAGGGGGTGGATACTTCTGGATCCAGAGTCAATGAGGTTGCCTCGTTAAAATCTTTAACTATGGAAAACCCAGTGGGAAAAACCAATAGCCAAGGGAAAAGAGTACAACACTACATTTGACTCCCCCTGATCTGTACAAGCTGCAGGCTTGCAGATCTCCTAGGCAACTATACATCAATCTCTTACAATGTTCCGATAATAAGTACAAAGTACAAGGCATCGCTCACCTATACAAGACATCGCTCATCTATACAAGTATCGCTCATCTATGGCAGCTACTGAATCTGAGGGGTCTCTTCTGAAGAGGAGTGGCCTGCAGACTCGGTAGGTAGCACCACATTTCTGACCCAGTCGTCACTGTGTCTGCGAGGTACTGCAGGACCTGGCTGTGAGTACTTATGATTTGCTTCTTGGATTGATGAGCCTCTCGGGATGGTGGGATTGATGTTGCCTTGGAAGCATGCTTTGCTGGTCTCCAGGAGTTGGTCGCTTCTTTGTTGCAGTCATCGCGATGATCTGTAACCTGTATCTGCAAATACATTTAACATGTTGGATGATCCATGACCCTTGGAGATAACGCAGAAACTACATATCTCTGGTCCAATGGTGCGCTGCAGGCGCTGCACTGTATCTGGTTAAAGGGTTTACTGCCAGATAAAGGAGTGTACAAAAGACATTTGAGTAAGGCACTTCAGGACCTAGGATATCCTTCCCCTCTTCCAGCGAACGGAAGGGGTCTTAATGTGCATCCATACAACCAGTAGGTGTATTGGTGGATTGCAATTTTCCATGTTTCTTCATCGACTGGATGATAATTTCATCTTCTGGATGGTAATTCATCTGCTGGATGATTATTCATCTTCTGGATGATTATTCATCTTCAGGATGATGGTTTCATCTTCGGGATGATTATTCATCTTTGGGATGAAGGTTTCATCTTCGGGATGATAATTCATCTTCAGGATGAAGGTTTCATCTTCAGGATGATAATTCATCTTCAGGATGATGGTTTCATCTTCGGGATGATAATTCATCTTCAGGATGATTATTCATCTTCAGGATGAAGGTTTCATCTTCAGGATGATAATTCATCTTCGGGATGAAGGTTTCATCTTCGGGATGATAATTCATCTTCAGGATGAAGGTTTCATCTTCGGGATGATAATTCATCTTCAGGATGATGGTTTCATCTTCAGGATGATAATTCATCTTCAGTATGATTATTCATAAGGATATGTTGTCACATCATCCATAGCAACATAGCCTAAAATTATCTTTGCTAATCGCATGGGTTTCGCAATCATGACCAGGGAGCCTGATGCATCAGTTTAATTAATTTTGTAAGTGAGTTAAACTCATCTTACATGGTTACTTCCTGGTTTCTGCGAAATAAACCTCTAAGGCTATAGCGTTTTGCTTATAGCATACCATTTTATTTATTTATACAATTGATCACTCCATATTTTACACCTTTTTCCCGCATGTTTGCATGCCATTTGAATCGCTCAAATCATGTTTTTCAAGATTTATCGACAACATTGCGATACTTTTCACGATTTGTTATTTTTTGTCGTATTTCAGGAGATTTGGAGCGATTTGGAGTGATTCTGAGATACACCCACTCCGGAGTGTCACCGACGACTTCCCTGAGCGGTATTTTGAGATTGGAGAGGAGCGAAAGAAGAAAGAACATCGTGGGAGCGACGAGGAGGAAAAAATACGCAATTTGGGCATCTTCAGTATCTCACTCGGCCGAGTGAAGGAGTCACTCGGCCGACCACCGAGACCCCGCTCGGCCGGCCAGATCGGACACGCTCCAAGCAGTATATCAGCGTGCACTCGGCCGAGCATCAGAAGCCGACTCGGCCGAGTGACGTATCCCGTCTGCCCGAGTGGCACCCAGACGACGGCCATCAAAAAGAGCCAACTTACTGTAATCCGTCAGTCTGAGCAGCATAAGCCCGACTCGGCCGAGTGGCAATTACCGTCCGCCCGAGTGAAGATAGCCCATCGGCCGAGTGACGACAACTCACTCGGCCGAGTGACGCCCGATGTGACGACCCCAAGGCCCCAGAGTTACTGGAATCCGTCAGGGTCCCTCACTCGGCCGAGTGACCTTTGTCACTCGGCCGAGTGAGCAGCGCTGCCTGTAGCGGAAATCACGATTTTGGAGTTGCGCAGGGGCAGTTTGGTCACGAATTTTTGGGCAGTTTTGGGGGGTATTTAACCCCAGATTCTAACCTAGTTTAGGAGCTTTTCTATTGCTTTTGGCAGCCTTTTTAGATTAGATTTTTAGAGTTTAATTCTTGTGATTGGAGAGGAAAGAAAATGGTTATTTTGTTGGATTCTTGGAAAGCTACATTGGTTTGTCTCCCTCTCTATTAAAAATCCTATTTTTATTGCTATTTTGAATATTGCTATGAATTCCATTGCTGTTTCTATTGATTATTCTTCCATTAGCAATATGATTTGTGAGTAGTTTTAACGTCTTAGGGCGTGGGGATGAACCCTACGAGCCCAATTTCTGATTTGTGACGATTTGATAGAACTATTGCTCGAATTGATTAGGGTTAGTTTGAGATTGATATAATACGGATAGCTAGGTATTCATATCGATTGGGATTTGCAAGAGATTGGATCCCAATTCGATAGGAAAACCTAAAAATCCGAATTGGGTTGAAATTGAGTTTCCTTAGTATCGGTTTGCAAGAGATTGGACCGATACTAGGATTCTCGGTTGCAATTCTATACCGATACCCGTTTGCAAGAGATTGGACGGGTAGGAACTATCCCAACCTAGGTCGTAGCCCGAGTTTGCACGAGAGTGGGCTCAGGATGCGATTGAACGATGACGTTGATCCTAATGCTAGCTTGCCTAGGCTAGGGTTTGCAAGAGATTAGACCCGAGCCTAGGTTTGCTATAGACCGGCAACAGCACGAGAGCGTGAGCTAGGTTTTACATTCAGTTGCAACTAGTTCACCCGACATTCTACCCTAGCAATTGTGAAACCGATGAATCACAATGACGAGATACGGTGAGTAGCGGGGATTCCCTATTCCCTAGACGTCTTTATTTGATTTTATATCTCTTTTTACATTGTTTGACGATTGTGACAACATCGCCGAAAGGCAATTTCCTACTTTTCTGTCCCCATAGCCAGGTTGTTCGGAGAAGGCACTATCATACGTCATCCATGTGTTCGATACCCGCTCGCCGCTACACCGTGCGCTTGCGGTAAGACTACACGGTCGATCTTTAGGGTGTACGCCCGGGCGCGATCAAGTTTTTGGCGCCGTTGCCAGGGAGGCGATTGTGTATGATCCTACCACCCTAGCTATTTCTTTCTTTTTGTTTTATTTCTTCATTTTTTTTAATCTAACCCTTCCATTGTGCTAATCACTTCTTTGAAACTTTTTTTTCACGTGCATGTACACGAGATCCACAGCGGACCCCGTAGATATATTGTTTGATCCTAAGATCGAGCGTACATTGCAGAGAATCAAAGCGGAGAGGAGACCCGATACGGAAGGGAGGTTTATGAATGTTCGGGAGACACCTGAAGAGTTAGCAGCAAGAATGGCGAGGATTATTTCCATTCGAGATAGGCTCCGGCCTAAGACTTCCTCAACTACCTCGTCCATAGCTATGCCGCAGTTGGCGGCCGATAAAAACTTCGAGTTGAAGACCGGATTAGTGGTCCTTATGCAGCAGGATCCTTTTCATGGGAATCCCCATGAAAATCCCCACTACCACATCCAGCTCTTCCTATCAAAGTGTGCCACCTTCCAGACGCCGGGCGTCACCCTAGATGCCATTAGACTGTGCCTCTTCCCCTTCACACTAAAGGATAAAGCTCTTTATTGGTTGAGGACGCAAGCTGAAGGAGTCTTCACTACATGGGATGAGTTGGCGAGCGCGTTTATCGACAAGTTCTTTCCGCCCTCCAAGACGGTAAAGATTAGGAGTGCTCTCATGTCCTTCAAGCAAGGACCTCAAGAGACACTCTACGAGGCATGGGAGCGCTTCAAAGACCTGCAGCATCAGTGCCCCCACCATAGCATTGAAGATTGGGAGCTCGTCCATAGCTTCTACAATGGTCTCTAACCGGGGACCAAGCAGATTATTGATGCCACGGCAAATGTGGCCATCCTATCGAAGACTCCCGACGAAGCAACAGCCTTACTTTAGGAGATGGCCTCGAACAATCAACAATGGGGCGACGAGCGAGGACACTCTTCGTCCTCCTTGAAGCCATCTAGCATCTATGAGGCCAAGGCCATGGCAGAGATTGCCAACAAGTTTGATTCTCTCCACAAGGTAGTGGAGAGACTGGAGAAATATATTACGGAGCCCCAAGGAGCCCCTTCCACATCCACACCAACAAGTCAAATGTGCGATTGGAAAGACCAATCCCAAGCTATGTATTTGGGAGGAGAACAAGGAGAGGGATCTTTGGAGCAAGTCAATACGTCGCGGGGAACCAAGGATATTGGGCCAATCCGGCCACTAGAAACCTCCCCGGTTTCTCCTAAGCCAACAATGATGGAGCATTGAACCCCCCGTAACAACTACCTCATCAAGCTCGACCACCACCACAACAACAACATTATCCACCAAGGGGGCCACCGCAACAAAATTTCCCACCAAGGCAACAAGTGGGATCCTATAGGCCGCCTGGATACAATCAAGGGTGGAGAAATCCAAACCCTCCACAAGCTCAACAATGATCTGAATTTGAAGCTAAGGTGGAGGAGTTTATGATCGAGCAGAAGAAGATCAATGCTTCCTTGAAGGCGGGCCAAGACTCTCTTACAACTGTCGTTGGACAAATTGCGGAGCAACTTGCGTTGCTAAATAGAAACAGTCAACAGTTACCGGCTCAACCCGAGCAAAATCCATGGGGCAACACCGGCCATATCAACGCCGTGGTTGTAGTTACTACGAGAGGCGGGAAGGATACCACTCCCGTCATGATTCCTACCGAGGAGCCCGTGGTGGAGATTGTAGAGCCAAGCGAGCCGGTCATTGAAGTTGAGAGAGAGAAAGGGCCGCAAGGGGAAGAAAAGTCCAGAGCGGAGCAGTAGATTGAGGAGCACCGTTTTATGCCACTGATCCCATTCCCTCAGAGGCTAGCTAGAGCAAAGATGGAGAAACGACTAGCCAAGTTTCTCGAGTATTTGAGAGGGGTAAGCCTCAATATCCCCTTCCTCGACGCTATCGTGGAGATCCCGACATACGCCAAGTTCTTAAAGGATTTGATTACGGGAAGAAAGAGGAAGGAGAAAATCATGCTCGCTGAGGAGGGGACTTGGTTCACAAGGAAAGAGAAGGAGCCCGCCAAATTCAAAGATCCAGGGAGTTTCCGAATTCCTTGCACCTTAGGCGACGTCCCTCTACAAAAGGTGTTAGTAGACTTAGGTGCTAGTGTTAGCCTCATGCCTCTCTCTATGTTTTGAAGACTGAACACCGGCACAGATTTGAAGCCTACCGACATGCGGATACAACTAGCAGATGGTCAGATCACAAGGCCGGTAGGGATCGCAGAGGACATCCCGTTACAAGTCCCGGGAGGCATGTGTTTGCCATGCGACTTTGTGGTCATGGATGTCAAGGAGGAGGGCGATACGTCGCTAATACTTGGACGCCCATTCCTCGCCACTGCCGGTGTCATTGTCGACGTACGTGAAGGGACTCTAACATTGAACGTCGGCAACATCGAAGTGGAGCTTCATATACCCAAGGCAATGAAACACATGCCTTATCATGAGGATCTCGACTATATGGACCTCCTTGACGAGGTCATTGAGGAGGCGATCCCCCATTCCATCGGCGCAATATTCGAGGATGACTTCAAAGAAGGCCCAGATTTGGGCCAAGAAGAAAAGACGAAGCACTCCCCCGATCTCTCCAAGGAAGTTGACGAAGGCGACGCTGATGTCGCAAGAATACGGGAGCTCTGCAAGCTCTCAAAGATGAGGACTCCGAAGAAAGCTCCACCGATACGAAAATCGGTGTCACCGGTGAAGCTGAGGCCCGGAGCAAGCACTAGCTTGGGGGAGCCAGCCCCCAACACTACCCGAGACGAAGGAGCACTGAGGAAGAACACGCCGCCACAACATCCAAATCCGAGCGTTCTTCCCGGTAAATTCGACGGGTGCATCTCATATGCACCCAACATCCCGCAATGAATTGAAAATCCAAGGGGGTCGAGCTCAAGACCTTAAACGAGCGCTTGTCGGGAGGCAACCCGATGGTTATCGCTTTATTTTTACTTTGGTCTTTTCTTTTTGTTTTAGAATTTATTAGTGTTTTTGAGTCTTTTTGCCCGAATTAATTTGTGACAACGGGTCCTATTTTCCTTGACAGGAGAGGAGAAAGGGATATATACCATTAGGAGGATGAACAAGGCGACGAAGAGCGCTCCAGGAATGCGCTCGATGCTTAGGAGGAGGAAGAAATCAGCTGGAGGAAGAAAAACAGAGATTAGAGCCCAAATAGAGCCAAACAGCAGAAAATAGGAATCACTCGGCCGAGTACACCAACCACTCGACCGAGCACATAAGTTCGTCCGCCCGAACGGCACACCAACGAGGGAAGTCTGCTGTACCCAACTCTCTGTTTCTTTTCTTGATTTCAGTATAATTGCCACTCGGCCGAGTATATATCTTCACTCGGCCGAGTGAAACTGATACGCTCCTAGGGCGAGAACTGCCGAGTAGCTTGTGCCACTCGGCCGAATGGACTTTTCCCACTCGGCCGAGGGTGACAAAGCCACTCGGCCGAGTCGTAAGCGGGGAGGAATTTTCAAAAATATTTCCGTTGCGATCACTCGGCCGAGTGACACTTTCACTCGGCCGAGTCGTAACTTTTCCTTTATAAGAGACGCGGGCTTGGCGCGGAATTCGAAGCGTCACAATCTTCGTTCGCCCGAGCCCGCGCCCCTTTACTCCCAACCGCTACGATCTCACCCCGACTCGCCTGATCTCGCCTGTCGACGGCGGCGCTCGGCCGACCACCGACGCCGACCACCGTCGCCGCTCCGCCCGAGTCGCCGGTGACCCTCTCACCGCCGGCTGAGCTCCGGTAACCCCCATTTTCGCCCAATTTTCTCCTATTTCTTGTATTTTTCGACGATCCATGTGCTAATCGAACCCCTAAATCAAATTAACTTCAATATTTATCTATTATACCCCTAACCCCCCATACATTTTGAATGTTACACGCTGATATTTTCGTTTGATGTGCAGGCTATACTGGGGAGCTTAGGGGTGCTTCCGGGGAGCGTTTTTGGCTTTGTGGAGGCGGCGTCTTCGCACGCATCCACTATTTTGCTCTCGCGGCGTGTTCCGGTATATTCGTTCCACTTATTTTCGCACGCCGCACTTTTTCTGTTTTTGGTGAGCACTCGGGGCACCTATGCCGCCCCGGACACGGCCACGGTCTAGGAGAGCTTCCGCCAAGCGGAAGCAGTCGGATGAGCCCGGCCCTTCCCACGAGATGGAGGACTCTCCTCCGCCTACACCACCTCACCCCGCATAGCCACAGCCTGCAGACCCCATTCACCCCGCACAGCCACAGCCTGCAGACCCCGTTCACCCCGCACAGCCACTCCCAGTCGACCCACTGCCACCACCGGCTCCTATCGTCAGGCCGCTGGGTATTACGTTCCGAGACGACGCACATCGCGTCACTTTTGAGCGTATCGCCCAGCGCTCGATAGTGCCCTCCAGGTTCGCACACCTTGCTGACCTAGACCGCCTGGGGGTACTTGAGGGGATGCTCACATTGTACGACAACGTGGGTTGGCGAGACTTTCTTTCCGTGTCGACGGACACCTTCGTCCGCCCTACACTCGAGGTGCTCAGCTCGATCGCCTGGACCGCTGAGGGATGCTCCTTCCGACTCATGGATCGAGAGTGTTAGATCACTCTTGATATGCTTCGAGCGTTCTTTCAGTGGCCCGCTGTCCCCACACCCGACCGAGCCTACGCCCCCACACACATCCCTCCCCCATCCTTCGATTCACACGCCTTCTGGGCCCGGATCACAGGTTTACCACCGGCCTTTGACCCTAGTAGGGCCAAGGCCTCGGCCATAGTCCACCCATGCCTCCGCATAGCACAGCGCCTTATGGCGACCACCTTTTTGGCGAGGTACGAACCTGGGACGATGTTGATGCCTGAGCTCTATATGCTCTACGTGATGACTCGCCCCAGAGTTCTTGATAGGGATGGAGTTACATTGGTCCTTGCCGTTGAGATCGACGTCGCTAGCTGGTTTTTGGACCGCATCATCGTATCGGTGGGCGCTCGCTCCCCGATATGTTGCGGCGGTCTGATCACTCTGCTAGCCCTGATGACCGGCGAGGACCTTCTGGCTGACCTGCGACGAGCCCCGGGCCCCACTGCATTATCGATAGACGTCATGGCCCGGATGAAGATGCTTCATCCGCACGGTCAGCGGCACTGGGTTTGGTTGCACAGTCCGTACGGTGCTGACTACATGATCCTTCCGAGCCCCGCTCGGACACACTTAGGACCAACACACGACGACTGGCTTCCGGCGATGGATCTCCTGATCCCCACCGCCTACGTGCTAGAGGCCGAGGGAGCTGAGCCTGCACCACCTGCACACCCTGCACCGCCAGCTGACCCTGTGTTCCCTCAGCCTGCGCCTGCACTTTCTGCCGCTCCCGACACTTCTGTCCCCACTTCTGCCAGTGTCGGGAGTACACTTGCTGAGCCTACGCCTACCATGTCTACCACTGACACCACCACTGCTGTGCCCTTGTCAGTTGAGCCACTCACCTCTCCGCTACCCGAGCGTCCACCCACCATACTTGAGAGCGGCGAGCCTTCTTTCGCTGCTGTCGTGGAGACCATGGTCAGTATGATCTCCGCTGGGATTTCACCTTTTGGACCCCACACTGCCTCCCCAGTGGTCGACACTTCTGTCTCCACCGTAGCCGTTCTATCTGAGAGCGTCGTGACGTATGTCCCTACTTCTGTGTCACTGTCCTCTCTTGCTGCCTCGTCACCGATTTTGTCTTCCACTCCCACTGCTGCTGCTTCCACCTCACACCAGCATGCGTCCCAGCCTCGCACTGAGGCTGGGCATCCACTAGTAAGTACAGCACCCGTACCACCCATGCCTGATGTCCCGATCACCTACACCGCCCGTATTAGACAGCCCCGACCAGCTCAGCCTAGACCTGTCTGTCCTTCCGCTCCACCACCCCCTGACGCCTTAGTTCAGAGCGTCCACGCTCTTGAGGGGGGGTTGAGTGGACTCCGGGGCTATTTTAGGGCTTTGTCTTCCATAGTCACCGCCATGCAGCACCGCCTCGAGCTACTTCCCAGCATTCACTATTGCTTGACCCAGATCCTCGAGTGACTTCCACGACCACCACCCACCCAGCAGACTGTACCACGCCCACCACCACCACCACCCCCACCTCCGCCTCAGGACGGAGATGGCGCAGCACCACCAGCTTAGGCACACCCTTGATATCTCTGATTTTTTGTCGATATGCTGCCCATTCTCTGCTTGGTCCTGTTGATTTCTGCCCCCCCCCCCCCTCCCCTCACTATTTTTTTCCACTTTTTGATCATATCATTCTATATCTTATTTCGAGAATGAGGGAGAGTATTTTTTGGTGACGCACACATTTTTGCATCACTCCTATCCTTGCATGCATCACATTCGCATCATATTTTTCATCTTGTTATTTTTTTTTCTTTCTTATTTCTTTTTATCATGCATGCATACCCACCCCCTCCCATTACATGTCTCTCGGTGTGCCACACGTCGCATATTGAGGACACTGTGCACTTTAGCTTGGGGGAGTGAGTTCTCACGCTTTTTGCTTTTGTCACCCTTTATTTTTAATTTCCCCACGTTTTTCCACTTTATCACTCACTTTTTCATTACTTTTTCATTTTTTTACCATGCATCACGTTTTTCTTATTTTTCTTATTTTTCTTATTTTTGCTAGAGATGACTTTTCTGTAATGATGATGACGTGGAGTTAGCTTTCTCTATATGCATTCTATATTTGTCATGTCTTAGCTTTTATTTCTGATATCATATGCTATGATCTGCCTTGCATTTAGAGATAGTAACCCACACTTTTTCCGTATGAAAATGGATGAAATTCTATTATTAACTGAGTCTGAATATTCATATGTATGCTATCGTAGAAAACACACCATGATTCACGCATTGAATGCTTATATCTGGAGTACCGTTTTTCTTTTCCTATATCACTTCTATTTGCATGACTTGTACACTTCACTTCAGGATTATTGAATGATGTTAGCTATGATAAATCTGGATTAGTTTGCTTTTTTGAGATCGAAACCGAGTAGATTAGATTACCCTGCTGAAGTTGTCATGCACGTCCTATAGAGTGAACTGAGAGACATATTTATTTCTTTCTCCACATATCTTGAACATTAATTCTCAATTTTAAAATCATTGGTGAATCTCCCCTTAGCGATTCTAGTATTTGGCATTTCCCCCGTTATTAAATTCCTAGCTCCAAATTCCCCGAAATCCAAAGAAAAAAAATACTTGTATATCCTTCTCTTTGATTTAGGATCATTGTGTATAAATTCTATTGAAAAAAAGGGGGGGGGGAAAGAAAAAGATTTGAAAAAAAAAGAAAAGAAAAGAGAAAGGAAATTCGAAACGATCCCATCTCATACCCCATCTCTCTTTCTTCCCTCTTTTTGTTTTTATTTTTATTTTCTTTTACTTTTGGAGCATCAATAGAGATGGGGAATGTAAGTATAGTTTTGTATATGCCACCACGCTTATAGATAAGCTTGGGGGAGAGAATCCAATGATGTGTGAGAGAGTGACTACCTGACGATGCATGACAACCTAGGCTAAGTAATATTCTATACTCGGTGAGATTGTTTTAGCTTCACGAAATCCAGAAATCTACGCCTAGCATTCACTTCATGAAATCCACGCTTTTCTATTCTTCCTACTCTATTGTGTGATATCCTCTATACTCCTTATAGAAAGCATTCAATTGAAAAGTGTGTGATCTGCGATATTGTATACCGCTTTAAATGATTCAGACGATGTTAATCTTAGAATTATTCCATTTTTCATTCTATATCGATATTCTTGGGTTTTCTATCTCTATTTGCACCATTATACTATGATATCGAAATAAAAATCTTTGACATGTGTTTTACATTCGATGCATGCTATATGAGTAAGCAAAACCCACGTCCTGAGAAAAATGATCTAGCAGCTTCCCTCTTCGCTTTCTTCTTTCTTTTTTCGTTTTCCGTTTTTCCATCGCTTTCATTTTCTAAATCCACCGGGTTCGCCTTTTACTTATCTTCCTCGAGGACGAGTAAGAGGTAAGCTTGGGGGATTTTGATCACTCCATATTTTACACCTTTTTCCCGCATGTTTGCATGCCATTTGAATCGCTCAAATCACGTTTTTCACGATTTATCGACAACATTGCGATACTTTTCACGATTTGTTATTTTTTTGTCGTATTTCAGGAGATTTGGAGCGATTTGGAGTGATTCCGAGATACACCCACTCCGGAGTGTCACCGACGACTTCCCTGAGGGGTATTTTGAGATTGGAGAGGAGCGGAAGAAGAAAGAACGTCGTGGGAGCGACGAGGAGGCAAAAACACGCAATTTGGTCATCTTCAGTATCTCACTTGGCCGAGTGAAGGAGTCACTCGGCCGACCAACGAGACCCCGCTCGGCCGGCCAGATCGGACACGCTCCAAGCAGTATATCAGCGTGCACTCGGCCGAGCATCAGAAGCCGACTCGGCCGAGTGATGTATCCCGTCCGCCTGAGTGGCACACAGACGACGGCCATCCAAAAGAGCCAACTTACTGTAATCCGTCAGTCTGAGCAGCAGAAGCCCGACTCGGCCGAGGGGCAATTGCCGTTCGCCTGAGTGAAGATAGCCCATCGGCCGAGTGACGACAACTCACTCGGCCGAGTGACGCCCGATGTGACGACCCCCAAGGCCCCAGAGTTACTGGAATCCGTCAGGGTCCCTCACTCGGCCGAGTGACCTTTGTCACTCGGTCGAGTGAGCAGCGCTGCCTGTAGCGGAAATCACGATTTTGGAGCTGCGCAGGGGCATTTTGGTCACGAATGTTTGGGCGGTTTTGGGGGGTATTTAACCCCAGATTCTAACCTAGTTTAGGAGCTTTTCTATTGCTTTTGGCAGCCTTTTTAGATTAGATTTTTAGAGTTTAATTCTTGTGATTGGAGAGGAGAGAAAAGGGTTATTTTGTTGGATTCTTGGAAAGCTACATTGGTTTGTCTCCCTCTCTATTAAAAATCCTATTTTTATTGCTATTTTGAATATTGCTATGAATTCCATTGCTGGTTCTATTGATTATTCTTCCATTAGCAATATGATTTGTGAGTAGTTTTAACGTCTTAGGGCGTGGGGATGAACCCTACGAGCCCAATTTCCGATTTGTGACGATTTGGTAGAACTATTGCTAGAATTGATTAGGGTTAGTTTGGGATTGATATAATACGGATAGCTAGGTGTTCATATCGATTGGGATTTGCAAGAGATTGGATCCCAATTCGATAGGAAACCCTAAAAATCTGAATTGGGTTGAAATTGAGTTTCCTTAGTATCGGTTTGCAAGAGATTGGACCGATACTAGGATTCTCGGTTGCAATTCTATACCGATACCCGTTTGCAAGAGATTGGACAGGTAGGAACTATCCCAACCTAGGTCGTAGCTCGAGTTTGCTCGAGAGTGGGCTCGGGATGCGATTGAACGATGACGTTGATCCTAATGCTAGCTTGCCTAGGCTAGGGTTTGCAAGAGATTGGACCCGAGCCTAGGTTTGCTATAGACCGGCAACAGCGCGAGAGCGTGAGCTAGGTTTTACATTCAGTTGCAACTAGTTCACCCGACATTCTACCCTAGCAATTGTGAAACCGATGAATCACAATGACGAGATACGGTGAGTAGCGGGGATTCCCTATTCCCTAGGCGTCTTTATTTGATTTTATATCTCTGTTTACATTATTTGACGATTGTGACAACATCGCCGAAAGGCAATTTCCTACTTTTCTGTCCCCATAGCCAGGTTGTTCGGAGAAGGCACTATCATACGTCCTCCCTATGTTCGATACCCGCTCGCCGCTACACCGTGCGCTTGCGGTAAGACTACACGGTCGCTCTTTAGGGTGTATGCCCGGGCGCGATCAACAATACTCGGTAGCCCACAGGTTTGATATCTTTTGATATCAGGACTTCGGGTCCAAACACTTCACATTTCATAAGTGAGTCCAGCTCAACTTATTATTGCCTCGTTCCACATAATTTGGCCAAATTTCTGCGTTTGCTTCAGGAAACGGAGATTGTGAACGATATCAATGGCAAAATGAAATGTGAGTAATTGTCGACAAGTGTGTTTTATCCAAATACCTCTCCGTGTACGTACATTATTCAATTTATTCCAGATTTATCTCTTCTGGAGGTTCTGGAAAGGGAGAGGATATGGAGATGAGCTCACTTTCCTGTGATGGTATTGTTTTAGGGTCTCGTGGTTCTCTCATCCATTGAGGATATCCACTTCTGCTACTGGTAGATTGCATCCATTATAGTTGGTATGTCAATCCTAGCTGGATTTTTAGTAGCAGGGATGTGTGAATTTGACAATATTTATATTGTCAGTAGCTATGTTTGATGACTGTTTAACAGTTTCATAAGTGTGGATCTTCAGGATCTCATCACTATTCATGATAATCAGATCATTGGTATTAATGTTTTAAATGGTCCATAGTGGTGATATGGGGATGTATACTCATCATGACTCCATCGATAAGATGTGCACTAAACGCTTCCCCCGTTAGGGGTTCTCGGAAACTGTTTATATGAGGTGATCAGGCTCATATAAATAGTTTCTAAGGAGACGTTCTGATGGTTTGCATGTTCCCACATGGTCACCTACAACTGGATTTTTAATGGATAAGTAATCCGTTTAAATCAATTTAATGATTTACATATAACCCATTTCTGGGCGTGAACACAAAACTTCAGGGTGTTCAATTTTCTTCCAGTTGTTAAAATATAATTGATTTCCCAGTGTTATCCAAAAAACCGCAATAAGCTCGACTTTAATGAAGTTGAGCATAGAACTAGGGATATGAACCCGTCAAGGCACCATCTATAAGATGTGCTCTAATGCCTCCCCCGTTTGGGGATCTCGGAACATATTCATCTAGGAGGGTTAGTCCCGATGAATAAGTTACAATGCGGCATTTTTGAGGGTGGTATGAGGGTAAGTAAAAGCCCAACCAATATCCCAGTAAGGTAATATGTTCGTTGTGATTAATAATAATCTGGACTGCGGTTGGATAACAAGGTTTTGATTATGAACATTTTAAGAGGATAAATAGATGAGTACTCTAAGGTACGTCATCAGCCATATGTAGGGAGTGTGTGAGTCCACTTTTATCCCTCAAATACTCTCGAGAGGCCTAAAGGTCTCATTCTTCTAATGATAGTATATCATCTTAAATTCGTTTGAGGAAGTGAGGAGAATCAATGTTCACGTGAATGGAGATGATCTCGTAATCATTTTTCCCTTTTGAATGGGATAATGAGAGTTTCAACCTTTTTTGAAGAATCTTCGGGTTCGTCTGGTTAATGATGTCTTGCATCATCAATCCAGTGTGACATCGATCCAAAGTTGGTCGATTCTGGACACTTCTAGTTTTCCAAATTAATTCCTCTGTTCGAATTTATGTGGGACTTTTGAACGTCCATTAAAATGATCAAGTTAATTTTTTCCGGTAATAGTTGAACTCTGTTCAAACTGTGAAGGATTACATCTTCACAATGACTATTATGCGGATCATAGTTGGATAAAGCTTCAGGCTTTATTGGTTTCTTGAGTCATTAGGGATTTCATTTTGACGAATATCCTTTGAAACTTTTTAAGTTTCAGAGAGTAGATGGCATCCTCATTTTAGGAGTATTCAGGATGACAAATCATTTACAGTAAAATAAAATGCGTAAAAAGCACATATATACTGCAGGAGAATACTACTAATAATTATGTTAGAGCAACAAGTTTCATAGTATGATGTGTGTTCTATAAAATATACGACCACAATTGTGCTCATTTTAGACCCATATTATGACAACACATCAAATTTATTTTCAAAATTTATTTGTCCTCGGGGAGTAGCGAAATATACATACGGTCAATTTGACTTTCGTCGTTTAGATTAGATATGTATATATTTTTATATGGCGTAGGTTAATGCCCATTCATTTTGCAAAAAGCATTATGGGTCTTGTCAGAACTTCTGGTCTGATATTGGGTTGCCATTGCATACTCCTCATCGAGGTACATCATATCTTCCCCTCTTTTTTTTATTCAGGACTTCCTCTGTTTTCAGTCGTCCTTATTGTCGTTTATAAGGAAGAATGATTATTGGTCTTACGAAGTAGACATATACAAGGGAAATGAGTTAGTTTCTATATTTCCAATTTTCCAGTTTATGAGAGACTTTTAAAAGTCTATTTGAAAACTCAAGTATGGTCTTCAGGCCATATTGATTGAGTCATTCAAGTATTATGTGGATATAGAATCATACTCTAGAGGAAACAATTACGTGGGTACGAAATTTAAAATTTCTCACTTATCTATTAAACCACAACTTCGGGCGTACGCTTAAAAAATAAGGTTAGATTCAAGAATCATACATTGTAAAGTGAGATTACTCAAAAGAGTTTGGCGGTGTTATGACAAATGCTGGTGTCAATATTGGTTTATACAAACCATAGATCTGAGAGATCTATTTACCGTGAAATGCATATTTCTAAAAGAAAACGCAGAAATGTTTTTCGTATAATCCATCGTACTTGTCAATTTTTTTATTAGTGTGAAAGGGTGTTGACTTTTGATTTGATTTTGAACTTCAGGTTCATTTTGGTTTTGAACTCCAGGTTCATTTTGTCAACTAGGATATGATGTTAAACTTTTTGAAATCATTATTGGTTTGTTGACATAAAATGTTGTCATATCATGAGCACGTCATAAATCTTGTAAACTAAAAAGTTGTGCTCAATTAACCTGAATTGAAAACAGGTATGATGTATACACATGCTATTTATATGCTGCAGGCATTTAAATAATCTCATCGCAGACATACAGTTTTGCTACATGCATTAAACTATGTCATAGTGATTTTAACATGCTAAATAAAAATGTACATCACAGAATCAGTAAATATGCGACAAGCATATAATTTTCTACACATGCATTTAATCATCACAGAAATTTTATAATGGAAGTGAAAATTTTTCGTTTAATAATTATTGGACCACTGGGCAACGTCATACACCGTTAGGTTAGTTAACTAACGGTAGAGCGGTCGCATGATCTTCCTAATTATTAAACGTGTAATAATCAGATAATCCGAATAAAGTGTGATGTATTAGAAGCATGTAATTTGCCCAGATTTTAACGAAAAAAAAATCGTAATTTAAATCTGAAAAATAATTTTGAAATTAGAAAAGTTTTTGGGGTCAAACCCTAGTTAGGGTTTTTGGTCCGATTTGTCGTGCAATCCCGTGCACCAAAAATTAGGGTTTCGGGCGTGTGTGTGGCCGCGTCCGGCGGCTAAGTTTTCGGACACGCGCGCACGGGGGGTGTCGCTGCAGGCGGCGGGGCCCGTTCACCGCTGCTGGTGACGGTGGGAGGGCCCGTCGCTGCAGGCGGAGGTAGATAGCACGCCGCCGCTCGGAGCGGCGAGGGGGGCCGCCGCCACTTCGGGCGGCAGATCCGCCCACCGCTCAGAGCGGCGGGGGGGGGGCCGCCACTTCGGGCGGCGAATCCGCCCGTCGCTCGGAGCGGCGGGGGGCCGCCGCTTCAGGCGGCGGTTCCGCCCGCCGCTCGAGCGGCGGGGGGGGCCGTCGCTTCGGGCGGCGGTTCCGCCCGCCGCTCAAAGCGGCGGGGGGGGCGCCGCTTCCCGAGCGGCGGGGGGGGGCGTCGCTTCTGGCGGCGGTTCCCCCCGCCGCTCAGAGCGGTGGGGGGGGCGCCGCTTCGGGCGGCGGTTCCACCCGCCACTTCGAGCGGCGGGGGGGGCGCCGCCGCTTCGGGCGGCGGTTCCGCCCGCCGCTCAGAGAGGCGGGGGGGCCGCCGCTTCGGGCGGCGGTTCCGCTCGCCGCTCCGAGCGGCGGGGGGGGCCGCCGTTTCAGGCGGCGGCGACGGTGTGAATCCGGGGGGTTCGCGTGGTGGCTTCCGGCCGTGTGACGAAGGTGAATCCCCTTGGGTTTAATGGTTTGGGGGAGAAGATCATAAAAATAGGATTTTTATTTAAAAAGAACTATTTTTATGTCTTCAAAACAACGTTTTTCATCGTAAAAATTTGATTTTTGTTGATAAAAACATCGAGTTATCATTGAAAAAATTGATTTAACATGCAGATCTAAGTTAAAACTCCGATCAATATTAATCAAAAATAGATCTAAGCATGTAGATCTTATCGTATGCGCATAAAAGTTTAGATCTAGTGAAAAAATTAGCTCTAGATCCTACCCGCCGGATCTAGCGACGTTCGGTGAAGGAAGCCCGTTCGCGTCGCGTTCGTCCGTCGACAGGGGTTCGACTCAGCCTCGAGCGTGCTGATAACGTGTTATAAACCATGGCGGCTACGGAACCCCGTAGCCCTAACGGGGTGGGCCTCCAAAAGCCCGTTTATAACACTATTCTCATTTTACTTTTATTCTATTAACAAAGTATAAAATTAAATTACTTTAAGAAATCTCACTAGATTTACATGTAGCTAAATAAAAAGGAACTAGTCATAACCCGTGCCCTTGGGGCATGGCTCATTTAAAATATTCACCACTGAAAATCTTGTTTCACTTAATTTTAAATGAACAACAATAATTAACGCGTAACAATTAGTATTTATTTCCCCAAAAATTAGTATCCCGCAAAGAATTTATTTTAAGCCAAAATTTTAGCTTTCCCCAAAGTTAGTTCACTCCAGATTGAACTCGTGCACTAAAGGCACGATTCAATTAAAACATCCTCATCTTCAATTCTTAGATCCTCTAATTTTAAACGAACAAAAATAATTGAAGCACGATAATTTTTATTTCGTTGCCCCAAAAATTTTAGTTCCCCGCAAATTTGTTCCACCGTTCATGTACCATATTGCCTCCACAAAAGCTTAGATCCAATAATTTTAAACGACCAGCAATAATTAAAGAGCAATAGTTTATATTTATTTCTCACTAAAAGTTTTAGTTCCCCTATTCATTTAAAATATCCCCCCCAAAAGTTTGTATCCCCTAATTTTAAACGAACGACAATAATTAAAGAAGTATTATTATTTTTTAGTTGTCCGTAAAAATTTTAATTCAACCAAAATTTAGTTTCATCCTGATTTCATTTCCCCCAAAAATTTCAAAATTTTTTGTTCTTCCCCATATTAAGTTACACTTACTGTAAACTTCTATTAAAAATTAAATAGTAATTAAAGTAACATCAAAATCACAAAGTGACCTATATCTTTGTTTGAAGTACACGCATTGCCCATGCCAATAACGTAGTTAACAGAAATACAACAACAAACTCCTAATTATGAATTGAAGAACAAAAACTAAATTATCAATTTTTTTCATTTCAGAAAAGATAATTATCCAAAACGTAGTTGCCTTATATCACCCTCTCATTACACACATAGAGATCCGTGCCCACAAACTTCTCATTTACAATTACAAAGTAGAAGTGAAAATGCATCAATGTGCAAAATTAAAAAGTATAAACATTTGATTGACCATATGCAGCAAGAGCTAAGTCACGCGACAACATCTACACCAGAGCATGATACTGCCTTGAGCCACGACAATCCAATCATTAATGTTGACCCAGATAAATAATGGATCCTTGGTGGTTGGTTCCCTATCCTCACCCCCGAGGTTATTCTGTAGGGGGGCCAAATGGTCCAACCTTTCTACGAATGAACTCGAAGATGAACGCATGTAAAGCTGTGTATCTGTGCTCTGAAATGAAATGTCTTTTTATCGCCCCAAAAAATCCAGTAAATCACACCCTAAAAAGCAAGACATCCACAGAGATATACTCTCAGCTTTTGTGACCACAGAATCAGAAAAACATCCTACTCAAAAACACATAAAATTCATTTTTTCTAAAAAAAAGAAACTAAAAAACTCATATTTCAGACTAATGTCCTAAGAAAGAAATGAGCATACCAGTAACAGCAGAGATGCACTTAACCCAACTGGTTGATAAACATTAGAGCTTTGAAGCATTTTCCATAATTACGAAAATAAATGGAATCAATGGAATTGTACATGCCAGAATATGCACTATGTTGATATTATTATTCATGGCAAAACAATTAATGGTGAGCCTTTTCCCCCGCCATAAAGAAGTACTCTTGTCTTGTAACTCGCTTTAATTGAAATTATTGGCTTAACAAAACCTACCTAAGCCCCCAATGCATCGCAACAGCTAATTTATGTTCACAGTTAGGTATTGGCGTCTCGCCGACAGCGAATCAAAGGCGTTGTCCCCACCACCATATATATAGACGTGCTCCTTAAGATGATAGATGATCCTTCTGAATAATAGGCATCATACTTTTCGAGATTATTGGCATAAGAGAACTTGCCACAACCACCGCTGAGAGCACCATGCGTGTTAGAATATGAAAGCTATCTTACACGGCTGCCAGAACGATCCCAAACTGTCAGTTTTCCTTTGGAAGATGTTCTTTCACAAACCAAGAAGAAACACACTGCATACCACCAATTAGGGAGTGAATGGAAGGGGTTTAAAGGCTTATGTTTTTCAGGTATGAAATTACAGTCTTAATGAGAGAATGCAAATAACTCAAATGGATCCACTCAAGCTCAAAGTAAATTAACTAATTAATTAAATGAAAGCAAGCAAGAAAAAATCTATACGCCCATTATTTAAATATACATGAACAATATATATTAATCATTTTCTTCTATTTCTGGGCACAGGTCATGAGCTATTAGAAGTAATTGATAGTGTACATCTCAACAGATAAGATAAAAAATGCAAAAAAGTGGAACTCTACCAAAATAATAAAGCGAGTTCCACATAACAATTTCAGAAGATCATAAAGTATGAGATGAAGGCAAAGTAAACTGAAGAAATTGATCTGAATACATAGAATAGGAGGAAGGAGATTATACTCCAAACTGTAGACATGTTGTAGCGTTTACGTTGATATATAAACAAGAGCAAATGGATTGTACGACACATAACACATCAACATTTTGAGACTGAAATTTAGTATGCCAACCTAAATAGTAAAGACATGAGAATTATAACGAACAACACATCATAACACATGGTCATTGGTAACGCAGTTCGGTGCGCATACCTACATCTGCGGGGCCTCGCCCAGAAATTCAAATTACTCCACTGAAATAATGATAGTTACAATACAATTTGATACTAGGGGAAACAAACTCCCCCTCAATACAAACCGCAAAGGGTTGACCTCAATCAACCCCGTGGAGTAATTTGCGCAAGCTCCCCTTGCGTGCAAGATCCCCTTGCAATACTGACACAGATCAAATCCCTTGACCCCCTACCCCAGTAATCGTCAGCCTCCTCCCGGAGCTTTGGCGAACACCTTCGCAAAAGTCGATCTCTGCTGAAGTGATACCATATCAAAACCAACTCACAACTTTAACATCGCTCTAAAAAGTTGTTAAGTGGTTAGCCAACCATTCTTCAGATCAAATCACTAAGGATTTTCAGAACAACCCAAGAGCAGCAAGACGAGATAGATCAGATAAGAAAGGATCTTCAACCGTCGAAACTAATTCGAGCCCGAACACTATCTCTTACCAACCTTCAATCCGCTCCAGCAAATGTAACTGAGAGAACCACCCGATCCAAACAGAAGGAGAAGATCCAAAATCATTTAACATGATAGCTCCTATCTTCAAATAACCAACGAGCCTAATCCTTAATCAGTCCGTTAGAAACAAGAGATGACAGAGAAGGCACGGGAACAGATCTCCGACGATAGAACAGCACGTTCAACATTTCATATGACAAAATGTTCAACATTTCATAAGAACACTTGTCATATGTTTACAAATGTTGAACAATAAGTGCAACATTTCAAGTAACATTCTGTTCAAACACTCCAGGAGAATCAATTGTGCCACAAGAGACAAATAATAGTCTTAACAATCTCCCCCTTTGGCTTTTAGTGGCACAATTCAAAAGACTAGGATCTGAGAGCACTATGTATGGCACCAATAAGCATAAAACCCGGCAAACGAAATAAGGACGAGAAATGTAGACGTACCAGACATTAAGATCATCAGAGATCACAGTACATTGGGTAGACCAAACAACATCCAACATCCAAAATTTACCCACAACCAAAAATGCTCCTTCCACAAAAGTTTCAGATCCACAGAAGACACCATTCTCATCACATCATCACACCATTCTCCCCCTTTGTGACACCAAAAGTCAAAATTCATACCTTGTCAAAAGACACCTTAGCTTGAAGTTGAGCAATTCGTTCCTGGAGAAAATCCTTCTGAGCTTGAAGAAGAACCCGCTGACCTTCTAGCATATCAAGCTGATCATCGACTGATCTGACAGCCCTCTGAAACACTAACAAATCATCCAGTAGATCTTGAACAGAAGCTTTTTAGGAAGAAGACTTTTTGCAGGCAGATTTAGAAGCAGAGCGTGGAGAGGTAGATGAGGGCGGCATGGAGGACATAGGAGAGAAAACAGATAAATCGTCTATTTTGCCAACAACGGACTTAGTCGTGAAACTGATCAAGTCGCAAGATACTGGAAGCTCCGAAGACTCAGGAACAACTCCTTGCGAAAACAATATCATGGAGATGAGGGAAGCATGAGGCAGAGCAGTATTGGGTGCGGATGACTCGGATAGAGAGAGGATGGAATCAAAAATAAGTCTGCCGAGATTGAAAGATTGCTTAGTCCCGGCAGCAAACAGTAGTTTGCACATAGCCTTGGTGACGATTGACATGTTGGAAGTCGGCAACCAATTCCGAGTGGCAATGCGATACAGCAAGAAGTACTTAGCAGTCAGTGCAGATGAAGGGAAGGAAAATGACTTCGGCCAACATGTATATTGTCCTCCTGTGACCGTCTGGATGAAAATATTATGATCTTCACCAACAGAAGCTCCATACAGAGGGAGGTTTTGATTGCACGACCACTTGAGTAGCTTGTTTATGATAGCAGGAGAGAACAGAACAATCTTTCCCCGGATAAATGCCCTGAAACCCCATTCGGAAGCAGAATCTGCAGAGGATTTGAAGAGATTACAGTAGAATTCTCTGACTAGAACAGGATAAAATGTCTTAAAGCAACTTGCTTCCTGGAGGAGATCAATGTCCTTGAGAAAAGCAACAAAGAGGGCATGTTTAAAAGAGGAGACTGCTACAGAATTTTCACCAAAAATGGATCGCTTAGAATATCCATCCCATCGAGTCTGGCACGACTTGTCAAAGAATTGAAAGGATAAGGCCTTGGTAGCAGATACAGTAGAAGGAGACGAGGAGCTAGGACCACCAGATTTCTTGGGAATCTTGGAAGGGGAAATTCTGCACGATCTGGAAGAAGCCTTGCGCTTAAGGGACCCAGATCTAGATCTGCGAGGATGGAAAACAAGGGGGTCCACACTGGGATCATCATTCAAGATAGGATCAACATCTTGATTGCAAGCAGATGTTCCAACATTTGTTCCAACATCTATTTCAACATCCAAAGAACATCCAACGTTTTTTCCCAGAGTTGAGGTTTCCTCAGCAGGAGGAACACTCTCCTTACCCTGATCAGAAGAGATCATTTCAGGAACACTCCCCTCAATAGATGCATTTGTCTCTGAACCTGGTACAACACCATCCTTCTTGCTCTCAGGACACAAAGAACCACCAGTCTCATCCATACAATGAGAAATATTAAGAGATGCATCATGAGGATCCAATACCCCAGCAACCGCTGAATTACGACGACAATCAGCATTTTGATCAGACTTAGGATCATCATGACAAGATGATCCTTCATCAGGATTCAGACTAACAGTATCATCATTAATGATGTCCCCATAAGCACCATCTTCACTTCTATCAACATCCGGTCCCTCATCATCATTCAAGAGAAGCTCAGAGTCAGAATCGTCCAATACAATGATATCTGAGATTTTTACTGAGGACACAGGTGGGTTCCAAGTCTTGATCACAACCAAATCATCAAAAGGAACACGAACACTAATAAGCTTTCCATCCACATCTTTAAGGGAGACAGAACCAAAACGTGTTTTTGATAAATCCAACCAGGAAATATTTAATTTGCGATCCGTTCGACGAAGGTACCAAAACCAATCCTCAACAGTGACCGGGTGAGAAAAAGATTCGTCTTCTTCAGTGGGAGATATATGAGACTTAATCCGAGAGCAAGAACCAAGAACAATTGGGGAAAAAGGCATCACATCCAAATTCAAACGAGAACCAGATTGCATGTAGTCAGACGACAAATGAGATGAGGAAATAGGTGAAATACCAGCGTGAGATGATCTAGAGGGGCGTGGAATAACTCCTTTCCGTCTGTAACGAAGGGATGAAGACGAGCTGGGAACTTGTTAGGACGAAGCAGCATGTCGGGCTGAACAATGAGGGTTTGAGGAGGGTTTCTCATTTCGAGCACGACCCATTTGCAGTAGATACAAGAAATCTTTCAACGAAAAAATCAAGAACCAAGAACCCTAGTTCCTTAGAACCGCTTCTCCCTTGAATCTTGAAATGAACAAAAGAAATGATAATCTCAAGAAAAACCAAAATAGAGAAATAAATGCCGAGGGAAGAGAAAGAGAAATCACCACCAGACAAAAATTTACTAAACGTACAAACACCCCGTTTAAAATTACAACATAATGTACAATATTGTGTCCAACATTATGTGCAACAATAAGTCCAACATTAGATACGACACAGCCCAAGAGCTTGTCGTAGCTCTTCAAACCTGCATGAATCCAAGGGTTTTGTAAAAATGTCTGCCAACTGACTGGTAGTATCTATATATTCCATGACAAGAATCTTCTTTTCAACCATCTCTCTTATGAAGTGATGTCGAATGTCAATATGTTTGGTCCTTGAATGTTGAACAGGATTCTTGGAAATGTTTATAGCACTCTGGTTGTCACACAGAATGGTCAATACATCCTGATCAGTGCCATAATCAGTCAGCATCTGTTTCATCCACAAGAGTTGAGTACAACAGCTCCTTGCTGCGATGTATTATGCCTCAGCTGTTGATAATGAAATAGAATTCCGTTTTTTACTATACCAGGATACCAAGTTGTTTCCGACGTAAAAACACCCTCCTGTAGTACTCTTCCTATCATCAGCATTACCAGCCCAATCAGCATCACTATACCCTGATAAAAGAGTGTTGGTATCTTTGGAGTACCAAATGCCATAATCAACTGTCCCAATTATATACCTGATTATACGTTTAACAGCCGTGATATGAGATTCCTTAGGACAGGCTTGATAACGTGCACACACCCCAACACTGAAGCTGATGTCAGGTCTACTTGCTGTCAGGTACAATAAGCTTCCTATCATGCTCCTGTACAGGGTAACCTCCACTAGCTTTCCACCATCATCCTTCGTGAGTTTTTCAGTAGTACCCATAGGAGTGCGAGCTTGACGGGCTTTCTCAAGACCGAACCTTTTAACAAGGTTCTTAGCATACTTATTCTGAGATATAAACAAGCCATCGCTAGTTTGTTTAACCTGAAGGCCGAGAAACTTATGTAACTCACCGACCATACTCATTTCGAACTCCCTTTGCATGAGATCAATAAATTCACGAACCAGTTGAGATAAAGTAGACCCAAAAACTATGTCATCAACATAAATCTGAGCAACTATAATAGCAAACCTGGTTCTCTGGACAAACAGCGTCTTGTCAGCTCCCCCTCTCTCATAACCCTTTTTAAGGAGATATCTAGTCAGTCTCTCATACCAAGCTCTAGGGGCTTGCTTGAGACCATAAAGAGCTTTCTTCAAACGATAAACATGGCCAGGCAAGAAAGGATCTTCAAACCCCTTCGGCTGTTCAACATATACCTCCTCATTCAAGATCCCATTTAAAAAGGCACTTTTCACGTCCATCTGATGAAGCTTGAAATTGAAACTGCATGCCATGGCGAGAAGTAACCTAATAGATTCCAAGCGGGCCACCTGAGCAAAGGTCTCGTCGAAATCAATTCGCTCGATCTGAGTATATCCCTGAGCTACCAATCGAGCTTTGTTACGTGTGACGTTTCCTTTTTCATCCGTTTTGTTTTTGAAAATCCATTTAGTTCCAATGACATTAATCCCTTTTGGTCTCTCAACAAGACTCCAGACGTCGTTGCGCTGAAATTGATTCAGCTCCTCTTGCATCGCCATCACCCAGAAGTCATCAAGTAATGCTTCTTTGACATTCTTGGGTTCAACATTGGATAAAAAACACGTATAACCAGCAAGATCATGATAATTTACCTGACTAGTGCCTCTGGTGCGAAGACCATCTTCAACATTCCCAATGACAAGTTCAGGGGGATGATTTCGAATAACTTTTGTAATCCCATGCGAGAAGCGAACTTCATTTTCATCTAATTGAGAATCTTCAGCAGATCCAGTTACCTGAGAATTACCATTCTGACAGGTACTCTTAGATGTTGAATCAAATGTTATAACATTTTGTTCAACATTTTCATCTTCTTCATTAACCTCTTCTTGAGTTCCAGCCTCCTCATGAATAGTAACCTCTCCTTGCTCGAAATCATCAACGACAACATTGATGGACTCCATCAAAACATCAGTGCGATGATTCAGAACCCTGAAAGCACGACTCGTAGTAGAATATCCGAGGAATGTTCCTTTATCACTCTTTGATTCGAACTTTCCCTTAGAGGTTCGAGCCTGCAAAATGTAACATTTGCTACCGAAAACATGAAAGTAGGAGACATTAGGTTTTTTACCTTTCCATATTTCATAGGGAGTTTTCTCCGTTTTGGGTCTCAGATACACTCTATTTATAGTGTAGCAAGCAGTATTAATTGCTTCGGCCCACCATTTAGTACTGACCTTCCTGGCGTTCAACATCACGCGAGCCATCTCCTTAGAGTGCGATTCTTTCTTTCAACGATTCCATTTTGTTGAGGAGTCTTAGGCACAGAGAACTCATGTCGTATTCCCTCTGCCTCACAGAAATCAGCAAACAGGTGATTTTCAAATTCCTTACCATGATCGCTGCGAATTCGCATAATTTTTCCAATAGTAACTCCTTTCTCTGTCTGAAGACGGGTGCAGAGTTTCTTGAAGGCATTGAAAGCATCAGACTTTTCTTTGAGAAAGTCTACCCAAGTGAACCGAGAGAAGTCATCAACACAAACAAATATGTACTTCGTACCCCCCATGCTGACCTCAGTCGTGGGTCCTATCAGATCCATATGCAGTAGCTCCATATTCTTAGATGTGGTGATGATCTGAAGTTGTTTATGACTAGTTCTCTTCTGTTTTCCCAGCTGGCAAGGTCCACACACTCCTTCCTTCTTCTTGGACAAAACAGGCATCCCACGAACAGCTCCGACCCTGGTGATTTCAATCAGGGTTTTGTAGTTAACGTGACCAAGTTTTTGATGCCACTGTTCCGAGGCTTCAACACTGGCGGTGAGTTAGCTGTTAGCTTCTTGAAGCAAATATCAGTTGTCAGTCGAACGCTTCCCAGTAAGAACGTTCACTCCAGCTTTATTCAGTACAACACACTCATCCTTAGTGAACTGAACAAATAACCCTTGGTCGCATAGTTGACTTATACTAATCAGGTTAGCCTTTAGGTCTTGAACATGCATGACATCCTTCAGAGTAACAGATTCAGTCATCCTCAGCTCTCCCTTTCCAATGACTTTGCTTCTCTGGCCATCACCAAAGGTAACGTGTCCTTTGTTGCCAGTAGTGTACTCTGAAAGAAGACCTCGATTTCCTGTCATATGACGAGAACATCCGCTGTCAAAATACCACGTGTTTTCCGAGAAAGCGACCATGGAAGTGTAGGCAACTAGGCTGTGAACACTTGACTTCCTTACCCATCTCTTTTCGAACCTTTTCTCATGATGTCCTGTGTTTCTTCCTTCATGTTGATGTCTCATATGTCTGAAGCACCTATTCTCAGTGTGACCTTTGCATCGACAGTAATTACAGACCAATTTCATGTGAGTAGAACTCTTCTTGTGTCCATCCTTTTGACTCCCTTGCTTGAAATAACTGTTGTTGCTTTTACTCTCGATAGTTCGACCATGAACCTCCTTGGTGAACTGAAGATAACCTCCTATATTGAACCCTACGCCAGTACGATCTCTGGATATTTTTCCCATGCTTAGAATGTCATCAAGCTTCGTCTTACCAGAGTTCCATTTGTTTAGAACACTCTCTGCCTTCTCGGCTCTCAGCAGTGTTCTCCTGAGTTGTCCCTCTAGATTTCTGAAATCAACCTTGATCTCTCCAAGTTGAGTTACAGCTTCTTCCCTTTCACCTTTTAGTCTAGTGATTTCTTTCTTCAATGACTTGTTTATCTCACAAATCTTCATCCAATTTGCAAACATGATTTGATATGCAGATCGAATATCACCTTCGTCAACTTCTTCATCCTCACCCGTATCAGAAGTAGATTCACTGTCCGATGTTGTACTGAATGTTATAACATTTTTCTTGACATTCTTACATTGTTCCTTCAACATGGTGTGACTTTTGACCACACTAGGTCCAACATTGCTAGTAATGTCATCAGTACATTGATCATTCATAATAGCCATAAAAGCAACATAATTGCTGACAATATCTTCTTCTCCAGTACATCCTTCAGACTCTTCATCACTCCAGGAGCTTGCCAGAGATTTTCCTTTTTGTTTCTTGATGGTGTTTGCACATTCGGCTTGTATATGTCTAAACCCTTCACATTCTCTGCACTGAATTCCCTTGCCTCTATTCTTTGGTTCATACTTCGGTATAGAACGGTTGTTACCTCTTCCTGCAGAGGAGAAGTTTGGACGTACTTCCTTGCTAGTATTTCTGAAGTTCTGACCTCTACTTCCTATTTTCCTCATCATTTTGCTAAAGTTTTTGGTTAACAATGCTATGTCATCTTCCAGATCAGTGGCATTCCCTTCATGCGGAACATCAGTAGTTTCTACCTTTAGAGCCACTCCTTTCTCCCTTTTATTTTGCTTCAAGTTCATCTCAAAAGTTTGAAGAGACCCCATCAATTCATCCAGTCTCATATCAGATGTATTCCTAACTTCTTCAATAGCAGCAATTTTGGCAGAAAATTTTTCAGGTAGCGATCTTAAAGTTTTCTCCACTAATTTCTTTTGAGAGTACTTCTTTCCCAATTGAAAAGCCTGATTAGCTATATCACGAAGTCTTCCATTGAATTCAGCCACAGATTCATCATCATTCATTCTAAGATTTTCAAACTGAGAAGCTAGGATTTGATGTTTAGATGCTATTACAGTGCTAGTCCCTTCATGTATGTTTTGAAGGATGTCCCATGCTTCCTTTGCAACTTCGCAAGTGGAGATCAACTTGAACTGTTCTTCATCAACTGCAGTAAAAATAGCATTTACAGCCTTAGAATTTCCCAGAGCCGCTCGTTCTTCTTCGAGACTCCAGTCTTGGGCAGGCGTGAGAGATTCATGTCCTTTCTTGTCATCAACAGTGGGAGGAGTCCAGCCTTCGACAGTGGCCACCCAGGCTTTCTCGTCAAGTGATTTGATGAATGCGCGCATCCGAGATTTTCCAATACGTATAATTAGTTCCAGTGAGCAATGGCCGGCCGGGTCACAGAAGCTCCCTCCTTCGTGTTCATGGTTGACGTACTCAAACAGCAAATCACACCCCCTTTGACAAAACAAAGAATGCAGATGACCTGTTCTGATACCAATTGAAATTTAGTATGCCAACCTAAATAGTAAAGACATGAGAATTATAACGAACACCACATCATAACACATGGTCATTGGTAACGCGGTTCGGTGCGCATACCTACATCTGCGGGGCCTCGCCCAGAAATTCAAATTACTCCACTGAAATAATGCTAGTTACAATACAATTTGATACTAGGGGAAACAAACTCCCCCTCAATACAAACCGCAAAGGGTTGACCTCAATCAACCCCGTGGAGTAATTTGCGCAAACTCCCCTTGCGTGCAAGATCCCCTTGCAATACTGACACAGATCAAATCCCTTGACCCCCTACCTCAGTAGTCGTCAGCCTCCTTCCGGAGCTTTGGAGAACACCTTCGCAAAATTTGATCTCCGCTGAAGTGATACCATATCAAAACCAACTCACAACTTTAACATCGCTATACAAAGTTGTTAAGTGGTTAGCCAACCATTCTTCAGATCAAATCACTAAGGATTTTCAGAACAACCCAAGAGCAGCAAGACGAGATAGATCAGATAAGAAAGGATCTTCAACCGTCGAAACTAATTCGAGCTCGAACACTATCTCTTACCAACCTTCAAGCCGCTCCAGCAAATGTAACTGAGAGAACCACCCGATCCAAACAGAAGGAGAAGATCCGAAATCATTTAACATGATAGCTCTTATCTTTAAATAACCAACGAGCCTAATCCTTAATCAGTCCGTTAGAAACAAGACACGACAAAGAAGGCACATGAACAGATCTCCGACGATAGAACAGCACGTTCAACATTTCATATGACAAAATGTTCAACATTTCATAAGAACACTTGTCATATGTTTATAAATGTTGAACAATAAGAGCAACATTTCAAGTAACATTCTGTTCAAACACTCCAGGAGAATCAATTGTGCCACAAGAGACAAATAATAGTCTTAACAGAGACCAACGACCATCTCAAGAGATCACCATTATCATTAGATTCTCATTGGTATGCTCAACAATTACAAAGATTTCTATAGCATCCTTGAATGCCTTTGGGTGGAGCAGTAGAGTTGTGATGTCATTAAACATATCCATACCCAAAATTAAAACAAATAAAGAATGAAAAAAAAAAGAAATCGTAATCATAATCAAAAGCTATAACAAAGAGAACCCAGTAGAGAAAAAGAGATGAGGGACATGGGTTTGGAAATTGGGGAACAGCTCAGATGGCAGCTGAGATCTCTTGTAGTCTTGGGTCTACTCCATTCTCCTCTTCCAGCAATCCCCCTTTTCTGGGGTTTTTTTAGCCTTTAGGATTATTGTTCTTCCTATAAATGAGAAGTGAGTTTTGAAAGTAGAAGATGGGTTTTATGTCTTGAGGATTAATTCTGTCTTATGTCTGTTTGAATGTGGTTCAAATTTCACACCAATTTATACCTTACTGTGTCTAAAACATGACATCCTCGTTCAAGAGAATTACAGGACCAAAGATTATGCACATCAACAATGGATGTGAATGGGGACGAAAGCCATCTTCTCCCATTGACGTGACAAAAATATAGCAAACTTCTCTTTTGGGCATAGAGCCAAATATTAGAGTGAAGAGTATGAGAACTTGCTAAGTGCTTCATAAAAAGTTAATTGATATAGTGGGGAATGTTAACTGTGATGTCAAGTTAGGAGAACATATAATGCAACTAATATATATATTGCATTTTTAATTATCCAAGAAGACATAAGGCCAATTGCAATGTGACAACAAAATATTTGGCTTCTGAACAACCCAAACCATTCTAATTGAGACATATAAGATGTTACCAATGACTTTCTCATAGCAACCGCCACATCTATCATATTGTCATTTGCTTGTAGCATAACAATCATAGTAGGGTTGACCTTCTTGCAAGCAAAACTGTTGTGATCATTCAAATCGGAGAAGGTCCGAGAGAGTCAGCTCAAGTGATATGGTATGGCATGATCTTTCTTTGTATGAGATCATGTGCTCGAAATTTTCTATCTGCAGCAAAAAAGAGAAACACCCAAGGGAGTTTTATTATTATAAAATTATTATTAAAGAAAGTTGAAACACAGTACAAAATTGCTTCTATTTTAACTTCACATTAATTAGATGGAATAATAACACCAACAATAACCACAAAACTTTGAACAAACTAATATTGCTTTGCATTCAAGCTTCATTATCAGTTGTGTTTGAATTTTGAAACTAATTAATATGCCAATGTGAAGCTAACAGATGCGCACAATCAATGAGTCAATGGTCTGAATATCAAAACCATATACCAATTTGACAAAATTTGGATGCAACAGTGATGCCAACAAAAATGAGAAAAAAAAAATCATTAGTTCCCATATCAAACCATATACAAAGGAAGCCCCGATTTTATGGTCTAGTCTTCGTCTATTAAACAAATGTTCTGAATATCGTAACTTTGTCACAAAAAATCAGATTGCAAAAGCTAATATATTTGATATAAAAGGAAATGCTATGGTATACTGAGAAGAGCAGCGAAGAGTTTTTTTTTACTTGGAAGGGCATACAAATGAAATTCTAATAAGAGGCGGCAAAGATCGAGAGAGTTGAATAATAAGTTGGGAATAGCAGAGATCTTGCTCTGTTCGATTCCGAGCTTTTCAGGCATATAATCTATAAAATATCATAAGAAAAATAACAATTATATGAAATGACCAAAAATTATAATTAAAACAGTTACCTTCAATGTTCATGGTGCAATAGGCAAATATGCTAGAGCTGAAAGGATATAAGGTATCATCAAGATCTGTACATTGGGGAAAAATCAATAGGAATTGAACTTCTTACCTTGAAAATTTAAAATAAAATAAAATAAAAATATAATCAAATTTGATGAAATAAAAAAATTTCGAAACAGAGGTAGCCATATTTAGGACCATGTGCATGACAATAGTGGCCTTTGAATTCCATTCTGATAGGTGAATATCTGTTTATTTGCCAGCGAGATAGGAAAGAGCATGCACCTTATCAAAATTTCAGTTGTTGTAAGAAGTATTAAGCCGAAATGACTTGAAGAAAATTGTACAAAAAACCAATTTCTGAAGTATGGGAAAATGTCTGAAGGAATAATTACCATACTCCCAATGACAGCATCAGTGGCAAGTGTCGCCTTCGTTACCTCTGTGCATAAATATAAATTGTACAAAAAAGAAGACAGAACTCAATTATGTGCATCTCTATGAACCACAATCAAATTCTTTGTAGCTTTTGACACGGTTGACCTACAAATACCATGAATACCTTTTAGCAATGCAATCAACAAGAAATCCAGATGCATCATATGACATGCAAATTAATTTAACATGAGAAATGTTCAATCTATGTCCAGAATATATTAAGAAATCTACTTAAGTAAAAACCTAAAAGAAATGGAGTGTCTTTGGATAACATAATGCAAAGAAAATTAGACAGCATAGATTAGGTGACTCAACTCAACCCATCTTAGATAGTGCAATGGCCATGATGAAGTTGGAGCATCAATTGTGCTAAAGATTCATTTTTCCTAACAAAATGCCCACTAAAAAACTAAAGGAAATGCCACCCTAAAAAAGCTAAAGGTGCAGTTTTTGCTCTTCAGTTGGAGGATTCGAACTGCAATATGAATTGGGTTTTCAAAAATTTAGAATAAGGGCCACATATAAATTCCTAAAATGGAACAATTCAAGGAAATATAACACCCAAATCAAGTAAACATAGGATTGAGAAACCAGAAGAATGAAAAAGATTTAGAGGTTGAGAGATTTGCCCTTTGAAAGAGGTGAAATTGGCTGTCTTGAGGCGGCTCTTGGTGATCTTGGCGAGATTTACGCTCCTGACGATCTCGGCCAAAAGGCTTCTAAACGATGGGAATTCTAAACGATGGGGCTATTTAATTGGCAGCTGAGACCGAAATGGCAGTTTTAAATTGTAAATGGTAGTTTTAATTTTTAAATGGCATTTTAAATGACAATTAACTGGCTCTAAATGCTAGGGATTTTTAAATTCCCCCCAAATTACTCAGGCAATGGAGGGGGAGTTGAAACAGAAATTAAAATTTCAAATTTTCCTGTGTTTTAATAGCATTTTTAATGGCAATTTTAATGGTGACTCTGACTATGAATCTTGTCCTAGTAGGACATTAATTGGCTGTTTTAATGGTAGTTTTAAATGGCATTTTAAATGACACAATTAACTAGCACTTTAAATGCTGGGGATTTTTAAATTTCCTCCCACGTTACTCACGCAAGGGAGGGGGGAGTTGAAACCGAAATTAAAATTTCAAATTTCTCTCCAGCATGAGTAATGAATGGGTCCAGGAAATATTTGAATTTAAATGTATTTGTTCCCCCCCCCCCATTTAATTTACCCTCACTTGTAATATAGATATGTGTATCTAGAAAAGGATCGTGCATACATGAAGTTGTCTTCAAGGTCCAAATTTTACAAAGTACAGACAGATTAACAGTCATCCGAGAACTTAGCTCAGAAAGCTCTGAACTTAAGATCACAAATGAACAAACATGAGTTCTTATATATGCACGCGTCCCTTCAAAGGTCATTGTATTTCTATGGCTACCACTGCTTATCGTCAGTGCTCGTCTCATCTGCAGGGTAATTCAGAGAGAACCTGTCCCCCTCATGTGAAGTGACTTCAGCTCTCAAAATAGTATGTCCACCAAAAGCGTATCACGTACCACTCTGTCTCGTTATAAGATGTACACGTACTAGGAGAATGAAATTGATAGCCTCCAATATAATGTAGGAATACCAATTAATACATTCATGCCCACAAATCCAAGGATAAGTTGCAGATATGGTAAAAATTCAAAACATTAACCCAATTAATTTCCAAATACATGAGGATTTTCTACAAGTTACCATAAAAAGTAAATTTTAAAGATATGCATGCATGTAGGCTTCATATGATACTACGTACGTGAAAATTTCCACCAAAGGCATGCATCAATAATTATGTACGTAGCATTAACAATTTGATTAATCAGCGCCTGGCCGCACGCAAGATCTTTGCCATATTTGGCGGCATGCAAAGGATCCGCATGCAGAATAGCGCCTCGCTTTAATTCTTCATACTCATTTCCTGCCTATAAATAGCCGACCCCAACGTAGACCTCTGCACTCCACTCATTATCAGATAACTGAGGTTTTTAGCTTGACACCCTGCATCATGGCTTCTTACGCACTGGCCTTCTTTGCTCTCCTCTCTTTCGTTATCTCATGCACTTGTTTGGAATCCGAGATCTTCAACGCCTCCGCCGCCGGGGTAGACGCCTGGGGCCCCGCCCGCGCCACGTGGTACGGGCCTCCGAATGGCGCCGGAAGCGATGGTAAATTTATGAAAGTTTTCTAGCAGCGCGAGTTTTGCGACCACGTCCTTTCTTTAATTATGAGTATTGTTTATTGTGTGAAAGGGGGTGCGTGTGGGTACGGGAACAAAGTTGAAGGGCCACCCTACAACAAGTTCATCGCTGCAGGAAACCCTTTCCTTTTCAACTCTGGCAAAGGATGCGGGGCTTGCTATCAGGTATTGATCGTTCAAATTACAAGGCATATGTGTTTTAGTGGTGATTGGATGCGTTTTGTTGATGGGCCAATGGATGAATGCAGGTTAGATGCAACGGCAATGCCGCATGCTCGGGCAACCCTGTTACGGTTAGGATAACAGACAGCTGCCCCGGCGGTCCCTGTGCCGCTGTTCACGTCCACTTTGATCTGAGTGGCACCGCTTTCGGAGCCCTGGCGAAGCCCGGCCAGGCCGACCAGCTTCGCAACGCCGGGATCATCCCAATTCAGTACAACCCGTAAGCTACTTCAACTCAATTTCCCCAAATTACCACTCTATCTCTACAAAAGAGTGATGGCACCTTGATGGGCTTTGTCCTATGTGGCAATATCACATCACCTCTTCTGAATCCCACACTCAAAATACACCCAACAAATCCCAACACATTCCCACTTAAAAAATCTCAAAACCCCTCGAGACAATACACGCAGTCATAACCACTCTTCTCACTCCTTTCCACGTAGGCATGGGCTCTGTGCGCTTTGGTTGCTAGATTTTTTTTGGGTGCTCGTACACCATGTGTATTTTCGCTGGTACATATATATAACATGTGATCACATGAAGACTATATACACCCCTAATTGGGGGGTGTAGGTGATGATTATGTGCCAAAAAAGGCAAAAAAGCAAAGGAGAGAGAGGGGTGAAGTGATAACATGATTTATAAAGTATTTTCCTTTTTAAGCAAATAATTATGACATACACCCCTATACATATGGGTGTATATAGCAATTCTCTAACATGTATAAACTTGGACTCCTTGTACTAGGGTTGCATGCCATTGATTCGAGGCGTCAACGAGGCATTCAAGGTGGATTCGGGCAGTCTGGCAGCTGAACTCGGGCAGGGCCATTGATTCCGGTGGAGTGGACGGCTGGATCAACTTATATGTCTCTTGCTGGTTGTGTCACCTTTTTAGGCACACGCTCGATCATGTGGCAAAGAATTTTTGAATAAAAAAAGAATTTGCTGGTGCAAAATAATATTTGATTTCTTAGAATGAGTATGTTGGTGATCACTACTGAGTCTTGGGTAATTTCTTGCCCAAAATAATATTTGAAAAAAAAATTATGTTTGAGCACTATCACATGGTATTTTCTTGCCTAAAATTGGTCGATCAAGACATGACCAATACTTTTGGGTGTTGAAAGTTGCATTAACTGATGGTGTATGGACACTATAACTTCCCATCCAAAGCTATAAACTTATCCTTTAAAGTGCGATTTTTGTCTCCTCTACCGATTCACACAAGGTGAATGCCCCAATAACTTTCATAGGCAACCCAATGAAGCCATAAAACTTTCCAGGATAGAGTTTCCAAGCTGCTTTTATCAAGTCGCATCTTTCCAAATGCCTCCACAAATAAGATATTGCATGAACGTATGGTATCTACCATCATACTCTGTACTCGAATCCCTCCCATGCTGATATGATGACAATTGCATCGTCATAAGGGAACATGTTAGACAACATGACCGCTACTTGGTTTCACCATGGCCTTCTTGGTTAAGGTCTCTATAAACTCCTTCTATATGACCGTTCACTAGCTACAGCATATACTTCTTTAGTTGGGGAATTTGCGCCGGTAAATCATCACCTTTGTCTTGCACTTCTGGTTTCTTGGCCTCACACTGTCCCTATTACAAATTGTAGTAGTTAGCCATGCTTGATTAGCACATTGATATCCTAATGAAGCAATTTGCAACCAATAGTTATATGACAATGGTTATTACGATAAATACTTCCTAATGTCTTATTTAGATGGGTCACTAACACGTGCAAAAGATTACACATGCACCCAAGTATAGGAGGTCATCAAACAGTAAAGTCCTGGTGAGTACAGTGTCGAATCCTGGGGACAAGTCATTCTACAACACATAGTTTCGATTGATCAAAGAAGGGTAATGATGATGATATGAACACCTCACTAACGGAAAATTGATGAGAAGATATGTGGTGAAACTATCAACCTAACATATGATAACTAGGGTTGGAGAATTGGATGAGCAAATAGCAAGGTGGAGTATGTGTGTGTTGTGCGATCGCTAGGGTTATGATTTACCATGCTATCCAAACTCCCCCATATAACTCGCTAGGGAGCTGATGTGGTCCCCTTAGGCCACCCAGATCATATGAGTGAATAGAAAGGTAGATCTACATTAAACCTCACCTGAATTTCTCCATCTATCCTCTTAAGGAGAAGTTTGGTTTCAAACTATAACTCGAACAGGAGGAGTATGCCATGTCAATGTGCTTGGATGATCCACATCTCTAGGTTAGGTGCGGATGAGCACATTGAACAATCCATGTGGCCGAGAGCTCTCACAACACAGGAACAACGATGAAATATTGATCCCATAAAAATAACAACTTACATAGACAAACTCTTAATAAAAATAACAACTTACATAGACAAACTCTTAGTGTATTCTCGTAATTATATGGCGAACTATGGTTGTATTTCTTCTTTCATGTTTTTAACAATTCCAATTTTATGCTGGTAACATTCATGTTGACCATAAGCCTCCTTCAAACTAAACAGGCCCAAAGGTTTTTACATGGCTTGCAGCCCTCTAAGCATATCTTTCGTGGACCTTCACTCATAACCAGTCCACTACATCCTGCCTTAAGCCAAAAATCATCCAAATTGATCTGTCTCCACCCTTTTCGAGCTCGTTCGGATATCTAAGAACAACACTTACCATTAATATTGAGTGAAATAGTTGAACCCGCTCATCCATAAAAAGAGGTGTCATATGGCTTGAGTAGGGCTCAATTGGCCTCATAGTTGTATATATTCTTCCATGCCTTAAACTATAAGCAAATAAAATCCCATCAAAAAATCTGTTCGATGAGAAATGATTTGGCTTTATATCATGGTCCCAACGGGAAAAAACACTCACTATGGTGACGAAAGAAGCTTCTAAATTAGGAGTATGAAATACTGCTTGAGCCTCCAGATGCCACAAGCCCAAACCTCCACGAACAACCATACAATATATATGTACCACGAAGCTAACTCATAGCATGACGAATTTGGGCCTCTACAATTTTAGTTTGAACCCCCTCATGCACGTATGTGAGGGACGGGGTGTGAGCCCATGACCACCACCGACAAGGAAAAGAAGTGGCACACCGTTTGGAAGTGCTCCGATGGCCTTCCATTCTCAAATGACCTTGTTCTGGCCAGCTAGCAAAAAGAATATATATGTTTGTGTTTGTTCAGAAACGTTCCCTCTCCCCCTTTTATAAAAGACGATAGATATTGATTTCCGCTTAGTATCAGTGTTTTAAAGACATAAATAGAACACACAACATTTTATAATTTCTGCGTTGTTTGCCTATTGATCAACGGAATGGTTGATAAAAATCCATTGCTCTAAAACTTGGGGTCACAAATACTTAGTGTGTGTATGTATAACTTCATATCTGTATGAGTCATGTCGTTTAAAGTGGGTTTAAGTCTAGATCCAATTGGGACCCTTCTTGATTAGATATTATTGATATGAAACATCTTCAAATACAAGGTTGTTATGAGCAGGGCCCTTAATGGGCCTAATGGTATCCACCCACCATGTATCCAATAAGAATAATATATATATGAGGCTATGGGTTTCCTAGCCCTTAACCATTCATAACATGTTATCAGCATGACGGCTCGTGGAAAATGCGGTGTCTCGTAAGAGGGAGGCAGCCCGCGGAAGCTCCGAAGATTTTTTTTCGCGACGCGCTTTGCGAGACGACGTGGATTTTTTCGGGCATCCTTCATCCAGTGTCGCTAGATCTGAAGGACAGATCTAGATGTAATAACCCAAAAAATTCATCTAAACCTATTTTATACGAGAATATTACAGACCAAAATTGATGTTTTTAACAATAAAAATCAAATTTTTATTATGAAAACAGTGATTTCAATAATAAAAATCAATTTTTACTTAAAGAATTAGTTTTTTTTGAAAAAGGTGATCTTTTTATGGATCTGTGCTTCCCGCTCTCCGTCGTCGTCGTCGTGACAAACCGCAAAAGGGGGGCTGAACCCTCTACCGCTGTAAAAATCCCCAAAAGGGGGGGGGGCTGAACTGTTGGATATGGACGACATGAATACACCCATGAGGGGATGTATGAGGGTATACGGACCTCAGATGTCGCGTGCACGAAAGCATGCACAAAGAGAACCTTTTCTCGTGTGAAAAGGACCACTCGATAAGTGGAAAAAGCCACTCGATAAGTGGAAAATGTCACTTTATAAGTGCATAAAGGCACTTGATAAGTGAATGAAGAAGAGGATAAATGAATGTGCTAATATATGCTAATAAGCTTATATTTAGTTATTTCCTACAATAACTACCCCTAAAGCCTATAAATAGGACCCACGGGTAAGGCATTCATACTACACTTTCCATGCCATAAGTTTGCATAAGGCATCTTATGTTCTTCTTCTCCCTTCCATTAAAATCCTCTTCTAAATAGTGATTTAGACGGTGAAACTCTGCTTCGATCCTGCGTGACGAAGTACCGACCGTTGTGGCAAATCCAAGGGTGAAGTTCAGAGACTACGGTGCTGCGTACGCAAGCGTAAGTCTATGTTATTATTCGATCCTAATGTCGTTGTTTTGACAAGATCCTACATTGGTATCAGAGCCATACGGATTCGCCCCGGTCAAACCACCGCCCCGTCGAACCGATGAACGAGGCGTTGTCTTTTTCACGAATGGGTATCCTACCATTATGGATATGGTAGGAACGCTTCGTGACGGAGAGAACGCAGCGGTTGTTCTTTTCACGTTAGGGTCTCCTACCATTACGGATATGGCAGGAACTCTCCGTGACGGGAAGAACCGACCGTTCATATCGCCAAACTCGCTCTTTTCATGGATGATGAGTCTCCATTCAAATGGGAATGGGCGCTCTCTTCATGTGGAGCGCGTAGTTTACGAATTTTAAAGTATGTTATTTTTCATTTTGGCACACGGCTATTAGAGGATAACTACTTTCTCGACGAACGGGTGTCTCATCGGAGAAGAAGAAGGTGGTTATTTCCATCGGAGAAGATGACATTTGATGTGTGATCACCATGGCCATATGGGCCATGGAGGCCATGCATCCCCCTCCCCATGCGGAGGGGGTTGGCTACGGCCAAATGACAACGAAAACCACCCCGTCGAGGGGGAGGAGTGCATGCGGCCAACCCCATGAAAGGGGAGGCCGGCCATGGCCAAAAAGGGCCATGGCCGGCCATGGCCGGCCTCTGGTCGAGGCTAGGGCCTGGCCGGCCCTGGCCGGCCTCTGGCCGAGGCCAGAGCCCTGGCCGGCCTCGGCCAGGCCAGGGCCAGAGGGCCCTGGCCGGCCTCCGGCCGAGGCCAGAGCCTTGGCCGGCCTCGGCCAGGCCAGGGCCGGCCTCTGGCCGAGGCCAGGCCAGGGCCAAGGGGCCCTGGCCGGCCTCGGCCAGGCCAGGGCCGGCCTCTGGCTTAGGCCAGGCCAAGGCCAGGGGCCCCTGGCCGGCCTCTAGCCAAGGCCAAGCCAGGGCCAGGGGGCCTTGGCCGGCCTAGCCCTGACCGAAACTTTTGGCCTGCATTGGCCGGCCTCGGCCATTGCCGAGCCCCGGTTGACACATTTTTTTTGATGGGGGGGCTTACGTGACTGAAAGGGGGTAACTTGCATGGCAGTGGCTTGCATGAACAACCCCTACGGGTCCGACGGCAGTACTCTGCGGCAAATTCCCCTGCAGAAGGGGAGCGCTTGGATCCATACGGGAGCCGACGACGATGGCTTGCAGAAAAATCCCCTAAAGGAGGGATCTGGCCTTGGCACGGCTACGGCTCATCCCCGGCAAATGGCCAGGAATTGCCGAATATGTCGCTAGTATCATAAGGGTGCTAGGTTGAAATATACATTTTTGAAAAATACGTTTTCATACGTTTTGAAAAATACGTTTTCAAAAACGCTTTTCTGCTGCAAAAGTACTATAAGAGTACTATCGTTTGATAAGTGAGGGAGAAATATTGAAAGTTACTCTAGACGGTGATTGGAAACATAGTGACCTTTCCGATTCTAGAGTAACATCTTCAATATTTTTCGAAAGTAACTTATCAAATTATAAATATCATTCCAAGTTGGAGTTGAAATTAGAACTATCCAAATGGGATATTCTATTATCATTTCAAGTGGGAATTATATTTTAAGAATTTTTAATGCAATGTTTTTGATCAAACCTTCGGTTTTGTGTCTTTTGCAGCATTTTAAAAGTAAAATGTCTTCCGCTTCAAAGAATATCGTCGCTGAGTTAAACAGAGGTGAAAAACTCAACGGTGATAATTACAAACTATGGTCCATCAAGATACAATATGTTCTAGAGGAGCAAGAAGTGCTCGAAACTCTAAAGAACGTAATGATTGAACCCGAGTTGGGCACTACGGTCCAACACAGACGAGACAAGGAAGCTTTTGATTCTTGGTCTCGGAAGAACAAGATAGCTCGCATTACGTTATTGAGCAGTATGGCCGATGACATAATGCGCATCTTCAGAGAGCATGACTTAGCCATGGACATATGGTCCAAGCTTGAGGAGAAATTTGGTGGCACATCGGTGTCCAAACTTCGTTCTTTAACTATAAGATTTGATTCATACAAGAAACGTCCAAATCATTCCATGGGGAAACATCTGCGACATATGGCGAATCTAATCTCAGAGTTAAAGGATGCAGGTCATGTGCTCACAGATGAGCAACAAATCCAAGCAGTCATACGTTCCCTACCAAATGGGTGGGACCAAATGAAGATGCATCTCACTCATAATGAGAGCATCAAGACCTTCAGCGATGTTTCCAATCACCTCGAATTAGAGGAAGAGCGACTTGCGGCTGCCAAGCCAAGTGCAGAAGTGCACATGGTAGCTAGTTCCTCACACAGGGGAAAGAAACGTAAAGATCGTTCGAAGTCTTCTAATGAAAGTAATAAGCAACTTGAGTCTACCAAGAAACCCAAACATAAGGGTGGGCACAAGAAATGGCACAAGAAGAAAGACTTGAAGAGGATCAAGTGCTTCAAGTGCAACAAGTTAGGTCACTATGCCCGTTCTTGTACGGATGGAGGTGACAATGTAACTTGTAATACTAGTTACATATGTGTTTCTAGTTCAATATTTCTTGTGGAA